>LR738711.1:164768422-164836903 GCA_902687465.1 Secale cereale | reverse complement strand
GGTTAAAACCTAAAAACTGAAAGCCAGCATGCGTGTATTAGCAAAACGCTAATTATATTACTAACTACTGGCCATATATCATTTTGTTTTTTCAGGCGTGCATGACAGTCTTACCGAGCGAGCAGCCGCCGCCGCCTGACTGCTGAAGATAAAGTCGCCCATGTTGTCACTAGTCACAAAGTGTCCTTCGTCGCTCGCCGCTGCGGTGTATTGGCCAGGAGGATTCCTTGTTGACATGGAAGCAATTGGAGTCAGGCGACGGCTCGAAAAGGTCAACAACGAATACAATGATACATAGAGATTGTTTGAAATATTAGCTTGGGCCCCAAAGTGCAATCTAATGTTAAGTAACGACTGGCAAAAACGGTTGAGACCAGATCTACCATACGATTTTGTTTGTGATGCGATTCCGATAAAAGGATTTCATTAAAACGAGTCTGGAAAACAAAATTCACATGGCTAAGGATCGAGTTGGTCATGGAAAACAAATCACGCAGCAGATCGAATCAGGTAGAGGGCAGATTTCAATCGTCGCCTGGCGTGGCGAGTACGTATACGATGACATGGAAATAAAATCGGAAGAAAGCAGAACGAGATCGATGAAGTCGCGCACATTCAGAGCGTCGCGCCGTCGCCTTTGGTGCCCGCCGCTGCCGGTTGCCGGCGAGGAGATCAGTAGGGGTCAGGGCGACGGCTAAACGAGGGTTTTACTTTTGCCGCTGCACCTGCACGCGAATGGCGGGACCTGTTGGGCTTGTACTATTTCTGGTGAGAACTAATTGTAGCCCACTACAGGCAGGCACATCTTGAGCCGAGCTATACAGGCCCGTCAACACGGCCCATCTGCGGTTTTCCCCGTGTAGTTTTCCAATCTCTATTCTACTAAAAAATGGGGATCAACTCAAAAAAAACTAAAAATGGGGAAAACGTAACAAATGTAAAAAAACTAAGAAAACGTTTTCTTAATTTCAAAATGAGTTCTTTCGAAAAGGAAACACAAAGCGAGGTTTAAATGGAACCGATTAACTCCAAAATGTGCGCAGCTACACACTCGCATTTTATTGCGACACCCACTGCCAATGGCTAATTTTTTTTAAATAATACATTTTATTTAGTAAATTTCATAACTAGTACGTGGCTAGGCGAATTTTCAAAAATATGACCCAATCGGCCAGCAGCAGGCCGACTAGGCCTTGTTGGCCTGCTGCTGGCCGATTAGGACCTTATCGGCCTGCTGCTAGCCGATAGACCTGTTCCCATCAGTACCTTGTTGGCCTGCTGCTGGCCGATTAGGACCTTATCGGCCTGCTGCTGGCCGATAAGGTCCTAATCGGCCAGCAGCAGGCCAATAAGGTCCTAATCGGCCAGCAGCAGACCAACAAGGCCTAGTCGGCCTGCTGCTGGCCGATTGGGTCATATTTTTGAAAATTCGCCTAGCCACGTACTAGTTATGAAATTTACTAAATAAAATGTATTATTTAAAAAAAATTAGCCTGCCAATGTTAAAAAATGCAAAATCTTGCTTGTCATGGTTCTGTGGCTCCAGCGAGAACCCAGAATTTTTTTTTTTGAAACAAGGCAAAAGACTTGCCATTTCATTGATAGAGATAGAGAGTTTTAGACATAAGCCGCCCTATCGACGGAAAGGAAAAGATTACTCTCGCGGCATTACAACACTCAATTTTTTGGCTCCCGCCTTAGCCCAGAGCAACACCTCCTGCTTGATTTTGCTGATAATGATCGTAGAAGGGGCCGCCGAGTTGCGGAAGACTCGAGCATTGCGCTCCGACCAAACCTCCCAAGAGATTAGCATCATAAGGGAGGCAAGCGCCTTGGGCGAGCCAATGCAGATCTGCAGGTTTGCATTCCACCATTCTCTGGCCGAAGCCATAGTCGCCCAGGAGGCAGTTGTGACGTGATGCATGCCGAGCCATGGAAGGACTTCATTCCAAATGCGCATAGTGAAGCGGCATTGGAGAAGCGGATGGGCCGCGGTTTCTTGGGTTTGCTTGCAGAGAGGGCAAAGACCGCAATTAGGCCAGCCGTGGCGTGTCAAGCGGTCCGCAGTCCAAATCCTATCTTGAAGAACGAGCCACGCAAAAAACTTGCATCGAGGAGGCACCCATACCGTCCACACTGAACGTACAAGGTCCGAGTTGATGAGGCCTTCAAATTGTGCCTTGTATGCTGAGGAAGCCGAGTATATCCCGTCTTTGGTGAACTTCCAGACGATTGAGTCTTCAACCTCGTCATCGAGAGCCACCGTTGTGAGTTTATCCCAAAGGTCAATAAACTGCTGGATGAGCTCGAGGGAGATGCCATTGGAGCTGTCAATGTTTGCAATCCATTGGTTGTTGGCCATCGCTTGCTGAACCGACGAGTTTTTCTTGCGAGAAAGTTTGTAGAGACTCGGAGCGATGTCGCGAGGGCGCAATCCTCCTAGCCAAGAAGAGGTCCAAAACCTCGCTGTCCTTCTGTTTCCTACCGTGACTGCAGTGGCCGCCGCAAAGAATCGACGGTCTTCATCCGTGCACGGCACTCCCATGCCAATCCATGGCTTGCTCTTATCTTTCCACTCGAACCATAACCATCGAAGTCTGAGGGCCCTAGCAAATTTGGTCAGGTTGAGCACTCCCAGGCCGCCCTTGGTCTTTGGTTTGCAAACGAGGTCCCAGTTTACCTTGCATTTTCCTCCTGAAACTTTGTCCGTTCCTGTCCAAAGATATGCGCGGCGGATGCTATCTATTTTGAGAAGGACCTCCACCGGGATGTCAAGAGGGGTTAATTGATATATCGCGATGGCCGTTAAGACCGCCTTGACAAGAACCGTTCGGCCTGCAGCAGCCACATGTCTTCCTTGCCAGGCAGGGAGCTTGCCCGCAATCTTGTCTTCGAGATGTTGAAAATGTATTCTCTTGAGGCGTTTAACAGACAGAGGTAGGCCCAGGTAGCGCATCGGAAACGACGAACGAACCGCCGGAAAATCCTGAAGAATGTCGTCCAGATTTACATCGTCACATCGAATAGGGGCAACCAGACTTTTAGCACAGTTGGTGACAAGACCAGTCACCTCTCCAAATGAAGCCAGGGTAGCAGCCAAAAATTGAATGTCCTCCTTAATTGGTTTGACAAAGATGGCATCATCATCAGCGTATAGCGAAGCTCGGACGGTTGGGGTTGCACCACATAGAGGGTGGAGGTGCCCTTGTTGGGTGGCCTTACTAAGGAGATGATGCAGTGGATCAATCGCGAGAACGAACAGTAGGGGAGACAGCGGGTCACCCTGCCGAAGACCGCAACCATGTTTGAGGGGGTCTCCCAACACCCCATTGAGCAATACTCTCGAGGTGGCCGTGGATAGCAAGGCTGCGACCCAATTCCGAAATCTGACCGGGAAGCGCAGGTGGTGGAGAAGATCCATGAGGTAATCCCATCGCACAGAGTCAAACGCCTTCTTGATATCAAGCTTGAATAGGAGGGTCGGGCTGTTTTTCCGGTGTAATTTCCTCGCTAAATTACGGACATACATGAAGTTGTCGTGTATGCTTCTCTTCTTGATGAAGGCGCTCTGGGCGTTTGAGACGAGGTCGTGCATATGCGGGGCCATCCGATTAGCCATCATCTTGGCAATTATCTTTGCTACCGCATGGATGAGGCTAATGGGGCGGAAGTCGGAGATGGATTCCGCCCCATCCTTTTTTGGAATGAGGGCAATGTTTGCGGTGTTGAGCCAGTGCAAATGCTCGGAGCGTAAGTTGGAGAAGTGGTTGACGACGAGCATGACATCACCTTTTATGATTTCCCAACAATCCTTGAAGAAGGCCCCCGTGAAGCCATCCGGCCCCGGCGCTTTGTCACTGGGGAGACCAAAGATTGCCTTTTGCACCTCTTCCTCAGTGAAGTTCGCGCCAAGGCCCGCGAGGTCGCATTCCGGGATCGGAATATTGCCCCAGTTGAAATCCGTCCGTCGTGGCTGACCACGTTTGGTGACTTTCTCAAAGTGCTCTTGGATGATGGTCTTCTTATGATCATGGGCAGTCACCCATCCACCAGTCACCCATCCACCGTTGTGCTTGAGGCGGTGGATGAAATTCTTCCTTCTTCTATGGTTGACCCGGAGGTGGAAAAAACGAGTGTTAGCGTCTCCATCCTTGAGGTTGGTAATTCGCGAGCTTTGTCGCTTCCGCGCACGCTCCAAAATGGCCAGGGCCAGAACCTTCCGTTTGAGGCGTTTCCTTAGGTCGCGTTCGTCAGAGCTGAGGGGCCGGTGGTCTTGAGCCACATCCAGACGAAGGATAACTTCCAGGGCCATGTGAAGTTGCACCTTCGAGTGTGCGAAGATCGTCTTGCTCCACTTCCTCAAATTTTGAGAAGTTTCTTTCAGTTTTTGGAAAAGGATGTGGTAAGGGTTAGTGTGGTTACAGTCCTTTGGGACGCAAGAACCCAGAATCAGTAGTTTACAAATTGATGTGATTTGTTTCGCAAAAAAGCAGAGTTCTATTATACTACGTTCCTACTAATGAACATGTGCCTCAGTATCCTTCTCGATCAAATGGTACAGATCCACTTCTTACAAATGAAGTTAATACACAGGTTCATCCCTAAACTACCACACCTATTTACCCCAGAGCAGCACTTATCAACATCTCCGCAAATAGTTTGTGCAAAACAAGAACATGTGCAAATAAATACTCACAGGTCGGTTTACTCTTCTACAGAACTCTGGTGGGATCACAACAACCTGAAGCAGCCAAAGCCGTTGGGACTCGATAATTTCTGCATTAACCAGGCCAGTTCTAATTGATGTGAGAAATTTACACTAATAACATCAAACAACATACTCGAGTGCTTCATTCATTTGTCCTCTCATAGCTGCTCTGCTTCCCTTCTTCGGAGCAAATATGTCCTCAACACACTCCTGCTCCCATGATTCGAGAATTTCTGATGCTGTCGGCATCTTTTCATATGAACTACAGTTACCGAATGAGTTCATGGAATCAAGCACTTTGTCGATAGCAGATACTTGTGTGCCCCAATGCGCAAGATTACGATGTTCTTCTGAATGCGGACCACGCAGTACAATGTCCCCACCCGAGCCAGCCTTGACACCTGATACAGGGATACCAGTACTGGAATCAGAGAATTCATGACTACCCAATGAGTCCTTGCAAGAGAGCTCATCCTGTTCCACCAGATTGCTATGTGAACAATTATCTGCTTGAGGCTCTTCAGCGTCTTTCGCCAACATTGTCGCACATTGGGACTGCAATGCTCTTACAAAACCGAGTCCGGGATCTGTTTTGATGGCATCACTAGTACTGAGGTGCGTTATAAGGTCTTTCAACGCATCCACCCTGAATCGATGTGAATTTTGCTGAAATAGATCGCTCCATTGCTGTTCATTCATCTCGACTGAAGCCGCAGACATAGTATTCATGAGATGCAGTGTTCTTCCATGGTCACTTTCAGCAATAGTTTGGCAAATATTTTCAGTGAACAGCTCTACGTCAGGGATTTCTCCTCTTTCAAGTATTGAATCAAGTGCATGCTCCACCAAATAGGGCTGCAAAACAAAAGCACGATGAGTAAATAATTCTGCAGTTGGTCACCTTCGGTGCATGCACACTCCACGGCAATTCCTAGCAGGCTAAAGGTATTTGGAATGCCCTCTCTTGAGGTCAGATGCACAAAATAGGACAAACTTGAAGAAGATCTGCCAGTGCAAATTGAAAATAAATTTGGATATGAAAGAAATAAAAACAACTTGGATGATGATGACAATGACGATCATTATAAGGTGGAGTTTCAGGTGCCACGTTTCTTCTGGAGAGTACAAACCGTCACACAAACAGGGGTGTACCCATATTATAATAATTAGATACCAAACAAATGTAAACTCCATGATGGACACAGCTTTATTTCTATTTGTTAAGTAGGATGTAAAAGGCCATATTTTGCACCGATATCTTGAACATATTATCCAAACATGGATCTGAGCTAGTACTGTGTCAAGAATCGAAACACAAAGTCATACTCCCTCCGTCCGGTGAAGAGTGTACATTTGGCTTCAAAATTTGTCCACAAAAGAGTGTACTTTTATCTTCCCAATACACTTTAAAGTAGAAAAAAATACCTCTCTCTCATCACACGATAATCTAGACCAATAACGATGTACACATGTTCTTCTTAATTTCTACATGCACTTAGCTCATTGGAGATTGGGTAATTAAAGAGGAGAGAGATGGTGGCTTGCACCTTTCCAATGCATTGTTTACTTCACTTCATAATTTGTCCTAAAAATTCTAGATGTACACTCTTCACCGGACGGAGGGAGTATATCTCAAAAAAGGTACGGGTAGTAGATAATAAACACACCTTTCCAGCTTTGGATGCCTTGATGAGCAACCATGAATATTTGCTCTGATCTAGATGGTGTTGAGAAAGAGTCATCTGTCTGTATACATTTTCGAAATATTCCCACTGTTGGGCGGATGCAGATGCTTCGAGTATAGAGCTGTATGTATACACGTCTGCTTTAAGTGATGAATGGTCACGGATATGTGGCTGAGAACTACAAACACTATACGTGGTGGTCTCAAACAAGTCTTTTGCCTTCCCAAACATATCACAGCGTCCATAAACTTTTAGCATGACATTTATCGTCCCAATATTTGGAGTACAGTAGTCCTTCATTGACTCAAATATCGAGATGCACTCGGAGATATATCCACCATCAAAAGAGGCTAGGATCATGCCAGTAAATGCAAACTCCAGTGGTTTATTGAGGCGAAGCTGTTCCATCTTCTCAACCTGAAACAGAAAATTGATCATAAGAATATATTGCAAGCATTTCTTTTCTTTACTCTCCAAATCCCCACATGGAGATATTAATTGTGTAATGAGGAATCAAAACAGTAATGCCAGTGTTTTGCGGAAGTAAGATTACTTAATTTGACTCGGGGAAGAAAATGGAGCCAGAGTGGAGATACAAAACAAAACCCGCAATAGAAGAGGAAAGACGTATCATCTGTGCTCTCTGTTCTAGAATATATGACGCGTTGGACAAGACATGGTATCCCATAAACAACTTTGACCAAGAATATTCGTAGTATTTAGCTTTGAAAGTCTTATGTGGTAATGCCTCATTGCCTCAGCACAACATTTTCAGGATTATTTAAGGCGCTGTCTTTCTCAGTTTGTTTCAACTTTTAAATTAGTCTCTTACTCCCGCTGTTCACAAAGACGTGTTGTTTTAGAATTTGAGTCGTCAAACTTTCTTAACTTTGACTGGTAGTCTGTACCGAACTACCTAAATTGATTACATTTAGTATTGTACCGATATATTTTTATGTAAAGCAGGTCCAAAAATATATATATCTACTTTATTAGTAAATTAAACACCATCATTTGTGTTAGTAGCATTTGAGATTTTGCATGCCAGAACTCAACTTTCAGCAGATAAGTGCAGCTTGAGGTGGCAAGAACCCCTAGTGGGCACAAATTCATACCTCGTGGCTTTTCCAGTAACAACCAGATTAGCTATTCTCAGAAGATCATACACACATCAAATATCAGAGCATCTTTTTTCTTCAGCTGTTTTGCCAGCCAAAGAAAGCAATCACATTACTCCTGACCTTGGTAGGACATATGGCATGGTTCCTGAGCTGTTTTTCTAAATAAATCTCGATGAAGAAATCAAACCATATAGCTAGCATAAACCTCAAAAGGCAACACTATTTGACTAATTACACCAAAAAGAAGAAAGCAGTATAATTGCAGATATAAATGCATACATGATCAATCACAAACCTGTAACATAGCATCTTTCCACCTTCCTTTATTGCAAAGACAGCAAGCTAATTCATAGTACACACTTGCAGCTCCAACGACTCCCCTTTGTTCCATGTCTTTAACTGCTTCGACTGCTTCATTCACTTTCCCTTGTTCCCAGAAGGCTCTTACTAACACTGAGTGCAAATATTTGAAGGTCAACTACATAACTGAAATGTCAAATAACAAATCCAATGAATATAACTACAATGCATAATTGCAACACATCAGATGAAGCTTACTGCAAAGCTACCTTTATAAGTTATCGCTCTTGGAGGTACCCCTTTTCTCTGCATCTTTTCAAAGAACTTCTGGACAAACTCATACTTCTTGGATTTAAGCATAACCTTTCAGAAAGCAACCCCAGTAAGATTACCAATATGGCAAAACAAATGACAGATTCAACAAAGAAAAAGCACCATATTTTTCTTAAATGTGATACGATATTATTTCTTTGAGAGTGGAACAGATTGGACAAATGAAGATACGAGTTAAAGGACAGGCATATGAGGAAGATAAATAACTTGACATAAGGGTAATATTAATACAGGCAGGGCAAAATCAGAGCACTGAATCTCTAGAACAATACAAACAGAGAGCAACACTTCTAAACCAGATGCATGTATACGGCCTGAAGAGTATCTGCAATAAGACAGGCCTGGCTAACTAACAGTTGTGGTTCCCCAAAAAAAACAATTTGTCAATAATATATTTTAAAATATGGTAATAAGTTTCGTATCTTAACAGATTGTACCCGTAATAATAATTTAAAACATGGTAATAATCAAATAAGTTAGTGATATCTTCGCCAAGATATAAATGCCACAAAATATTTCTAAATACGTATACCAACAAGAACAGAAAAATGTAATCAAATTACCAAATTCCAATACCAACCATCAACTAAACATGTTACCTCCATTGCCAAGCCAAATGTCGCTCCTGTAGGTGTCAATCCACCGAATCGCATTTTCTGAAACACCCAAAATACCCCTTTCCATTGCTGTGATAGTACACAGGCATTAAGAACCTATAAAACCAAAGGTCCAAGTGACAAGACAATCAACTTTTCAACAAGATCAAGACTCCTTCCAAGAGGGAACTAGGAAAAATGAATGAAAAGAAAAGCTGCAGAAGCTACTCTCACCGAGTTATAAACGAGAACATCCGGCTCCAACAAAGGATCCCAATCTTTGCGTCGCATCATCATTACCCTTTTTGAAGGCTTCTGTCTCATATAATCAATTATCTTAACTAGCTCATTGAGAAGGCCAGCTCTACCAAGTGTAACAGCAATACTATGGTATGCAGCCATATCGGGGTATATTTGAGCATCTCCCTGATGTGAAGCAAGATAAAACGTCTGAGTCAGTTACTTTTTCTGTTTTCTGAAAGAGGGAAACATACAAATTAATTAATTACAATTATGGGGAAAAATAAAACTACCCTCATGATGGTGAAAATTCGCAGTGCTTCAGTTGGCATCCATGCTTTCCCAAGGATTGACAGTAACTTCGTATAGACAAACCTAGACATGGAATAATTATATTAGTTAAATTATTGATATTCCAGCATAAATTATGCTTACAGTGTCTGAAAAGGAGGAAATGAGTACAAAATGAATGCATAAACAGAAAATTACCTGCTTCTTCGATGCTTATAGCTGTTTTCATTGTACACCCACTCGGTAACAGCAACAGCCTGCCTCCAGTTTCCCTTTGCCTCGAGCCCTTTGAGTATTTGTAATAGATTATCTTCATTATATATTAGGTCAGCTTGTTTCATCATTCTCGTAAGCCTCCAATCACCCGAACTAAGGTCCCCTTCATTGAGCCTGGTGGATAAACTTGTTTACTGAATTTTGGAAAACAGAACACTTCGAGTTCACATGTGACTTGATAATTAACTGTGAATCTCATATATAAGAAAACCTATGTTTATCATTAATCCATGCTAAAAAAACCTATCAGATACAATCCATGCTAACTCTATAAATTAATTGTCCTTAAGGTGTCTGCCCCATGGAGCTAAATGGGTGTTTATCACCCCCCCCCCCTCCCCCAAAAGCTGCTTCCTAAGCTCATTTTTTTTCTTTCAATATTTTAGTTTCACAGGTATCGTTGGTACTATCATACAACTCAAGTAGTTCTATTACTCATGGTTTTGCAAAAGTAACTGCACAAGTTGAGAGCAGCCAACACTACTCCAGAGCAATTAAACGGTTAAAAATCAAGAACGCCTTGCCAGAGAAAGCGTAAGAAAGAAACATCGCTTACCTACTGACCAGCAACTCAATCCTCCTCTCCTCGTCCCCGACCTCCGAAATCCAGCCGGAGCCGACGCGCCTCTGCTTCCCCTTGGCATCCGCCACCCCCTCATTTTCTACGTCGCCGTCAAGAAGCCACTGGAATCTGTCACCGCTCCTCTCCTCGAGCATCTTCCGCAGGCCGGCGAGCCCCTCCTCGCCGGAGGCCGCGCGCGGAGGGCCCACGACGCCGCGGGCGCCGTGCCAGGGCCGCCCCATGAGGACGCGGTACTCCTCGGCGGCCGCGCGGAAGCGGGCCTCCTCTTCTGCCACCAGCGCGTCCTCCTTCGGCGGCGCGGTGGCGGCGGAGGCCTCCTTCCTGGCGCGCCGGAGCGACTTGCCGGCCTCCTTCTTGCGGAGGGCATGGAGGATCTTGGGCGTCGCGGATACGCCCTTGCGGAGGAGGCGGCGACGGAGCGTCTCGTCGGTCGGGGTCGGCCGGGGCTTGCGGTTGGGACCTGGGGGCGGGGTGGGGGTGGGGTTTTGGAGGTGGAGGGAGAGGTGGAAGCCAGGGGAGGGCGAGGAGATAGCCATGGCCGGGAACGCGCGGAATGCAGCTGCATCTCCACAGCAGCAGACTAGACTTCTTAATTAAAAAAAAAAAAGAATCGCTAGACTTCTCAACTGGGCTTACGGACTTGCCTCCAGGCGGCTAGCCCTTTTCCACTCCAACTTCAGCGTTTGTTTGAGCCCAAGATAGTTCTGTTTTTTGTTTTCGAGAGCACGCAAATTGTGTGCCATAGCTTTATAGAAAAAAGAGGATAGAGTATAAGAATTTGCAAGCTCCCACCACAGACCGATGGGAAGCAAACAGCACATCGACTCAGATGCACACAATACAACTCCAATGCAAATGGGTCTTTCCCTAAACTGATCAACAAAGTCGCGTCTCGACCAACTCAGATCACCTACAAAGAGCAACACCCAGAAAAATCCTCCTTGCCGACGCACCAAGCACCCTTAATTGTCTAGAAGAGGTAGCAGGTGAATGGCGGGACTCGAACAACTCCGAGAAGGCCATCGACTTGGACTCGCCCATGATGGTGTACATAGCGCCCTTGAGGTCACAATTTTGCACGAAAGAAAAACACAACATAGAACCTGTTAGAGTTGTGTCGAATATTGTGTACAAGGTAGGTTACAGTTGGACTCTGAGTAGTATTGTGTTTAGATAGGATATGGAGTCGTGTCCTAAAAGGACACTTGTATCCTAGACCTCTCTTATATAGCGAGGGTAGACACACGATGTAATCTATGCCAGCATAATAGCACATGCGCGCAAGGGGGAGCCGACGGCGTGTGCCGGCGCCCGGATGGCCAGGGTACGGTATTGTGACGGTGTCACGGGGAGGAGCGCCCATAGTCAAGCCCCGGGGATGTAGCCATATCGGTGAACCTCGTTAACAAATCTCGATGTCGTGCTCGTGTGATTGCTTGGTCCTCGCATGATCGACGATATGCCTCGGATTTATTCTAACAAGTGGTATCATGAGCTAGGTTGTTCGAAGACCGTTGATTGATGCAGAGGAAGCACTTCGCAAGACGATCGTTGAGTCAGATCGCGGTGCAGGACTGCTGCGTGAGGCGGATCGTTGTGATCAGGGCAGACGCGGTGTTAGCAGCGATCGGAGAAACTCTGGCGCGATCGGATTTTTTTTGGAGGTGAAGCAATTGGGAATAGTGGCACTTCTTGGCGGATCAAACTAGGCGGCTGCAACAGATCGATGGAAGCAGCGGGGCATATGCATGCGGCTTGACAGCGATAGAGGAACTAGTGCGTGGCGGAGCAGGCTACAGCTGTGCGTTCAGCAAGGCCCAAGTGCGGGCGTGCAACTAGAAGCGGCAGAAGTGAAGCCCACGAGCGGTGCCCAAGCTGGACGCATGCAGAGCAGGAGGCTGATTTGACCAGGAGAAGGACATCGTAAGGATTTGTTTGAGAAGAAAAAAATTTGACACAAAGACTAGTCGGACCGGGATGCTATCAAGAAGAAAGAAAGAAGTCACGTCCAGGAGCTATACGTGTGGTGCTCACACATGAAGGTAGCGAGGGATTTTGCTTTGGTTTTCTTTGCTGGTACACTTTTGTGTATGGATGGCGTTGGATACGGTGACGCCTTGAGGAGTCTGGAGCGTGTCGTGCAGTCGAACAAGTTCGGCTTGGTTGGACTAGACAGTCTGACGGGATCGACGTGAGTCAGTTGGTACAGAAGACGGTGGTGAGATCAGCGATGACGGCGTAGGAGCGTGGTGCTGATGGTGACCGACTTCTGGGTATGGAAACACGTGGCACAGGCCCTGAGGGCTTGTGTGACCTCGACAAGACTATGGTGCTGGGTTGATTCAAGGCGGCGTACGCATGTGAGCTTGGAGTCGACGGGGCGCGGGGTGGCACGTACAACCATCATGGAGTCATGTTGAAGGTGGAGCTGGAGTCTTGAAGACTTCACTTGATGCTGATTGAGGGGCTGCGGCGTAAGTCGACAGAGAGTCGAAGCCTATTCAGCAGGGAAAAGCGAGGGACACGTAGTTCGGAATGGAGCCCAGTGGTCTGATGGAAGCGTAGAACTCGTCATCGGTCGGTGATGATCGGTGGTACTCTGCAGTGGGGGTTGAGTGGTGTGGTTTCACTACCCTTGAGACTCGACCGGGACAGCGGATGCTCGACGCGGTAATAGCGGCGAGACGTGCGGTATGCACGGGACATGGAGACGGGCCAGGGCTCTGGTGGTCATACATGTGGTGAGACAACTGCGAATTTGACTCGGGATGACAAGCAATGGTGAAATTCCTTCAAGTTTCAGACAGGCGGTCAAGAAAGGAGCGGTGATGTTGAGTTCAGGTAACTCTTATGTGTGACAACCAATATGTGAGTTGTTCACTTTCACGCAGGTCAGTGATCAGTGTGTGATGGCGTTGGACTGATACTCTGGAAGTTGGGAGCGCTAACTAGAGCAATGTGGAACTTAACTTTGCTCGAGTGTTGACTGTGGTCAAGAAAAGAAGGGACTACAAGTTGCAGGTGGAGTCATATGGAGTCCTTGGAGTAGCAGTGATACTCATGGGATAAGTTCAAGTCCAATGTACATGGAAGTTTGACGCATTGACGAATTCAAGGTGGTGGAGAATATTCGCCAAGGTGGAGTTTGTTAGAGTTGTGTCGAATATTGTGTACAAGGTAGGTTACAGTTGGACTCTGAGTAGTATTGTGTTTAGATAGGATATGGAGTCGTGTCCTAAAAGGACACTTGTATCCTAAGCCTCTCTTATATAGCGGGGGTAGACACACGATGTAACCTATGCCAGCATAATAGCACAGGCGCGCAAGGGGGAGCCGACGGCGTGTGCCGGCGCCCGGATGGCCGGGGTACGGTATTGTGACGGTGTCACGGGGAGGAGCGCCCGTAGTCAAGCCCCGGGGATGTAGCCATATCGGTGAACCTCGTTAACAAATCTCGGTGTCATGCTCGTGTGATTGCTTGGTCCTCGCATGATCGACGATATGCCTCGGATTTATTCTAACAGAACCTTCAAGCCATGTCTTCATAAACGATGCTCCCAACAGAGAAACGCCACCTAGAACGCCGCCATCACCGATCCGAATACGAACCAAGGATTTCTCCCGATGATATCATTCCAAGTGGGTGGGAGCAAGGAGTCAACACTCCATCGCGACGCCTCCAAGAAGGGGAAC
Source organism: Secale cereale (assembly GCA_902687465.1). Classification (NCBI taxonomy): domain Eukaryota; kingdom Viridiplantae; phylum Streptophyta; class Magnoliopsida; order Poales; family Poaceae; genus Secale; species Secale cereale. The sequence continues at coordinate 164,823,077 of LR738711.1, read as the reverse complement.
GACACCCATGGGTGTCGTCGCCACTAGCACCGCCCGAAGACGTGCTGGACTTTTGTCTAAATTGCCGCACACCTAGCCCTGCTTTTACTTCAAAAAAACAAAACTAGCCTCGTTAAAATTTGGCTAGCCAATACCTTGATCAAGGTTTTGTTGGAAATATGAGCAATTTACCATATGATTTTATGAACTAGAATATTAGATAAACCATGACTATTATGGCAGTGATAAAACAAGTCATGTGACTTAACAAGGAGAAGGTAAACATCATCTTCATATATGAACTGTAACTAAACATATGTAGAACAGAAAATTGCATATATGAAGAAGAAGCTAACATATGTAGGACAAACACTAGAACAAGGAACTGTGTGGGGGGCTCTAACAGAACAAGGAAGAACACGTACGGGACAGCAGCAACACTGGACTTGGGGTCGACATCCTCGCCAGCCATGTCGTCGAGGAGGTTGTCGACGTTGGGGAAGAAGTCGTCGTCGGGGAAGTAGTCGTCGGAGTCCGGGACGTCTCTGATGAAGATGTCAGTAGTCACGCGAAGCGCTCCCCAAAAACCTTATCACCCTTCTCCCGTACAGGACTCAAAGAGGTGCGGTTTCGGAGGCCTACTGTCCCGACCTGCGGTGCACGCCGCAAGCCGGGATGGGGAAGAACGTACCAGCAGCGCAGTGCTCAGGAACTTGGTGGCGAGAGGGAGATGATTTTCTGATGTGTCTCTCTGGAGAGGAGCGACCTCTCTTATATAGGCACAGGAGAGAGAGACGAACATGCTGCGACGAGAGGTGAAGCAACAGAGGGAGATGAAGCGAACAGGTGGCAGGTGAAGAGGTGCGCCGTTTGTATTGAATCTCCACTACAGTCAAACGTTTCAGCTCCCGTGCGACCGTTCGCATACCCGTCGTGCGTGGCAAAAATTTAGACATCGGCTCGGCTCATTCCCGCAACCCACGACGCGTCGTGATGAGGCGTGGCGTGGCGTGGCGAGGCGGGCGGCAGAGGAGGAGCGCGCGTGGATGTCCCTCTTGTTCTCATGCTCGTACAAGTGGAGAAAGAGCCTCCCTTGTAAAGAGGTCCAACTCCTTGTAAACTAGCAATCTGGAACTAAACTTTAGTAGTGCCCCTTGCCTTGCACGAATGGGCTAAGTGGGCCTCTAGGATTTATTAGGAATTTCTGAAATTAATATTGGGCTGGGCCATAAATAGACTAAAATTCCAGCAATCCCCCACCAGATCCCAGAGGCACACAAAATTTGCCTTTGGTTCCAAAACACTGTTTTATATACCGGTACTGCAGTGGGGACTATTAAGTTGAACTTCTACCTAGAACTCTGTGCTACACTAGTAAGCAACTTGAACAGTGGACTATGCCTTGAACTGCAAGTTTTCTGCGAATCTAACTTCACACAAAGCCTTGACAGATACTTGGCTACCGTGGATCTTCCCCGCGGGTGGAGCTTATGCGTCATACTCCGTGACCTTTCATGAATTTACTAGAGAGAACCCTACTCTCATAGATTGCGACGTTTGACAATCAGACTCATATAGGTGTGTTCTTCAAAAGATGTTCTGCAGGACAACATCTCTGCTTACATGAGCCACTTAGAACATATTAAGATATACATCAACCTGCCATGCAGATTTAGGAGAGTATTGCATCTTCATGGAGTGGTATTGACAATAGTAAGGATACTCTCCTCTCAGTTGACCAACAACTTGTCTTCCACATCTAATTTATGGGATCTCCGATCACATAGACTAGGTTACCACTGTGAACAACTCATATTGTGGGTCTCATACCCATCTCCCTCGATGCATTATCTATCAAATTTCATGATAGACCCTTAGTAAACGGATCTGCCAGATTTTTAGACGTTTGGATATAATCCAATGCAATTACTCCGGAGTTTTTCATTTTCCTGAGAGATTTTAACCTTCTGTGAACGTGTCTTGATGACTTCGTGTTATCCTTTGAGCTGCTCACTTTTGTGATCACAGTTTGATTGTCGCAGTTCATAAGGACACCCGGTACAGGTTTCTCAACTACTGGCAAGTCATTCAAGAGCCGATGAAGACAATCCGCTTCGACCGTAGCTGTATCTAGTGTTGTGAGCTCTGCTTCCATAGTTGACCTCGTTAAGATGGTCTGCTTGCAAGACTTCCAAGAAACAGCGCCACCTCCATGAGTGAATACATATCCGCTCGTGGCATTTATCTCATCAACATCTGAGATCCAGTTTGAGTCACTATACCCTTCAAACACCTTTGGGTGCCCGATGTAGTGAATTCCATAATTTGAAGTGCCTTTCAAATAACGCAAAACTCTTTCTAGAGATTTCCAATGCACATCTCCTGGTTTTGAGACAAACTAACTCAGTTTGCTAACAGCAAAAGAGATGTCAGGTCTTGTAGCACTTGCTAAGTACATAAGCGAGCCAATAATCTGAGAATATTTCAATTGATCTCTAGCAATTCTTCGATTCTTTCGATAGCACGCTGGCATCATATGGTGTTGGAGAGGGCTTGCAGTCACTATAGCCAAAGCGACTCAAGATCTTTTCCACATAGTGAGATTGAAGCAAAGTAATCCCACCATCATCGTCTCTCAACAACTTGATGTTCAGAATGACATCAGCCACTCCTAAATCCTTCATCTCAAAACAACGAGATAGGAAATCCTTGACCTCCTTAATAACATTCAAATTTGTTCCGAAAATCAGTATGTCATCAACATACAAGCAAAGGATAACTCCCTCGCCCCCACCATGGCGATAGTACACACATTTGTCAGCTTCGTTCACAACAAAGACTGCAGCCGTTAAAGTTCTTTCAAACTTCTCATGCCACTGCTTTGGTGCTTGCTTGAGTCCATACAAAGACTTCGGCAACTTGCACACTTTTCCTTACTGACCATCTACTACAAACCCATCTGGTTGTTCCATATAAATTTCCTCATCCAACTCTCCATTTAGGAAAGCAGTCTTAACATCCATTTGATGAACGAGAATACCATGTGAGGCGGCTAAAGAAAATAGAACTCGAATAGTGGTCAGTCGCGCCACAGGTGAGTAAGTATCAAAGAAGTCTTCACCTTCCTTTTGGGTATAACCCTTAGCCACGAGTCGTGCCTTGTACTTTTCGATAGTACCATCAGGCCTAAGCTTCTTCTTGAATACCCATTTGCACCCTATAGGTTTGCACCCATAAGGACGATCGGTTATCTCCCAAGTTTCATTCGCTAAGATGGAATCCATCTCACTACGAACCGCTTCCTTCCAGTAGTCAGCATCTTCCGACGCATAAGCCTCTGAAATAGAACTGGGAGCGTCATCTATTAGATAGACAAGAAAATCATCACCAAAGGACTTTGCAGTCCTCTATCTCTTGCTCCTAGTAGGAGCTTCATTGTTTTCCTCCACGGGTTTGTCAAAGTGTTCCATCGAAATGGTAGGTTCAGTAATTGCAACTGATTCTTGATTCGATGAACTAGGCATCTCCTGAGTAGATGAGGTAGCCATATCCTTCATGGGAAAGATATCTTCAAAGAAATTCGCATCATTCGACTCCATGATTGTACCGACATGCATGTCAGATACTTCGGATTTTACAACCAAGAATCTATATCCAATGCTTCGAAACGCATATCCCAGGAAAACACAATCCACAATCTTTGGTCCAAGTTTGCGCTTCTTTGAGATTGGCACATTGACTTTCGCCAAACAACCCCAGGTTCGTAGATAAGAGAGTTTTAACCTTTTCTTCTCCCATTCCTCGAGTGGAGTTATTTCTTTGTTCTTTGTGGGAACTCGGTTTAGGAAATGACATGAAGTCAATATCGCCTCCCCCCACCATGCCTTGGATAGACCCGATGTATCTAACATGGCGTTAACCAAATCAGCTAGAGTATGGTTCTTTCTTTCGGCCACCCCATTTGACTGAGGTGAATAGGGAGGCATCCTCTCATGGATTATACCATGTTCCGCACAAAAAGCATCAAATTCATTGGAAAAATACTCTCCACCACGGTCGTACCTAAGCCTCTTGATCTTACGATCAAGTTGGTTTTCCACTTCAGCTTTATAGATCTTGAAAAAGTTCAAGGCCTCATCCTTAGATTTCAGAAGATAAACATGATAGTATCTAGTGGAGTCATCAATTAACGTCATGAAATATTTTTTTCCACCTTTTGTTAAAACACCATTCATTTCACATAGATCTGAATGTATGAGCTCTAGTGGTGCAAGATTTCTCATTTCCGGAGTCGTGTGAGACTTACGAGGTTGCTTAGCTTGCACACAAACTTGACACTTAGATCCCTTGACGGTGGTGAAACTAGGGATTAAGTTTAATTTGGCTAGTCGCGACATGCAACCAAAGTTAACATGACACGGACGTGAATGTCACACATTTGATTCACTATTGTTGCAAACATGATTAACAACTTTATTGCAAACATCTGACAAGGATAAACGAAACAGGCCTGACTCATAGTCTTTGCCAACAAACGTTCCATACTTGGATATTACAAATTTATTCGACTCAAAGACAAGCTTGTAGCCATCTCTACATAACACAATTCCGCTAACAAGATTCTTATTGACGGAGGGACATAATGCACGTTCTTCAGCCGCACGATCTTCCCCGAAGTAAACTTCAGATCGACCGTGCCAACACCACGAACAGAAGCACTTGAACCGTTGCCCATCAACACGGTTGAAGTTCCTGCGGTCTGATAAGACTAAAACATGGAAATATCACCGCATACATGCACATTAGCACCCGTGTCAATCAACCAATCAGGAGAATGACATACTGAAAGAATAGTGGGAAATAGACCATATCCATCATCCTTCATATCAGTGTCTCCAATGACAACATTGACTGTCTTGACGCCTTTCCCAAGATGACGCTTGTCATAGCGATTAGGGCAACTAGGAGCCCAATGATCAGGATCTCCACACACATGACAGACACCTTTCTTCTTGTCATTCTTCTTCTTGAAGTTGGTGTGTTGCACAGCCTTATTCTTCCCATCAAACTTTGCTTTACCATCAAACTTGCCCTTGTTCTTGAACTTGTGGGACTGGAAGTTTTTCTTCTGTACCAAATTGGCACTAGATCCTCCCTCAATAGCTCGAGCACGTGTGTCCTTTGCTCTCACCTTTTCTTCCACATCAAGAGTACCAATGAGATCCGGAACGGAAAACTCCTATCTCTTATGATTCAGTAAGGTAGCAAAGTTCCTCCATGAAGGAGGAAGTTTAGTGATGATACCCCCGGCAACAAACTTGTCTGGTAGCATGTAGTTGAAGTGCTCAAGTTCTCTAGCAAACGACTGTATCTCATGAGCCTGCTCAACCACAGAGCGTTCTTCAGTCATCCTGTAATCATAGAATTGCTCCATGATATACAACTCAGTGCCGGCATCCGAGACCCCAAACTTGGCCTCGAGTGTGTCCCGCATATCTTTTTCATTATCAATTGATGCATACGCATCAACAATGTTCTCACCAAGAACAGTCAAGAGAGCAACCCGAAACAGGCATGGAAGCAGCAAAACCAATTGGGATAAATTTCCTATAATAAGGTTTTTGGATTGTTGGAAATATGACTCGTACAAGTGGAGAAAGAGTCTCCCTTATAAAGAGGTCCAACTCCTTGTAAACTAGCAATGTGGGACTAAACTTTAGTAATGCCCCTTGCCTTGCACGAATGGGCTAAGTGGGCCTCTAGGATTTATTAGAAATTTCTGAAATTAATATTGGGCTGGGCCATAAATAGACTAAAATTCCAGCAGGTTTTGGTTGCCCATTTTTTGGCCTAGAAAACTGAACTAGACCTACTCCAACTTTGACTAAAGAAGTGAACTAGAACTTGACATGGGTTGGTTACAAGATTTTGTGGGTTTCACCTATAGCCTACTTCAATTTATTTAAGACTAAAGGTTGTTGTTGTCGTACAGGGAGGTGCTCCCCTGTACTTTCAACGTTCAACGACCTATGATCTTCCATTTCCAGCCGAGTATATAGTGTCTATGCCTGTAGAGATTCTTCACACTACGAGCTGTCGTGAATGCACGCAATGAAGCGCTCATATGTACGGTCAGTCTGATCCAACATCAGCACATATCAACAGAGAAACCGGGACTATTTGTAATCTGCACTGGAAATCACGCTCGACTTGCCAATGTAATCAACTGTATCCCGGGTAGTTAGGGCCAACCATATGTAATTTGTAAATGTAGCCTGTTAGGATCTTATGTATCGTTGTAATCTTGGCGATCAAGGATCGTCCTCGTATATATAAATGGCAATGCCCAGGGGGGCATATCCCAGCAAATCACGGACCCGTTTTTTTGGGTCTAAATCAAAAATGTCATCAACCGAGAAAACCAATGCTGCCGGCGGCGACAAGCTAAGCATGAAGCTACTGGTGAACAACAAGTCCCAGCGCGTTCTGACACCGAGGCTGGCAAGGACGTGGTCGACTTCCTCTTCTCCCTCCTCACGCTGCCGCTGGGCATGGTGCCCAAGCTTATCGCCGATGACTGCCCCGCGGCCGGCTCCGTGGCCAACCTCTACAGCATCGTCGACAAGCTCGACGACACCTACATCTGCCGCGACAACGCCAAGGAGGCCCTGCTCAGGCTTGCAGGTGGCTGCGAAAGCGGGAAGCTGCTCCAGCTTCCGGATGCAAAGGCGCCGAAAACCACTCAGCCAATCTTCCGCTGCAATGGCACCTACTTACCCAACTACAGGAGCTACGTGACCATGGTAAGTGGGACGCCATGTGGAGGCTGCGGCACGCGGATGACGACTCAGGCGCTGCTTGTTGGTTCCGTCGGCGTCGCTGGGTCACCTGGCTGCTGCGGTAGGGGCCACCGGATTTGTGCAGTGGATCGTGACGTACACGCGTGATGGACGACCTCAAGATCGTGCCCATGTCGACCATCTCCGGGATCACCATCCTCAGCATCTTTGGCATCACGGACATCGACTCACTCCAGGAGAAGACCGTGAAGCTTGGCTATGCTGAGGTAATGACAGACTGACTACCTCACTTCTGCAAATTGATCGTTCAGTTGATTTTTTTTTGTGAGTACTGCAAGTCTTAGCTCATCCTTTGAGAAATACTATGATGATTTTTGGTAGGGTTTGGAGATGCTTAAGGCGTCATTGCAGTCGAAGACGGTTCTCACCGACGTCTTCCTCGGGAAGAAGCGGAAGGCCTCAAGCCCGTGAGCGATATTAGTTGTCACTACAGTAGAAGATGGTTCTCACCGACTTCCTTGGGAAGAAGGCGATATTAGTTGCAGCGTTCTTGTTGATGTGGTTTGCTTTGCTTTGTTGAACATCTTATACAATGTCTACTCTTAGGAATAGGAAACAAAAAGTAAATCCTATTGCACAAACGTTTTCGTGGAAGTGGTTTATTTTAGGGAATATTCTAGGTGTTTGATTCCAGATCTAAAGTTGACACTTTTCCAAACCCACTTTCAATATTATTGCAAACAATAAATCTCATATTCATCATGGGGTTGAAATAAATTTTCAAGATCGTAAGAAGCATCACCCCAATCATGATCATTGCAACAAGTAGTGAACATAGCAATACTAGCATCCCCAAGCTTAGGGTTTTGCATATCATAAACACAATTGACATTAATAGAATTTACAATAGTATCATTGCAATCATGTTTTTCATTAAAAGAGCTATCATGAATCACTTTTTCTTTTAACAATTCCTCACAATTTTTAGATTCATGAATTTCAAGCAAAACCCCATAAAAATAATCTAGTCCACTCAACTCACTAACAATTGGTTCAACATAATTGGATCTCTTAAAGAGATTAGCAAGTGGATGAGGATCCATAATTTAGCAAGCGAAGATGCAAGCTAATAGAGGGCACATGGCAACACAAGCAAACAGAAAGGCGAACGAAAAAGGGCAAATAAAACGGCAAAGGTGAAGTGGGGGAGAGGAAAACGAGAGGCGAAAAATGTAATGCGAAGGATAAGGGTTTGTGATAGGTACTTGGTATATGACTTTTGCGTAAGTCTCCCCGGCAACAGCGCCGGAAATTCTTCTTGCTACTTCTCGAGCTTGCGTTGTATTCACTCGAAGAGGAAATGGTGATGCAGCACAGTAGCGTAAGTATTTCACTCAGTTTTTTAGAACCAAGGTATCAATCCGGTAGGAGACCACACGCTAGTCCCTCGCACCTGCACAAACAAATAAGAACTTCGCAGCCAACGCGATAAGGGGTTGTCAATCCCTTCACGGTCACATACGAAAGTGACATCTGATAGATAGGATAGTATAATATTTTTGGTATTTTTTTGGGTATAAGAACAGAAAGTAAATAAAGCAAATATGCAACAGCAAAAGAAATTTAAGTAAAGTAATATGATAAAGATAGACCCGGGGGTCATAGGTTTCACTAGTGGCTTCTCTCATGATAGCAGAATTCTACGGTGGGTGAACAAATTACTGTCGAGCAATTGATAGAAAAGCGCATAGTTATGAGAATATCTAGGCATGATCATTATATATAGGCATCACGTCCGTGACAAGTAGACCAAAACGATTCTGCATCTACTACTATTACTCCACACATCGACCGCTATGCAGCATGCATCTAGAGTATTAAGTTCATAAGAAGAGAGTAATGCTTTAAGCAAGATGACATGATGTAGAGGGATAAACTCAAGCAATATGATATAAACCCCATCTTTTTATCCTTGATGGCAACAATACAATACGTGCCTTGCTTCCACTGCTGTCACTGGGAAAGGACATCGCAAGATTGAACCCAAGGCCAAGCACTTCACCCATTGCAAGAACTATAGATCTAGTAGGCCAAATTAAACCAAACCAATAATTCGAAGAGACTTACAAGGATATTATAATCATACATAAAAGATTTCAGAAAAGAATCAAATATTGTTCAAAGATAATCTTGATCATAAACCCACAATTCATCGGATCTCAAAAAACACACCGCAAAAAGATTACATCGAATAGATCTCCTCGAAGATCGAGGAGAACTTTGTATTGAGATCCAAAAAGAGAGAAGAAGCCATCTAGCTAATAACTATGGACCCGAAGGTCTGTGGTAAACTACTCACAACTCATTGGTGAGGCTATGGTGTTGATGTAGAAGCATTCCGTGATGGATCCCCCCTCCGGCGGAGCTCCGGAACAGGCCCCAAGATGGGATCTCACGGGAACAGAAGATTGCGGCGGTGGAATTAGGGTTTTCTCTGTTGCCTCGATGTTTTCAGGGTACATGGATATATATAGGAGGAAGAAGGGCATCGGGGGAGCCAGAGGGGGGCCACGAGGGTGGGGGGCGTGCCCTGGACCCTCGTAGCCACCTCCTTCATTCCCTCGTGTGTACTCCAAGTCTTCTGGGTAGATACGGTTCCAAAAATCACTCTCCCGAAGGTTTCATTCCGTTTGGACTCCGTTTGATATTCCTTTTCTACGAAACTCTGAAATAGGCAAAAAAACAACAATTTGCACTGGGCCTTGGTTAGTAGGTTAGTCCCAAAAATAATATAAAAGTGTATAATAAAGCCCATTAAACATCCAAAACAGAATATATAATAGCATGGAACAATCAAAAATTATAGATACGTTGGAGACGTATCAAGCATCCCCAAGCTTAATTCCTGCTCGTCCTCGAGTAGGTAAATGATAAAAACAATTTTTTTGATGTGGAATGCTAACTAACATAATTCTCAATGTAATTCTCTTTGTTGTGACATGAATGTTCAGATCCGAAAGATTCAAGATAAAAGTTCATATTGACACAAGAATAATAATACTTCAAGCATACTAACAAAGCAATGATGTCTTCCCAAAATAACATGGCCAAAGAAAGTTCATCCCTTCAAAATCATATAGTTAGGCTATGCTCCTTCTTCGTCACACAAAATACTCCAATCATGCACAACCCCGGTTTCAGCCAAGCACTTGTTTCATACTTCAATTTTTTCAAACTCTTTCAACTTCCACGCAATACATGAGCGTGAGCCATGGGCATAGCACTATGTGGAATAGAGTGGTGGTTGTGGAGAAGACAAAAAGGAGGAAGATGGTCTCACATCAACTAGGCGTATCAATGGGCTATGGAGATACCCATCAATAGATATCAATGTGAGTGAGTAGGGATTGTCATGCAACGGATGCACTAGAGCTATAAATGTATGAAAGCTCAACAAAAAAACTAAGTGGGTGTGCATCCAACTTGCTTGCTCACGAAGACCTAGGGCATTTGTGGAAGCCCATCGTTGGAATATACAAGCCAAGTTCTATAATGAAAATTCCCACTAGTATATGAAAGTGACTAAACAAGAGACCCTCTATCATGAAGAACTTGGTGCTACTTTGAAGCACAAGTGAGGAAAAAGATAGTAGCATTGTCTGTAGTGCCCAGTATGAGATTATACCTCCCACGTGTCGAGGCACGACTTAAAGGCATAATATCATACTAGAATGATCTCAAGAATGGTATCTTTGCACAACTCATGTAAAAGAGGGATGAAGTTGGAAAAGAGTAGTTGGCTTACACTCGCCACGTCACACAAAGCATTACATAAACATGCATCATCCAAATAACATCACAGTCCGACTACGGATGAAGATTCAAATGAAAGATACCATAAATAAAGCAACACAAGGCCTGATCGCCCCTAGTAGAAGCCACTACTGATCCTCTGGGTAAGACACGTAGTATAGCCCACGCTCTTCATCGAACTCCCAATACAACTCTGTGCCATCTCCTGTGTAGTTCTCATTGGTACCTGCATCTGGTGTTGTGTAGAATCTGTGAGCCACGGAGGACTCAGCAATCCCGTTCCCGGAAGGCAATACTATCAAAGCCTTAGGTGTGGAAAAGGCTTAAAAGAAGGTTGCAGCAGCACTAGCACTAGCTGACGGGTTTAGAGCGAGGAGAGAAAGTGCCAACGATCGACAAAGTGATCACGAAGTGATCCTAACTACTCACGGCCAAACATAACCCCACCGTGTTCACTTCCCGAACCCCTTCAGAAAATGACCGTCATGGTTACTCACGCTGGTAGTGTATTCTGAACATGGTGTCAAGTTGTCTACAACCGGATATTAACAAATTCCCATCTGCCACATAACCGCGGGCACGGCTTTCGAAAGATCAAAACCCTGCAGGGGTGTCCCAACTTAGCCCATCACAAGCTCACGATCTGCGGAGTCGCAACTCCAAGGTGGGAAGACCCGAGTATTCTCGGAATCCCGTGATCAAGATATTCCGATAAAGGTAAAACTACTCCAACAAGACCTCCCGGCGTGCCGACACCATGATAGTAGCCGCGCGTATCTCGTCTCAGCCCACGACCGGATGGGCGATTCTACAGGTTTTTACCAGCCCTTGACTTTCCCCGAGGTGGTCCCACAGAACCCCCAGTTTGGACCAACACTCATGTGGAGCACTGGCCCGGATTGTCGATTAAGAAAAGGGTTTATAACTCCCTATGCAAGTTTTAGTTATTAGGCAAATGTAAAACCAAAGTTGGGCCTTGCTGGAAAAGCTTTAGCACTAAGCGGGTTATCAAGGGGGGCCCATAAACCCCAACCGTGTTAGGGATGCAAAATCAAGGAACATAACACCGGTTTAAATGGTTCCTAGGGTGGCATGAGTGGAACAAAACACCAAGCAAGAGGCTTAACCTTCCACCCATTGCCAAGTATATAGATGATTTAGTTAAGCAGATTATATAGTGTGATATCCCACCAATAACTTCAACATGAAGCAAGAATCTTCAAATCTTCTCCTGCAACTAACAATGCTATAAGAGGGGCTGAGCGAAGCTTACGTAGCCAATCAAAGGTTTGCTAGGTTGGGTGGTTAGAGAGTTTCATGGCAACAATAGGAGGGCTGACAAACAGACATTGGCATCGAGGCAATAAGCTAAAGAGCGAGACATCTAGCATAGGCAAAGATAGTAGTGATATCTGGGTAAGGTCATCTTGCCTGTTGATTCCACAGAGGGATCGTAACCTTGCTCCTCACACTCAACCTCGGTAGAAACCTCGTACTCCGAATCGGCTCCCGGCTCTACTCAACACAAGAACACAACACGGCACAATATCAAACAAGATGCAATGCACAATCAACATGATGCAAGTATGATGAGCGTATGCATGTGGAAGCACTTGAGCCTAAGGAGAAGATGATGGAAAAGGCCTCATCTTGGAAAACCAAGCAAGCCACTGGATAGAGGGGAAGATTTCGGTTGAAATCGATATAAAGATCGCCGGAAACGGACACACAATTTGCAAATGGCAAGCAAAACAATATTCACACAAAACTGCAGTTTACAGCCACATGGCATCTTTGGAGCAAGAAATAATTATGCTACAGCACTCAAACATGGAGACAAAGGGCATGGATGTGAAGTTGACATGATACTTAACAAGCATGAACTTAGAACACACCCAAAAACCTACTGGAACACACTTAACCAAGCATGGCAAGTTGCAATAAATTTATCCAGACTTAGTCAAAATCTGGGAAGGCAAAAACATCATCACGATGCTGCCTTCGGAGGCACAAAACAACATGCATATCAAATCCACTAAGTATATAAAGATCATGGACATGTAATAGACATAGCATACATCAAACAACTCCATTGGAGCAACTCCATAGGAGGCATGGATCAATAACAACAAGCTTCACCAAATTGATCATGCTGATAAAAACCTGACAGGTAAATTTATAGCAACTTGAGAGCAAGAAATAAATAAGCTATGGCAGGCCATATATGCAAATAAGGGCATGGATGGATAGAGCATAACATGGACAACAAGGAATGATCATTTGACACACTAAAACATGCATGGATTTGAGTGGGGCATCAAGCAAACATGGCATCAGGTTTAACAGATTCCAGACTTAGCAGTTTTTTCACCAAGTATAAAACAGCAACATTGGCATGGCATGTTTACAAGATTGTTTAAGTCACCTCAAGGCATATCATGGAAAGTGGTTTGCACCACAGCAAAGACCATAAGATTGTGCTTCTAAAACATATTGACATGTGACATGAAGACAAACACATCAATAGCAATGAGAAAGTCAAATTAGCATCTCACAACAAGTTTCAGCACTTAACAGCCACATGCACTTTTGCAACAGAGATTAACATGGCAATATGACACCTAACATGAATGCTACAACAACCATCATGTAGAGCACTTCACAATGAACATTCTGACTTATCATATGCTCCATTTGGACCAACATGCACAAAGTTATCACATCTCAAACATGGCAACAAATTTACAAATAACAGCAGTTTTAAACTTATAACACTCTTGCAATGATGATTAGGGCGTCAAGATGAACACAAACAAGCATGCCATAGTGGAACAAAATGAAGAGCACATCACAACGAACATTTTGATATATCACACGCTCAAAACGGATCTACGAGCACGAAGTTATTGCATGACAAAGAGGGCAACAAATTTATGGAATCTGGGGACTTAGCAAAATTTTATACCTCCCGAAAGTCAACTCGGGATGAGGATATCCCGGGACGGAGTGGATCGGATCGGCGGAGGCGTTTGGTTGAGATCCCGGTGGATCTGATCCCACCGGGCCTGGATCGGGGCGGAGGGATCCGGCTCGCCAGAGTTGAAGGCGGTGCGGCGGCGGCTTGCCGAAGCCGGGCCGGCGACGAGGGGCGGCTCGGCCTGCGGTGGAGGAGGTGGCGCGGGCCGGCCGGGGCGGCGGCTTGCGGGCGGTGCGGCGGCGGATGCCGCGGGAGGCGACAGGCGGCGGAGATCCGGCGCGGCAGCGGCGGAGGTCCGGCGCGGCGGACGGGGCCGAGCGGCCGCCGGCGGTCGAGGAGAGGCGGCGAGGGAGCGCGGAGGCCGAGCGGACTGGCGGCGCGGAGGGAGCAGGCCGCGGGGGCCGGAGGCGGCGCGCGGTGGAGGGACGGGCCGCAGTCCACGTGGCGGCTGCGGACTGGCTCGGGGCGCGGCGGACGTGTCCGACGCGGTGCGTAGGAGGAGTCTGGCTAGGGTTTCGTCCGCAAAAATGGACGTGGGGGACGTTTTTATAGGCATAGGGAGATAGGAGACTCCAAATGGGGTGCGGTTTTCGCCCACACGATCACGATCCAACGACCGAGAGGATGGGAGTGGTTGTGCTGGGTTAGTGGGCTGTTGTGGCGAGGGTCTTGGGCCAAAAGAAGAGGAGCTTTTAGCCCACTAGGTTAACCGTTGGAGTACCAAACGAACTCCAAACGCGATGAAACTTGACAGGCGGCCTGCACGTACCAAAACAACAACGTACGACAAGTCTCACCTCATTCCGGGAACGTTACACGCCCACACACCAAAGAAGGATTCGGGGGTGCCACGGGCACGTGTGTGAGTGTCGGAACTCGAAACGGACAACGGGAAGAGGCGAGTGGGACCGGGTGCAAGTGACAACACGAATGCAATGCAATGCACATGATAATATGACATGGATGAAATGCACACACGCACACGACAAAACGAAGAAATCCGAAATGAAAGAAGAGCCCATAATGGAATTGTTGAAGTCAACGTTTCATATATTGGCATAAATGGAAGGTGTTACAAATGGGGTGTTACATTGTCCCTTTGCTTTTCTTTTTTTTCTTTTATTGTTTTTTTGGCCTTTCTTTTTTTTCTTTGGCCTTTCCTTCTTTTTTCTTCTTTTTTTCTTATGGACAATGCTCTAATAATGATGATCATCACACTTATATTGATTTACAACTCGATATTACAACTCGATACTAGAACAAAGTATGACTCTATATGAATGCCTTCGGCGGTGTACCGGGATGTGCAATGAATCAAGAGTGATATGTATGAAAAATTATGCATGGTGGCCTAGCCACAAATACGATGTCAACTACATGATCATGCATGGCAATATGACAATATGAAGCGTGTCATAGCAGGTGGAACGGTGGAAAGTTGCATGGAAATATATCTCGGGATGGCTATGGAAATGCCATGATAGGTAGGTATGGTGGTTGTTTTGAGGAAGGTATATGGTGGGTGTATGGTACCGACGAAAGTTGCGCGGTACAAGAGAGGCTAGCAATGGTGGAAGGGTGAGAGTGCGTATAATCCATGGACTCAACATTAGTCATAAAGAACTCACATACTTATTGCAAAAATCTACAAGTCATCAAAACAAAGTACTACACGCATGCTCCTAGGGGGGTTGGTAGGAGTTAACCATCGCGCGCCCCCGACCTCCACACAAAGGATGACACTCAATAAAATACCTCATGCTTCAAATTTGTCACACAACGGTTACCATACGTGCATGCTACGGGACTTGCAAACCTTAACACAAGTATTTCTCAAATTCACAACTACTCTACTAGCATGACTCTAATATCACCATCCTCATATCTCAAAACAATCATCAAGTATCAAACTTCTCATAGTATTCAATGCACTTTATATGAAAGTTTTTACCATACTCATCTTGGATGCCTATCATATTCGGACTAGTTTTATAACCAAAGCACATTACCATGCTGTTCTAAAAGACTCTCAAATAGATATAAGTGAAGCATGAGAGATCAACCATTTCTAGAAAATAAAACCACCACCGTGCTCTAAAAGATATAAGTGAAGCACTAGAGCAAAACTATATAGCTCAAAAGATATAAGTGAAGCACATAGAGTATTCTAGTAAATTCTAAACCATATTTATCTCTCTCAAAAGGTGTTTCCAGCAGGGATGATTGTGGCAAATTAAAAAGCAAAGACTCAAATCATACATGACGCTCCAAGCAAAACACATATCATGTGGTGAATAAAAATACAATCCCGAGTATATTTATCGATAGATGAAGACAAAAGAGGGGATGCCTTCCAGGGGCATCCCCAAGCTTAGGCTTTTGGTTGTCCTTGAATTTTACCTTGGGGTGCCTTGGGCATACCCAATCTTAGGCTCTTGCCACTCTTTGTTCCATAGTCCATCAAAACCATACTCAAAACTTGAAAACTTCACCACATAAAACTTAGCCAAAAATCTCGTGACTCCGTTAGTATGAGAAAACAAACCACCACTCAAAGGAACTGTAGTGAACTCATTCTTTGTTTATATTGGTGTTAAACCTACTGTATTCCAACTTCTCTATGATTCATACCCTCCAATACTACTCATAGATTCATCCAAATAAGCAAACAACAAACGAAAAATAGAATCTATCAAAAACAGAACAGTCTGTAGTAATCTGTAACTTTCGAATACTTCTGTAACTAAAAAATAATGAAATAAATTGGTAAACATGAGAAATTTGTCTATTAATCATCTGCAAAAATAATCAACTAAATAGCACTCTCCAACAAAATATGGTAGCTAATCTCGTGAGCGCTAAAGTTTTTGTTTTTTACAGCATGATCATATAAACTTCACACAAGTCTTCCCAAAGGTTCTACTTGGCACAAACACTAATTAAAACACAAAACCACATCTAAACAGAAGATAGATGCAATATTTATTCCTAAACAGAAGCAAAAACAAAGAAAACAAAATTGGGTTGCCTCCCAACAAATGCTATCGTTTAACGCCCCTAGCTAGGCACGATACAAGAATAGATCTAGGTATTGCCATCTTTTGAAGGCAATCCATAAGTGGATCTCATAATAAATTCATAAGGTAATTTGATTTTCTTTCTAGGAAAGTGTTCCATGCCTTTCCTTAACGGAAATTAGAATCTAATATTTCCTTCCTTCATATCAATATTGCACCAATCGTTCTAAGGAAAGGTCTACCAAGAATAATAGGACATGAAGGATTGCAATCTATATCAAGAACAATGAAATCTACGGGCAAATAATTCCTATTGGCAATAATAAGAATATCATTAATCCTTCCCATAGGTTTCTTAATGGTAGAATCCGCAAGATGCAAATTTAAAGAACAATCATCAAGCTCATGGAAATCTAACAAATCACACAAAGTTTTTGGGATAGTAGAAACACTTGCACCCATATCACACAAAGCAAAGCATTCATAATCTTTAATTTTAATTTTAATAGTAGGTTCCCACTCATCATATAGCTTTCTAGGGATAGAAACTTCTAATTCAAAGTTTTCTTCATAAGATTGCATCAAAGCATCAACTATGTGTTTGGTAAAAGCTTTATTTTGACTATAAGCATGCGGCGAATTTAGAACGGATTGCGACAAGGAAATACAATCTATTAAAGAGAATTATCATAATTAAATCCCTTGAAATCCAAAATAGTTGTTTCATCACTATGCAAAGTTTAATCTCTTCAATCCCACTTTTAACAATTTTAGCATCAAGATCTAAAAACTCCGAATCATTGGGACGCCTTTTAACTAAAGTAGACTCATCTCCAGTCCCATCTTTATAAAGATTCATACTAGAAAACAAGGACCTAATAGGAGACACATCAATAACTTTCAGATCTTCATCTTTATTTTCATGATAACTAGAAGAACGCGCCTTAATAAAGCAATCTTTTTTAGCACGCATCCTAGCGGTTCTTTCTTTGCACTCATCAATGGAAATTCTCATGGGTTTGAGAGACTCATTGATATCATGCTTAGGGGAATAGATCTAAGTTTCAAAGAATCAACATCAAGGGTAATTCTATCCGCATTTCTAGCCAACTCATCAATCTTAAGCAATTTTTCTTCAAGCAAAGCATTGAAATTCTTTTGCGAATTCATAAACTCCTTAACACTAGTTTCAAATTCGGAGGGCATCTTACCAAAATTTCCATAAGAGTTACTGTAGGAATTACCATAATTGTTAGAGGAATTACTAGGAAAAGGCCTAGGATTAAAGTTTCCTCTATAAGCATTGTTACCAAAATTATTCCTACCAACAAAATTTACATCCAAAGATTCATTATTATTCTCAATCAACTTGGACAAAGGCATATCATTAGGATCAGAAGAAGCACTCTTAGTAGCAAATAATTTCATAAGTTCATCCATCTTTCCACGCAAAACACTAATCTCTTCAATAGCATGTACCTTTTTACTAGTAGATCTTTCGGTGTGCCATTGAGAGTAATTAACCATAATATTATCTAGAAGTTTAGTAGCTTCTCCTAAAGTGATTTCCATGAAAGTGCCCCCATGGCCGAATCTAAAAGATTTCTAGAAGCAAAATTTAAGCCAGCATAAAAGTTTTGTATAATCATCCATAAGTTAAAACCATGTGTAGGGCAATTACGTATCATTAATTTCATTCTCTCCAAGCTTGTGCGACATGCTCATGATCTAGTTGCTTAAAATTCATAATATCGTTTCTAAGAGAGATAATCTTAGCGGGAGGAAAATACTTAGAGATAAAACCATCTTTGCATTTATTACATGAATAAATACTATTTCAAGGCAAAGAGGGAAAGCAAGTTTTAGCATGATCTCTAAGTGAAAATGGGAATAGCTTCAATTTAACAATATCATTATCCGTATCCCTCTTCTTTTGCATATCACACAAATCAACAAAGTAGTTTAGATGGGTAGTGGCATCTTCACTAGGAAGGCCGGAAAATTGATCTTTCATGACAAGATTCAACATAGTAGCACTGATCTCACAAGATTCAGCATCGGTAATAGGAGCAATCGGAGTGCTAATAAAATCATTATTGTTGGTATTGGAAAAGTCACACAATTTGGTATTGTTCTGAGCCATAGTGACAAGCAAACAATCCAACACACAAGCAAACAAGAGCCAAGCGAACGGTAAACACACAGAAAAGAAGGGCGAATAAAACGGCAAGGGTGAAGTGGGGGAGAGGAAAACGAGAGGCAAATAATGTAGTGCGAAGGATAAGGGTTTGTGATAGGTACTTGGTATATGACTTTTGCGTAAGCCTCCCCGGCAACGGCGCCAGAAATTCTTCTTGCTACTTCTCGAGCTTGCGTTGTATTCCCTCGAAGAGGAAAGGGTGATGCAGCACATTAGCGTAAGTATTCCCCTAAGTTTTTGAGAACCAAGGTATCAATCCAGTAGGAGACCACGCGCGAGTCCCTCGCACCTGCACAAACAAATAAGAACTTCGCAGCCAATCCGATAGCGGGTTGTCAATCCCTTTACAGTCACTTACGAAAGTGAGATCTGATAGATAGGATAGTATGATATTTTTGGTATAAGAATAGAAAGTAAATAAAGCAAATAAGCAACGGCAAAAGAAATTGAAGTAAAGTAATATGATAAAGATAGTCCTGGGGGCATAGGTTTCACTAGTGGCTTCTCTCATGATAGCAGAATTCTATGGTGGGTGAACAAACTACTGTCGAGCAATTGATAGAAAAGCGCATAGTTATGAGAATATCTAGGCATGATCATTATATATAGGCATCACGTCCGTGACAAGTAGACTGAAACGATTCTGCATCTACTACTATTACTCCACACATCGACTGCTATCCAGCATGCATCTAGAGTATTAAGTTCATAAGAACAGAGTAATGCTTTAAGCAAGATGACATGATGTAGAGGGATAAACTCAAGCAATATGATATAAACCCCATCTTTTTATCCTCGATGGCAACAATACAATACGTGCCTTGCCGCCCCTGCTGTCACTGGGAAAGGACATTGCAAGATTGAACCCAAAGCCAAGCACTTCTCCCATTGCAAGAACTATAGATCTAGTAGGCCAAACCAAACCAATAATTCAAAGAGACTTGCAAGGATATTATAATCATACATAACAGATTTCAGAAAAGAATCAAATATTATTCAAAGATAATCTTGATCATAAACCCACAATTCATCGGATCTTGACAAACACACCGCAAAAAGATTGCATCGAATAGATCTCCTCGAAGATCGAGGAGAACTTTGTATTGAGATCCAAAGAGAGAGAAGAAGCCATCTATCTAATAACTATGGACCCGAAGGTCTATGGTAAACTACTCACAACTCATTGGTGAGGCTATGGTGTTGATGTAGATGCATTCCGTGATGGATCCCCCCTACGGCGGAGCTCCGAAACAGGCCCCGAGATGGGATCTCACGGGAACAGAAGGTTGCGGCAGCGAAATTAGGGTTTTCTCTGTTGCCTTGATGTTTTCAGGGCACATGGATATATATAGGAGGAAGAAGGGCATCGGGGGAGCCAGAGGGGGCCCACGAGGGTGGGGGGCGCGCCCAGGGGGAGGGGGCGCGCCCTAGACCCTCGTGGCCACCTCCTTCGTTACCTCGCGTGTACTCCAAGTCTTCTGGGTAGATAGAGTTCCAAAAATAACTCTCCCGAAGGTTTCATTCCGTTTGGACTCCGTTTGATATTCCTTTTCCGCGAAACTCTGAAATAGGCAAAAAACAACAATTTGCACTGGGCCTTGGGTTAGTAGGTTAGTCCCAAAAATAATATAAAAGTGTATAATAAAGCCCATTAAACATCCAAAACAGAATATATAATAGCATGGAACAATAAAAAATTATAGATACGTTGGAGACGTATCATAGCGCGCGGTGGAGGCTGGATGAACAGGAGCCCGTGGAGGAACAATCGCAGGTGGAGGCTGGAGGAGGTCGACGGTGGATGAACAGTAGCCCGTGGAGGCTAGAGGGGGTCGACGGTGGAGATGAACAGTATCTCGTGGAGTCCCGTTTGGCGGTACGCCACACCCCTCCCGATGAACAGGACCCCCGTTTCGACCGTAGCGCTCCAACACAAGTCCATTTCCTTCGTTTTGTGGTACGCCACACCCCTCCCGATCAACAGGACCCCCGTTTCGACCGTAGGAGGTCCGTTTCCTCCGTTTTGCGGTACGCCACACCCCTCCCGATGAACAGGATCCCGTTTCCAATGTGGCCGGTCGAACACAAGGCCGTTTCCTCTGTTCCGCGGTACACCAGGCCTCGTTTCCATCGGCTGTTCCATCCAAGCCCTCACGATGAACACGACGACGTATTCCGTTCTGACCCAGCCGGTTGGCTCCCCATGAACACGACGACGTTGTTTCTACGTTCCGACCCAGCCATGTACACGAGCCTTGGCCGTACGTACGTGTGAGTAGGCGTTTGAGACCCCACCCATATGTACGTACGTGGCTGTATTTACTTTCTTGCACCCTAGCCGTTGTACGTACGTGTACATGCTACGTGCGCGCCTCTGCTACGACACGTGGGCGCCTCTACATCGACCAGTATGTACGCACACGTTCGCGACTAGAATGACAACGCTACGTACGCTTCGACCAGGTGGGTCCCGACTGTCACGCACTTCCTTGCGTGCGAAGATGTAGCTGGTGGGTACCAGCAGTCAGGGGGGCGAATTGTTTTTTTTGCCCGGACGCACTTCCTTGCGTGCGAAGATGTAGCTGGTGGGTCCCAACAGTCAGGGGGGAACCTTTTTTTCACGAAATACGGTGGCCCGTCCGGTGGGTCCCCGCTATCAGGTGGAGGAACAATTCTTTTGCGCGTAATAAGGAGGTACTTCCTTGCTGCGGCCGTGGACCCAGCTGTCAGCCTCTCCACGTACAGTCCACGTCCGATGGAAGCCGTTCCTTGACCACGTTGACCACGCCGCGCCGAGAGCACCAGGGCGGTGGACGACGGCGAGGCCTAGGAAGGGGACGACGCGGAGCTGGGGAAGACACGACAGTGGATGCCCACACATAGAGGAGTATGAGGGTTCACTGGTTCGCTGCGGTGTGAGGCTGCCGTCGCCGTAGAATAACAGGGGGTGTGGGTGAGTAGAGGGATGGCCTGGCCATTGGTGGGAGTAGTAGGGGGCGGTGAGGCCTCCGCCGCATCGCAGCCGGCCACGGGAGGCAGGAGCACGAGGCACGACCGGTGCTGGTTTGGGCGGCTGGAGCAAGAATACCAGAGGTTGAAGAAGCACTACGGCCATTGGATGGACATCGTACGGTCACTGGAGCTAGAATCGTGCATATTGACTAAGTTGAAAAAGCCCTCCATCCCCGTCAACTTAGTAGGCCCACAAGTCAGCCTGCCACTATACTGGGTCCCAGCTAGTAGGGGGAGTATTCATTTTTTTGTGCGTAATAAGGAGGCACTTCCTTGCGTGCGAAGATATAGCTGGTGGGTCCAAGCTGTCAGCGGCGGTAACGTTTTTCTCGCGAAATACAGAGGCCCTTTCAGTGGGTGCCAGATGTTAGGTGGAGGAATCATTATTTTGCGCGTAATAAGGAGGCATTTCCTTGCGTGCGGTCGTGGACCCAGCTGTCAGCCTCTCCACGTACAGTCCACTTTAGATGCATGTCGATCGTTGATCACATTGACCAGGCCGTGCCGAGAGCACCAGGGCGGTGGACGACGATGAGGCCTAGGAAGGGAATGACACGGAGGCAGGGAAGACTCAACAGTTGTTTCCCACGCGGAGGGGAGTACGACTGTACGAGGGTTTACTGGTTCGTCTGCCGTCGCCAGAGAATAACAACAGGTGTGGGTGAGTAGAGGGATGGCTAGGCCAGCGATGGGAGTACGGTGGGGCGGTGAGGCCTGCGCGGCAGCATAGCCGGCCGTGGGGAGGAGGGAGTAGGCAGTCCCACCGGCGCTTGTTTGAGCGGCTGGAGCAGGAAGAGCAGAGATTGAAGAAGCACGACAGCCGTTGGATGGAAATCAAACAGTCACTGCTTGTGCGTCAACTTTTTTTTAGGAAAGCCTCATATCTATGGAAAACAGCATACAACCCATCTACCATTATTTCTAATAATTTACAGCCCATTTGCTAATTCTTAAGGTTTTTTTGGAGCCCATATTCTTTTTTTAGCATTACAGCCCATATTGTAGCCACGGTTAAAAAAATATACAAAATTTTGCATATTTCGGTGCGGTCCTGACTGTTTTTAATCCCGAAATTTCGAGTCACGTTCAAACTGATTTTAAAAATAAATTTATATCAATATAAAAACCAACAAATTTTCCACGCATAAAAATCAATGCTATTTAAAATCTCGAAATGAAAAAAATAAATTTGAAACTAATTGCTGGTTTGATGTGTTTTACAAATGTACAACCCATTTCTCATTACTGATAGGCCATTTTCTCGGCCAGCCGAATGAATCTCTCCTCGTCTTGAAAGATTTGCAGCCTAACAGGCCTGACAAAGCGACTTACTTGTCAAATCACAAATAAAAAACTGGGCTGTGGCCGTGGACCCAGCTACGGCCGTGGACCCAGCTACGGCCGTGGACCCAGCTGTCAGCCTCTCCACATAGAGTACTCTTCCGATGGAAGTCGGTCGTTGACCACATTGACCACGCCGCGCCGAGAGCACCAAGGGGGTGAACGACGACGAGGCCTAGGAAGGGGACGACGCGGATCTGGGGAAGACGTGGCAGTGGATGCCCATGCGGAGAGGAGTACGAGGGTTCACTGGCTCGGCTGCGGCGTGAGGCTGCCGTCACCGCAGAATAACAATGGGTGTGGGTGAGTAGAGGGATGCCCTGGCCAGCGGTGGGAGTAGTAGGGGCGGTGAGGCCTCCGCGGCATCACAGCCGACCACGGGAGGCAGGAGCACGCGACACGACCGGTGCTGCTTTGGGCGGCTGGAGCAAGAAGACTAGAGGTTGAAGAAGCACTATGGCCGTTGGATGGACATCGTACGATCACTGGAACTAGAATCATTCATATTGACTAAGTTGACAAAGCCCTCCGTCCCCGTCAACTTAGTACGCCCACAAGTCAGCCACCCACTATGGTGGGTCTCAGCTAGCAGGGGGTATTCATTTTTTCGTGTGTAATAAGGAGGCACTTCCTTGCGTGTGAAGATATAGTTGGTGGGTCTGACCTGTTAGCGGGGGTGGGGGGGGGGGCGTTTTTTCGCAAAATACAGAAGCCCTTCCCTCGTACAGTCCACGTACAGTGCATAATAAGGAGGAACTTTCCTTGTGTGCGACCATGGACCTCGTGGGTCCCAACCGTCAGGCTCCCCACGTACATTCCTCTTTCGATGACTCTCGTATGTTAACCACGCTGCACCGAGTGCACCATGGCGGTGGATGATGGCGAGGCCCCAGACTGGAACGACCCGGAGATGGGGAAGACGCGGCAGTGGAGTCGCAGACAGAGAGGAGTGGGAAACTTGACTGGTCCGGGTGCTGGATGGGCCTACACTCGGCAGAGAATAATAGGAGGTGTGGAGTGGAGGCATGGCCTGGCCGTCGACGGGGTGGCGTTTCGCTGAGGAGCGCAAAACAACGCCGCTGGATGCCGAAGGCTAGAGCACGCGGTCCCAACAGCGCTTGGGGAAGAAGACGAGAGATTGAAGAAGAATGCCGGCCGTTGGATGTAAATCCAATGCCTTCTTAGGCTTCAACCTACTGGCCCACATGTCGGCCAGTCCATTTGTTCGTTTAGTCCATTTGGTGGGCTGGGTGAAACAATGATGTAGCATCTATGCATCCCATTTATATATGGTAGAATTTAAAGCCCATTTGCATTTTTCTCGATACCCGCGGACTTGCTGGGCTGGGTGAAAATATCATGTTGGGCTAGACAGAGAAATGTTATAAAATCATAAACACATGACTGCATGTCTATTACTGCATTGGTCAGTAAAATCTTTGCAAGCTTATGTATGCAATCACTAGGGGTTAACTTGCCAAGTTATATATAAACAATTATTATTATTATTTTGTAAGAACTTTCAACTTACGAAATAAAATATCATTTAAATTTGATGAGTTAATTGTACATGGGGTATTATTAATTTTAGGCTAGACGTGGGACAGTTGAGTTGGTTCTAGGGAAAAGTACTGGGAGAAAACTCAGTTTACATCGAAAAAGAAAGTGGGAGAAAATTCAGATATAGGATTAATGAAAACGAAAAATAGAACTGAGCTGTGCATCGTCTTGAAAAAACAAACATAACTTGGGTTGCTGATGTTATAGACAAGCTAGGTTGGGAGGTCCAGAGGCCGCTTGATACCTGCTGGATCCAAAAAATGTTGAAACATGTCGTGGGCTGCCCATGTTAAACAACAAAACCTAGGCCATGGACCTGGTGGGCCTGGGACTGTCAGCCTCTCCACGAATAGTTGTCTCCCGATTCCTCTTGTTTTGCTGACCATGTTGGGAACGACAGACGGCGGCGCCGCGAATAGAGCACCAAGGCGGAGGACTACATCGAGACCTCGGACCGAACGAACTGGAGCGGGGGAAGATGCTGGCAGAGGGGAGTACGATGGTTGACTTGTTCGGGTGCAGGGTGGATTCAGAGGTACCTCCCATGCCCTCCTGGCCGCGTAGGTTATGTAGGCTAGATTCAGAAGTACCTCCCATGTGTTCAGGTCCTTGGTATCATTATCTTCTTTCATGTTGGCGTATCAGGGGTGGAAGATAGTCTCGGCGAGGTCAACCACGGAGTCCTTCTCCTGCCCGTTGCTGATGATCTTGTATTGCTTCTGGATGTCGACAATCTTGTTGCACCAGATGGCCGAATCATTGCGTTCTTCCTTCTCTCCACCGTAGCGAATCTGCAGTCGGCACTGCCGATGAAACGGGCGAATGCTCCAGAACCTCCGATGTCCCTACAGAAGTAGTAGATGAGAACCTCATCCCACACACATACCTGGGCCACGGCGATCCGCTGGTCCTTGTCAGGAGAAGAATGGATGGGCATAAGGTCTAGTCCTGCAACCTTGTGCTTTCTTGTCCTGTAGGTACTGCTTGAACTCGGCGAGGCAGAGCTTCACTGAGTCCGGATCGTTGGTGTACATCACATTCAACTTGGTGCAGCCATAGGACTGAACAATGAACTCAAAGGGGAACTCCTTGCTGAAGTCCATATCCAGCAGGCTCACCCCTCGGATCGCCATTGGAGTCTCTTCAAGTGAACGAGTGTGTAGGCAGTGGCAGCAGTTCGTTTTTCAGCTCTTGGAGAACTGGATTCAGCAGTAAACCGAGTGTGTACAGGTGACAACAGTTACTACCCCTCCCTCGTCCGCTGCACGCACGACAGAAGATGCACCCTCGGTGCATTCAAATGCCTCCATTAAGAAACCTACTCCGGCCACACGTCGGTTCACGAGCGGGTCTGTATTGGTACTATAATAACAGGAGTTAGTGGTCACTTTACTTAAATTTAATTAGCTTTAATGGAAATTTATACTTAAAACAAGCAATGCATTGGCTCGTTCTATCAGTGCCATATGATCAACATGCACAACAATTAGAATTATTATTCTCAGGACGCACATGATCAACACATTTGTCGCACTTTCACAAAGATAATACTACCAAGTTTGAACTGTTTGGTATGGTTGTTGTCCTCTGCATCATCATGCCGTGTTTCCCAGCTTGCAAAATTCAGAACCAACAAATAAGGTCCAAATAATAAGTACAACAAAGATACCTACACATCTCATTGATTCCCAACTTGCAAGATTCGGAACCAACAAATAAGATCCAAGTAATAAGTACAACAAAGATGCCTACACATCTCATTGATTCCCAGCTTGCAAGATTCAGAACCAACAAATAAGATTCAAATAATAAGTACAACAAAGATGCCTACACATCTCATTGATTCCCAGCTTGCAAGATTCAGAACCAACCCATTAGAGCCTTTTGATAATGTGAATATTGGGATTAAATCCATCTTGGCTAGCTGTGTCATACAACCCAAGAGCTTGGCGAATGCTCTTGACCATCACAACATATGTAATTGAGTACTCCTGTTTGCACAGATAAGAAAGAGCATGATTACTATAATAGTGGCACTAGTTGAAGCAAACATTATTTCCAAAACGAGAAAAGATTGTGATAGAATAGCTTTAATTTAAAAATAGAACATTAGCACAGTATGACAAAGCACAATCATGTTGATAAAGGACAGTACTGACCGGTGTGAGGGGCCCTATGCCACCACGACTCGATGTGGAGAACCTGCAAATCCACTCGATTAGGCCAACCTGGAGATCCATGATTCAATTCATGCGCCTTTTTCTGCAATTCACCTAAAATGAAGCAAAGATTGCATCATTGCGCTAGCAAGAAGTACTTGCTCTTGTGAGATGGCAGGTTCTTCTTTAGTAGTTACACAAAAATTGAGCAACATTAAGGTTGGTTGTCCTGCTCATGTAAGGTGCAACAATAATTTTCTTATCCTTTTGTGCAGTTCCACTAAAATAAAGTGACATTGTGGTGACAGTGCTCTTCCAAAGACTAATAAAATGTTGCACGAGATTACCAGCAGAACTTGACGGAGATTTTGGAAACTCCAATCACCATTTTGTGCAGTTCCACCAAAATTGAGAGATGTTGCCCACGTGACATTTTAGTTGAACTGCACAAGACACTCATTCCAAAAAAAGTGTTTTGTGCAGTTCACCAAAAGGTCACAATAGCAACAATGTGAAATGGATATCCCTATCTGCACAAAAAGATAGAAAGTAAACATTTGCTGGTCAATAAGAATATACGAAATGAAAAGAAGCATCTTAATTATGTTCATGGCAATCACGCAAGGACAGTAGAAATTTTAAAACGTCAACAATGCTTCATCTTACCATAAGCATTACGATCAACAATGAGATTCCTCAAATATGGGATTACTTTAATGGTGGCATTGCTTGTTTACCAGATAAAGTAAATCAACAGCAGCTAAAGAGTTGGTTTAAGGGCATGGGACCATGGGGACACCATGACACTCAGCAGCGTAAAGGAGCAACTTACTTATCATACCAAGGGAAACAGCAGGAGTGCCATTTGTAACACAGTTTAATTGCATCTTATCACTGGAGGCATTAGATTAACAATAACACTGGTTAGACATGTCCCTAACGTAACAGTGTGATCGCTTCATTTTACACGTGCCCTTACATTAACAACAACAAAAGGATGGTATAAGGACATGCGACAGTGGACGCATCAGCACAATGTACCTACAAGGAGGCATAAAGTGATGATGCCGAGTTTGTTCATGCTATGTGAGGGCAGCAAATTTAATCCTGGAGACCTTTTACTATGTGAGGGCAGCAAACCTAATTATGGAGGCCTTGTACTATGTGAGGGCAGCAAATCTAATCCTGGAGACCTTTTACTATGTGAGGGCATCAAATCTAATCCTGGAGACCTTTTACTATGTGAGGGCAGCAAATCTAATCCTGAGACCTTTTACTATGTGAGGGCAGCAATTCTAATCGTGGACACCTTTTACTATGTGAGGACAACAAATCTAATCCTGGACATACTTGATACGTCCATTTTGCATCATGCTTATATGTTGATATTTATTGCATTATGAGCTGTTATTACACGTTATGTCACAATACTTATGCCTTTTCTCTCTTATTTTACAAGGTTTACATGGAGAGGGAGAATGCCGGCAGCTGGAATTCTGAGCTGGAAAAGAAGCAAACTTTGGAAACATATTCTGCACAACTCAAAAAGCTCCGAAACTTCACAGGACACCGTTTCAGAAAATAAAAAAATATCTGGCGAAAGAAGATCACCAGGAGGGCCACCACCTGTCCACGAGGGTGGGGGGCGCCCCCCCCTCTCTGGGCGCCCCTGCCTCATGGGCCTCCCGATGGCCCCCCAATGCCCATCTTCTCCTATATGAGGTGTTTTGACCTGGAAAAAATCATAAGGAGGCTTTCGGGACCAGACGCCACCGTCTCGAGGTAGAACCTTGGCGGAAACCAATCTAGGGCTGAGATGTTCTGCCGGGGACACTTCCCTCCGGGAGGGGGACATCGTCACCGCCGTCATCACCAACAACTCTCTCATCTTAGGGAGAGCTATCTTCATCAACATCTTCACCATCACCATCTCCTCTCAAACCCTAGTTCGTCTCTTGTATCCAATCTTTGTACCCAAACCTCAGATTGGTACCTATGGGTTGCTAGTAGTGTTGATTACTCCTTGTAGTTGATGCTAATTGGTTTATTTGGTGGAAGATCATATGTTCAGATCCATTATGCATATTAATACCCCTCTGATCATGAAAAATATTATGTCTTGTGAGTAGTTACTTTTGTTCCTGAGGACATGGGAGAAGTCTTGTTATAAGTAGTCATGTGAATTTAGTATTCGTTCGATATTTTGATGAGATGTATGTTGTCTCTCCTCTAGTGGTGTCATGTGAACGTCGACTACATGACACTTCACCATTATTTGGGCCTAGAGGAAGGAATTAGGAAGTAATAAGTAGATGATGGGTTGCTAGAGTGACAGAAGCTGAAACCCTAGTTTATGCGTTGCTTCGTAAGGGGCTGATTTGGATCCACTTGTTTCATGCTATGGTTAGGTTTACCTTAATACTTATTTTGTAGTTGCAGATGCTTGCAATAGAGGTTAATCATAAGTGGGAGGCTTGTCCAAGTAAGGACAGCACCCAAGCACCGGTCCACCCACATACCAAATTATCAAAGTACCAAACGCGAATCAGATTATCATGATGAAAACTAGCTTGACGATAATTCCCATGTGTCCTCGGGAGCGCTTTCCTTCATATAAGAGTTTGACTAGGCTTGTCCTTTGCTACGAAAAGGATTGGGCCACCTTCCTGCACCTTATTTACTTTTACCTTTTGTCACTTGCTACCAATTACCTTATCACAAAACTATCTGTTACCTATAATTTCAGTGCTTCCAGAAAATACCTTACTGAAAACTGCCTATCATTTCCTTCTGCTCCTCGTTGGGTTCGACACTCTTACTTATCTAAAGGACTACGATATATCCTCTACATTTGTGGGTCATCAAGACTCTTTTCTGGCGCTGTTGCTGGGGAGTGAAGCGCCTTTGGTAAGGAAAAAATTATATAGTGTGTTGAAATTTATTGTCACTTGTTACTATGGCTCATAATCCTTTGAGGGGCTTGTTCGGGGTATCTTCACCCCGACCAGAAGAGCAAAGAGTTGCTCCTCAACCTATTGCACCTACTAAAAATGTTTGCTTTGAAATTCCTTCGGGTATGATAGAGAAACTGCTAGATAATCCCTTTACAGGAGACAGAACACTGCATCCCGATTTACATTTAATCTATGTGGATGAAGTTTGTGGATTATTTAAGCTTGTAGGTATGCCCGAGGATGTTATCAAGAAGAAGGTCTTCCCTTTATCTTTGAATGAAGATGCATTGACATGGTTTAGGCCATGTGATGATATTGGATCATGGAACTATAATCGTCTGAAGTTGGAATTTCATCAGAAGTTCTACCCTATGCACCAGGTTCATCGTGATCGTAATTATATCTATAATTTTTGGCCTCGCGAAGGAGAAAGCATCGCTCAAGCATGGGGGAGGCTTAAGTCAATGTTATATTCATGTCCCAATCATGAGCTCTCAAGAGAAATGATTATTCAAAAAAATTATGCTCTACTTTCTCTTAATAATCGCTCCATGCTCGATACTTCTTGTTCTGGCTCTTTTATGATGAAGACTATTGAATTCAAATGGGATTTATTGGAAAGAATTAAACACAACTCTGAAGATTGGGATCTTGACGAAGGTAAGGAGTCAGGTATGACCCCTAAGTTTGATTGTGTTAAGGCTTTTATGAATACCGATGTTTTCCGTGAGTTTAGCACTAAATATGGACTTGACTCTGAGATAGTAGCTTCTTTCTGTGAATCATTCGCTAATCATGTTGATCTTCCCAAGGAGAAGTAGTTTAAATACCATCTTCCCATTGAAGTAAAAGTAGTTGAACCTGTTAAAGTTGAAGAAAAGACTATCACTTATAATGTTGATCCTTTTTTCCTACTGCTTATATTGAGAAGCCACCTTTCCCTGTTAGAATAAAGGATCATGCTAAAGCTTCAACTGTAGTTCATAAGAGTAATACTAGAACACCTAAACCCTCTGAGCAAATTAAAGTTGAACCTAGTGTTGCTATGGTTAAAGATCTCTTGGTAGAAGATTTAGATGGACATGTTATTTACCTCCAAGAGGAATCTGCTAGAATAGCCAAACCCGATGCTAGGAATAAACATAGACCTATTGTAGGCTTGCCTGTTATCTCTGTTAAAATAGGAGATCATTGCTATCATGGTTTATGTGATGTGGGTGCTAGTGCAAGTATAATCCCTCATTCCCTATATCAAGAAATTATGCATGATATTGCACCTGTTGAGTTTGAAGGGATTGATGTTACTATTAAGCTTGCTAATAGAGACACTATTTCACCAGTTGGGATTGTCAGAGATGTTGAAGTCTTGTGTGGGAAGGTTAAATACCCTGCTGATTTTCTTATTCTTAGTTCCCCACAAGATGATTTTTGTCCCATTATATTTGGTAGACCCTTCTTGAATATCGTTAATGCTAAGATAGACTGCGTGAAAGATATTGTTACTGTTGGTTTAGGGGATATGTCTCATGATTTTAACTTTGCTAAATTTCGTAGACAACCCCTTGATAAAGAAATTACCTAGTAAGGATGAAATTATCGGTCTTGCTTCTATTGTTGTGCCTCCTAATGATCCTTTAGAACAATATTTGCTAGATCATGAAAATGATATGCATATGAATGAGAGAAGGGAAACAGATGAAATATTCTTTAATCAGGGACCCGTATTGAAAAATAACTTGCTTGTTGAAATCCTAGGGGATCCTCCTCCCCCCAAGGGTGATCCCGTGTTTGAACTTAAACCTTTACCTGATAATCTTAAGTATGTTTATCTTGATGAAAAGAAGATATATCCTGTTATTATTAGTGCTAACCTTTCAGAGCAAGAAGAAGAAAAAGTATTGAAAACTCTGAAGAAACACCGTGCTGCTATTGGATATACTCTGGATGATCTTAAGGGCATTAGTCCCACTTTATGCCAACACAAGATAAAATTGGAAGAAAACGCTAAACCGGTTATTGATCATCAACGACGGTTAAATCCTAAGATGAAAGAAGTGGTAAGGAAGGAAATTATAAAGCTTCTAGAGGCAGGTATTATATCTCTAGTTGCTGATAGCCAGTGGGTAAGTCATGTCCATTGTGTCCCTAAGAAGGGAGGTATGACTGTTGTTCCTAATGATAAAGATGAATTGATCCCGCAAACAATAGTTACAGGTTATATGATGGTAATTAATTTCCGCAAATTAAATATAGCTACTAAGAAAGATCATTATCCCTTGCCTTTTATTGATCAAATGCTAGAAAGGTTATCCAAACATACTCACTTTTGCTTTCTAGGTGGTTATTCTGGTTTCTCTCAAATACCTGTGTCAAAAGGGGATCAAGAAAAGACCACTTTTACTTGTCCTTTCGGTACCTTTGCTTATAGACGTATGCCTTTTGGTTTATGTAATGCACCTTCTACCTTTCAAAGATGCATGCTGGCTATATTCTCTGATTTTTGTGAAAAGATTGTTGAGTTTTTCATGGATGACTTGTTCGTTTACGTAACTTCTTTTGATGATTGCTTAAGCAACCTTGATCGGGTTTTGCAGAGATGTGAAGACACTAATCTTGTCTTGAATTGGGAGAAGTGCCACTTTATGTTAAATGAAGCTATTTTCTTGGGACATAAAATTTCTGAAAGAGGTATTGAAGTTGACAAGGCTAAAGTTGATGCTATTGAAAAGATGCCATGCCCCAAGGAAATCAAAGGTATACAAAGTTTAATTGGTGTTGCCGGGTTTTATAGGAGGTTCATAAAGGACTTCTCCAAAATCTTCAAGCCTCCGACTAATCTCTTGCAAAAAGATATTCCTTTTGTCTTTGATGATGATTGTCTAGAAGCATTTGAAATACTTAAGAAAGCATTGATCTCTGCACCTATTGTCCAGCCTCCTGACTGGAATTTACCCTTTGAGATTATGTGCGATGCTAGTGATTATGTTGTAGGTGCTGTTTTAGGGCAAAGAGTTGATAAGAAATTGAATTTTATCCAATATGCTAGTAGAACTCTAGACAGTGCCCAAAGAAATTATGCTACTACTAAGAAATAATTTTTAGCAGTTGTATTTGCTTGTGATAAGTTTAGACCTTATATTGTTGATTCTAAAGTAACTATTCACACTGATCATGCTGCTATCAAATACCTTATGGAAAAGAAAGATGCTAAACCTCGACTTATTAGATGGGTTCTCTTGCTGCAAGAATTTGACTTGCATATTATTGATAGAAAGGGAGCTGAGAATCCAGTTGCAGATAACTTGTCTAGGCTAGAGAATATACTTGATGACCCACAACCTATTGATGATAGCTTTCCCGATGAACAATTAGCTGTCATAAATACTTCTCGTACTGCTCCATGGTATGCTGATTATGCTAATTATATTGTTGCTAAGTTTATACCTCCTAGTTTCACATACCAGCAAAAGAAAAAGTTCTTCTATGATTTGAGACATTACTTCTGGGATGACCCACATCTTTATAAAGAAGGAGTAGATGGTATTATTAGACATTGTGTACCTGAGCATGAACAGGAACAGATCCTACGCAAGTGCCACTCCGAAGCTTATGGAGGACACCATGCTGGAGATAGAACTGCACATAAGGTATTGCAATCTGGTTTTTATTGGCCTACTCTCTTCAAGGATGCCCGTAAGTTTGTCTTATCTTGTGATGAATGTCAAAGAATTGGTAATATTAGTAGATGCCAAGAAATGCCTATGAATTATTCACTTGTTATTGAACCATTTGATGTTTGGGGCTTTGATTATATGGGACCGTTTCCTGCCTCTAATGGGTACACACATATTATAGTTGATGTTCATTACGTTACTAAGTGGGTAGAAGCTATTCCAACTAGTAGTGCTGATCATAACACCTCTATTAAGATGCTCAAAGAAATTATTTTTCCGAGGTTTGGAGTCCCTAGATACCTAATGATTGATGGTGGTTCACACTTTATTCATGGTGTTTTCTGTAAAATGCTTGCTAAGTATGATGTAAATCATAGAATCGCATCCCTTTATCACCCACAGACTAGTGGTCAAGTAGAACTAAGTAATAGAGAGTTGAAATTAATTTTGCAAAATACAGTTAATAGGTCTAGAAAGAATTGGTCCAAGAAACTTGATGATGCATTATGGGCCTATAGAACTGCATACAAAAATCCTATGGGTATGTCTCCATATAAGATGGTTTATGGAAAAGCTTGTCACTTACCTCTTGAGCTAGAACATAAGGCATATTGGGCTATTAAATAGCACAATTATGATTTCAAACTTGCCGGTGAGAAGAGGTTATTTGACATTAGCTCTCTCGATGAATGGAGAACCCATGCCTATGAGAATGCCAAGCTATTTCAAGAAAAAAGTTAAAAGATGGCATGACAAAAGGATACAAAAGCGTGAGTTTAACGTAGGTGATTATGTATGGCTTTACAACTCTCCTTTAATATATTTTTGCAGGAAAACTTCTCTCTAAGTGGGAAGGACCTTACGTTATCGAGGAGGTCTATCATTCCGGTGCCATAAAAATCAACAACTTTGAGGGCACAAATCCGAAGGTGGTGAATGGTCAAAGAATTAAACATTATATCTCAGGTAACCCTATAATTGTTGAAACCAATGTTATTGAAACCGTAACCCCGGAGGAATACATAAGGGACACTTTTCAGAACGATCCAGACTCCAAAAAGGAAGAGGTATGTGGTACGGTAAGTAAACCAACTCCAAAACAGTCCTAAAGGCAAATTTTCACCGTTTTGGAATATTTAGAAAAATAGAAAAATAAGTGGCAGTATGGAAGAGACACGAGGCGTCCACGAGGGTGGAGGGCGCGCCCCCTGCCTCGTGGGCACCCTGTGTGCCTCCCGGACTCCGATTTCTTGTATGTTACTCCTTTTGGTCGGTAAAAATTCATTATATATACTCCCGAAGGTTTTGACCTCTGTATCACGCCAAAATTCTCTGTTTTTGTTTCAAGTTGTTTCTGTCGCAGATAGAAGCAACATGTCGTCCCAGGATTCGGAGGGAGAAAGCTATGTGGTTGATTCTCTTGCTGACCCTAAGGTCTATGGGGACTGGGAGAATTATGGATGGACCACGGAGGAAGAAGAAGACCATGATCCCAAGGGAGAGGATTGGACTAGCTCAGATGAAGACGAAGTCCTACTACCTCAACCTGGGGACATGCATGTGGAGTTCAAAAAGTCAAGCCTTCCCGACAGAGCAAAGAAATCTAAGATCGAATTTATCCCTTTTCACCTCTTGCAGGAAAACAAGCAGGCACTATGCAAGAAAATATTAAACCTCGAGCAGGAGATCGACGAACTAAGGGAGCAAAATTCCGTCCTTAAGCACAAGTTAAGGAAGAAGCCTTCACCACCACCTCTGAAGAAGGAGACATAATCACATGGGTATGGGCACTCCCCTTGGCAACTGCCAAGCTTGGGGGAGTGACCCCGGTATCGTATCACCATCACTCCTATCTTTACCGTTTTCCTTAGTTTGATCCTTTTGGTAGTATCTTGATCTAGTAGAATAAAGTTAGCATGATCTAGTTGTGAGCTTTTGCCTTATGATCTTTACCCTTTGTAATCGAGTCCATGAGCTATATAATAAAGATTAGTGTTGAGTCAAGGGCTTGATTTCCTCACTTTGGTCATGATAGAGTAAAAGAAAATATAAAAAGTATCCAAGAGATCATATTGACCTTATGGGAAGTAATGACTTCACATATAAAGGGTATGATGAATAGAAGTTGTTGGGAGTTGACACACATAGTTTTGGTCATTGTTGCAATTAATAGGAAGTAATGAAGAAAGAGAGGCTTCACATACAAATATACTATCTTGGACATCTTTTATGATTGTGAGCACTCATTAAAATATGACATGCTAAAGAGTTGATGTTGGACAAGGAAGAGAACATAATGGGTTATGTTTTCTTATATCCGAAATAAAGTATATTGTCATGGATCATCCAACATGTTGAGCTTGCCTTTCCCCCTCATGCTAGCCAAAACTCCTTGCACCAAGTAGAGATACTACTTGTGCTTCCATACATCCTTAAACCCAGTTTTGCCATGAGAGTCCACCATACCTACCTATGGATTGAGTAAGATCCTTCCAAGTAAGTTGTCATGTTGCAAACTCGCTAAAATATGTATGATTTATTAGTGTGGAGGATATAAGCTTTATACGATCTTGTGATATGGAAGTAATAAAAGCAACGGACTGCATAATAAAGGTCCTTATCACAAGTGGCAATATAATGTGACGTTCTTCTGTGCTAAGACTTTGTGCATCCAACTATAAAAACACATGACAACCTCTGGTTCCCTCTGCTAAGGGTCTATCTATTATTCTTGCCTTATAAGAGTCAAGGTGAAATTCACCTTTCCTTTTTACATTTTATCCTTTGGCAAGCACATTGTGTTGGAAAGATCCTGACATATATACCCACTTGGATGTAAGTTCATGGTCTATTACTGTTGACATTAGCCTTGAGGTAAAAGGTTGGGAGGCAACACCATAAGCCCCTATCTTTCTCTGTGTCCGATTAAAACTCCATAACCATAAGTATTGCGTGAGTGTGAGCAATTGTGAAAGACTATATGATAGTTGAGTATGTAGGCTTGCTGAAAAGCTCTTATGTTTACTCTTTCCGAAGTTATGATAAATTGCAATTGCTTCAATGACCGAGATCATAGTTTGTTGGTTTTCAATGAAGTTTATGATTCATGCTCGATATTGTGAATCAATTGTTACTTTAGCATAAGAATCATATGACTATATATATATATATATATATATATATATATATATATATATATATATATATATATATATATATATATTGCTGTTATGAGAATGATCATGATGCCCTCATGACCGTATTTTATTTTTATCGACACCTCTATCTCTAAACATGTGGAAATATTTTTCGATATCGGCTTTCGCTTGAGGACAAGCAAGGTCTAAGATTGGGGGAGTTGATACGTCCATTTTGCATCATGCTTATGTGTTGATATTTATTGCATTATGGGCTGTTATTACATGTTATGTCACAATACTTATGCCTTTTCTCTCTTATTTTACAAGGTTTACATGGAGAGGGAGAATGCCGGCAGCTGGAATTCTGAGCTGGAAAAGAAGCAAACTCTAGAAACCTATTCTGCACAACTCAAAAGGCTCCGAAACTTCACAGGACACCGTTTTAGAAAATATAAAAAATATCTGGCGAAAGAAGATCACCAGCGAGGCTACCACCTGTCCACGAGGGTTGGGGGCGCCCCCCCTCTCTGGGCGTGCCCCCTGCCTCGTGGGCCCCCCGATGCCCATCTTCTCCTATATGAGGTGTTTTGACCTGGAAAAATTCATAAGGAGGATTTCGGGACCAGACGCCGCCGTCTCGAGGCGGAACCTTGGCGGAAACCAATCTAGGGCTTCGGCAGAGTTGTTCTACCGCGGATACTTCCCTCCGGGAGGGGGAAATCGTCACCGCCGTCATCACTAAGAACTCTCCCATCTTGGGGAGAGCTATCTTCATCAACATCTTCACCAGCACCATCTCCTCTCAAACCCTAGTTCATCTCTTGTATCCAATCTTTGTACCCAAACCTCAGATTGATACCCGTGGGTTGCTAGTAGTGTTGATTACTCCTTGTAGTTGATGCTAGTTGGTTTATTTGGTGGAAGATCATATGTTCAGATCCATTATGCATATTAATACCCCTCTGATCATGAACAATATTATGTCTTGTGAGTAGTTACTTTTGTTCCTGAGGACATGGGATAAGTCTAGCTATAAGTAGTCATGTGAATTTGGTATTCGTTCGATATTTTAATGAGATGTATGTTGTCTCTCCTCTAGTGGTGTCATGTGAACATCGACTACATGACACTTCACCATTATTTGGGCCTAGAGGAAAGCATTGGGAAGTAATAAGTAGATGATGGGTTGCTAGAGTGACAGAAGCTTAAACCCTAGTTTATGCGTTGCTTCGTAAGGGGCTGATTTGGATCCACTTGTTTCATGCTATGGTTAGGTTTACTGCTACCTCTTGAGCTTGCGTTGTATTCCCTCGAAGAGGAAAGGGAGATGCAGCACAGTAGCGTAAGTATTTCCCTCAGTTTTTGAGAGCCAAGGTATCAATCCAGTAGGAGACCACGCGCCAGTCCCTCGCACCTGCACAAACAAATAAGAACTTCGCAGCCAACATGATAAGGGGTTGTCAATCCCTTTACGGTCACTTACGAAAGTGAAATCTGATAGAGATGATAGTTTATATTTTTGGTATTTTTAGTTTAATAAAACAGCAAATAAAAGCGGTAAAAGTAAAGTAGATGTAGATTGATATGTTGAGAATAGACCCGGGGGCCATAGTTTTCTCTAGTGGCTTCTCTCATGATAGCGATATTCTACGGCGGGTAAACAAATTACTGTCGAGCAATTGATAGAAAAGCGAATAATTATGAGACTGTCTAGGCATGATCATTGAATATAGGCATCCAAGTAGACCGACTCCTACCTGCATCTACTACTATTACTCCACACATCGACCGCTATCCAGCATGCATCTAGTGTATTGAGTTCATACGAACAGAGTAACGCCTTAAGCAAGATGACATGATGTAGAGGGATAAACTCAAGCAATATGATGTAAACCCCATCTTTTTATCCTCGATGGCAACAATACAATACGTGCCTTGCTGCCCCTACTGTCATTGGGAAAGGACACCGCAAGATTGAACCCAAAGCCAAGCACTTCTCCCATTGCAAGAACTATAGATCTAGTAGGCCAAACCAAACCAATAATTCGAAGAGACTTGCAAGGATATTATGAGCACACGTAAAAAGTTCAGAGAAGAACCAATTATCTTTCATAGATAACCTTGATCATAAACTCACAATTCATCGGATCTCGACAAACACACCGCAAAAAGAGATTACATCGAATAGATCTCCTCGAAGACCGAGGAGAACTTTGTATTGAGATCCGGAGATAGAGAAGAAGCCATCTAGATACTAGCTATGGACTCGAAGGTCTATGGTAAACTACTCACAACTCATGGTGAGGGCGATGATGATGATGAAGAAGGCCTCCGTGATGGATCCCCCTCTGGTGGAGCTCCGGAACAGGCTCCAAGATGGGATCTCCACGGGAACAGAAGCTACAGCGTTGTAATTAGGGTTTTCTCTCTGTTCTCAGAGTTTCTGGAGTACGTGGACTTATATAGGAAGAAGGAGGGCATCGGGGGCCACTTGAGGGGGCCTCGAGGCAGGGGGGCGCTCCCTGGGAAGGGGGGGTGAGCCCCCACCCTCGAGGGCCACCTCTCTGTCCCCTGACTTGGTCCTCAAGCTCCGCGTGCGTGATTTTCTCCCAAAATATCTCTCGCGAAGGTTTCATTCCGTTTGGACTCCGTTTGATATTCTTTTTCTGCAAAACCCTGAAACAGGCAAAAAACATCAATCTGGACTAGGCCTTTGGGTTAGTAGGTTAGTCCCAAAAATGATATAAAAGTGAATGATAAAGCCCATTAAACATCCAAGACTTCGTAAATAATGGCATGGAACAATCAAAAATTATAGATACGTTGGAGACGTATCAAACATCCCCAAGCTTAATTCCTGCTCGTCCTCGAGTAGGTAAATGATAAAGAAATAATTTTTGATGTGGAATGCTAACCAATATAGTTTTTCAATGTAATTCTCTTAATTGTGGCATGAATGTTCAGATCTGAAAGATTCAAGATAAAAGTCTATATTGACATAAGAAACAATAATACTTCAAGCAATACTAACAAAGCAATCATGTCTTCTCAAAATACTATGGCTAAAGAAAGTTATCCCTACAAAATCATATAGTGTTGGCTATGCTGCCTCATTATCACACAAAAATATTCATATCATGCACAACCCCGATTTCAGCCAAGCATTTGTTTTCATACTCTATTCTTTCAAACCTTTCAACTTTCACGCAATACATGAGCGTTCGCCATGGACATAGCACTATGTGGAATGGAGAGGTGGTTGTGGAGAAGACAAAAATGTGGGAGATAGTCTCACATCAACTAGGCGTATCAACGGGCTATGAAGATGCCCATCAATAGATATCAATGTGAGTGAGTAGGGATTGTCATGCAACGGATGCACTAGAGCTAAATATGAATGAAAAGCTCAACAAAAGAAACTAGTGGGTGTGCATCCAACTTGCTTGCTCACGAAGACCTAGGGCATTTGAGGAAGCCCATCATTGGAATATACAAGCCAAGTTCTATAACGAAAATTCCCACTAGTATATGAAAGTGACTAAACATGAGACTCTCTATCATGAAGAACATGGTGCTACTTTGAAGCACAAGTGTGGAAAAAGATAGTAGCAATTGTCCCTTTTTTCTTTTTCTTTTTTTCTTTTTTCTTTTCTTTTTTTGGGCCTTTCTTTTTTCTTTGGCCTTTCTCCTTTTTTTTTCTTTTTTTTGTGGAGGGGCTTTATAGATTTAGCCTTTCCTCCCATGGGACAATGCTCTAATAATGATGATCATCACACTTTCATTACAACTCGATTTTACAACTCGATACTACAACAAGGTATGACTCTATATGAATGCCTCTGGCGGTGTACCGGTATGTGCAATCAACAAGAGTGACATGTATGAAAAGTTATGCATGGTGGCTTTGCCACAAATACGATGTCAACTAAATGATCATACAATGGCAATATGACAATATGATGCGTGTCATATGAATGGAACAATGGAAAGTTGCATGACAATATATCTTGGAATGGCTATGGAAATGCCATGATAGGTAGGTATGGTGGCTGTTTTGAGGAATATATATGGTGGTTGTTTTGAGGAAGGATATATAGTGGGTGTATGGTACCGGCGAAAGTTGCGCGATACAAGATAGGCTAGCAATGGTGGAAGGGTGAGAGTGCGTATAATCCATGGACTCAACATTAGTCATAAGAACGCATATACTTATTGCAAAAATCTACGAGTCATCAAAACAAAGCAATCAACGCATGCTCCTAGGGGGGAGGTTGGTAGGATTTAACCATCGCGTGCCCCCGACCTCCACACAAAGGTTTACACTTTACAAATACCTCATGTTATAACTCCGTCACATAACGGTTCACAATACGTGCATGCTACGGGAATCACTAACCTTAACACAAGCATTTCTCAATTTCATAATTACTCCACTAGCATGAATCTAATATCACTATCCTCATATCTCAAAACAATTATCAAGCATCCAACATCTCATTCTATTCAATGCACTCGGTGTGAATTTTTTTACTACATTGACATTAGATGTCTATCATGTGAAGACTAGTTCTTTTAGCCTAAACACATTACCATGCTGTTTTAATAGACTCTCAAACAGATATAAGTGAAGTATGACAGTTCAACAATTTCTACAAAATATTACCACCACCGTGCTCTAAAAGATATAAGTGAAGCACTAGAGCAAAAACTATTCAACTCAAAAGATATAAGTGAAGCACATAGAGTGTTCTAACAATTTCTAGGCCATATTTAACTCTCTAAAATAGGTGTGTACAGCAAGTATGATTGTGGCAAACTAACAAGCAAAGACTCAAATTATACAAGACGCTCCAAGCAAAACACATATCATGTTGTGAATAAAAATATAGCTCCAAGTATAGTTACCGATGGATGAAGAAGAAAGAGGGGATGCCTTCCCGAAGCATCCCCAAGCTTAGGCTTTTGATTATCTTGAATTTACTTGGGGTGCCATGGGCATCCCCAAGCTTAGGCCTTTGCTACTCCTTGTTCCATAGTCCATCAAAGCAATACTCAAAACTTGAAAACTTCACAACACAAAACTTAGACAAAAATTCTCGTGAGCTCCGTTAGTATAAGAAAGCAAACCACTAGTCAAAGGTACAGAAATGAATTCATTCTTTGTTTATATTGGTGTTAAACCTACTGTACTCCAACTTCTCTATGGTTCATATCCTCCAATACTACTCATAGATGCATCGGAATAAGCAAACAACACACGAAAAACAGAATCTGTCAAAGACAGAACAGTCTGTAGTAATCTGCAGGGTTCGCCTACTTCTGCAACTCCAAAAATTTCAAACTAAATTGGTAAATTTGAGGAATTTGTGTACCTATCATATTCAAAAATAATCAACTTAAAATCACGCTCTAGTAAAATCCCACGACTACTTTAGCAAGCACTAACGATTCTGTTTTTCACAGCAAGATCATATAAACTTCACACAAGTCTTTCCAAAGGTTCTACTTGGCACAAACACTAAACAAAACATGAAACCACATCTAATCATAGATTAGATGCAATATTTATTCCCTAACAGCAAAAAAAACAGAATAAAATAAAATTGGGTTGCCTCCCAACAAGCGCTATCATTTTACGCCCCTAGCTAGCCACGATACAAGATAGATCTAGGTATTGCCATCCTTGGAAGGCAATTCTTTGATTAAGCACTTATGATTCTTGGGCACTTCTTTGTACCTATGAGTAATCAAACTCTTGGGCAAGAAATCAAGAAATTCTAAAGTGTCAAAAGGGTCTCTTGCAAAAGTAAGAAAATTAGGGTGAACACTTATGGATTTGAGATCCGCAAGTCTAGATGTTTCACCCTTGTTTTTAGGGACATACATGAACTTAGATAATTTAGTGGAGGTATTTGGAGTAGTTTTTATAGCGGAAAGAGCAGGACCCACATTAGTGATAACATCCTCAAGATTATTGATTCTAGTAGAATCCTGATCTAGCTTTTCTTTAACTATGGGCTCTTTTTCCTTAAGATTTTTCAGAACAACTCCTACCTTGGATCCATATTGGGTGATTTCATTTTTTTTATCCAAGTTCTCTACTAGTTCTACCGTAGCAACTTTGTTTTTAATGATTTCTAACCTTTGCATAACGTGCTCCAAAGTTAAAACGGTCCCATTAACCATAAGAGGTGGTGAGCCATATAATTCAGTCATAGCTTTATAAGAATCAACGGTGTGGCTACCCAAGAAATTCCCTTCGGTAATGGTATCTAAGATAAATCTATTCCACGGAGTTATGCCAACATAAAAATTGCGAAGAAGCACGGAAGTGGAAAGCTTCCTAATAGATCTATTTTGAGCATTGCAAATTCTATACCAGGCATCTTTTAAGTTTTCTTCCTCCCTTTGTTTAAAGTTGAGGACCTCACTCTCGGGAGTGGTGAATGATAGGTGTGCTAGACATGATGACAAGCAAGCAAGCAACACACACAAGGGAACAAGAAGCAAGCAAATGAAAAACACACGGCGGAAGAAGGGCAAATAAAACAGCAAGGGTGAATTGGGGGAGAGGAAAACGAGAGGCAAATAAATGTAATGCGAAGGATAAGGGTTTGTGATAGGTACTTGGTATATGACTTTTGTGTAAGCCTCCCTGGCAACGGCGCCAGAAATTCTTCTTGCTACCTCTTGAGCTTGCATTGTATTCCCTTGAAGAGGAAAGGGAGATGCAGCACAGTAGTGTAAGTATTTCCCTCAGTTTTTGAGAACCAAGGTATCAATCCAGTAGGAGACCACGCGCCAGTCCCTCGCACCTGCACAAACAAATAAGAACTTTGCAGCCAACGCGATAAGGGGTTGTCAATTCCTTTACGGTCACTTACGAAAGTGAGATATGATAGAGATGATAGTTTATATTTTTGGTATTTTTAGTTTAATAAAACAACAAATAAAAGCGGTAAAAGTAAAGTAGATGTAGATTGATATGTTGAGAATAGACCCAGGGGCCATAGTTTTCTCTAGTGGCTTCTCTCAAGATAGCGATATTCTACGGCGGGTAAACAAATTACTGTCGAGCAATTGATAGAAAAGCGAATAATTATGAGACTATCTAGGCATGATCATTGTATATAGGCATCACGTCCGAGACAAGTAGACCGACT
This sequence comes from Secale cereale, assembly GCA_902687465.1. NCBI lineage: Eukaryota > Viridiplantae > Streptophyta > Magnoliopsida > Poales > Poaceae > Secale > Secale cereale. The sequence goes on along the minus strand of LR738711.1, from coordinate 164,779,288 downwards.
CCTGCCTGCATCTATTACTATTACTCCACACATCGACCCAGCATGCATCTAGTGTATTGAGTTCATACGAATATAGTAACGCCTTAAGCAAGATGACATGATGTAGAGGAATAAACTCAAGCAATATGATGTAAACCCTATCTTTTTATCCTCGATGGCAACAATACAATACGTGCCTTGCTGCCCCTACTGTCACTGGGAAAGGACACCGCAAGATTTAACCCAAAGCCAAGCACTTCTCCCATTGCAAGAACTATAGATCTAGTAGGCCAAACCAAACCAATAATTCGAAGAGACTTGCAAGGATATTATGAGCACACATAAAGAGTTCAGAGAAGAACCAAATATCTTTCATAGATAACCTTGATCATAAACTCACAATTCATCGGATCTCGACAAACACACCGCAAAAAGAGATTACATTGAATAGATCTCCTCGAAGACCGAGGAGAACTTTGTATTGAGATCCGGAGAGAGAGAAGAAGCCATCTAGGTACTAGCTATGGACCCGAAGGTCTGTGGTAAACTACTAACAACTCACGGTGAGGGCGATGATGATGATGATGAAGGCCTCCGTGATGGATCCCCCTCTGGTGGAGCTCCGGAAGAGGCTCCAAGATGGGATCTCCACGGGAACAGAAGCTACGGCGGTGGAATTAGGGTTTTCTCTCTGTTCTCGGAGTTTCTTGAGTACGTTGACTTATATAGGAAGAAGGAGGGCACTGAGGGCCACTTGAGGGGGCCTCGAGGTAGGGGGCGTGCCCTGGGAAGGGGGGTGCGCCCCCACCCTCGAGGGCCACCTCTCTGTCCCCTGACTTTGTCCTCAAGATCCGCGTGCGTGATTTTCTCCAAAAATATCTCTCGCGAAGGTTTCATTCCGTTTGGACTCCGTTTGATATTCTTTTTCTGCAAAACCCGAAAATAGGCAAAAAACAGCAATCTGGACTGGGCCTTTGGGTTAGTAGGTTAGTCCCAAAAATGATATAAAAGTGAATGATAAAGCCCATTAAACATCCAAGACTTCATAAATAATGGCATGGAGCAATCAAAAATTATAGATACGTTGGAGACGTATTATTTACCTTAATACTTCTTTTGTAGTTGCGGATGCTTGCAATAGAGGTTAATCATAAGTGGGAGGCTTGTCCAAGTAAGGAAAGCACCCAAGCACCGGTCCACCCACATACCAAATTATAAAAGTACCGAACGTGAATTAGATGATCGTGATGAAAACTAGCTTGATGATAATCCCCATGTGTCCTCGGGAGCGCTTTCCTTCATATAAGAGTTTGTCCAGGCTTGTCCTTTGCTACGAAAAGGATTGGGCCACCTTGCTGCACCTTATTTACTTTTACCTTTTGTCACTTGCTACCAATTACCTTATCACAAAACTATCTGTTACCTATAATTTCAGTGCTTGCAGAAAATACCTTACTGAAAACTGCCTATCATTTCCTTCTGCTACTCGTTGGGTTCGACACTCTTACTTATCTAAAGGACTACGATGGATCCCCTACACTTGTGGGTCATCAATACTCTGTTGACTTGTCCACCAGCCGCCACTTTCTATCCTTTTTTCAATCAATAATAGATCTGTTCCTTATCCAATTTGTACTGCGCTTTCCCATTATTTCCTTTTTCAACCAAGAGACCGGTTGGGTATCCGATCTCTACTACTTTCACCATATTATTTCCTATTTGAATCAAGTCCTAGATTCATGCTACAACTTTCCCCCCTTTCTTCGTTGTTTGAACAAAGCCCTAGATTCGAATGCATGAAGTAGCTTTACCTCTAATAATACTAAAAATTTAGGTGGCTTTGGAAGAGCTGATGGGAGTAGAAAAAGATGCACATGCAGAAACGTGGGGAGCTGGGGCAGTAGAGCAAGGCCGCTTTCGAAGAACTTATACCTGAGGGTCGTCGGATAATACGGCAGGGAGGAAGAAGGGTCGGAGGACCTCCTGAGCCAGCGCTGTGTCGGAGAGAACGACACGGGCAGAGGATCGGGCCCCTCCGGCAACTGTGGGTTTCCTCCCTCGCCGGCGATGACCACGTGAACGATGCACCTAGTCCTCTACACACACCAGCCGAAGGGATCCGGCCGGATCTGTGACCAGCGGTGAGCACAGAGAAAATGTCGCTACCGCTGTCTTGTTTATATATGGAGAGGATGACAGAATGAAGAGAGCAACCCTAGTAAAGCAAGCGCTCAAGCCCCTGCGTACATATATAGTGGAGTGATTATATTTTTCTCTCCACAACAAGCGTTTCAATTTGTGTACGTGGCATTAAAAAGAAACTCTATATTTAAGGTGACTACCTGTACGACTCCTTACTACTACTAGTAGTAGTATTGTTCACTTGTGCTCCCCGGCCCTCCATTCATTGAACAACCCCACGGGTGAATAAACATACAGTGCTAGTATTTATATAGAACGAACAAGCTCGAACTATTTTCGCATAGTTAAAAGTTGAGGGCGGGGCTTTTCTTGGGCAGTACGCGCGGCAGTTTTTGCGTAGGCGGTTTGACAGAGAGGTGTGGAGGGTGATGAAGTAGCGGATTCAACTTACTTACCCAAAAATATCCAAATAGGAGGGTTAGTTTGGGTTACTGTTTGGATCCATGTGTTAGAGTTAGTTTGGGTTAGTTTGAACTCAACTAACCCAAAAAAAATCTAACCCACCCAAGAGGTGCTTATTTGGGTTAGTTCTTCTCGGGACACTAAAAAACACATTTTTCTCTCGCTCTCCCCGCAGCATATCCCTCCCCACTTCCTCAAAGCTTCTCGTCTTCTCCCTCCCTCCCTCTCGCACCGCCCATGAAGGCACCTCGCTGTATCCGCACTCCATCTAACCCTGTCATCCAAACACCTCTTTCGCTAGAGTTACTTCAGGGTTAGTTCAGGATTAGAATCTAACTCTAACCTTTAACTCAGTTAGAGTATCCAAACAGGGCCAGGCGGTACGACCGGGGTGATGCCCCCCTTCCGTTCCACACTCTAATCTGGTACATGACACGTATTACGTCGACACGGATGCTGCTGGCTGTCCCACATGTCGGCGAAGTAGTACGTAGTAGTAAGAAGAAGCAAAGAATCATGTGGTATAAGTCTTTCTAGAGATTCCAACAAGTGACTACACCGCGTGCAGTATCTCAAATCTCAAATCTCCCTTTCGATTTATAGGGCTCAAATCTCAAATCTCATCAACCAAGGCATTTTGCGATTGGAGGAATGTATCTCGTACTTAACAAAACTACCCTAATTAAACTGATGCATTAATTACGTAGTTCTCTCGTTTTCCTCTTCGCCTTGGTCGCGGTGCACAATATTGACCACTCCTATATGACTAGCCGCTCTATCTACATGCGGGACATCAAAGCATCCGAGCCCGTGTGCCATCCACCAAATCACAGCGAGGTGCTATAGTCGAAACTCACCGGTCACCCTGGTGTGGCCATCATGACTCGTCATATCACAAAATCCACACCTTTACCAGCAGTGGTAAAGTGGCCTCGAAGTTGGACTGGACGAAGCAACCATCATTTCACTGGAACGCTCGTTGAAGCCCTTTATCCCCTTTCTTGAAGAAAACCTCACTCCAGGCTACTCACTTCTGCCACTTTTCTTCTGTACCGACGAAGGAAAGGTGGGCGAATCAGTGATGCTGCTATATTTTCATTCCAAGAATCTTCTTTTTGCGAAGCACCGACCGATTCTCACAGCCTATTCTTTTCCCGTTTTCATTGCGATTGTGGTTTCCTTTCGATTGCTTTTTATTTGTCAGTTCATTGATGGATCCTGGAGCACTAGGCAAAGAGTTGCCGGCGGACAACCCAATGGAGATAGCGATCTCCAGGAAGCGAGCAACGACCAACGAGTTGACCATGTTGGCGGGCCAACCCATGGAGACGAAGAACTCCAAGAAACAAGCACTGGCTAAAGAGTTGACGACGTTGGCGGACAAACTCCTCAAAGAAAGTTGGAAGAACAACAAGGGCCCCACCATGCCCACCCCAGAAACTCTGATGGCCACCTATGCGAGGCTCAAGGCCAAGTTTGAGGAGATAGTCGTTGTTGAGAAGCAGTATTCCCCTAGCAAGGTGATGGCCCCCATCGAGGACGAGGAGATGGCCCCCGAAGGGATGGGATCCCCCGGTGAGCTGCACAAGGTAAAAAACAATGGCTTATTACCGAAAGTTGTTGTTTTTGATTATTTGCAATGTGCTTGCTAATATGTTAGGGTTGTGCAGGTGCCGGTGGACGTCCTTGATGATTCAGATGTCGCGGCCCGTCCTGTGGACAACGCCCCAGAGATCATTTTCGATGTCGCGGTCCGTCCTGTTGGCATCGCCCCGGAGATCGATTTCGATGCTGCTGTCCATCCTGTGGACATCGCCCCAGAGATCTATTCCGATGTCGCAGTCAGTCCTATGGACATCGCCCCAGAGATCGATTCCCATGCCGATGTCCGTGCTATGGTCATTGCCCGAGAGGTCGATGACAATAAATAGTTGGTCGCGCTAATCCTTCAGGGTGGTTTGCATTGCCCTGTGTTTAATTACCAGAACGATGCATGTTATCAAACCATCTTAGGGCTAGTGCACTGTCTTGTGTGGGCGGTACGTGCTACTTTTGTTTGATAGTGAATCATGTGAACCCTCTCTGAGTTATGGAAACAGATGTATCCTCACCAGCTTTTGATGTAATATATGGCATGCTTAGATGTAACTTTGAACTGTTTATCATATCAGCTGGGCTCATTTGATGATTCTTGGTGTTAGTAGGTTAGCTACTGTGCGAGCTATAGTACATGCAAAACACTCACCGAAGAGAAATGTTGGGGCTGATGAGCTCGTGGTACGCTTATACTGATCCATCGTCGATCGGCCAATAGCCCAAGCTCCTAAAATTGTAGGCTTAGCGATCGATCAGACAATAGTCGACACAGATACATTCATGCCTCATTTGGTTCATAGGGTAGGAAAATCGTAGCAAAAGTACAGAGACGTACAACACAAAATCATAGCAGTACAGAGACGTCCCTCCGTTCCAAAATAGATGAGTCAACTTTGTACTACTAACTTTGAAACGGAGGGAGTACAAATCCTAGGCGGGCTAGTTTGGCCTAGTGGGTTTTAGTGATATGACGTGGTACAGTGCCGTCCAGTCTTCGCGTGTGGTAGCAGTACTGCGGGTAGAGTAAGTTTTCATGAAGAAGCGGAATTCAACGAAGTCATGATGGTTCCTTCGTCCGACTAACTTTGTGCATGGCAGGTGGACCAGGATAATTTTGTGCATGGCAGGTGGACCAGGATGGTCGACGTCCCACATGTCGGCGAATGAAAGTATTCTTTCCGATATAGTGGACGAGCAACGAGTATTCATTGTTTATTTTTGATGAAACCTATTGTCTCCACTATTACGACGGAGGAGTGTGAAACACGGCAGCCCAGTGAACTTGGCATGTGCACCACCCCCTCCTTCCTCATGTAATACTACCATAGTTTTGACTATAAGGTTACAACTTTTTCTCACTCTCTCTCTATCTATTTCCTCTCAAATGTTTTTTACCTTTCATTTTTAGACACAATTGTTTTTTATGCCTCTTTTTTTAGAATTAGTTGTTTTATACCTAGGAGCACGTGTAGAGACGGTCTCCTGCAGATCCCACTCCTTGACTTTGTCAATGCCTCTCTCTCCTCCACATAAGCGGGCTTGTCGAGAAGACAAGAGATGATCTCTTAGCACAATATGTTTCACCATGTTTTTAGGAATAACTAGTTATTGAAGATAAGGCTAAGAGATGATCCATTGTACACATGTTTTTTTGTCATCTCTAAATTACATGCAAGACTTATGATAAGACTATCTTATCAACCATTGTACATGCCCTTTATAGGCCAGAATTTTACTGGTACTACTTGTTATGAATGCGGGCAGCTAGCCTCTCAGGGGAGGTGGTGGGGTGGGGGAGGGGTTCTGGTGGGCCAGGGCGGTAAGAAGCGGGCTTGGAAGCGGTGCGGACTCGCGCATGGCCCACCTCACATTATCACCACAAATTTCTTGGAGTCTGTGCACGGCGGGCGGGCGATCTCTTCTCCCTCCCCCGTCTCTCTCCTCTCAGCCGACGCCCGCCGAGCGATTAGATTTTGGCTATCGACGGTTTATTCAATTGCAGTCCCACATGTCAGTGAAAATGCAAGACAACGTGTGTCTCCTCTGGTGAGCGGCCTGCGAGCCGGACTGTCGGGGGTGCGACGTGAATGCGACGCGTATGAGTTGTAAGTGTGCCGCCTTTTCCTTTTGAACTTGCAAAGCGTAACATTTTTGTGCGTTCGACTAATAGAAATCCAGAACAAAATGACGAGGGCATTCAAACGCTGGCGTGGTGGTAAAATGTGAACTCATGGATGACGAGCCTTTGAAGCGTATGCGGCACGTATTGACAACCAGGCGTCCAGGCAACCACTCTTGTCGCCAGCTAGCATTCGACGACCACCATTAGACACCACACAACCATACATAACTTACGAATAATGGACGAATCGATCAGACACACATTCGTGTGCAGTGGCACTATAATCGGTTGCTTACGATAGTACATGGAGTACTCCGCACCATAGTACCCTCTCTAGCTAGGCTGTTTTATAGATTGCCGCTGTGATGGACGATATACATGAGCAAGGAGCCGAGTCACGAGTATGACCAATGGTGTTGACCTAGGTGAATACATGCTCGCTGTTTGCGGAGGCCTCCAGCAAACGTCTAAACAGTAATGTCACATACGCATAATTTTGGTTTTTATTTCTTTCCCCACTGACAGGTAGGCCCGCATAGATAGATAGATAGATAAAGAACACGAGCTAATGAGGCGCATGCGGACTGTTTGACTCATCAACCAGACAAATACGGAGCTATACACTGAGCCAGTGACCGTATAATCACCATATCTCATATACAATGATCAAAGTGAGCTATCAAGACAAGTTCAATGACCGCCAATGTATTTTACTCGGTAATAAATGACCAGGATTGAAGGGGAATCCAAATTTCCTTCGTCTTCTGTCCTTGAGCTCTTGACAAACCAATGCACTTTACGGTTGTCCGGCCACTCCACCCCAGAGCTGTCACCAAGCGTCGTTCATGCCACCGCGCCGCACACTAACCAGTAAGGAAGCGATAGCATCCCATCGCGCCGAGTTCCTCGCCACCCACGACCGCACACAGAATGGTAGGCAAGCGGTGGCATCCCGCCGTGCCGAGTTCATCCCCGCTCGTGACCTCACACCTATGTGGGCGGAATTTGAAGCCGCCAAGGCCGAATGGGCGCTAGAGCAAGAGGCGGCCAAAGCCGCACAGAGGGAGTGGAAAAGTCAGAAAAATTTCAAGAAAAGAGAGGCTCGCCGCCGCAAGAAAGAAGAGGACGCATGGGCTGCTGCGGAGAGGTCGGCGGAGATCCAAGCACGGTGGGGTGTCGTCGAGAAAGTCGGGAATGAGAACGACGACGTTTGGCGAGCATGTGAGAAGTAGTAGTACTAGTAGTTAGTGTGTGTGTCTGTGTCGCTCGTACGTTTGTTTCATTAATTACGAGCATGTAACAGTACTACTAGTTACTACTGTAGTTTTTAGAGCAAATTACCAGTACATTAACCTAGACTCAATGAAAAAATTCCTATCCTATGCATCAAATGGCATCTCTTTCTCTATAGGAATTGAGATGCATGTCATCTCACTTCCTATGATTTTCATATTCCTATAAAATTCCTTCCTATGAACCAAAGGAGGCCTCTGCTGGATTAACTATTGTAGCTAGAAATACTGCTGGTACAGTAGTTTTCTTCAAGAAGCGGAATTCAACGAAGTCATGATGGTTCCTTTGTCCGAGCAACTTCACATTGGGTAAGGTTGGGCCTGTGATTTGACGGCTCATTACTAATTACTGCGGTGACTCTCCCTTGGAGTTCTGCGGGCATGGATGTGGACCAGGATGGTCGACGTCCCACATGTCGGCGAGCAGAAGTATTCTTTCCGATATCGAGGAGCAAGGAAACCGCGTGGTATAGTATCACTAGTGATTTATATTTATTTTTTATTTCTAATGAATGCTAGCGTTTCAACTCTTACGACAAAGGAGTGCCAAACACACGGCACGTGCTGGATGTCGCACACGTCAATGAAAGGAGTGGGACATGAACAGCGTGGTAGAGCGTCTCCACTTCTGGGTCGGAGACCACACGTAGTAGTACTACTGTACTAGTGGTATGAATGATACAAAGTGCGACCCGAAGAGAAAGACACGTCTAGTTGGAAGGTCTCGGGGCATACACGTAAACAAATATAAAACCTAATATGTGCCTCAAATTAATATAGTAGTAGTAGAGTACTTAGTCACGTACTCCATAACATCACAGGGCATTGCACGTACAACATTTAGTGGTAGTAAGAGACAAATGCCTATATGCCACACATGTTCATACTATTTGTGCCTTTCTACTTCACTTACTGCGCTACATTACACAGGTTCGCACGTCCACTCCTGGGTACATGTCCGTCTCGTAGTTCCAGTCCCATGTGTTCTTCATATAGATGGAACGATCCTTGCATGACACGTGCACCTTGATGCTAGATGTGTCGTGTGTTGGCAAAAGGATGAACAAAGCTCACGTAAAAAAATAGAGTGGAAGAACATAGATTCCCGATGACCGAGAAGGAGCAAGGAACCTCGAGGTGGAGTGTCTGCACTCATAATATTTTATATTACTCAGCGATATAAAATCAACCAATCATCTCCATAGTGGACTGGAATAGTACGAAACACGGCAACCCAGTGTAGTTACATCATACTAGTAAATGGCTAACCCACCCTATCACCATATTTCTTGGCTTCCGTGCGACACCTATCTCTAGTAATGCAGCAGCCTGTATCGCTTCTCCCTCCTCGTCTCTCTCAAAGTGCGGCGGGCTGGCATTTTTGCCATCTATTGAGGTCGGTTAACTCATCACATGTTAGCGACATGCCAAGAGCATTCTAAAAAAAATTCCTTTCACGTTCCGTTTAAAAAAAATCCTTTCATGTATGAATTTGACTGTATGCTTTGAGCAACTTGCATGTCCTATACTGCTCCTGTTTGGATACTCTAACTTAGCTAGAGGTTAGACTAACTCATGACTAATCCTGAACTAACTGTAGCCAAAGAGGTGTTGGGTGACCGGGTTAGATTGACAATAAATGCACTTGATGGAGAGAGAGAAGTGATTTTTCAGTGGTCCCAATGAGATCTATCTCCAGTTAGCACCTCTTGGATGGGATGGTTTTTTTTTGTGAGTTCGGTGCAACTTGCTCCAATTTAAACCCTCATGCTTGGATACTTTAGGGCTATTTGAGCCCCAACGAGCTCAAACTAACTCTAACCCATGGATCCAAACAGGGACTATGGCCAGCCTCGATGCGGAGCAGTCGGTGCACCGGGAAGCGATGCTCTCTCGATCGTCGCGCCGCTTCAAAGCCGTCGCCAGTGAGAGGTCGCCTCCGCTCTAGCCGGGCATTAATGCGGCACTGACGCTCCAGGGCGACGCTGACCGTTTCACATGGGAAGTGCGCATTGGCAAGGGAGTATAGGTTTTGAACTGTTTCCTGTGTAGTACTGGTTGTTTGCAAAACTACACAATTATTGCACTCAGTTTCCTAAGAAATTATGGTAAAAAACGTTACTCCACAGCCCGCTTCCCTTCTCCTTCCTCTTCCACCGCCCGCGCACGTCCACAGGGAAGAGACCGGTCAACCCTTATTTAGGAGTGCTAGCACAAAAAGATGCATGCATGACCACTAAAATTTCCACATTAAAGAGCCGCTTCGGCGGGAGTATGGCGTATGTTGTTACCTTCGCCCGGGCCATGGCTACCGGGCGACGGCGACCAGAGAAGAGGCGGCGGGAGAGGAATGAATGCAGCTACTGTTTGGGTTCACCGTCCGGCTTGAATAAATGCACAACATCACGTGTACCTGCGGGTGCACAAATTGTAACATACGTGTCTGCTTAAGTGGGAGTCACATAACTGGTGTGTGTGTGTGTGAGAGATTCTGAGAGACAGAGTGCGTGCGTGCGACTCTACTCTTTGGACATATACTCAACCTTTTGCATTGGGATATAAGTATAATGGTATTTACTTTAGCTAGTGATTTACGTGGCCATGTTAACGTGGTTATGTAAAAAAATGTCACTTCCTGCTCGTGATTTGTGTTATATAATTACAAGCAAGATGCTTGTGCATTGCACGAAACATCAATATGCATTTTTTTACAAAACACATGTTGTGATTTACCCATGCAGGAGTAGTCCCATGTGTAAAAACTAATGATATTTCGAGAGTTTTATCGGAAAACTGGTATCTCGAGAATGTCATCGAAAAAATGAAAGATGAGAGATAAGGTGAGGAGGAGTGGAGCGTGGTGGTGACTGGTGGTCCGAATGGGCGGATGCATGGGGCTGGACGGCGCCGGCAGGCGGCAGCGGCCACCATGCTAGATTGTTCCAGAGACTTTCTTTTTTAATTGCTCAGCAATGAGGTGTGGGAGATAAGGATGTGGAGAGAGGTGTGGCTATCTTTTGTAAAATTATCATAGTTTGCTTTCTATCTATCAGATATAGATCAGACGGTCTATATCGCCAACTCGGTTTTTTATAAGGGTACAAATGATAAGTTTTGCTAACTGCTAAAGTAAAGTGGAATTTTTCCATGTTATACAAGTAAATTAAGGTGATTGTTTATCATACGGGTAAGGGTGGATGAAGGGTGGTAGGAACAAATGCTCCGCCTAGAGCATGTGTGTGTGAGATGGAGTCTCGGTGTGTGTGTGGGGGG
>LR738711.1:164728095-164768148 GCA_902687465.1 Secale cereale | reverse complement strand
TGTGTGTCGCGGGGTCCTCGGGGGGTGGATGTAATTTAAGTGTGCATGGCTTCATCACAGAGAGGTGATGTGTATGGCAGAGGCCACCAACGATGGGGTGCGAGAGAGAAAATGCCCGTAGAGAGGGAATAGAAGGTCTGTGCGCGTGAGAGTAGTCGACATCGAGAGAACGTGATTGTTCGAGAGACGCCGAGGAAGACTACTATATATCGATGGTGCATGTAGGCGGGAATTAAACGAAGGGATGGTATTATTGGTTTCGGGGATATAGGGGAAGAGAGAGAGGGGGGGGGGGTAGCTACAAGGAGATTGTTAACTGTGAGTGTGTGTTTTGCCCATCCAGGCAGAAGTTATGTGCACACAAGAAGAGAACAATTCGATGTGGTGTTAGAGTTGAGGGTAATTAACTACGTATCGAGACATAGAGACCTTCAACGTGCATGTGTGAGAGGTATACATGTATGTTGGAAATATGCCCTAGAGGCAATAATAAAAGTATTATTATTATATTTCCTTGTTCATGATAATCGTTTGTTATTCATGCTTGAATTGTATTGTATGGAAACAGCGATACATGTGTGAATATATAGACCACATTGAGTCCCTGGTAAGCCTCTAGTTACCAGCTCGTTGATCAACAGATGGTCACGGTTTCCTGATCATGGACATGGGATGTCAGTGATAACGGGATCACATCATTAGGAGAATGATGTGATGGACAAGACCCAATCCTGAGCATAGCACGAGATCGTATAGTTCGTAATGCATAAGCTTTTCGGTGTCAAGTATTTATTCCTTAGACCATGAGGTTGTACAACTCCCGGATGCCGTAGGAATACTATGGGTGTGCCAAACGTCACAACGTAACTGGGTGGCTATAAAGGTACGCATCGGGTATCTCCGAATGTGTCTGTTGAGTTGGTACGAACCGAGACTGGAATGTTGTCACTCCGTATGACGGAGAGGTACCTCTGGGCCCACTCGGTAAGACGTCATCATAATGAGCTCAAAGTGACTAAGGAGTTAGTCACGGGATGATGGATTACGGATCGAGTAAGGAGCCTTGCCATGACGAGATTGAACAAGGTATCGGGCATACCGACGATCGAATCTCGGGCAAGTACCGTACCGATGGATGAAGGGAATAACATACGGGATTGAGTGAATCCTTGACACAGTGGTTCATCCGATGAAGATCATCGAGGAACACGTAGGAACCAACATGGGTGTCCAGATCTCGCTATTGGTTATTGACCGGAGAGTGGTCTCGGTCATGTCTACGTGTCTCCCGAACCCATAGGGTCTACACACTTAAGGTTCGGTAACGCTAGGGTCGTAGAGATACATGCACGTGGAAACCCAAAAGTTGTTCGGAGTACCGGATGAGATCCCGGACGTCATGAGGAGTTCCGGAATGGTCCGGAGGTAAAGAATGATATATAGGAAGTCCAGTTTCGGCCATCGGGTGAACTCCGAGGGTCACCGGGAGTGTCCCGGGACCACCGGGTGGGGCCACCCATCCCGGTGGGGCCCCTAGGCCGCAAGGGGAAGGGGGCCAGCCCCTGGTGGGCTGGCGCACCCAACTGGGCCCCTCCCTCATGTGCCTAGGGTTGGAACCCTAGGGGAGGGAGGCGCCCCCTATGCCTTGGGGGGCAAGTCCCCCCCTTAGGCCGCCGCCCCCCTTGCAGATTGGATCTGCAAGGGCTTGGCACACCCCCCTGGCCCCCTATATATATGTGGGGGGGGGAGAGGGCAGCCGCACCCAAGTCTCTGGCGCCTCTCCCCCTCCCGTCACACCATCCTCTTCCTCCGCAGGGCACCGGCGAAGCCCTGCAGGAATTCCCGTTGCATCCACCACCACGCCGTCGTGCTGCTGGATCTCCGATGACCTCTCCTCCCCCCTTGCTGGATCAAGAAGGAGGTGACGTTGCTGTACCGGACGTGTGTTGAACGGGGAGGTGCCGTCCGTTCGGCGCTAGATCATCGGTGACGAAGAACGAGAAGAGTACGACTACTTCATCCACGCTTCTTCGAAAGCTTCCGCTCGCGATCTACAAAACGGTATGTAGATGCACTCTCATATGCTCGTTGCTAGATGTCTCCTTAGATGGATCTTGGTGAAAGCGTAGAATTTTTTTTGAATTATGCTACGTTCCCCAACAGTGGCATCTGAGCTAGGTCTTATGCGTAGCATCTTGCACGAGTAGAACACAAAGCAGTTGTGGGCGTTTGAGTTTGCTCAATTTTCTTACCGTTACTAGTCTAATCTTGATTCGGCGGTATTGTGGGATGAAGCGGCCCGGACCGACTTTACACGTACGCTTACGTGAGACTGGTTCCACCGACATACATGCACTAGATGCATAAGGTGGCTGGCGGGTGTCTGTCTCTCCTACTTTAGTCGGATCGGATTCGATGAACAGGGTCCTTATGAAGGGTAAATAGAAATTGACAAATCACGTTGTGGTTTTGGCGTAGGTAAGAAACGTTCTTGCTAGAAAACCTATAGAAGCCACGTAAAAACTTGCAACAACAATTAGAGGACGTCTAACTTGTTTTTGCAGCATGTGCTATGTGACGTGGTATGGCAAAAGAAGATGTGATGAATGATATATGTGATGTATGAGATTGATCATGTTCTTGTAATAGGGAATCACGACTTGCATGTCGATGAACTTAACAACCGGCAGGAGCCATAGGAGTTGTCTTAATTATTGTATGACCTGCGTGTCACTGAATTAACGCCATGTAATTACTTTATTTTATTGCTAAACGTTAGCCATAGTAGTAGAAGTAATAGTTAGCGTGAGGACTTCTTCAAGACACGATGATGAAGATCATGATATGGAGATCATGGTGTCGAGCCGGTGACAAGATGATCATGGTGCCCCGAAGATGGAGATCGAAGGAGCAAGATGATATTGGCCATATCATGTCACTTTAATTGATTGCATGTGATGTTTATCATGTTTATGCATCTTGTTTACTTAGAACGACGGTAGTAAATAAGATGATCTCTCACTAAAATTTCAAGAATTGTGTTCCCCCTAACTGTGCACCGTTGCTAAGGATCGTTGTTCCAAAGCACCACGTGATGATCGGGTGTGATAGGTTCTAACGTTCGCATACAACGGGTGTAAGCCAGATTTACACAAGCAATACACTTAGGGTTTACTTGACGAGCCTAGCATGTACCGACATGGCCTCGGAACACGGAAGACCGAAAGGTCGAACACGAGTCGTATAGAAGATACGATCAACATGAATATGTTCACCGTTGATGACTAGTCCGTCTCACGTGATGATCGGACACGGGCTAGTCAATTCGGATCGTGTATCACTTAGATGACTAGAGAGATGTCAATCTGAGTGGGAGTTCATTAAAATTTGATTAAGATGAACTTAATTATCATGAACTTAGTCTAAATTCTTTACAATATCTGTTGTAGATCAAATGGCCCACTCTCAAGTTTCCCTCAACTTCAACGCGTTCCTAGAGAAAACCAAGCTGAAAGACGATGGTAGCAACTATACAGATTGGGTCCGTAACCTGAGGATTATCCTCATAGCTGCCAAGAGATCATATGTCCTTGAAGCACCGCTAGGTGTTGCACCCGTTCCCCCGGCGACCCAAGGCGTTATGAAATCCTGGCAGTCGCGTTGTGATGATTACTCCCTGGTTCAGTGCGGCATGCTTTACAGCTTAGAGTCGGGACTCCAAAAGCGTTTTGAGAATCACGGAGCATATGAGATGTTCGAAGAGCTGAAAATGGTTTTCCAAGCTCATGCCCAAGTCGAGAGATATGATGTCTCCGACGCATTCTACAGCTGTAAGATGGAGGAGAACAGTTCTGTCAGTGAGCACATCCTCAAGATTTCTGGATTGCACAACTGCTTGTCTCAGCTGGGAATGAATCTCCCAGATGAAGCGGTCGTTGACAGAATCCTCAAGTCGCTCCCACCAAGCTTCAAGAGCTTAGTGTTAAACTTCAATATGCAGGGGATGGAGAGGTCCAATCCCGAGGTGTATTCGATGCTGAAATCAGCGGAGGTGGATATCAAGAAAGAACATCAAGTGTTGATGGTCAATAAAACCATTAAGTTCAAGAAAGGAAACGGTAAGAAGAACTTCAAGAAGGACGGCAAAGGAGTTGTCGCGCCCGGTAAGCCAGTTGCCGGGAAGAAGCCAAAGAATGGACCCAAGCCTGAAACTGAGTGTTTTCATTGCAAGGGAACGGGGCACTGGAAGCGGAACTGCCCCAAATACTTAGCAGACAAGAAGGCCGGCAACGTCAAAGGTATATTTGATATACTTGTTATTGATGTGTACCTTACCAGCGCTCGTAGTAGCTCCTGGGTATTTGATAACGGTGCAGTTGCTCATATTTGTAACTCTAAGCAGGAGCTGCGGAATAAGCGGAGACTGGCGAAGGATGAGGTGATGATGCGCGTCGGGAATGGTTCCAAGGTCAATGTGATCGCCGTCGGCACGCTACCTCTACATCTACCCTCGGGATTAGTTTTAAACCTTAATAATTGTTATTTAGTACCAGCTTTGAGCATGAACATTGTATCTGGATCTCGTCTTATGCGAGATGGCTACTCATTTAAATCAGAGAATAATGGTTGTTCTATTTATTTGAGAGATATGTTTTATGGTCATGCCCCGCTGGTCAATGGTTTATTTTTGATGAATCTCGAACGTGATGATACACATATTCATAGTGTAGATGCCAAAAGATGTAAAGTTGATAATGATAGTCCCACATACTTGTGGCATTGCCGCCTTGGTCATATTGGTGTCAAACATATGAAGAAGCTCCATTCAGATGGACTTCTAGAGTCTCTTGATTATGAATCATTTGACACATGCGAACCATGCCTCTTGGGCAAAATGACCAAGACTCCGTTCTCCGGAACAATGGAGCGAGCAACCAACTTGTTGGAAATCATACATACCGATGTGTGCGGTCCAATGAGTGTTGAGGCTCGCGGAGGCTATCGTTATGTTCTCACCCTCACAGATGACTTGAGTAGATATGGGTATATCTATTTGATGAAACACAAGTCTGAGACCTTTGAAAAGTTCAAGGAATTTCAGAATGAGGTTGAGAATCAACGTGACAGAAAAATAAAGTTCTTACGATCAGATCGTGGGGGTGAATATTTAAGTCATGAATTTGGCACACACCTTAGGAACTGTGGAATTGTTTCACAATTGACACCGCCCGGAACACCTCAACGTAACCGTGTGTCCGAACGTCGAAATCGTACTCTGTTGGACATGGTGTGGTCTATGATGTCCCTCACCGATTTACCGCTATCTTTTTGGGGTTATGCTTTAGAGACTGCCACATTCACTTTAAATAGGGCTCCGTCGAAATCCGTTGAGACGACTCCATATGAACTTTGGTTTGGCAAGAAACCGAAGCTGTCGTTTCTGAATGTTTGGGGTTGCGATGCTTATGTCAAGAAACTTCAACCTGAAAAGCTCGAACCCAAATCGGAAAAATGCGTCTTCATAGGATACCCAAAGGAAACGATTGGGTACACCTTCTACCACAGGTCCGAAGGCAAAGTTTTTGTTGCCAAGAATGGATCCTTTCTGGAGAAAGAGTTTCTCTCGAAAGAAGTGAGTGGGAGGAAAGTAGAACTTGATGAGGTGACAGTCACCCCTCCTGAACCGGAAAGTAGCGCAGCGCAGCAAATTGTTCCTGAGGTGCCTGCACCGACAAGGGAGGAAGCTAATGATGATGATCATGAAGAAACAGATCAAGTTACTACTGAACTTCGAAGTTCTACAAGGGCACGTTCCGCACCAGAGTGTTACGGCAACCCTGTCCTGGAAATCATGTTGTTAGACAACGGTGAACCTTCGGACTATGAAGAAGCAATGGCGGGCCCGGATTCCAATAAATGGCTTGGAGCCATGAAATCCGAGAAAGAATCCATGTATGAAAACAAAGTATGGACTTTGGTGGACTTGCCTGATGACACGCACGCCATAGAAAACAAATGGATATTTAAGAAGAAGACAGACGCGGATGGTAATGTAACCATCTATAAGGCTCGGCTTGTCGCTAAGGGTTATCGACAAGTTCAAGGGATTGACTACGACGAGACTTTCTCTCCCATAGCGATGCCGAAGTCAGTCAGAATCATGTTAGCTATTGCTGCATTCTTTGATTATGAGATATGGCAAATGGACGTCAAAACGGCATTCCTTAATGGCTTCCTCAAGGAAGAGTTCTATATGATGCAGCCGGAAGGTTTTGTCGATCCAGAGAACGCTAACAAGGTATGCAAGCTCCAGCGCTCGATTTACGGGCTGGTGCAAGCATCTCGGAGTTGGAATATTCGCTTTAATGATGTGATCAAAGCGTTTGGCTTTATACAGACTTATGGAGAAGCCTGTATCTACAAGAAAGTGAGTGGGAGCTCTGTGGAATTTCTCATATTATATGTGGATGACATATTGCTGATGGGAAATGATATAGAATTCTTGGAAAATATAAAGGCCTACTTGAATAAGAGTTTTTCAATGAAGGACCTTGGAGAAGCTGCTTACATATTAGGCATCAAAATCTATAGAGATAGATCAAGACGCCTCATTGGTCTTTCACAAAGTACATACCTTGACAAGATATTGAAAAAGTTCAATATGGATCATTCCAAGAAGGGATTCTTGCCTGTTTTGCAAGGTATGAGATTGAGCAAGGCTCAGTCACCGACCACGGCAGAAGATAGAGAAAAGATGAGTGTCATTCCCTATGCCTCGGCCATAGGTTCTATCATGTATGCCATGCTGTGTACCAGACCTGATGTGAACCTTGCCATAAGTTTGGTAGGGAGGTACCAAAGTGATCCCGGTATGGAACACTAGACAACGGTCAAGAACATCCTGAAGTACCTGAAAAGGACTAAGGATATGTTTCTCGTTTATGGAGGTGACAAAGAGCTCGTCGTTAAGGCTTACGTCGATGCTAGCTTCGACACAGATCTGGATGACTCTAAGTCACAAACCAGATACGTGTATATTTTGAATGGTGGGGCACTCAGCTGGTGCAGTTGCAAGCAAAGCGTCGTGGCAGCATCTACATGTGAAGCGGAGTACATAGCTGCTTCCGAAGCAGCGCAGGAAGGAGTCTGGATGAAGGAGTTCATCACTGACCTAGGAGTCATTCCAAGCGCGTCAAGCCTGATGACTCTCTTCTGTGACAACACTGGTGCTATTGTAGTTAGCAAAGAGCCCAGGTTTCACAAGAAGACCAAGCACATCAAGCGCCGTTTCAACTCCATCCGGAATTATGTTCAAGATGGAGATATAGATATTTGTAAAGTGCATACGGATCTGAATGTTGCAGACCCGTTGACTAAACCCCTTCCACGGGCAAAACATGATCAACACCAGAACTCTATGGGTGTTCGATTCATCACAATGTAACTAGATTATTGACTCTAGTGCAAGTGGGAGACTGTTGGAAATATGCCCTAGAGGCAATAATAAAAGTATTATTATTATATTTCCTTGTTCATGATAATCGTCTGTTATTCATGCTTGAATTGTATTGTACGTAAACAGCGATACATGTGTGAATATATAGACCACATTGAGTCCCTGGTAAGCCTCTGGTTACCAGCTCGTTGATCAACAGATGGTCACGGTTTCTTGATCATGGACATGGGATGTCAGTGATAACGGGATCACATCATTAGGAGAATGATGTGATGGACAAGACCCAATCCTGAGCATAGCACGAGATCGTATAGTTCGTAATGCATAAGCTTTTCGGTGTCAAGTATTTATTCCTTAGACCATGAGGTTGTACAACTCCCGGATGCCGTAGGAATACTTTGGGTGTGCCAAACGTCACAACGTAACTGGGTGGCTATAAAGGTACACATCGGGTATCTCCGAATGTGTCTGTTGAGTTGGTACGAACCGAGACTGGGATGTTGTCACTCCGTATGACGGAGAGGTACCTCTGGGCCCACTCGGTAAGACGTCATCATAATGAGCTCAAAGTGACTAAGGAGTTAGTTACGGGATGATGGATTACGGATCGAGTAAAGAGACTTGCCATGATGAGATTGAACAAGGTATCGGGCATACCGACGATCGAATCTCGGGCAAGTACCGTACCGACGGACGAAGGGAATAACATACGGGATTGAGTGAATCCTTGACACAGTGGTTCATCCGATGAAGATCATCGAGGAACACGTAGGAACCAACATGGGTATCCAGATCTCGCTGTTGGTTATTGACCGGAGAGTGGTCTCGGTCATGTCTACGTGTCTCCCGAACCCATAGGGTCTACACACTTAAGGTTCGGTAACGCTAGGGTCGTAGAGATACATGCACGTGGAAACCCGAAAGTTGTTCGGAGTCCCGGATGAGATCCCGGACGTCATGAGGAGTTCCGGAATGGTCCGGAGGTAAAGAATGATATATAGGAAGTCCAGTTTCGGCCATCGGGTGAACTCCGAGGGTCACCGGGAGTGTCTCGGGACCACCGGGTGGGGCCACCCATCCCGGTGGGGCCCCTAGGCCGCAAGGGGAAGGGGGCCAGCCCCTGGTGGGCTGGCGCACCCAACTGGGCCCCTCCCTCATGTGCCTAGGGTTGGAACCCTAGGGGAGGGAGGCGCCCCCTATGCCTTGGGGGGCAAGTCCCCCCCTTAGGCCGCCGCCCCCCTTGCAGATTGGATCTGCAAGGGATTGGCGCACCCCCCTGGCCCCCTATATATATGTGGGGGGGGGGGAGAGGGCAGCCGCACCCAAGTCTCTGGCGCCTCTCCCCCTCCCGTCACACCATCCTCCTCCTCCGCAGGGCACCGGCGAAGCCCTGCAGGAATTCCCGTTGCATCCACCACCACGCCGTCGTGCTGCTGGATCTCCGACGACCTCTCCTCCCCCCTTGCTGGATCAAGAAGGAGGTGACGTTGCTGTACCGGACGTGTGTTGAACGGGGAGGTGCCGTCCGTTCGGCGCTAGATCATCGGTGACGAAGAACGTGAAGAGTACGACTACTTCATCCACGCTTCTTCGAAAGCTTCCGCTCGCGATCTACAAAACGGTATGTAGATGCACTCTCATATGCTCGTTGCTAGATGTCTCCTTAGGTGGATCTTGGTGAAAGCGTAGAATTTTTTTTGAATTATGCTACGTTCCCCAACAATGTATACGTGGGATGTGAGTGTGTGCGCGCGCGCATGATCGAGATAAAAGAAAGAAGACATAAGTCATAAGCTAAGATCAACGACATGGGAGAGACGGATCAGTATGACAATATGCATGCATGCGAGAATGCAGGGAAGAAGGCCCAAAAATTGAGCATGTGTTTTTGTCTTTAAGAGATAGTGGCGTAGGCTGGAGCATGCATCTATGGCGAGCAGAGGGAGTGAGGCACAACGATTGTGCAAAACATATCAACATATAAATGAAAGAAGGTTGATGGAGAAATAGATAAATAGAAAGATAAAGATGCTAGCTAGTGTGCGTTAGAGATAGGAGTCGAGTTTTCAGGCCCAAGATGCGATTCTATCCCGATCACGTGACACTTACGTGATTGAGGCACAACCGCATTTCGGGCGCTTAGCAAGATGGATATCATTACATCGTACCATTACATGAATACATGGGGATACAACAATTCATACAAGTCACATGAATACAACAACATCAATACAAGGCATCCGACTACGGATGCAAACATGAAAACCACAACGACATCCATCTGCTATCCCAGGCTGCCAACCCAGAACCTAACCCAAGACTGAAGAAGAAGAAGAAGAAGAAGAAGAAGAAGAAGAAAGAACTCCAACACAACGGTCATCGCTCTCACGTCAAGACATCGGAAACCTGCACCTGCAACTATTGTTGTAGTATCTGTGAGCCACGAGGACTCAACAATCCCATAACCATAGGTAACAAGACTAGCAAAGCTTAACTAGGTAGGAAGAGGTAAGGTGGTGAGGTTTCAGCAGCGGCTAATTAAAAGTATGGTGGCTAACTTACGAGTACAATAATAAGATGAGCATCTATGCAAACGGTCGCAAACTAGTAGTGATCGCTAAAGACCCTGAACTACCTACGAGTCAAACATAACCCCACCGTGTTCTCTTCTCAAATTGAAAAGAGACAGTCACGGTTACTCACACAGTTCGTGTATTTTTATCTCGGATCCTCTGTCAAGTTTTCTACAACTGGACATTAACAAATTCCAATCTGCCACATAACCGCGGGCACGACTTTCGAAAGATCATAACCATGCAGGGGTGTCCCAACTTAGCCCATCACAAGCTCTCACGATCAGTAGAGATAATAATATTATTATTACCCCTTATCTTAGGGAAGGCCCGATCAGACTCGGAATTCCCGGTGCACAAGACATTTCGACAATGGTAAAACAAGTCCAGCAAGACCTCCCGGTGTGTCGACACCCTGATAGTAGCCGCACGTATCTCGTCTCAGGCCACGACCGGATGGGCGATTCTACGAGTAAAACCAAACCTCGGGTTTCCCCCAGGTGGCCCCGCAGAATCCCCGTTTGGGACCAACACCATCAGCACTGGCCCCCCTGCTATGTAGAAAGAATCCTCGGGTAGCGCTAACTCCCTATGAAATTAATTAAGTTTTTATTATGAGCAAATTAAAACCAATGTTGGGCCTTGCTGGAGGAGTTTTATTCAAAGACGAACTGTCAAGGGGTCCCCATATACCCAACCGTGTAAGGAACGCAAAATCAAGGAACATAACGCCGGTTTATCGGCTCCTAAGGTGGCATGAGTGGAACAAAACACCGAGCAAAAGGCCAAGCCTTCCACCCATTGCCAAGTATATAGGTGTTAATAATAATTATAATAATGGATATTGTGATATTCCCAAAGCATCAAGTTCCAACATGGAACAATCTTCATCTTCACCTGCAACTAACAACGCCGTAAGAGGGGCTGAGCAAGCGGGTAACATAGCCAAACAACGGTTTGCTAGGAAGGTGTCAAGGTTAGAGGTTTCATGGCAACAAGGAGAGGGGCTAACAATAAGGATGGGTAGCGCGACATATAACGATAGCATCGAGACATCTAGGATAGCAATGATAGTAAAGGTATCCAAGGTGATGGTCATCTTGCCTGAGATCCCGCAAGGAAGAAGAACGATTCCATGAAGAAGACGAAGAAGAAGCCTTGAAGACGAACCACGTGTAGTCGAACAAATCCTCACGAACGCAACGGATAAAGAACTAGCGAGAAGAAACACACAACAAGGTAAACACACAACACAAGAACATGACAAGATGCTCAAGCAAGTATGATGCAAGACAAGTCTATATGATGCAATTCATGGCAAGGGATGAAGCACACAAGAACAACACAAGACAACAAGTTTAGATGATGCCGGAAACTACACTTAACAACTCCGGTAAGTCCTCATATGCATATTTTGAAATTGGTCCAGATCTGAACAAACCTTAAGTTAAAGTTGTCAAAGATCTAGTTAACATGCACCATGATGATCTACATGAAATTATAATCAAGTTACATATAACGTTTGTTTAATTCGGAGCTACGGCCTAGAAGATATGAGCAAAACAAGTCAAGCATGTCAACGGTGCAAGATGCACCCAAACATCAAGCATACACACTCCAAACAGGTAAACAACATGATATTATGCTTCTACATGCAAAATCACACAAGTTTCATATAGGACACGCTCAAAACGGAGCAACGGGCTAAAAGATATGAGCAAAACAAGTCACAAGGCAAAGCTGAAGTTAACAGCCACATAGCAACTTTAGCACAAGGTAAATATATGCTACAACACCCAAACATGATAACAAGAGGCATGGAAGTGAAATAGACATGATACTTAACAAGCATGAACTTAGAACACACCCAAAAGCTAGCTGGAACACATTTAAACAAGCATGGAAAGTTGCAATAAATTGATCCAGACTTAGTCAAAATCTGGGAAGGCAAAAACATCATCACGATGCTGCCTTCCGAGGCACAAAAAAACAAGCATATCAACTCTACTAAGTATATAAAGAACATGGACATGTAATAGACATGGCATACATCAAACAACTCCATTGGAGCAACTCCATAGGAGGCATGGATCAATAACAACAAGCTTCACCAAATTGATCATGCTGATAAAAGTCTGATAGGTAAAATTTATAGCAACTTGAGAGCAAGAAATAAATAAGCTACAGTAGGCCATATAGGCAAACTAAGGCATGGATGGATAGAGCATAACATGGACAACAAGACATGATCATTTGACATACTAAAACATGCATGGATTTGAGTGAGGCATCAAGCAAACATAGCATCAGGTTTAACAGATTCCAGACTTAGCAGTTCTTTTACTAAGTATAAAACAGCAACATTGGCATGGCATGTTTACAAGTTTGTTTAAGTCACCTCAAGGCATATCATGGAAAATGAATTGCACCACAACAAAGACCATACGATTGTGCTTCTAAAACATATAGGCATGTGGCATAAAGACAAACACACCAATAGCAATGAGCAAGTCAAATCAGCATCTCATAACAAGTTTCAGCACTTAACAGCCAAATGCACTTTTTCAACAGAGATTAACGTGGCATTATGGCACCTAACATGAATCCTACAACAACCAACATGTAGAGCACTTCAGAATGAACATTTTGACATATCATATGCTCCATTTGGACCAACATGCACAAAGTTATCAACATCACAAGCATGCAACAAATTTACAACTAACACCAATTTTAAATATATAGCACTCTTGCAACAGAGATTAGGGCATCAAGATGAACTCAAGCAAGCATGCCACAATGGAATAAAATGAAGAGCATATCACCACGATCATTTTGACATATTATTCACTCAATTTGGATAAGCACACAAAAAGTTACAGCCATGCAAAGTATGCAATAAATTTACAAAACGCAGGGACTTAGTGGGAAAACTACCTAGAGTCGGGGTGGACATGTCCGGGAGCAAATGGACAACTCCGGCGCCTGGGGCCCATCCGTTAGAGACACGGGCAGAGGAGGCCGTCGGACATGTCCGTGACCAACCGAACATGTCCGGGCGGCTGAGGATGACGTGCGGGCCCACGGGCGCACTGCTTTGGATCTGGCCGGTGGTTGGGGACGCGGTGGCATTCCGGTGAGGGCGAGGGAGAGGGGCGGCGCCGGAGGAGCAGGCGAGGCGGATCCGGTCGCCGGCGGCCTGGATCTGGCCGGAGGACGGAGCGGGGAGGCCGGCGGTGAGCCTCTGCGGCGGCGGCGGCGCGCGCAGGCCGGGCCGGCGGTGAAGCAAGGTGGCGACAGGGAGCGAGGGGCCGGCGGCGGAGGTCGACGCGGAGGCGGCCGAGGTCGCCGGCGACGGAAGCACGACGGTGGGGCGAACGACGGCGGCGGGGCCGTGCGCAGGCGGCGGCGGACGAAGGACCTGGGGTCGGTGGCGGAGAGCGAGCGAGGAGGCGCGGGGCTCGGTCGAGCGGGCCGAGGCGGCGGGGACTCGGGCCCGGGCGGGCCTCGAACGGGCTTCGTGGGCCCGAGGTGGCGGGGTGCGGCTGGCTGTTGGATGGGGAGGCGCGGGCGACGCGGCAAGCGCCGGTTGGAGCGGGCGGCGGCTCAGGTGGCGGCTGGGCCTGTAGGGCGCCGCCAAGTCGCGAGGAGGGGGCTGGGCTGTGCGGAATTTGAGGCAGCGAAAGGCTAGAGGTAGGGGAAGAGGTGTAGGTGTCCATTTTTGGAAGTGGAGGGTCTATATATAACAAAATTGCTAGGGTTTGGGGGTTTTGGGGCAAAACGGAGCCCTCCGATCGCGATCCGACGGATCCGATCACGAGGGGAGTTTAGGTTGGGCCTAGTGGAGGTATTGGGCTGTGGTGGAGGGGTCTCGGGCTGAGAAGAGAGAAGAGAGAGTGGCCCGCTGAGGTTTTCGAAGACCGAAAAACGTCTGACGTTTAAACCGGCTACTAGTGCCGCTATATTTAACGGTTGGGCTATCAAACGAGCTCTGAATGCGATGAAATTTGGCAGGCGGCATGTGTACACTATAGTAAGACCACACGCCAAGTTTCGTCCCATTCCGAGAACATTTTCCGGCCACTCATAAAATAAATATTCGGAGGTGCCGCGGGCGCGTGCAAGTGTGTCTGGGCTCAGAACGGACAACGGAAAGGACGAGCGGACTCGGACGGATGCAAGTTTTGAAAACATGCTGATGCAACACACATGATGACATGGCAAGATGCAACACGAAAGCAGATGACATGGCAACGGCGACGAATAACTGGGTGACACTAGGTGCATCGGTCTCGGGGTGTCACACGAGTGGATCAGAAGGCTGAGTTATGGGTGTGGGTGTGAGAGAGATGAAGAAAGGGTGCATGTGACTCACATACAAACAAATATCGGAGAGAAATGAGATCCTGAGAGATGGAGTTTTGTGTCTGCGAGAGAGGAAGATATTTCAAAACGAGAGTGATAGCTAGAGAAACATATGAGGGAACGCAAGATATCTCTAGGGAGAGAGTGTGTGTGAGCAACATACAAGAGAACAGTGGAGAAACATGAGACCCTGGGAGACAGTGTTTGTGTTTGTGTGTGAGAAAGAGATATTTAAGAGGAAGAGTCGTAGGTTCTCATACCTAAGGAGCGAAAGACATCTCTGTATGAGGGGTGTGCGAGTGGCACACATGGGAATAGTGGAGAGAAATGAGACCCCGGAAGACAAAGTTTTGTGTTTGTGTGAGAGAAAGAGATTCCACATGGAGAATCATAGTTAGAGACACACAGCAGGGAGCGAGATATACTTAGAGAGAGATAGAGTGATGAAGGTCCAGGGAGAGAGTACCGTCAGTGTGTTACGAAGATAAAAGATCATTGTCGACATACATGTAGCACGAGATATACCCGAGGGACGATGAACGCGTATAGGTCTAGAGAGATAGTCCTAAATAAGCATGAGTGATAGTTATATGAGACGAATATCTAGATTAAATGGGATTCAAATATTTAAACTGGAGATCACGACATCGATAATATCATAACACAAATTCATGTATCAAACATGCATATTCATTTGAATTTGGGGACACGTGTAATGTTATATAGTTTATCAATATTGGTGATCCATAGATTCTTTAATTAGAAACAATGCATGGTTTATATGCAATTAATGTCTAAAGGAGATTACACTATATGTTGCGTGTGTGAAACACATTATACATGTTTGAGAAGTAAAAAAACCGCATGAAACACACATTAATTGGAGACAGTTAGTGAGGAATGCATACATTGGATTTCAACATAAAATGGTTTCAAATATTTGAAAATCCAAATTGATGGATGATACGTCCAAAACGTATCTATAATTTCTGCTTGCTCCATGCTTCTTTTGTGTGATATTGCTATGATATTGATGCACTTCCATACACTTTTGATCATATTTGGACTAACCTATTAACTCAGTGCACCACAGTGCTAGTTCCTGTTTTCTGCTGTTTTTCTATTTCAGATTTCCCCCATATTAAAAGTGCTCCAAAAATTCCAGGAAAAATATAGGAAAAATCAGCGTACAGGAAGCTTCGCGAAGAACCAAAGATGGGCCAGAGGGGAGCCAGGGGAGTCCCAGGCGGCCACCTGGCGCGGCCCCACCCCTGGCCGCGCCAGGGGGGGCGCCTGGGGCCCCTGCTCCGCCTCTGGCTGCCCCCCTTCGCCTATATATCCCTCTCGTCCCGAAACCCTCGAGGACAGAACCCTTTTTCGCGATCTCGCCTCTGTTCCGCCACCGCAGCGCTTCCAAGACCGGGAGCATCAGGAGAACTCTTCCCGGCACCCTGCCGGAGGGGAGAACCACCACCGGGAGCTTCTCCACCACCATGGACGCTTCCCGGATGAGTCGTGAGTAGTCCACGTTGGACCATGGGTCCATGATCAGTAGCTATGTGATGTTCTCCTCCCCTCTTTGCTCTTTATGGTTTAGACCTCGTGAGCTGCCCTACATGATCGAGGCACATATGTAATCTTTCTGCTGTTGCTTTGCTGAGTTTGCTGGGATCTGATGGATTATGAGACTATGTTCAGATTGTGTTTGAGTAATATATTTGATTCACCTCTTTTATATCTTTGTTCTTGAGTAATTCTTGCATGTTCTCCGTTGCTGTTTATTGCTTTGGCCAAGTAGTAGGTAGTAACTCCAAGAGGGAGCGTTATGCTTGATTGTGGGTTCATGCCCCCTGATGACTAGCTTGAGTGACATAAACATGAGTCTAGGGGATGTGCTGTTGCCACAAGGGAGAAAACAACGGTGCTTGTACTTGCGGGTGCAAGGATTGTTTACTTTACGCAAAGTTTTTTTAATGCAGTTGTCTGTTGCTTTGAGTTTACACTTTGGGTGGGATTCGCAACTTAATACCAGCGAGATGTTCTGGATAGATATCTCAAGGTGGATGATTAGTAGTAGATGCAGATGGATTTCGGTCTACTTGCCTTGGCGTACCGCCCATGCTTTTGAGCCTCTACCTTTCTTTGCAGCATAGTTAGCATTGGTTTGCACACATAATCCTGTCAATTGCCCAGATGTGATTTGTTTACCTCGCTTTGCTGTTTTATCGTCTTTTGGGAGACAGACATCACTAGTGAACATCATGGGACCCCGGTCCATATTACCACCGCTGATCACACCTTCTATTTACTTCCTGTTTTTATTTCCTAGTTGCAGTCATAGCTATCATTATTATCTCTTGTGTTTGATCCTTTGTAAACAACAAGGCCGGAGGGATTGACAACCTCTCTGTACTCGTTGGGAGCAAAGTTATCTGTATCTGTGCGCAGGTCCCGTCAACCGCTAAGTTTCTGGCGCCGTTGACACCTACTTGTCGACCCTCAGAGTCTCACGGGATTCGATCCTTGGTATCTTTGCCAAGGGAAATTTGCCGCTACGCTACATCTCAACCTTCCACTTGGGGTAACCAACGAGGGGCGAGAAGCCATCAAGCAAGTTTCTGGCGCCGTTGCCGGGGACTCCACTCTTCAAGATAGGGGAGTTGCACGCTATCTTTTATCTTTGCTTTTTAGTCTTGTTAGTTTACCTTTCAGTTTTTGCTTTAGTGTCCCTTACCAAAAATCACAAAAATAGTTATCTTGCTAGCTGCTGCTATGGGTTCCACCGAGAACACCAAGTTGTGTGACTTCACTAGTCATAACAACAGTGACTTTATCTGCACGCCTATTGCTACACCTGCCACTTCAGCACCTTCTTATGAGATTAAACCTGCTCTGCTGAACCTAGTTATGAAAGATCAATTCTCCGGTGCTGGAGATGATGCTGCTTTGCACTTAAATAATTTTGTTGAGCTCCGTGATATGCAAAAGTACAAAGAAGTAGATGGTGATATTGTTAAGCTTAAGCTTTTTCCTTTCTCCTTGAGAGGAGGAGCTAAAATCTGGTTTCAATCCTTGCCTAGGAATAGTATAGATTCTTGGGACAAGTGCAAGGATGCCTTTATTGGGAAGTACTATCCCCCTGCTAAAATTATCCAAATAAGGAGTAACATAATGAATTTTAAACAATTGGATAATGAACACGTTGCCCAAGCTTGGGAACGCATGAAATCTCTTGTCAAGAACTGCCCTACTCATGGTTTGACTGCTTGGATGGTTATCCAAACTTTTTATGCATGCTTGAACTTTACCTCGCGGAACTTGTTAGATTCGGCCGCGGGAGGAACCTTTATGTCAACTACACTTGGTGCTGCCACGAAACTTCTCGACGAGATGATGACCAATTATTCCCAATGGCACACCGAGCGCGCTCCAATAGGTAGGAAGGTAAACTCTGTCGAGGAGATTTCCTCCCTAAATGAAAAAGTTGACTTGATCATGTCTCTACTTTCCAAGCAATCTTCTATTGATCCTCATGATGTTCCTTTAAATTCTTTGATTGCTCAAGATCAAGTAGATGTGAACTTTATCTCTAGAAACAATTTCAATAACAATGCTTATAGGAGTAATTTTGGTAGCAACCCTAGACCGTTCCCCTCTAATTCCTATGGGAACAACAATGCTTATCCTAGCACCAAGAACTCCACTTCTGAACTAGAGATTATGTTTAAAGACTTCATCACTACCCAAAAGGCCTTCAATAAGAGTGTAGAAGAAAAACTAGACAAACTAGATAATCTCTCTTCGAAGGTAGACAATTTAGCCCATGAGGTAGAGTTGCTTAAAATTAGAACTTCTCCTCTTGAGGAGAGGAAGACCACTCCTATGAATGCTATTCAAGTGCCAATTAATAAAAACATTAGGATGATGGCTAAACTTGAAAAGAGATGGGCTAGAGAAAAGGAGGAAGAACATAGAATTAAGAGCCTTCCTACCCACCACACTGTTGCTACTATTCAAGTTGTTGAGGATATCCAAACTCTTAGCACCCAATGCACTCCTAGTCCCATTGGACCTATTAATGGTGCTGCTATGACCTCAACCGTAGAAGAAGAAACTCCTATGACCATAGAAGCTACCAAACAAGTGAGCCTAAAGGACACCACTACCACTTTACCTGATAGTAGTGACCTTGATTTTGATAACTGCACCCTTTCTGAAGTTATTGGTTTTCTTCACAAAACGTCTAGATATCCCCACACTAGCACACTTAATCTTGCCTTCACGGAGCATATCACTAATGCTCTTATCAAAGCTAGGGAGGAGAAGCTTAGGGTAGAAGCCTCCATACCTAGAAAGCTAGAAGATAGTTGGGATCCTATGATTAAAATTAAGTTGAATAACTTCTCTTGCTATGATTTATGTGATGTTGGATCTAGTACCTCCGTTATGCCCAAAAGAATGTACGATATGTTTGAATTGAAACCTTTTGATCCTTGTTCTTTTGGTGTTCGTCTTGTTGATTCTTCCGTAAAGAAACCTTTGGGGAAGATCGACGATGTTCTTATCATTGTCAATGACAATTATGTTCCCGTTGATTTTACTATTATGGATATTGAATGTGAACCTTCATGTCCAATTATTTTGGGACGTCCTTTTCTTCGCACCGTTGGTGCTATCATTGACATGAAAGAGGGGAATATAAAATTCCAATTCCCTCTCAAGAAAGGGATGAAACACTTCCCTAGAAAGAAGATTAAGTTGCCTTTTGAGTCTGTTACACGGGCTAGCTATTCTCTTGCTCTTGATAAAACTTGATCTTCTCTTTTTACATCATGCCTAGCTTAAAGGCATAAAAGAAAGCGCTTTTGGGAGGCAGCCCACAACGAATTAGGTTTTATTTTGCTTTTGTTGTGTCTTGATGTTTGTTACTACAGTAGCATCATCATTGTATCTTTTCTTTACAGCTTTGTGCCAAGTTTAGCCGCCGATAGCAAGAAAGTTCAAAAGTTGTGACATGCTGTCTAGAAAACAGATTCTGTCCTTGGACAGAAAAATTCGAATAAAATCACCAGATCATCTTTTTGATCTGAATTTTTTTGACAGCGTGCTCTATACAATTGGCTTTCGAGCGTCTGTTCTGAGTTTTTTGATTTGAGTTGCAGAAGTGCCCCGAAAAAATTATTTACTACCTGCTGGTCTGTTTTTCACAGATTCTGTCCTGTTTTGCCTTTTCTTCGTTTTGCAAACCTTGAGCTTGCTTTTTCTTTGCAAAAACCTTTTGGCAATCTTGAGAAACAGTAGCTCTTCAAGATTATTTTTATTTCCTGTAGGGAAAAATTATTTTATTGTGGGTACTAACCTCGCTAATCAGATTATGATGAGTTATGTATGAAGGGAGTTTTCAAGTGTGCGAGGGAAGATGATAAAAGAAGATTCAGGAGGGTCAAACGCTCAAGCTTGGGGATGCCCCCGTGCACCCCCAAGGAATATTCAAGAAGACTCAAGCGTCTAAGCTTGGGGATGCCCCCATGCATCCCCTTCTCCATCAACAATTATCAGTTCGTCTTTCGTTCCACTATAATTTTATCACTTCATGCGTTATGTGCTATGCTTGGAGCGTCTTGCTCTTAGTTTCTTTTTTTAGTTTTCTTTAGCTTTGCTTGTTGTTCATAACAAGTTAGAACCCAACTTTCTTTGTGTGGGAGAGAAACACGCTCCACTTCAACCTAGAACACAACATAGGATTTTCATGCTTATCTTTGTTGTGTGTGTTCTTTGTCTTTCCATAGCTGCTGTCATGTTTAGCTCTTAGTTTTCATGTTTTTCTTTTTAAAGAGCTTTTGTTTAGTTGGTTGCTGAACTCTCTTGAGTTTTCATGTTTATCTTGTTAAGAGAGTTTGCATGTTGCACTGAGTTGTGTGTCTTAACTTAAAGTAGGTAATTGAGGTTGCTATTTAATTTTAGTAGTAACTTGCAATAGTTTTGAGGTATTGCCATGAGTAATGTCTGAACTTTTGGTGTCAAGAGCTTTAGCCTATTAGTGATAGATGTCGTATTTTGGGCAATCCGTGTTTATTTTCGAAAACCTACAAAATAGTTGAGAACTTTAGCTACTAGATGGATCACTAATCTTTGGAGGGATCGAATATTAGAGTACACTCACGTACCATGAGTCGAGGATGCGCAAGGATAACCAAACCCCCATACACTCCTCCTCGGGGTACTTGTCTCTTTGTGAACCTCCTAATTAGATTGAGAGTTATCGATAATAAGTGCATGAGTTCTTCGGACTAATGTGAGTATTCGAAAGTTGACACTTCCACCTAGCCATATTTTTCTAGCCTCTTCGGTACCGTGCATTGCCCTTTCTCACCTCGAGAGTTGGCGCATACTTCGCCGGTGCATCCAAATCCTAGGCACGATACGCTCTGTCATCATAAGCCTCATTATATCCTTCCTCAAAACAGCCACCATACCTACCTATCAAGGCATTTCCATAGCCTTTCCGAGATACATTGCCATGCAACATCCATCTTCTCATGACTTGATCTTCATGTCATACATGCTTTTGCTTGATCGACGAGCCGCATGCTAGTTGGGCCTTTCCCTAATCATTGCTAGATGACGTGCTAGTATCATTGCATATCCTGTTACACTGGCAGAGGCATACATTTGCATACATCATGATAGTTTCATTTTCTTTATGTTGAGTACTTTTGTAAAGTGTGAAAGATCTTCTATACTTCTTGTAATACATAGAGTGTTGCCCCTAAAGTGAGGAAAAGATCCCAAAGAGGACAAAATCAAAAGATCCCAAAGAGGACAAATGAGAGTTAAATAGAAAGAGCCATTGAGGCCACAAAAAAATAAAAAAAAGAGAAAAAAAGAGAAAAAGAAATAAAAAGAGAGAAGGGGGCACACTACTATTCCTTTTGAGAGATCCACACTCGTACTTCATGTTATACCTTGTACTCCATAGAGATTATCATTCATGCATATAGCTATGTGGGGACCTTCACACTATAGAACTTGGCTTGTATATTCCAATGATGAGCCTCCTCAAAAGAGCTCTAGGTCTTCTTGAGCGAGCAAGTTGGATGCACCCCCACTAGTTCCATTGGAGAGCTTACCTTAGCTCATATGTGCATCCGTTGCATGGCAATCCCTACTCCTCACATCATATCTATCATTTGGCTTTCTCTCGCCTATGATTGTCCTGATTGATGTGAGCCTTTCACACCTTTTTTGTCTTCCCCTTCATCATTTTTCTATCTTTGCCATCCTAAGTGTCAACTTTCTTGCTTACGCTCATCCATTGCATGAGTGCTCAAAATATCGAAAGGGAGTGGATCATTTTGACTTGTACCTGGCTAGTGGTCTGGGGATGAGTCAAGATAAGATTCCAAAGAAGACCAAGTGTGAAACTTTAGTAGATTAAGTTCTCAACAATACAAAAACTATGTTTTACTCTCTCGTATATCCCTATCCCCTTTCTTGCACGCAAACACCATTTGGAGACATTCGAGTCACGGACAGCGAGAGCTCTTGCACCTTTATGTTCTTATGTTGCTTGTTACAATGCTAATATAGACTCTTGCTTGCTATGAATTGAATTGAATTACATGCCTTGATTGCTTTACTTAAAAAGTTCTTATATGGTTGGTAGCATGTCACCACAGAAATTATGCTTGTTATCATTTACCTACTCGAGGACGAGCAGGAATTAAGCTTGGGGATGTTGATACGTCCAAAACGTATCTATAATTTCTGCTTGCTCCATGCTTCTTTTGTGTGATATTTCTATGATATTGATGCACTTCCATGCACTTTTGATCATATTTGGACTAACCTATTAACTCAGTGCACCACAGTGCCAGTTCCTGTTTTCTGCTGTTTTTCTATTTCAGGTTTCCCCCATATTAAAAGTGCTCCAAAAATTCCAGGAAAATATAGGAAAAATCAGCGTACAGGAAGCTTCGCGAAGAACCAAAGATGGGCCAGAGGGGAGCCAGGGGAGGCCCAGGCGGCCACCAAGCGCGGCCCCACCCCTGGTCGCGCCAGGGGGGCGCCTGGGGCCCCTGCTCCGCCTCTGGCTGCCCCCCTTCGCCTATATATCCCTCTCGTCCCGAAACCCTCGTGGACAGAACCCTTTTCCGCGATCTCGCCTCTGTTCCGCCGCCGCAGCGCTTCCAAGATCGGGAGCATCAGGAGAACTCTTCCCGGCACCCTGCCGGAGGGGAGAACCACCACCGGGAGCTTCTCCACCACCATGGACGCTTCCCGGATGAGTCGTGAGTAGTCCACCTTGGACCATTGGTCCATGATCAGTAGCTATGTGATGTTCTCATCCCCTCTTTGCTCTTCATGGTTTAGACCTCGTGAGCTGCCCTACATGATCGAGGCACATATGTAATCTTTCTGCTGTTGCTTTGCTGAGTTTGCTGGGATCTGATGGATTATGAGACTATGTTCAGATTGTGTTTGAGTAATATATTTGATTCACCTCTTTTATATCTTTGTTCTTGAGTAATTCTTGCATGTTCTCCGTTGCTGTTTATTGCTTTGGCCAAGTAGTAAGTAGTAACTCCAAGAGGGAGCGTTATGCTTGATTGTGGGTTCATGCCCCCTGATGACTAGCTTGAGTGACAGAAACATGAGTCTAGGGGAGGTGCTGTTGCCACAAGGGAGAAAACAACGGTGCTTGTACTTGCGGGTGCAAGGATTGTTTACTTTACGCAAAGTTTTTTTAATGCAGTTGTCTGTTGCTTTGAGTTTACACTTTGGGTGGGATTCGCAACTTAATACCAGCGAGATGTTCTGGATAGATATCTCAAGGTGGATGATTAGTAGTAGATGCAGATGGATTTCGGTCTACTTGCCTTGGCGTACCGCCCATGCTTTTGAGCCTCTACCTTTCTTTGCAGCATAGTTAGCATTGGTTTGCGCACATAATCCTGTCAATTGCCCAGCTATAATTTGTTTACCTCGCTTTGCTGTTTTATCGTCTTATGGGAGAGAGACATCACTAGTGAACATCATGGGACCCCGGTCCATATTACCACCGCTGATCACACCTTCTATTTACTTCCTGTTTTTATTTCCTAGTTGCAGTCATAGCTATCATTATTATCTCTTGTGTTTGATCCTTTGTAAACAACAAGGCCGGAGGGATTGACAACCTCTCTATACTCGTTGGGAGCAAAGTTATCTGTATCTGTGTGCAGGTCCCGTCAACCGCTAAGTTTCTGGCGCCGTTGACACCTACTTGTCGACCCTCGGAGTCTCACGGGATTCGATCCTTGGTATCTTTGCCAAGGGAAATTTGCCGCTATGCTACATCTCAACCTTCCACTTGGGGTAACCAACGAGGGGCGAGAAGCCATCAATGGATACAACCTTATGAATCTGAGATCATGCCATTTGTAAACCATATTTATGTATAAAGGGTGTTGTGCTTTTGAAAGTATATATAAAAAATGATGTATATAGAATTTTATTCCAATCAAAAATGGACCCCGCCCGAAAAAATAGATTACAAACGGGATTCGAATTGAGTTGGCACGATAAACGTGCACTCTGCAAAATTTGAACGAAGCGGGGAAAGTCACAGTAACTGCCCGAAACCAAAATCTACGAGATGGAAATTACTACTGCCTATCCCTGCCACGCAAAGCCTATCTGCTCGATTTCTATAGGTTTCGATTGGGGTAGGTTTGTAATTTCACTCAAACATGACATAACCGCCTCTCACCCGGATTCATACACGGTGGGCACCAAAACACAGTGTGTCCTCGGCCGAAATCGACTCCCTCCCTGATTCATACACGGTGGGCGCCAAAAACAAACTCTCGTCGTGAAATATTCAGTGTATGCGAGATTACCGTCCTATCCCCAACCGACTAATATTGTTGTGATGTAGGAAATTTGAAATGGGGGCTAAGTTTGTAAATTTCCTCGCATTTGAGACAAGCGCGCCCTGCAGACATGGTTCCCCCTTCCTCTCCACCTCCATTACCCCATTCATACTTTGTGGGCGCCAAAACACCCTCTCCACCCCATCGTCCTTCGTCCGCCACCCCATCCACCGTCGTCCTCCTCCACCATGCCGGAGCTGATACCCCGATGCTGCCGTCCATTACAAGAGATCGACCTCTCTCATCCACGGCTTCGAACCCGGATCCTTGCACCCCGTCCTCTCGCTTCATCCCCGCCGTCGTCCACCTTGTCGGCGCCGCTCCTACGACCGTCTCGTCCATCACGCCCCGCCGCCACCGTCTACACTCCTAGATTTGCTTCCACGCCGCCGACAGCCATCGCTACCGCATCACCGTCAAATTCTCAGCAGATGCATACACGGCGCCGCATTAGAGGCGGTACTCTTTCGTATCAGCTCAACTTATTTAACGCAGCAAGAAAATAGATCGCCACTGCTTTACTCTGATTTCTTGTCCACCACTTACTTGCTAGTTGAGAGCAAACATTGGTTGCGAAGTTGCCTTTGTCCGGTTTGCACCTTCAGATCTGCCATGGCACGCTCAACACTATACTCCCAATGCTTATGGTTTTCCCCTTTTATATTCCACACTAGTTAAATCACAATAGACTAAATTTCAAAATTGGGTCAGTCGATTTTTCAGAGCTCGCCGGAGTTCGTCGGTGCGAACGAAGGGGCTCGGGTGGGGACTTTGGTTGGGGGCGGTGGTGGGGCCTCACCGAATGAAGAAAACTCGACGCGGGTGGGGCGGAGATGGGGGGTGGGGGTGGCGGAGGAACACAGGCGGTGGGGGCCGGTGGCCCGTGCGGTGTTCTGTATGGGAAGAATCAGAGACGAGGAAGAAGAAGGGTTAGGAGACGTAGGATCTTCATCCAACCGCGTGAAATGGTCGACTGACCCAAATGACAAAAGTCACGCGACTTGCATGCAGACATGCCTTTATATTCAGTACCATCATCGTACCTGCTTAGCACTGCTCCTGAATCCATCAAGCTAAACAACGTGCCACTCATAATTCCAAACTTGTTACTCAAGTACGAATCTGATATGATGCTGATATTACTAAAACAGATAACATTTAATTGGTCAGCTAATGTTCCTACTTTACATTCGAAAAAGCACCTACACCACATATAGAGAGACAGCAGGGAGTTTCTTTCTTAATGCGCTCTGGTTCATCATGTGTGGGCACTGCGCAATGAACATTTTATTATCCAAAATCTGCTTGCTCTTCTTTAGCATGTTCCTCTTCCGTTCTTCCTTAATAAGTACTCTCTCCGTTCCTAAATACAAGTCTTTGTATAGATTCCACCATGGACTACATATGGAGCAAAATGAGTGAATCAACACTCTAAAATGTATCTGGATACATCTGTATGTGATCCATAGTGGAAATCTCTACCAAGACTTATATTTTGGAATAGAGGGAGTATGATAGTAGTACAGTATGTTCCTTGTAGTGAAGATGAGCAGGGACATTTGCAGTGTAGAGGTCTATACGGTCGGTTGGTATGGACACTTTGAACTCTTCGGGCCTCTTTGATTCGTAGGATTTTGTAAACATGGGAATTGAATCCTATAAGAATAGCAAGGAAATGCGGGGAGTTGTGTCGCCTTTGAGAGTTACATTGATATTAATAGTACCGCACCTTCAGTTGAAGAGAGCTGGTATCCGAAGCCTTTCTAGCCGTACCGGCAATACTAACACATATATTCCAGCAAGTTCCACTTTGCTGATTTTACTCTGATGCTTACGGTTTTCCAGTTATATCTACACTATGATTTGTGTAGCTGCTTTGTGTTGCACTAGCAGCAGTCCACTCTTGAAGCTAAACACCACAATGACTTACAAAATTGGCACCAAGGCATTGAGTGCCATTTTGGATGCAATGAAACTCATACGCTCCCCACTTGTTGACTCTTGTTCAGAATATGATCCTAATGACTCTTGTTCAGAATTGCCACATATAGAGAGACAACATGGAATTGCATTTGTTTGGACGCTGTGATTCATCATGAGTGGGCAACCAACATTGTATGCAATTAAGCGGAACCTCAAGAATATGCTTCCTCTTCTGTTCTTCAACATGTTCCTCTTTTGTTATTCTATATTTAGTACGTACAGTATGTTCCTTGTCAGGAAGGGGAGCAGAGACATCTGCAGTCAACAGCTGATAGAGCTGGCATGTACTTGATCGATAGGCTTTCAATTACTAGCGGCAATACAACACCATATTTTCAAGCCAGTTCCACTTTCCCGATTTATATATCATGGTTATGGTGTACCCCTTTTATGTATACTATGATCTGCCTAGTTGTTGTGTGCTCTTGTTATCATGGTTTGGCAATAAACTCTCTATACAATATATTTTGAACCTATCATCTGCCAACTATCCTTACATCTGGAGCCTATTTTTTTATGTACTTGTGCCAAATTATATAAATGCATGCACCATATTACAGCACACATGAGCTCTCTCATCAGAATCCAGTGATAGCACCCTATATTAGAATATCCTCTGTATTACAAAGATAATCTCACAACTATTTATGTTTTCATGGTTCTCAGATATTATATGTAATTACAGTGAATATCAGAGTCCGCGCATCAGAAGGATATTGTGGAACACTGCAATGACTTTAAAAATTGGCACCAAGGCATTGAGTGCCATTCTGGATGAAATGAAACTCATACGCTCCCCACCTGTAGATTCGTGTTCAGAATATGATCCTAATGACTATTCTAACCTCAAGGAGTCAAAGGCAGATGTCATGTCATGTCCACCCATCAAGGTGCCTGCTCTAATTTGGCAAGGTTTTATTGATTGCGCGTATCTTGCATATGTTGTCTTGCATTTCTTCTACTTTGTTGCACCGCCATCTGCTTAGTTTACTCATCATATATGTCGAGATGCCATGCCCATCCATTATCAATACATATTCCATCTGTCATCATACCATGTTTTTTCACTCAAATGTTGTTCTTGTGCATTAGACATCAAAAAGGAAGAGGGTGATTGCCGAACCTGAAGGAGCACCAGCAAAGTCCTTGAAAAACGTGGTTGTGCCGGAGAAATCAGACAGCACCCCACTTATATTGGTTGTACAACCAGTGACACAAAACGTAGGACCGACTCCAGCAGACTGTACCCATACTTCACTGGCCCCACCACTAGCCCCACCACACAAGACCTGCACTCTAGCAAAAGGTATGCCGATTTCAGTTGCCATAGCACCAACCGTACCACAGAAAAATCCCACTCCAGCAAAAAGTACAGCAAGTCCACCGGTCGAAGACCTATCCCAACTGCAGAGACGGCCAATTCCTGCAGACTGGAACCCCATTCCGGTTATTCCCAGTTTAAAAGACAATGCTTTCAATGTTGTTAGGGACTACGTGCATATATTCCCATCATTGGAAGATTATAGTGAAGACAAACACCATTTTCACATCTTCCTATCCCACATACATGTAAGTGCTATTATTCATGGTGATTATTTTTCTGTTTTTTGCTGATTGAACACATCAATGATTTACATTACATTGTTGTAAGTAGGCGAGGGTCAATCTGGATAGTCATGACGAGAAAAGCTTGCTTGCGCTTTTCAAGGAAGCATTGCAGCAGTATTGGTGTTACCTGAGGAAATCACACTTTGATGACAAGTCTATAAACGAATTTCTGGTGAAGTCTCCCGTGCTAAATTTAGAAGACATTGAATGGAAAAACCTTGTTATGCACTGGTCTCGTTCCGAGGATGAGGTACTGTCTACGATATCGCATGAAAATTTTAACTTCTACTTTTCCGCATGTGCCTTACGGATCTTTTTTGCAGGAAATCTGCTCGAAAAAGAATTCCGGTTCGAAAAGAACAACATGATATCACAAATATGTTGCTCGCACCTGGTTCATTATGTGATAGCAGTATGCATGATAGCTTGCTTATCAATTGTTCGCTCCAAATTATCTGATATGTATGAATGGTTACGTTAGTGTACAATATATCCAATGCCAATGAATTTTTTTAGCTCTGCATTGTTCTTGTAAGTACCTGCTGTCCTTTATCAGTGTACTTATATTGACACGTAGTTGTTCATGTACCATCACTCTGCAACTTATTTTCCTTTGCCCTCCATTTTCTACACATATGATCTATATTTACTCTTACCATAAGGTTGGATAACACCGATGGTACTGAAGAAGCTTAGCTCTGCATTGCTCTTGGCTGTACCTTTTTCCTGTATCGATGTACTTACATTTATAACTACTTGGTTATGTAGCATCACTCTTCATCTTATCTTAAATATTCTCCATTTTTTCTTATATTGTCACATCTATATTTACTCTTAACAAAGTGTAGAATAAAGGCAATGCCTATGAAGAAGATTATGTGGTAAACTTCTTGAACTGCCCCCCCCCCCATCAGCATGGACAAGGGCTTTATAGAGCCCGCCTTCACCAATAATGTAAGTTTGTCCTTCTCAAGCCTTCAAACTTTGTTGTGTATATTTGGTTAGGCATGACTGCAACCGTTATTTATTTTTGGTGTTTGCATCAAATTGCATGTTTAAAGTTTATTATGTACTCCAATTCATAAACAAAAGTTTGTCCTTCCCAATTTCAATTTTCAGTTGTACAACCAAGTTCCTTCTTCATACCATGTAAATTAAACTATACAGAGCAAGTGATCTTATTTTGCCAATCTGAAATGGGATAAATTGACAGCACACTAACCATTGATACTTATGAGATCTTGATCTGTAATCCAGTGGTGTCGTGAAGCTGCCAACTCCTTCACAATGTCATTTCCTGCCATGTCTTGACCTGAACAATACCATATTGTGTTAATGCTATTTTAAACTGTGTCACTTTATTCGTCAGTAAGAAATGTGATGAATTGTCAGCACTTATACTTATATGTGCAAAACATGTCATATGTCTGCTTGTTTATCTTTCAGAGTGAGGAGGATATGAGTGTCAAACAAGTGCAGTATCACCAGCTTGCTCAGCTGCTTGCGCTGCAGCTCCCGAGCAGGGCTAACCTTTCTTGAACTCTATTGAAGTGTTGTCGGTTTTGTATATTATTTTGTCGGCGTGTTTAGTTGCACTGGTGGCGATCTTTGATGCCCAGTGTATGTAATCTGTTGTCTACTCGTGCTTTATTATCATAGTAGCGAACTTTGATGCCCAATGGATGTAATATGCCGTAATTTCTTTATTGTATAGTTTAGGTTTTTTTTTCTTATTCACGATGCTGCAGTTATTTTACTGTATATATATCATGTCTTCGCAGTAAACCGGCCAAGCCATAAAATTACGGTACATAATCGGGCCGTCATGCAAATCACCATGTATGATCCGCATCATGGGCCCCGTCATCTTGGTCCGTTAACATGCCTAAATGTAAACTGGCCCACTAGCCGGTTCGGGCCTTTAAAAGGCCGAGTAAACCGCCGGCCCTATTTTCCCAGGAAAACTCAACGGGCCTTTAGGAGGCTGAAAAGTAGGTTGGGCCTCAAACGTGCCGAACAGCTCACGGGCCAGTAGCAGGCCGAAATAGACCCTGGCCCATGACTGTGCCAATCAAATCACGGGCTTATAACAGGCCAAAATTGTCTCGGTCCTTGTTTGGCCCAATCAGATTATCGGCTGCGAGCAGGCCGGATGCAAATCGGGTCGTAGTTAGGCCCAACTATATGACGGGCTTTTAACAGGCCAAAATTAACATAGGGCTGAAATGTTAAACGGCCCTTAACAGGCCGAAACTAATATCAGGCTGAATTACTAAATGGGCCTTTAGCAAGTGGGCCCAAAAGCATAGCGTCCAGTTGACGGGCCGAATCTGATATGGGCCATAATTTAGCCCAAAGCCTCTTAAAGGGTCGGACCTGATCTTGGCGTAATTTGGCCCAGAACGTGGTAGGCTTTTAATGGGCCGGATCTCATATGGGCCATTATTATGCCCGGAACGTGGCAGGCCATTAATGAACCGGATCAAATATGGGCCGGCATTTGGCCCAAAACATGGCAGCTAGTTAATGGGCCGACCTACTAGGGTCCTCAAAATCTTGTGGGCCTACAGCTGGGCCGGCCCATTAATGTCGGCGAAATCTTGTGGGCCTTTAGCTAGGCTGGCCCTTATGGTCCACAAATTTTTTTTGGGCCTTCACCTCGGCCGGCCCATTATGGCCCGCAAAAATCTTATGGGCCTTTACCTGGGCCGGCCCATTATGGCCCGCAAAATCTCGTGGGCCTTTAGCTAGGCCGACGCATTATGGTCCACAAAATCTTGTGGGCCTTTAGTTGGGCCGGCCCATTATGGTCCGCAAAATCTTGCGGGCCTTTAGTTGGGCCGACCCATTTAAACTTTATGTGCACTTTTGGGCCGGTCCACGTGTCAACATATCATAGGCGCATCTCGCCCATTGGATGAGTGACACCTGTGCCAACGTGGAGCTGACACGTGTTTCCGTCAGCCAATCAGAATTTTCTACGTGGAAAATCCCCATTTGTCTGGGCTGTTAACGGGTTATCGGATCCAAAACCGGACCCGATAGCTTAACGGTGTTCCGTTACGGTGGATTCATACGTCTCCAACGTATCTATAATTTTTGGTTGTTCCATGCTATTATATTATATGTTTTGGATGTTTAATGGGATTTATTATACACTTTTATATTATTTTTGGGACTAACCTATTAACCCAAGGCCCAGTGCAGATTGCTGTTTTTTTCTTCCTATTACAGGGTTTCGCGGAAAAGGAATATCAAAGGGAGACCAAACGGAATGAAACCTTCGGGAGAGTTATTTTGTGAAAAATATCTTCATGGAAGACTGGGAGCACACGCGAGGGAATGAAGGTGGCACCCACGAGGGTCAAGGGCACGCCCCCTCCTACAGGGCGCGCCCCCACCCGCGTGGGCCCTTGCTGGCTCCCCCGATGCCCTCCTTCCTCCTATATATACCCATATAACCTGAAAACATCGAGGCAACAGAGAAAACCCTACTTCCACCGCTGCAACCTTCTGTTCCCGTGAGATCCCATCTTGGGGCCTGTTCCGGAGCTCCGCCGGAGGGGGGGATCTTCCATGGAGTGCTTCTACATCAACACCATAGCCTCACCATGAGTTGTGAGTAGTTTACCTCAGCCTTCGGGTCCATAGTTATTAGCTAGATGGCTTCTTCTCTCTTTTTGGATCTCAATACAAAGTTCTCCTCGATCTTCGAGAAGATCTATTCGATGTAATCTTTTTGTGGTGTGTTTGTCGAGATCCGATGAATTGTGGGTTTATGATCAAGATTATCTACGGGAAATATTTGATTCTTCTGAAATCTTTTATGTATGATTATAATATCCTTGCAAGTCTCTTCGAATTATCGGTTTGGTTTGGCCTACTAGATCTATAGTTCTTGTAATGGGAGAAGTGCTTGGCTTTGGGTTCAATCTTGCGGTGTCCTTTCCCAGTGACAGTAGGGGCAGCAAGGCACGTATTGTATTGTTGCCATCGAGGATACAAAGATGGGGTTCATATCATATAGCTTGAGTTTATCCCTCTACATCATTTCATCTTGCTTAAAGCATTACTTTGTTCTTATGAACTTAATACTCTAGATGCATGCTGGATAGCGGTCGATGTGTGGAGTAATAGTAGTAGATGCAGAATAGTTTCGGTCTACTTGTCACGGACGTGATGCCTATATATAATGATCATGCCTAGACATTCTCATAACTATGCACTTTTCTATCAATTGCTCGACAGTACCCACCGTAGAATTCTGCTATCATGAGAGAAGCCACTAGTGAAACCTATGGCCCCCGGGTCTATTCTCAACATATTAATCTTCCAATCTACTTTACTTTGCTTTATTTACTTTCTGTTCTTATATCCAACAATACCAAAAATATCATACTATCCTATCTATCAGATCTCACTTTCGTAAGTGACCGTAAAGGGATTGACAACCGCTTATCGCGTTGGCAGCGAAGTTCTTATTTGTTTGTGCGGGTGTGAGGGACTCGCGCGTGGTCTCCTACTGGATTGATACCTTGGTTCTCAAAAATTGAGGGAAATACTTACGCTACTGTGCTGCATCACCCTTTCCTCTTCGAGGGAATACAACACAAGCTCGAGAAGTAGCAAGAAGAATTTCTGGCGCAGTTGCCGGGGAGGCTTACGCAAAAGTCATATACCAAGAACCTATCACAAACCCTTATCCTTCGCATTACATTTTTTGCCTCTCGTTTTCCTCTCCCCCACTTCACCTTGCCGTTTTATTTTCCCTTCTTTTTGCTGTGTGTTTATGGTTCACTTGATTCTTGTTTGCTTGTGTGTTGGATTGCTTGCTTGTCACTATGGCTCAGAACAATACCAAATTGTGTGACTTCTCCAATACCAACAATAATGATTTTATTAGCACTCTGATTGCTCCTATTACCGATGCTGAATCTTGTGAGATCAATGTTGCTCTGTTGAATCTTGTCATGAAAGATCAATTTTCCGGCCTTCCTAGTGAAGATGTCGCTACCCATTTGAACAACTTTGTTGATTTGTGTGATATGCAAAACAAGAGGGATACAGATAATGATATTGTTAAATTGAAGCTATTTCCGTTTTGACTTAGAGATCGTGCTAAAACTTGGTTTTCCTCTTTGCCTAGAAATAGTATTGATTCATGGAATAAGTGCAAAGATGCTTTTATCTCTAAGTATTTTCCTCCTGCTAAAATTATCTCTCTTAGAAACGATATTATGAATTTTAAGCAACTAGATCATGAGCATGTTGCACAAGCTTGGGATAGAATGAAATTAATGATACGTAATTGTCCTACACATTATTTGAACTTATGGATGATTATACAAAACTTTTATGATGGATTGAATTTTGCTTCTAGAAAT
This sequence comes from Secale cereale, assembly GCA_902687465.1. Lineage (NCBI taxonomy): Eukaryota > Viridiplantae > Streptophyta > Magnoliopsida > Poales > Poaceae > Secale > Secale cereale. The sequence goes on along the minus strand of LR738711.1, from coordinate 164,734,865 downwards.
CTTTTAGATTCGGCCGCGGCAGGCACTTTCATGGAAACTACCTTAGGAGAAGCTACCAAACTCTTGGATAATATTATGGTTAACTATTCTCAATGGCACACCGAAAGATCTACTAGTAAAAAAGTGCATGCTATTGAAGAGATTAGTGTTTTGAGTGGAAAGATAGATGAACTTATGAAATTATTTGCTACTAAGAGTGCTTCTTCTGATCCTAATGATATGCCTTTATCCACGTTGATTGAAAATAATAATGAATCTTTGGATGTGAATTTTGTTGGTAGGAATAATTTTGGTAACAATGCTTATAGAGGAAACTTTAATCCTAGGCCTTTTTCTAGTAATTCCTCTAATAATTATGGTAATTACTGCAATAACTCTTATGGAAATTTTGGTAAGATGCCCTCTGAATTTGAAACTAGTGTCAAGGAGTTTATGATTTCGCAAAAGAATTTCAATGCTTTGCTTGAAGAAAAATTGCTTAAGATTGATGAGTTGGCTAGGAGCGTGGATAGAATTACTCTTGATGTTGATTCTTTGAAACTTAGATCTATTCCACCTAAGCATGATATCAATGGGTCTCTCAAAGCCATGAGAATTTCCATTGATGAATGCAAAGAAAGAACCGCTAGGATGCGTGCTAAAAAAGAGTGCTTTATTAAAGCGTGTTCTTCTAGTTATCATGAAAATAAAGATGAAGATCTGAAAGTTATTGATGTGTCTCCCATTAGATCCTTGTTTTCTGGTATGAATCTTGATAAAGATGGGACTGGAGATGAGTCTACTTTAGTTAAAAGGCGTCCCAATGATTTGGAGTTTTTAGATCTTGATACTAAAATTGTTAAAAGTGGGATTGAAGAGATTAAAACTTTGCATAGTGATGAACCCACTATTTTGGATTTCAAGGGATTCAATTATGATAATTGCTCTTTAATAGATTGTATTTCCTTGTTGCAATTCGTACTAAATTCTCCGCATGCTTATAGTCAAAATAAGGCCTTTACCAAACACATAGTTGATGCCTTGATGCAATCTTATGAAAAAACACTTGAATTAGAAGTTTCTATCCCTAGAAAGCTTTATGATGAGTGGGAACCTACTATTAAAATTAAAATTAAAGATCATGAATGCTTTGCCTTGTGTGATTTGGGTGCAAGTGTTTCTACTATCCCAAAAACTTTGTGTGATTTGCTAGGTTTCCATGAGCTTGATGATTGTTCTTTAAATTTGCATCTTGTGGATTCTACCATTAAGAAACCTATGGTAAGGATTAATGATGTTATTGTTGTTGCCAATAGGAATTATGTGCCCGTAGATTTCATTGTTCTTGATATAGATTGCAATCCTTCATGTCCTATTATTCTTGGTAGACCCTTCCTTAGAACGATTGGTGCAATTATTAACATGAAGGAAGGAAATATTAGATTCCAATTTCCGTTAAGGAAAGGCATGGAACTCTTTCCTAGAAATAAAATCAAATTACCATATGAATCTATTATGAGAGCCACTTACGGATTGCCTTCCAAAGATGGCAATACCTAGATCTATCCTTGTATCGTGCCTAGCTAGGGGCGCTAAACGATAGCGCTTGTTGGGAGGTAACCCAATTTTATTTTATTTGTTTTTGCTTCTGTTTAGGAATAAATATTGCATCTAGATTCTGTTTAGATGTGGTTTTGTGTTTTAATTAGTGTTTGTGCCAAGTAGAACCTTTGGGAAGACTTGTGTGAAGTTTTTATGACCATGCTGTGAAAAATAGGAACTTTAGCGCTCATGGGATTAGCCACCAGATTTTAGTGGGGGGTGCTATTTAGTTGATTCTTTTTGCACATGATTAATAGACAAGTTCCTCACGTTTACCAATTTATTTCATTTTTTGGAGTTACAGAAGTATTCGAAAGTTATAGATTACTACAAATTGTTCTGTTTTTGACAGATTCTGTTTTTCGTGTGATGTTTGCTTATTTTGATGCATCTATTAGTAGTATTGGGAAATATGAATCATAGAGAAGTTGGAATACAATAGGTTTAACACCAATATAAACAAAGAATGAGTTCATTATAGTACCTTTGAGTGGTGGTTTGCTTTCTTATACTAATGGAGCTCACGAGATTTTTGGCTAAGTTTTGTGTTGTGAAGTTTTCAAGTTTTGAGTATGGCTTTCATGGACTATGGAACAAAGAGTGGCAAGAGACTAAGATCGGGGATGCCCAAGGCACCCCAAGGTAAAATTCAAGGACAACCAAAATCCTAATCTTGGGGATGCCCCGGGAAGGCATCCCCTCTTTCATCTTCATCTATCGGTAATTATACTTGAGACTATATTTTTATTCACCACATGATATGTGTTTTCCTTGGAGCCTCATGTATGATTTGAGTCTTTGCTTTTTAGTTTTCCACAATCATCCTTGCTGGACACACCTTTTGAAAGAGATAAAAATGATTTAGAATTTGCTAGATTACTCTATGTGCTTCACTTATATCTTTTGAGCTAGATAGTTTCACTCTAGTGCTTCACTTATATATTTTAGAGCACAGTGGTGGTTTTATTTTGTACAAATTGTTGATCTCTCATGATTCACTTATATCCTTTTGAGAGTCTTTTAGAACAGCATGGTAATGTGCTTTGGTTATGAAACTAGTCCTAATATGATAGGCATCCAAGATGAGTATAGTAAAAACTTTCATATAAAGTGCATTGAATACTAAGAAAAGTTTGATACTTGGTGATTGTTTTGAGATATGAGGATGGTGATATTAGAGTCATGCTAGTAGAATAATTGTGAATTTGAGAAATACTTGTGTTGAGGTTTGCAAGTCCCATAGCATTTATGTATGGTAACCGTTGTGTGACAAATTTGAAGCATGAAGTATTTCATTGAGTGTCATCCTTTGTGTGGAGGTCGGGGGCGCGCGATGGTTAACTCCTACCAACCCCCCCCCCCTAGGAGCATGCGTGTAGTACTTTGTTTTGATGACTTGTAGATTTTTGCAATAAGTATGTGAGTTCTTTATGACTAATGTTGAGTCCATGGATTATACGCACTCTCACCCTTCCACCATTGCTAGCCTCTCTCGTACCGCGCAACTTTTGCCAGTACCATATACCTTCCACAAAACAGCCACCATACCTACCTATCATGGCATTTCCATAGCCATTCCGAGATATATTGCCATGCAACTTTCCACCGTTCCGTTTTCTATGACACACTTCATTATTGTCATATTACCATGCATGATCATGTAGTTGACATCGTATTTGTGGCTAGGACACCATGCATAATTTTTCATACATGTCACTCTTGATTCATTGCACATACCGGTACACTGCCGGAGGCATTCATATAGAGTCATACTTTGTTCTAGTATCGAGTTGTAAATCAATCTAAGTGTGATGATCATCATTATTAGAGCATTGTCCGAAAGAAAAAAAGAAGAAGAAGAAAAGAAGGAAAGGCCAAAGAAAAAAGAAAGGCCCCAAAAAAAGAAATATAAAAAAGAAAAAAGAAAAGAAGGGACAATGCTACTATCTTTTTTCCCCACTTGTGCTTCAAAGTAGCACCATGTTCTTCATGATAGAGAGTCTCATGTTTAGTCACTTTCATATACTAGTGGGAATTTTCATTATAGAACTTGGCTTGTATATTCCAACGATGGGCTTCATCAAATGCCCTAGGTCTTCGTGAGCAAGCAAGTTGGATGCACACCCACTTAGTTTCTTTTGTTGAGCTTTCATACATTTATAGCTCTAGTGCATCCGTTGCATGGCAATCCGTACTCACTCACATTGATATCTATTGATGGGCATCTCCTTAGCCCATTGATACGCCTAGTTGATGTGAGACCATCTCCCTCTTTTTGTCTTCTCCACAACCACCACTCCATTCCACCTATAGTGCTATGTCCATGGCGCACGCTCATATATTGCGTGAAAGTTGAAAGAGTTTGAAAAAATTAAAGTATGAAACAAGTGCTTGGCTGAAATTGGGGTTGTGCATGATTGGAATATTTTGTGTGACGAAGATGGAGCATAGCCTAACTATATGATTTTGTAGGGACAAACTTTCTTTGGCCATGTTATTTTGAGAAGACATGATTCTTTGTTAGTATGCTTGAAGTATTATTATTCTTATGCCAATATGAACTTTTATCTTGAATCTTTCGGATCTGAACATTCATGCCACAACAAAGAGAATTACATTGAAAATTATGTTAGTTAGCATTCCACATCAAAAAATCTGTTTTTATCATTTACCTACTCGAGGACGAGCAGGAATTAAGCTTGGGGATGCTTGATACGTCTCCAACGTATCTATAATTTTTTATTGTTCCATGCTATTATATTATATGTTTTGGATGTTTAATGGGCTTTATTATACATTTTTATACTATTTTTGGGACTAACCTACTAACCCAAGGCCCACTGCAGATTGCTGTTTTTTTTCCTATTTTTGGGTTTCGCAGAAAAGGAATATCGAACGGAGTCCAAACGGAATGAAACCTTTGGGAGAGTTATTTTTGGAACAATATCTTCACGGAAGACTTGGAGTACACGTGAGGGAATGAAGGAGGCGGCCACGAGAGTCCAGGGTGCGCCCCCACCCTCGTGGGCCCCCTCTGGCTCCCCCGATGCCCTCCTTCCTCCTATATATACCCATATACCCTGAAAACATCGAGGCAACACAGAAAACCCTAATTCCACCGCCGCAACCTTCTGTTCCCGTGAGATCTCATATTGGGGCCTGTTCCGGAGCTCAGTCGGAGGGAGGATCTTCCACAGAGTGCTTCTACCATGAGTTGTGATTAGTTTACCTCAGACCTTCGGGTCCATAGTTATTAGCTAGATGGCTTCTTCTCTCTTTTTGGATCTCAATACAAAGTTCTCCTCGATCTTCGAGGAGATCTATTCGATGTAATCTTTTTGCGGTGTGCTTGTCGAGATTCGATGAATTGTGGGTTTATGATCAAGATTATCAACGAGAAATATTTGATTCTTTTCGGAAATCTTTTATGTATGATTATAATATCCTTGCAAGTCTCTTTGAATTATCGGTTTGGTTTGTCCTACTAGATCTATAGTTCTTGCAATGGGAGAAGTGCTTGGCTTTGGGTTCAATCTTGCGGTGTCCTTTTTCTAGTGACAGTAGGGGTAGCAAGGCACATATTGTATTGTTGCCATCGAGGATAAAAAGATGGGGTTTATATCATATTTCTTGAGTTTATCCCTCTACATCATGTCATTTTGCTTAAAGCATTACTATGTTCTTATGTACTTAATACTCTAGATGCATGCTGGATAGCGGTCGATGTGTGGAGTAATAGTAGTAGATGCAGAATCGTTTCGGTCTACTTGTCACGGACGTGATGCCTATTAATACGTCTCCAACGTATCTATAATTTTTTATTGTTCCATGCTATTATTTATGATGTTTTGGATGTTTAATGGGCTTTGTTATAAACTTTTATATTATTTTTGGGACTAACCTACTAACCTAAAGGCCCGGTCCAGATTGCTGTTTTTTTTGCCTATTTCAGGGTTTTACAGAAAAGGAATATCAAACGGAGTCCAAACGGAATGAAACTTCTGGAGAGATATTTTTGGAGAAAAATACGCACGGGAGACTTGAGAACCACGGAATAGGGCTGACGTGGCATCCACGACAGTGGGCCCCCCCTATAGGGCACGCCCCCTGCCTCGTGGGCACCCCGTCTGGCCCTCGGTGCCCTCCTTCCTCCTATATATACCTAGTACCCCGTAACCATCAGAAGAAGAGAGAAAACCCTAGTTCCACCGCTGCAACCTTCTGTTCCCGTGAGATCCCATCTTGGGGCCTGTTCCGGAGCTCCGCCGGAGGAGGAATCTACCACGGAGTGCTTCTACATCATCATCATCGCCTCACCATGAGTTGTGAGTAGTTTACCACAGACCTTCGGGTCCATAGCTAGTATCCAGATGGCTTCTTCTCTCTCTTTAGATCTCAATACCAAGTTCTCCTCGGTCTTCGAGGAGATCTATTTGATGTAATCTCTTTTTGAGGTGTGTTTGTCGAGATCCGATGAATTGTGGGTTTCTGATCAAGATTATCTTTGAGAAAAATTTGGTTCTTGATGGCTTCTCGCCCCTCGTTGGTTACCCCAAGTGGAAGGTTTGAGATGCAGTGTAGCGGAAGTTTTCCCTTGGCAAAGATACCAAGGATCGATTTCCCCTGAGACTCCCAGTTTCAACAAGAAGGTGTCAACTGCTAACGGCGCCAGATATTAGCAATCAACGTGGACCTGCACACAGATACAAATAACTTTGCTCCCAATGAGTACAGAGAGGTTGTCAATCCCTCCGGCCTTGTCGTTTACAAAGGATCAAACGCAAGTGATAATAGTGATAGGTTTTGCTGCAAATAGTAAGTAAAAGCGTAAAGTAAATAGCGGATGTGATCAGTGATGGTAATATGGACCGGGGTCCCATGATGTTCACTAGTGATGTCTCTCTCCCAAAAGACGATAAAACAGCTATGTGAGGTAAACGAATTACAGCTGGGCAATTGACAGAATTATGTGCGCAAACCAATGCTAACTATGTTGCAAGAAAGGTAGAGGTTCAAAGCATGGGCGGTACGCCAAGGCAAGTAGACCGAAATCCATCTGCATCTACTACTAATCATCCACCTTGAGATATCTATCCAGAACATCTCGCTGGTATTAAGTTGCGAGTCCCACCCATAGTGTAAACTCAAAGCAACAGACAACTACATTAAAAGAACTTTGCGTAAAGTAA
>LR738711.1:164658967-164727219 GCA_902687465.1 Secale cereale | reverse complement strand
CGGCGCGGCCAGGAGGGGGACCGCGCCACCAGGGCGCCTGGAGCCTTGGTGGCCCCCCTCCGGCTCTACTTCGGGTGCCGGGAAGCTTCTGGAACGCTGATTTTTTATATAATTTTTCCGGGATTTTTCTGGCAGTTTTCGTAATGGGAAAACCTGAAATACAAAAACAGCACAAAACAAAAACTGGCACTGGGGTGCACTGAGTTAATAGGTTAGTCCAAATATGATCAAAAGTGTATGGAAGTGTATAAATATCATAGCAATATCACCCAAAAGAGGCATAGAGCAAGCAGAAATTATAGATACGTTTTGGACGTATCAACATCCCCAAGCTTAATTCCTGCTCGTCCTCGAGTAGGTAAATGGTAACAAGAATAATTTCTGTGGTGACATGCTATTAACCATATAAGGATTTTTCATAGTCATATGACAAAAGCTTACTGAGACAATGAATCTGTAGTAATTAAGTTGCCTCATGAGAAAATCACAAAGAACTGAAAGTTTTACAACATGATACTGAAACATCAAATAGATTTGTAATGAGCATGGTGTGCAAATATGATAAAGTGATATCTCGCTTGCCCCCTTTAGTGAAGCAAAACATAAATGCAGGGGCACCTCCAAGGTTTAAGCGATGACTAGATACAATGATTTCAAAATAAACGATATCACAATCATGCAAAAGACAATGCTACTTTGGGACAATGCACATTACACTCAGAATGACAATCATGCTCTCAGTAGTTGGTGCTTTAAAAGAAGGTGGAGACTCTCGAACCGTGGCTTTTGTTGGCAAGGTTGAAAACCCGTAGTCGGAAACAAAGACAAAACATGTACCAGTGCTCTTGGTTTTTAAAAACAGAGGTAATAATTATTTTTTAGATTATGCATGTTCCATCAACGAATGCTAGCAGATAACTCAATTACTTCTTGAGATGGACAAGTTTCGAGGAACGGCTCCCGAATGAGGACGATCACATCCTCTTAATCTCCTTTGTTTATCACTGCCAAAGTTTTCTGATTTCTCATGAACAAAGCGTGAAGGAGGGTCTGTTTGTTATATTAATTTTGAGCCGGGCGCACTCTTTGCCAGTTCCTTCTCGTATTATGGGTTTGCACATTAGACATGCAATCCCGGGGTGAAGCTTGTCCAACTTAAAAAGATCATGAATTAACTACTACTTCCTCATGAACTAAAAACAGAGGCACAAAATAGGAATGCTTTTTTTTGAATAATTTCGAGATGGTACATGCAAGTCTCCGTTAGGAATGGCAGGTAAATACCATGTAGGAAGGTATGGTGGACTCATATGGCATAACTGGTTTAAAAGAATTTGGATGCACAAGCAGTCAGTCCGCTTAGTACAGGTGGAGGTTAGCAAAAGACTGGGAGCGACCAACTAAAAGAGCAATGACGGTCATAATCATGCAGAGCAACAAAGCAACATTGAATCAGGCATGGTAGTTATATCGCTACTCAGAAACAAAAGATCATCAAGGCTTGACAGACTTTCTTTACAGTCTTAAATATGCGTGAGCATACGCCAAGTCAATCAAAATAAATTCTTGAAGGAAGATATTACTAAACCATACCACATCATAGGCAAACAAATCATGTTGGTACTCCAATAACACATTGGAAACCCCCCAGCTATTTGAGACTAACCATAAGAAAACATGAACTACTAAGCACCATTATGCACGTAGCATTTTTATCATAGACATATCAACCAATGCAACAGAAGCAAACTCTCTTAATAAGATAATCATGATAAATAAAGAGAGTTCAAGCAACCAACTAAACAAAAGCTCTTTAAAAAGATAAGCATGAAAACTAAAAGCTAAGCATGATAGTAGCTATTGAAAGACAAAGAACACACACAGCAAAGATAGACATGAAAATTCTATGTTATGTTCTAGGTAGAAGTGGAGCGTGTTTCTCTCCCACATAAAGAAAGCTGAGTTCCGACTCGTTATGAAAAGCTAAAGAAAACTAAAAAGGAAACTAAAAGCAAGACGCTCCAAGCATAGCACATAACACATGAAGTGATAAAAATATAGTGGAACGAAAGACGAACTGATAATGTTGATGGAGAAGGGGATGCACGGGGGCATCCCCAAGCTTGGGCGTTTGACACTCCTGAATCTTTTTATCATCTTCCCTCGCACACTTGAAAACTCCCTTCATACATAACTCATCATAATCTGATTAGCGAGGTTAGTACCCATAATAAAATAATTGTTCCTTGCTGGAAATAAGGATATTCTTGAAGGTCTACTGTTTCTCAAGATTGCCAAAAGGTTTTTGCAAAGAAAAAGCAAGCTCAAGGTTTGCAAAATGAAGGAAAGGCAAAACAGGACAGAATCTGTGAAAAACAGAACAGCAGGTAGTAAATGATTTTTTCGGGGCACTTCTGCAACTCTAATAAAAAAACTCAGAACAGACGCACGAAAGACAATTGTATAGAGCACGTTGTCGAAAAAATTCAGACCAAAAAGATGATCTGGTGATTTTATACGAATTTTTCTATCCAAGGACAAAATCTGTTTCCTGGACAGCACGTCACAACTTTTGAACTTTCTTGCAATCAGAGGCTACACTTGGCACAAAGTTGAAAAGTAAAGATACAATGATGATGCTACTGTAGTAACAACATCAAGACACAACAAAAGCAAAATAAATTTTTATTCATGTGGGCTGCCTCCCAAAAGCGCTTTCTTTTATGCCTTTAAGCTAGGCATAATGCATAGAGAAATTAATAACCATCATAATAATCGGAGTTATAAATTGCTTCAAATGGTTCCTCAACAAGTTCACTCTTGTTCCTTCTAGGAAAGGGGTACACACCTTTTGCCTTTCCGCGTAAGCGGATTTGTCCCTTACCTATATCGATGAAGCCTTTTACCGCTCGGAGGAAGTCCCTTCCAAGCACTATATTTCCTTGGTTTGGCTCCATGATGAAGAAATCAATCATTGCAATCCCTTTAAGGAATTTAACTGGCACGTCTTTTATTCTTCCCTGGATTTCAGAAATATCTCCATTAGTGTGTTCATGATAAGATGGTAATCTATCCATGTTAAACTTTAAAGAATCATGAACAATTCTTGGCATAGTAGAAACCATAGATCCAATATCACAATAAGCAAGGAAGTCTTGATTAGAGATGCTAATCCTAACAAAAGGCTCCCAATCATTGTCTATTTCCAAAATGTCTTTCTTATTGGGTTTGGGTTTCTCTACCCTCATCAAGTCTAGAGCATCCATTCTCTTCTCAATAGTAGCAAGTCTATCTATGACAGTATCAAAGTTATGATCATAAACAAAGTAACTAGATAGACCATGTATAATTTCAAGAGCTCTAGCTTCATCACACTCTAGGAAATCTCCTTCAGCTATAATATCAAGAGAGTGTTTACACCATTTAAAAACACCATGGTAAAAATTTCTAAGCACAATTTTTATAGGTATCCAAGGCATAATTCTCCTATGTGCATCAGAAATTCTGTCCCATGCCTTCTTCATATTTTCTCCATCCTTTTGATGGAAATCTAAAACTTCTGATTCCCTCAAAGCACCAAATCCTAACATGCTTGACTAAACAGAAAGGACTACTAGCAAATATTTTTTTTTTATTTTCGATAAAAGATACTAAAGCAAAAACTGAAAGGTAAACTAACAAGACTAAAAAGCAAAGGTAAAAGATAGCATGCAACTCCCCTATCTTGAAGAGTGGAGTCCCCGGCAACGGCGCCAGAAAAATTTGCTTGATGGCTTCTCGCCCCTCGTTGGTTACCCCAAGTGGAAGGTTTGAGATGCAGTGTAGCGGAAGTTTTCCCTTGGCAAAGATACCAAGGATCGATTTCCCCTGAGACTCCCAGTTTCAACAAGAAGGTGTCAACTGCTAACGGCGCCAGATATTAGCAATCAACATGGACCTGCACACAGATACAAATAACTTTGCTCCCAACGAGTACAGAGAGGTTGTCAATCCCTCCGGCCTTGTCGTTTACAAAGGATCAAACGCAAGTGATAATAGTGATAGGTTTTGCTGCAAATAGTAAGTAAAAGCGTAAAGTAAATAGCGGATGTGATCAGTGATGGTAATATGGACCGGGGTCCCATGATGTTCACTAGTGATGTCTCTCTCCCAAAAGACGATAAAACAGCTATGTGAGGTAAACGAATTACAGCTGGGCAATTGACAGAATTATGTGCGCAAACCAATGCTAACTATGTTGCAAGAAAGGTAGAGGTTCAAAGCATGGGCGGTACGCCAAGGCAAGTAGACAGAAATCCATCTGCATCTACTACTAATCATCCACCTTGAGATATCTATCCAGAACATCTCGCTGGTATTAAGTTGCGAGTCCCACCCATAGTGTAAACTCAAAGCAACAGACAACTGCATTAAAAGAACTTTGCGTAAAGTAAACAATCCTTGCACCCGCGGGCACAAGCACCGTTGTTTTCCCCCTTGTGGCAAAAGCACATCCCCTAGACTCATGTTTCTGTCACTCAAGCTAGTCATCGAGGGGCATGAACCCACAATCAAGCATAACGTTCCCTCTTGGAGTCACTACCTACTACTTGGCCAAAGCAATAAATAGCAACGGAGAACATGCAAGAATTACTTACGAACATAAATATAAAAGAGGTAAATCAAATATATTACTCAAACACAATCTGAACATAATCTCACAATCCATCGGATCCCAGCAAACTCATCATAGCAACAGCATAAGGATTACATATGTGCCTCGATCATGTAGGGCAGCTCACGAGGACTAATTAGTGAAGCACAAGAACGGGAGGAGAACATCACATAGCTACTGGTCATGAACCCATGGTCCAAGGGAGACTACTCACAACTCATCCGGGAGGCGTCCATGGTGGTGGAGAGACTCCCGGTGGTGATCCTCCCCTCCGGCAGGGTGCCGGGAAGAGTTCTCCTGGTGCTCCCGATCTTGGAAGCACGGCGGCGGCGGAGCAGAGATGAGATCGCGAAAAAGGGTTCCCGTCTCGAGGGTTTCGGGACACGATATAAATATATGCCAAAGGGGGGCATCAGCGGAGGCCTGGGGGGCCTAGGCGCCCCCCGGCGCGGCCAGGAGGGGGGCCGCGCCACCAGGGCGCCTGGAGCCCTGGTGGCCCCCCTCCGGCTCTACTTCGGGTGCCGGGAAGCTTCTGGAACGCTGATTTTTTATATAATTTTTCCGGGATTTTTCTGGCAGTTTTCGTAATGGGAAAACCTGAAATACAAAAACAGCAGAAAACAGAAACTGGCACTGGGGTTCACTGAGTTAATAGCTTAGTCCAAATATGATCAAAAGTGTATGGAAGTGTATAAATATCATAGCAATATCACCCAAAAGAGGCATGGAGCAAGCAGAAATTATAGATACGTTTTGGACGTATCAGTTCTTTTCTGAACTCTTTATGTATGATTATAATATCCTTGCAAGTCTCTTCGAATTATTGGTTTGGTTTGGCCTACTAGATCTATAGTTCTTGCAATGATAGAAGTGCTTGGCTTTGGGTTCAATCTTGCGGTGTCCTTTCCCAGTGACAGTAGGGGCAGCAAGGCACGTATTGTATTGTTGCCATCGAGGATAAAAATATGGGGTTTATATCACTATGTTTGAGTTTATCCCTCTACATCATGTCATCTTGCTTAAGGCGTTACTCTGTTCTTATGAACTTAATACTCTAGATGCATGCTGGACAGCGGTCGATGTGTGGAGTAATAGTAGTAGATGCTGAATCGTTTCGGTCTACTTGTCTCGGACGTGATGCCTATATATAATGATCATGCCTAGATAGTCTCATCATTATTCGCTTTTCTATCAATTGCTCAATAATTTGTTTACCCGCCGTAGAATATTGCTTTCATGAGAGAAGCCATTAGAGAACACTATGGCCCCCGGTCTATTCTCAACATATCAATTTACAATCTACTTTACTTTTCCGCTTTTACTTTCTGTTCTTATATCCAAAAATACCAAAAATATCAAACTATCATCTCTATAAGATCTCACTTTCGTAAGTGACCGTAAAGCGATTGACAACCCCTTATCGCGTTGGATGCGAAGTTCTTATTTGTTTGTGCAGGTGCGAGGGACTCGCGCGTGGTCTCCTACTGGATTGATACCTTGGTTCTCAAAAACTGAGGGAATTACTTACGCTACTGTGCTGCATCACCCTTTCCTCTTCGAGGGAATACAATGCAAGCTCGAGAAGTAGCAAGAAGAATTTATGGTGCCGTTGCCGGGGAGGCTTACGCAAAAGTCATATACCAAGTACCTATCACAAACCCTTATCCTTTGCATTACATTTATTTGCCTCTTGTTTTCCTCTCCCCCACTTCACCCTTGCCGTTTTATTCGCCCTTCTTCTGTCGTGTGTTTATCGTTCGCTTGCCTCTTGTTTGCTTTTGTGTTGGATTGCCTGCTTGTCACTATGGCTCTCCCTATTAGTGTTGACCCTCTCCTCAAGAGGCTAGAAGAGATTGAAAACAATGTTAGACATTTTATGACTATACAATTTGAGCATAATGATTTTTTCAGAAGCGAGCTTAAAGAACAAAAAAAATGGAATATATGAATAAAAACCTTGATGATATGTCTAAGTAATTTTATGGTTTGAAATCTCAGTTTGCTCATCTTGAGAACTTAATAGCCCAAATTTCGGATAAACGGTCCACCTTGATTAATAAGATGGCTGCTAAACCGAAAGAGCATGAAAATAAAGATGAAGATCGAAAAGTTATTAATGCGTCTCCTATTAGATCCTTGTTTTCTAGTATGAATCTTGATACAGATAGGATTGGAGATGATTCTACTTTAAGGTGTCCCAATGATTCAGAGTTTTTAGATCTTGATGCTAAAATTGTTAAAAGTGGGAGTGAAGAGATTAAAACTTTGCATAGTGATGAGCCCACTACTTTGGATTTCAAGGGATTCAATTATGACAATTGCTCTTTGATTGATTGTATTTCCTTGTTGCAATCCGTACTAAACTCTCCGCATGGTTATAGTCAAAATAAAGCTTTTACCCAACACATAGTCGATGCTTTGATGCAATCTTATGAAGAAAAACTTGAATTATAAGTTTCTATCCCTAGAAAGCTTTATGATGTGTGGGAACCTACTATTAAAATTAAAATAAAAGATCATGAATGCTTTGCTTTGTGTGATTTGGGGGCAAGTGTTTCCACTATCCCAAAAACTTCGTGTGATTTGCTAGGATTCCATGAGCTTGATGATTGTTCTTTAAATTTGCATCTTGCGGATTCCACTATTAAGAAACCTATGGGAAGGATTAATAATGTTCTTATTGTTGCCAATAATAATTATGTGCCCGTAGATTTCATTGTTCTTGATATAGATTGCAATCCTTCATGTCCTATTATTCTTGGTAGACCTTTCCTTAGAACAATTGGTGCAATTATTGATATGAAGGAAGGGAATATTAGATTCCAATTTCCGTTAAGGAAAGGCATGGAACAATTTCCTAGAAACAAAATCAAATTACCATATGAATCTATTATGTGAGCCACTTATGGATTGCCTTGCAAAGATGGCAATACCTAGATCTATCTTTGTATCGTGCCTAGCTAGGGGCGTAAATCGATAGCGCTTGTTGGGAGGCAACCCAATTTTATATTTTTTGTTTTTGCTTCAGTTTAGGAATAGATATTGCATCTAGTTTATGTTTAGATGTGGTTTTGTGTTTTAATTAGTGTTTGTGCCAAGTAGAACCTTCGGGAAGACTTGTGTGAAGTTTATATGATCTTGCTGTAAAAAACAGAATCGTTAGCGCTCACTAGAATGGTCACCAGATTTTACTGGAGTGTGCTATTTAGTTGATTCTTTTTGAAGATGATTAGTAGACAAATTCCTCGTGTTTACCAATTTATTACAATTTTTTTGGAGTTACAAAAGTATGTGAAAGCTACAGATTACTACAGATTGTTCTGTTTTTGACAGATTCTATTTTTCGTGTGTTGTTTGCTTATTTCGATGCATCTATGAGTATTATAGGGAAGTATGAATCATAGAGAAGTTGGAGTACAGTAGGTTTAACACCAATATAAACAAAGAATGAATTCATTGCAGTACCTTTGAGTAGTGGTTTGCTTTCTTATACTAACGGAGCTCACGAGATTTTTGTCTAAGTTTTGTGTTGTGAAGTTTTCAAGTTTTCAGTATTGCTTTGATGGACTATGGAACAAAGAGTGGCAAGAGCCTAAGCTTGGGGATGCACAAGGCACCCCAAGGTAAAATTCAAGGACAACCAAAAGCCTAAGCTTAGGGATGCCCCGGGAAGGCATCTTCTCTTTCGTCTTCATCTATCGGTAACTATACTCGGAGCTATATTTTTATTCACCACATGACATGTGTTTTACTTGGAGCGTCTTGTATAATTTGAGTCTTTGCTTGTTAGTATGCCACAATTATCCTTGCTGGACACACCTATTTGAGAGAGTTAAATATGGCCTAGTAATTGTTAGAACACTCTATGTGCTTCACTTATATCTTTTGAGTTGAATAGTTTTTGCTCTAGTGCTTCACTTATATCTTTTAGAGCACGGTGGTGATTATATTTTGTAGAAATTGTTGATCTCTCATGCTTCACTTATATCCTTTTGAGAGTCTATTAAAACAGCATGGTAATGTGCTTTGGCTATAAAACTAGCCTTCACATGATAGACATCCAATATCAATGTAGTAAAAACTTTCACACTAAGTGCATTGAATATGATGAGAAGTTGGATGCTTGATAATTGTTTTGAGATATGAGGATAGTGATATTAGAGTCATTCTAGTGGAGTTATTATGAAATTGAGAAATACTTGTGTTAAAGTTAGTGATTCCCATAGCATGCACGTATGGTGAACCGCTATGTGACGAAGTTAGAGCATGAGGTATTTGTAGAGTGTCATCCTTTGTGTGGAGGTCGGGGGCGTGCGATGGTTAACTCCTACCAACCTCCCCCCTAGGAGCATGCGTTGATTGCTTTGTTTTGATGACTCGTAATTTTTTGCAATAAGTATATGAGTTCTTATGACTAATGTTGAGTCCATGGATTATACGCACTCTCACCCTTCCACCATTGCTAGCCTCTCTTGTACCGCACAACTTTCGCCGGTACCATACACCCACTATATATCCTTCCTCAAAACAGCCACCATATATCTTCCTCAAAACAGCCACCATACCTACCTATCATGGCATTTCCATAGCCATTCCGAGATATATTGCCATGCAACTTTCCACCGTTCCGTTCATATGACACGCTTCATATTGTCATATTGCCATGCATGATCATGTAGTTGACATCGTATTTGTGGCAAAGCCACCATGCATAATCTTTCATACATTTCACTCTTGATTCATTGCATATCCCGTTACACCGCCGGAGGCATTCATATACAGTCATACTTGTTCTAGTTTCGAGTTGTAATGTCGAGTTGTAATTCAATATAAGTGTGATGATCATCATTATTAGAGCATTGTCCCATGTGAGGAAAGGCCAAAAAAAGAGATGGCCCAAAAAAATAGAGAGGGGCGAAAAAAAAAGAGAAAGCCCCTCAAAAAAAATGAGAGAAAAGAGAGAAGGGACAATTGCTACTATCCTTTTCCACACTTGTGCTTCAAAGTGGCACCATGTTCTTCATGACAGATAGTCTCATGTTTAGTCACTTTCATATACTAGTGGGAATTTTCATTATAGAACTTGGCTTGTATATTCCAACGATGGGCTTCCTCAAATGCCCTAGGTCTTCGTCAGCAAGCAAGTTGGATGCACACCCACTTAGTTTCTTTTGTTGATCTTTCATACATTTTTAGCTCTAGTGCATCTGTTGTATGGCAGTCCCTACTCACTCACATTGATATCTATTGATGGGCATCTCCATAGCCTGTTGATACGCCTAGTCGATGTGAGACTATCTCTCTCCTTTTTGTCTTCTCCACAACCACCTCTCTATTCAACATCGTGCTATATCCATGGCCCACGCTCATGTATTGTGTGAAAGTTGAAAGGTTTGTAATAATAGAGTATGAAAACAAGTGCTTGGCTGAAACCGGGGTTGTGCATGAAATGAATATTTTGTGTGATGAAGAGGGAGCATAGCCAAACTATATGATTTTGTAGGGATAACTTTCTTTAGCCATAGTATTTTGAGAAGACATGATTGCTTTGTTAGTATGCTTGAAGTATTATTATTTCTTATGTCAATATAGAATTTTGTCTTGAATCTTTCAGATCTGAACATTCATGCCACAATTAAGAGAACTACATTAAAAACTATGTGGTTAGCATTCCACATCAAAAATTCTGTTTTTATCATTTACCTACTCGAGGACGAGCAGGAATTAAGCTTGGGGATGCTTGATACGTCTCCAACGTATCTATAATTTTTTATTGTTCCATGCTATTATTTATGATGTTTTGGATGTTTAATGGGCTTTGTTATACACTTTTATATTATTTTTGGGCCTAACCTATTAACCCAAAGGCCCAGTCCAGATTGCTGTTTTTTGCCTATTTCAGGGTTTTGCAGAAAAGGAATATCAAACGGAGTCCAAACGGAATGAAACTTCTGGAGAGATATTCTTGGAGCCAAATACGCACGGGAGACTTGAGAACCACAAAATAGGGCTGACGTGGCATCCACGAGGGTGCCCCCCCTAATAGGGCGCGCCCTCTACCTCGTGGGCACCCCGTTTGGCCCTCGGTGCCCTCCTTCCTCCTATATATACCTACATACCCCGAAACCATCAGAAGAAGAGAGAAAACCCTAGGTCCACCCCTGCAAACTTCTGTTCCCGTGAGATCCCATCTTGGGGCCTGTTTCGGAGCTCCGCCGGAGGAGGGATCTACCACAGAGTGCTTCTACATCATCATCATCGCCTCACCATGAGTTGTGAGTAGTTTACCATAGACCTTCTGGTCCATAGCTAGTATCCAGATGGCTTCTTCTCTCTCTCTCTCTCTCTGGATCTCAATACCAAGTTCTCCTCGGTCTTCGAGGAGATCTATTCGATGTAATCTCTTTTTGCAGTGTGTTTGTCGAGATCCGATGAATTGTGGGTTTATGATCAAGATTATCTTTGAGAAATATTTGGTTCTTTTCTGAACTCTTTATGTATGATTATAATATCCTTGCAAGTTTCTTCGAATTATTGGTTTGGTTTGGCCTACTAGATCTATAGTTCGTGCAATGGGAGAAGTGCTTGGCTTTGGATTCAATCTTGCGGTGTCCTTTCCCAGTGACAATAGGGGCAGCAAGGCACGTATTTTATTGTTGCCATCGAGGATAAAAAGATGGGGTTTATATAACTATGTTTGAGTTTATCCCTCTACATCATGTCATCTTGCTTAAGGAGTTACTCCGTTCTCATGAACTTAATACTCTAGATGCATGCTGGATAGTGGTCGATGTGTGGAGTAATAGTAGTAGATGCAGAATCGTTTCGGTCTACTTGTCTCGGACGTGATGCCTATATATAATGATCATGCCTAGATAGTCTCATAATTATTCGCTTTTTTATCAATTGCTCGACAGTAATTTGTTTACCCGCCGTAGAATATCGCTATCATGAGAGAAGCCACTAGAGAACACTATGGCCCCCGGGTCTATTCTCAACATATCAATCTACAATCTACTTTACTTTTCCGCTTTTACTTTCTGTTCTTATATCCAAAAATACCAAAAATATCAAACTATCATCTCTATCAGATCTCACTTTCGTAAGTGACCGTAAAGGGATTGACAATCCCTTATCGTGTTGGCTGCGAAGTTCTTATTTGTTTGTGCAGGTGCGAGGGACTCGCGCATGGTCTCCTACTGGATTGATACCTTGGTTCTCAAAAACTGAGGGAAATACTTATGCTACTGTGATGCATCACCCTTTCCTCTTCGAGGGAATACAACGCAAGCTCGAGAAGTAGCACCTATATATAATGATAATGCCTAGATATTCTCATAACTATGCGCTTTTCTATCAATTGCTCGACAGTAATTTGTTCACCCATCGTAGAATTCTGCTATCATGAGAGAAGCCACTAGTGAAACCTATGGCCCCCGGGTCTATTCTCAACATATTAATCTTCCAATCTACTTTACTTTGCTTTATTTACTTTCTGTTCTTATATCCAAAAATACCAAAAATATCATACTATCATATCTATCGGATATCAATTTCGTAAGTGACCGTAAAGCGATTGACAACCCCTTATCGCGATGGCTGCGAAGTTCTTATTTTCTTGTGCAGGTGCGAGGGTCTCGCGCGTGGTCTCCTACTGGATTGATACCTTGGTTCTCAAAAACTGAGGGAAATACTTACGCTACTGTGCTGCATCACCCTTTCCTCTTCGAGGGAATACAACACAAGCTCGAGAAGTAGCATGGATGCCACGTGTTGGTCACCCTTGACGAAGGCACTTCTGTGACGCATGATTTATCGTCATGGAAGTGGACACTTCCGTGATGATAATTTTGGTAATGTCATGGAACACTTCTACGACAGCACAGGTATGACTATCTTGATTCTGTCATAAAATTGTCATGGATGTACATACATGAAAGAAAACGTGATCTACTGTGACAAACACGTATCATCACGGAAGTGTATTTTTTTGTAGTGCATTAAACACTTAATGCTTTTGTGTGTAGTAATTCTTAATAACCGAGGTAAGTCTCATGACGGTAAGGGCCATAGGTTGGACAACCGACTCTCGATGCAGGTTGTGAATGGTCGTGACGTACTTTGGACACATCCCCCAATTCACCGTGTTGTGAGCATATCGTAACGGATAACTTTTTTGAGTCTTGTTGTAGTGTACATCCTCTCCTGGGTTAGATACCTAGGGCCACTCCTTGGGAAAAAGTAAGGGGATTGCTTGCTATCCAAGGTGAATCTCAAAAGATCATCAACCGTTGCCACCAATTTTTTCCTTCTCCCTAAAACCGCAGATGTCAATGCTGAACTGATGGCGATTTTTCACTTCATTTCTTCCCAGTCACAAGAAAATATGAAGAAAGTAATAAAGTGCTAGAAAGAGGAATTTAACCCAAGTCTATTGAGTGGCAAAAAAAACTAATAACCAACTCAACTACCTCTACTTGTTGTTTGCTATGCATAATCAAGGGTATTGAAACCTTCTTATTTCTATCATATCAAGGAAAAATATATTAATTTTAGGCTTTATAACTTTCACAAGAGCAGCGTGATACTTATGACATTAGCATCCTGGTAACTTCAACATTAGCAACCCTGTAACAATTAGCATGAAAGGGTTGCTAACTATATCATGAGAAGGTAGGTAACTATATCACGAGAAGCATTATAACCTTAAACCAAAAATTACCACGGTGTTTGAGCATACATTATTATTAAATCCGTGGTGCATAAATTACCATGCTTTTTGCACGTAAGTTATTGCCGTATGTTTTAGCAACCTTTTTCCCTAGTCAAAGTTGCCCGGTGTTTATACGAAAGTTATCAGGTACACGACAAGTAAAATATCATGCTATTTACACATAAAGTTACCAGGGTATGTTTTCAATAAACTTTTTTCCCGGGTCAAAAGTTAACATGGTGTCCATATGTAAAGTTATTAGGTTGGTGATACGTCTCCAACGTATCTATATTTTTTTATTGTTCCATGCTATTATATTATCTGTTTTGTATGTTTAATGGGCTTTATTACACACTTTTATATTATTTTTGGGACTAACCTACTAACACAAGGCCCAGTGCAAATTGCTGTTTTTTTTGCCTATTTCAGTGTTTCGCATAAAAGGAATATCAAACAGAGTCCAAACGGAATGAAACCTTCGGGAGAGTCATTTTTGGAACAATATCAACACAGAAGACTTGGAGTACACGCCAGGAAGCAATGAGGCGGCCACGAGGGCAGGGAGCGCGCCCAGGGGAGTAGGCACGCCCCCACCCTCGTGGGCCCCTTGTCAGGCCCAAAATGCGATTCTATCCTGATCACATGACGCTTATGTGATTGGGGCACAACCGCATCTCAGGCGCTTAGCAAGATGGATATCATTACATCATACCATTACATACATACATGGGGGATACAACAATACATACAAGTCACATGAATACAACAACATCAATACAAGGCATCCGACTACGGATGCAAACATGAAAAGCACAGCGACATCCGTCTGCTATCCCAGGCTGCCGACCCGGAACCTAACCCAAGACTGAAGAAGAAGAAGAAGAAGAAGAAAGAACTCCAACACAACGAACATCGCTCTCACGTCAAGACATCGGAAACCTGCACCTGCAACTGTTGTTGTAGTATCTGTGTGCCACGAGGACTCAGCAATCCCATAACCATGGCTAACAAGACTAGCAAAGCTTAATGGGTAGGAAGAGGTAAAGTGGTGAAGGTTGCAGCAGCGACTAAGCAATATATATAGTGGCTAACTTACGAGTACAAGAATAAGGTGAGCATCTACGCAAGCGGTCGCAAACTAGTAGTGATCGCTAAAGATCCTGAACTACCTACGAGTCAAACATAACCCCACCGTGTTCTCTTCTCAAAGTGAAAAGAGACAGTCACGGTTACTCACACAGTTGTGTGTTTTACTTCGGATCCTCTGTCAAGTTTTCTACAACCGGACATTAACAAATTCCAATCTGCCACATAACCGCGGGCACGGCTTTCGAAAGATCATAACCCTGCAGGGGTGTCCCAACTTAGCCCATCACAAGCTCTCACGGTCAGCAGAAGTAATAATAATATTACCCCTTATCTTAGGGAAGGCCCGATCAGACTCGGAATTCCCGGTGCACAAGATATTTCGACAATGGTAAAACAAGTCCAGCAAGACCTCCCGGTGTGTCGACACCCTGATAGTAGCCGTACGTATCTCATCTCAGGCCACGACCGGATGGGCGAAGCTACGAGTAAAACCAGCCCTCGGGTTTCCCCCTAGTGGCCCCGTAGCACCCCCGTTTGGGACCAACGCCATCAGCACTGCCCCCCTGCTATGTAGAAAAGAATCCCCAAGGGCGCGACCCCCTATACAAATTTAAGTAATTAATTAAGTTGTTATTAAGAGGCAAATTAAAACTAATGTTGGGCCTTGCTGGAGGAGTTTTATTCAAAGACGAACTGTCAAGGGGTCCCCATATACCCAACCGTGTAAGGAACGCAAAATCAAGGAACATAATGTCGGTTTATCGGCTCCTAAGGTGGCATGAGTGGAACAAAACACCGAGCAAAAGGCCAAGCCTTCCACCCATGCCCGGTATATAGGTGTGTTAAGATATGTAAGATATATTGTGATATCCAATAACAAGTTCCAACATGGAACGATCTTCATCTTCACCTGCAACTAACAACGCTATAAGAGGGGCTGAGCAAGCGGTGTAATGCCCAGGATGGGACTATATCTCCTACGTGTCGAGGCACGACTTAAAGATATAAGCCCATTCTGGAATGATCGCAAGTTTGGTATCTTTGCACAACTCATGTAAAAATGGGGATGGAAAACTGAAAAGATAGTTGGCTTACACTCGCCACGTCACACAAATTCATTACATGTTCAGACATCATTCAAATGAACATCACAGCCCATCTAAGATACCAAACATAACATTAAACCACAGGTCTGATCGAATCCTAGTAGAAGCTCTACTGATCAACCGGATAGTTCACATAGTAACGGCTACGCTCCTCGTCGTACTCTGTCGGGGAAACTGATCGCCCACGAACACCTATGGGACCGGAGCCCCTTTTCGGTACGGCAAGGGAGCGGAGGGAGCATAAAGAGCGGATCGAGGCGCACACGCGAGTAGTTTACCCAGGTTCGGGCCACACGGATGCGTAAAACCCTACTCCTGCCTTGGTTTGTTATTGAGTTCTTGGCTCGGGAGCAAGAAGATCTACAGTGCTTGAGACTAGCTACAACGAGCGTGGGAGTGATCGAGAGTTCGGAACCTCCCCTACGTTGTGCATGGGCCTCCTTTTATAGGTCAAAGGGGTCACCGACAGGTGGCAACGTAGGTGAGGGTAAAAACGTAAAAGTGGTGGTAGTTGTAACAGTGGATGTACAGTGTTTTGTACCTAACCCTGACGGCGGGGGACAAGGGCATTGAATGCCCGTCACCGTCGCCCCAAATAGTGCAAAAAAGCGTCTGTCCGGGCGTCTCCGTTCGCCACGATGGTGGCCTCGTCATCGTGGCTTGCCATCGTGTACCCCAGGCTGCACAGCCATCCGCCACGTGCCCCTGGAAGGGCCCCAGGGCGACGCGTGGCCAGATGAGCTGGAGCACGGGCACACAGTGGAAGCTTGCCGCGGCAAGCACCTTTCTGCGGCCGCTACCTTGCCGCGCCCGGAGGCTTGTCGCTCTCCGGGCCTTGCCGGGGCGCGCGATGCGCCACGGCGAGTCTTCTGAAATGCCATGCTCTGTCCTTCCTGGCAAGTTCCTCTTGCCAGGGTCTTGTGCTAAATGTATGGTCTTGAGCTTGGTACGGCCTTCCCGGCAAGCTCCTCTTGCCGGGGCCTTGTTTCTTTAACTTGAATATTTTGTTCTTGAATGGTTCTAAAGGGTCCAGAGCGGGCCTTGGCGGGCGTGTGGCGAGCCCGACCACGGGACGCTGCTACTGCCCGTGCACAAGTCGGGATACTAAGGTACCCCTACTTTAGTACACCGACAGGAGCCCCCGGGCCTGGGCCACACACGGTGCCGAGCGCTGTTGGGCCAGGCCCAAAACAGTGCACGGGCACCCGCGGCCCACGGCGCGCCGTATCCCCCTCCGTATCCGCCGCGTCCCTCCCTAACGGCATGCATCGATTGCGGCGTCGTGGGAGAGATCGTGGCATGTTTCTTTAATGGGAAAATGCGGAACGTCCCCCACTCCCCCTTAAAAGCAGAGGAAACAGGGGCAGTTTCCCCCATTGCTTCATTGTGTCTTCAACCTCCAGAAACCCCCGCCGCTCTCCTCCTCCCCAAAGGTCGAAAGAGAGCTGAGCTCCACCCTTCTTCCGCCGCCGCCAGCCTCCCCAGCGCCGCCGGCCTCCCTCGCTGTCCCCGCCATGGCCCCGAAGAGCGACAAGGCGAAAACCGCGAAGACCGACCGGGTGGCAAAGCTAGCAGCAATGCGAAAGAGGATGGTGGTCTTCTCGCCGAGGCTCGGCGCGAGGGAGCTGAAGGACAAGTACTACCTCTTCTGGTCGAGGGAAACGAAAGCTCACCCGCGCACCAGGGTTCTTCCCGCCGAAGCCTGCGACATGTTCCCGGGAGGTTATCCTTACTTTGCCCTGTTCTTCCATTGCGGACTCTGCCCTCCATACTCCGAGTTCTTCTGCGATGTTATGAACACATATGGATTCCATCTTCTAGATTTCACCCCGAACGCAGTCTTAACCATGGCCGTTTTCGCACATCTGTGCGAAAACTTTGTCGGAGTCACCCCCAACGTAGCCCTCTTCCGCCACTTTTTCACACCTCGGGTAGAGTCTGGGTCTCCCCTGTCCGGTGGGATCTCTTGGATCTTTAGGCTCAATAAGAAAGAGGCGTACTTGATTGGAGAGCTCCGCGGCAAGTGGGAGGAGTGGAGGGCTGACTGGTGCTGGACCCTGGAGGATGAACCCCAGCAGTTTACTTCCCCGCGCCGAGCTGCAATAGTGCACGGCAAGGATTGGAGTGATCTGGCCCCGGAGGACGAGAAGCTGAAGATAGCTCCCACCAGGATTCTTCGCCTCCGGCAAGCCAACCTTACTTTAGGTGAGGTCGGGGCAGATTTCCTTCGCCGCCGCATTGCCCCCTTGCAGGAGAGGAAGAGGGCTGCTTGGGATTTCGGCAACGCGGCAGACTGTATGAGGCTGCGCCCCGGCCTTAACTACAACTTCACTGTCCTGGAGCTAAAGGGGATGCTCGTTCAAGCACGACGCCAAGCACCCGGAGTGGTTTGCCCCGTCGCGGGGGGTAGTTCCACTATGTAACAATTCGTCACTTAGTGCTATCCGCGCGGCGATGCCGCTGTGCGACTCCCACGGGGTTGACCCCACTTGGCTGGCGCCTTCAGATGAAACTGCACAAACCTTCTTCGACAACTTGGCTGAGCTGCCGATCAATCTCGATGAGAAGAAGGGTCTCACCCGCGACACCACCGACCAGGATTTGGCGTATATCGCCACCAGGATGGAGGAGGCAGCCGTAGCTGAGGCCGCGGGTGAGTTTGGGTACTCCTTGGATGAGGCGGATGTAGCGGATGCGGTGAGCCGGGCCGAGGAGGAAGAGATCCTCAAACTGCTGAGGCCTGCCGGGACGAGCGAGGCTGCCGGGCAAGGCACAGAGTCAAGTGAGCCCGCCGAGGAGGACGCCGAATCGGGCGACCCTTCAGAAGACTCAGGCGGGTCTTTGGGCCTCGACGGCTCCTCTTCATCCTCGGGGAGTTCTCCGCCACCACCAAGTCCTCCGCCTGAGCCAAAGAAACGCCTCTGCAAGGCTACTGACACGGCGAGGCGGCCGGCGGTCCAGCAGCAGCCGCAGCGTCGCTCGACGCGCGCCACCACGACGAGCAAGGCCGTCAAGGGGGCGCCTCGCGCCTCAGCGGCAGGCGGAGGAGGATCTTCCCGAACTGGTTCTGGCGTTCCTTCCGCCCCTCGGGCTTCGGCGACGACCGGAGCGGGGTCTTCTCAGACCACGGCTCCGGAGCCTGCCAAGCGCCCAAGGGAGCCTACTCCTCCAGCTCCTCGTGCCGGGACGCGCGAGGCGGACTTCGACTTCTCCGTCCTCAGTTCCGACGAGGAGGAGGAAGAGTAAGCACTTGTAACTCTTATTTCTTCTGATTTTTGTTGCTCTTGTCTTGAATTTTCCTTGCCTGACTTTGCTTGATGTCTGTCTTTCAGGACCCTGGCCCAGAGGATGGCGAAGAGGGCCAAGATCCCGGTGGTTGATCTCAAGGACGAGCCTGTCGCGGCGGCAGGGGATGCGCCAGCGACAAGCTTGCCGGACCAGCCTGCTGCTCCGCAGAGCAGCCCACAGCGCAGCCCCCAGCGTTAGTCTTCTTTTTACTTCTTCATTTGTCGGGCGCGCGTGGGCTTCTTTTCCTTGCTAATGTCTTGTTTGTTTGCTGATTTGTGCAGAAGCAGAGCCGCAGCCTCAGGAGCGTCAAGAGACTGCTCCCGAAGAGCCGCTCGTCTCAGCCTCCCCGCCAAGGAGGAGCTCCCCGGCGAGGGAGAATACTCCGCCAAGGGCGAGCCCTCCGCCAAGGGCGAGTACCCCGCCAAGGGCGAGTATTCCGCCAGGGGTGAGCACCCCGCCAAGGGAAGGCGCCAGCGGCCCTCCGCCGGCGGGGGCTACCACCACGCCGCCGAGGGAGGATCCCCCGGCGAGGAACCCCGTCGAAGAAGAGGCTCGCGTAGGTAACCCTTGTGCTTTTCTTCTCTTGACTTTTCCTTTTTGGATATTTGCTTGACAATTCTTCTTTCTTTCTTCTTTTCTTGCCTTCAGATTCATCCGCCCAGGAACCGATGGAGACGGAGGCCACCGTCGATGAGACCGCCGCGGCCACTGACGCGGCAGCTGAGGAGGGGACCGGCGACCGCACTGACGGCCCTGAGGCCGCAGGAGCGCCGGACGCTGCGCCGGCCGCCGACCCTTCTGCTGCCGCGACCGAGCCGGGCGTCTATCTGGAGGCCGCCAACGGGGTCTTCATCCAAGTCCCTGGGGCTTCTTCGTCGAGGGCGCCCGCGGAGGGAGAGGTCTTCGATGGGGAAGTCCTGGCCTCCGCCGGGCTGAGGCTTGTCGATGCGCCCGGCAGCAGCAGCGAGCCCGAGGAGGAGCAGCTCTTGCGGAAGCTCCTGGCCCTGTACCGCGCCAGGCAGGCCAAGCTGGAGTCCCGGGAGGCCCTGGCTGCCAAGGCTGGCGTCGATCTGGAGAAGCGCGCCGAGGAGCTCCGTGCCGCCAACCAGGCGGCCCTTCGGTCTTTGGCGGAGGAGCGGGAGGAGCTTGCCGAGGCGCACCAGGCTTTCATCCTCGAGAAGGCCGAGGCAGAGGAGCAGCAACGGCTCGCCGCCGAAGATCTGTCTCGGCGGGAAGGAGAGCTGAGGCAGCGGAAGGTCGATCTCGATAGCCATGAGGACGACCTTACCGCGCGCGAGCAGTCCCTCGGCGGGGCTTTGCAGGAAGCAAGGGACGCCGCTGCAGCTGCAGAGACCGCCAAGAGGGACTTGGAGGCGAGGGTGGCACAGTTGGAGCTCAACTTGAAGACGAGCGAGGAGAAGGTCGCCGCGCTCAAGTTGGAGAGGGAGAAAGACGCCCACAGCCACTCGGAGTTGCAGGTCCGTCTTTCCAACAAAGGTAAGGAACTCAACGACGCCAAGGATTCTATTGCAGACTTGGAGCTGAAGCTGTCCACCCTCACCGAGTCACTTGACGGCACCAGGAACAGGGAGACGAAACTGAAGGAAGATCTCCGGGCAAAGAGGGCACTGTTGGACAGCGCCGCCCTCACGAAGAATAACTTCAGGCAGACGGTGGAGCAGTGGACCGAGGGGCTCGTCGTCGCCGCCGCTGACATCGACAAGGAGATGTCGGCGCTAGGGACAGAGCACCTCGGGTACTCCCCCGATGCAAACCTCCCCCACAGCGCCAAGCTGAGCTTATTCTTCAGGGGAATAGCGCCGGCCCTCGAGCAGCTCCAGGAAAGGATTCCAACGCAGCTGGCGGACGAGGCGTGCATGCTTTGCACGGGTACTGTGGAGCGAGTGCTGACGAAGATAGTCTACCGCAACCCCGGGATCAATCTTGACAACGTCCTCCGGACCTTGCCGCCCGACGCTGACCAGGAAGCGCTGAAGGCTCGTGTCGCCCACATCGTGGCCAAGGTGGGCAAGATCAGGAGAGTCGACGGCGACCGTGTAGACTAGGCTGTCTTCTTTCTGCTTCCCTTGTCGCTGTCAATCAAGTTATGGACAGTAGTTTATTAGAACAGCGACAAGTCATCTTGTAATATAACTTTATTTTGGGTAGTTAGTGCAGTGTTATTTCCTTGGTTCAACTCCTTTACTTTGTATGCTTTTACCCTATGCTTTTAGGGAACTTGCCGGCAAAAAGACCCTTGCCGCGAGCGCTGAGTGCGGGACTTCAGGAGCCTGCTGGCAATGCCTCTACCGGCAAGAAACCTTGCCGCAGCTAGTCGCAACGCACTTAGGTTGTTGAGCGAACTCGAAAACGAAGTAAGGGCGCGACACTTGTCGCAGCTCACTTAGGCCGTTGAGCGTGCTCGAAACAAAGTAAGGGCGCGGCTAGCCATGGGTAGGTTCCTCCGCGCACAGGTTTTCCATACAGAGTGTGGTCGTTCAAGGAAGATAACTTTAAATTTTTAAAAAATTTGAATGCTCAAACTTTGGCAACTTAGCTTTTGTGTTGTTTGCTTCCCGGCAAGGCGAGGCTTTCTTGAACGGCACTTGGTCCATACCACTGTCTCCTTCCCCCCCGGCAAACTTGTGCACGAGGAATCCTTCTTCTGCTTGAGAAAAGAAAGAAAAACGGAGGAGACATAGGCATGGAGCTTTGCGGCTCGTTATTGCTTACCGGGGGTGTGTGCTGCACAAAGTGTCAGATAACACATGCAAAAGAAACGAAAAGGCATGAAACGACAAGTTGTGCAAGGCGCAAAAGTTTTACTGATGCACGGGGTCTGCGCCCGGCTTTGTACAAAGGTTTACATGCAACAGCGGCAAGACTTGTACAAAAGGTGGTTGCCGGAGCGGATCACGGCAACCGCGCCTTATGGGTGAAACTTGCGAAGATGCTCAATGTTCCAGGAGTTGCTCAACGGTAAGCCTTCTTCGGTGTCAAGGCGGACAGCGCCGGGCCTTGTGACTTGTCTCACCCGATAAGGGCCTTCCCACTTCGGCGTCAACTTGTTGGGATTCTTGGCGGACTGAACACGCCGAAGAACAAGGTCGCCTTCCTCGAGACTTCTGGCCTTGACTTTGCGGCTATGGTAGCGGCGCAAAGCTTGCTGGTATCGAGCAGCTCGTACAGCAGCCTGAAGACAGTTCTCCTCGAGGAGCAGTGCATCATCTTGCCGCAGCTGTTCTTGCTCGAGCTCATCGTAAGCGAGCACTCGAGGACACCCGTATACGAGTTCCGTGGGGAGAACTGCCTCTGCTCCATAGACAAGAGAAAAGGGTGTTTGTCCGGTGGCTCGATTTGGTGTCGTCCTGATTGACCAAAGAGCCGCCGGCAACTCCTCAATCCAGTTTCTTCCGCATTTGCACAGCCTGTCGAAAGTTCTTGTCTTGAGCCCGTGCAGCACTTCAGCGTTTGCCCTCTCCGCTTGACCGTTGCTCCTTGGGTGAGCAACAGAAGCGAAACAGACCTTGGCGCCAAGGTCTTGGACGTACTGCATGAAGGTGCGGCTTGTGAACTGTGTGCCGTTGTCGGTGATGATCCTGTTAGGGATTCCGAAACGACAAACAATTGACCTGAAGAACTTGACTGCTGACTGTGCAGTCACCTTTCTCACTGGTTCCACTTCCGGCCACTTTGTGAACTTGTCGATAGCGACGTACAAGTACTCAAAGCCCCCGACTGCGCGGGGAAAGGGGCCGAGGATGTCGAGCCCCCAGACCGGAAAGGGCCAGGACAAAGGGATCGTCTGGAGAGCTTGAGCTGGCTGATGTATTTGCTTGGCATGGAACTAGCACGCTTCACACTTGGTTACTTGTGCAGTTGCATCTTGGAGGGCTTCTGGCCAAAAGAAACCTTGCCGGAACGCCTTCCCGGCAAGTGCTCTTGCGCCAATGTGGTGGCCACATATGCCTCCATGTATCTCTGCCAATAGCTTCTGTCCATCTTCCCGGGAAATGCACTTCAATCTGACACCATTGAGTCTTCTTCTATACAGTTCATTGCCGACGAACTGGTACATACTTGACTGCCTGGTTATTCTTTCTATCTCTTCTGGCTCTTCGGGAAGTTCTCCAGTTTGAAGAAAACGGACAATTTGTTGTGCCCAGGTTGGAGCTTGAGGCTCAACAACAAGGACTAAAGGCATTAGTGCTGCTGCGGGAACGTCAGCTTCTACGGCAAGAACCTGCGGCTCTGCCGGAGCTGGACGCTCCCCGGCAAGCCTGCCGGGGCAAGACTTGTCGGGAACGCCTGCTTCAACTGTACGAACCGTGGGATCCGCAGGAGCAGACCGTTCCTCAGCAACTTGGTCATTGATCTTGGGGACCTTGGCGGCGGCTTCAGGAAGATCCGCCGGCAAGTAGTCGCCGGAGACCAACTTTCTCTTCTTGCTTTGCCCAACTGATGGTGTGACGGATGGTTGAGTTAGCTTGAGCACGAAGATCCCTGGTTCCACAGGTAGCCTCAGTGCAGCGCACTTTGACAGGCCGTCTGCGATATCATTTTGAGCTCTTGGAACGTGCTCCATCTGTATGCCTTCAAAGTGCTCTTCAAGCTTTCTCACTTCGTCGACGTAAGCTTCCATCAATGGGCTCTGGTAGCTCTTGTTCACTTGTCGGACAACCAACTGCGAATCTCCCCGCACAATCAGCTTCTTGATCCCAAGTTCTGCTGCAATTCTGAGGCCGGCAAGCAAACCTTCATACTCTGCAATATTGTCCGTTGCTTGTTCCTTGGGAAAGTGCATTTGGACAACATACTTGAGGTGCTCGCCGGTGGGTGCGACGAGCAGCACACCAGAACCGGCGCCTTGCAGCGAAAAGGCACCATCGAAGTACATTATCCATTCTTTGCTCGCTTCTTTGACGGGGACGTTTGTCTCGGCAATCTCCTCGTCTGGTGTTGGTGTCCATTCTGCTATGAACTCTGCCAAGGCTCTGCTCTGGATAGTTGAAGTACTTTCAAACTTGAGACCAAAGCTTGACAGCTCCATGGCCCACTCGACAATCCTGCCTGTTGCTTCTGGATTTTGCAATATCCTTTTCAGCGGAAAGCGAGTGACCACTGTTATCTCATGTGCTTGGAAGTAGTGGCGCAGCTTTCTCGAGGCCATGAGGAGGCCGAAAAGAAGCTTCTGCACACCAGAGTATCTTGATCTAGCCCCCTGCAAGAGGGAGCTGACAAAATAGACTGGGTGCTGCACCATCTTCTTTTGCACTCCTTCTCGCATCTGCGCAGACTCTTCCTTGTCGGGGCCAGAGCTTGTCGGGGAAGCCCCCAGCTTGTCGCTGGACATGCTTGCCGGGGCTGTGGGCTCCTCATCTGCCTCCCTTTCCGCTACTAGCGCAGCACTAACCACTTGATTGGTTGCTGCTAAGTATAGCAGCAACTTCTCTTGCGGCTTAGGTGCGACAAGTATTGGAGTGGAGGATAGGTACCCTTTCAAGTCTTGCAGCGCTGCCTCCGCTTCCGAAGTCCATTTCATTGGACCTGCCTTTTTCAGGATTTTGAAAAACGGCAGGGCGCGTTCCGCAGACTTAGAAATGAACCTGCTGAGGGCAGCCACACATCCAGCAAGCCTCCGTACATCCTTGACGCGCTTCGGAGCTTCGATCTGCTCGATGGCTTTGATCTTGTCGGGATTGGCTTCAATCCCCCTCTGGGACACAAAGAACCCGAGAAGCTTGCCGGAGGGGACTCCGAACACGCACTTCTCGGGGTTGAGCTTGAGTTGTATCTTGCGCAGGTTTGTAAAAGTTTCATCCAGGTCTTGGATCAGGGTACCCTTGTCCTTGCTCTTGACCACTATATCATCCATGTAAGCTTCTACATTCCTGTGTATCTGTGGCTCAAAAGCAGTGTGGACCACCCTTGCAAATGTTGAGCCCGCATTCTTCAATCCAAAGGGCATGCGTATGAAGCAGTAAGTGCCACATGGAGTAATGAATGCGGTCTTCTCTTCATCTTCTTCAGCCATGAATATCTGGTGGTATCCGGAATATGCATCAAGGAATGAAAGCAACTCACATCCAGCCGTGGAGTCAACGATCTGGTCAATGCGCGGCAAGGGAAATGGATCTTTGGGACAAGCTTTATTCACATCAGTGAAGTCTATACAAAGCATCCACTTCCCATTAGCTTTGCGCACGACAACAAGGTTGGCCAGCCACGTGGGATGAAGAACACCTCTAACAAGGCCTGCCGCTTCCAACTTCTTGATTTCTTCAGCAATAAACTCTTGGCGCTCCACCGCTTGCTTCCTGACCTTCTGCTTGACGGGCCGCGCATGAGGACTGGCGGCAAGCTTATGCTCAATTACTTTCCTGGGAACATCGGGGATGTCAGACGGTTGCCATGGAAACACATCGACATTCGCCCGCAGGAAAGCAACAAGCGCGCTTTCCTATTTAGGATCGAGCGTGGCACTGATGGTGAAAGTACCACCAGTGCCGTCCTCCTTGGCGGACACCTTCTTGGTTGCAGGTGGAGCTGCCATTCCCTTCTTGCACTTGCCGGTGGAGCTCGATGGTGCGTCCTCGACGGTAGCGCAGCACTCTGAAGAGGTGCGTTTGCCGGAGTGGGCCCCAGAGCTCTTGCCGGACTTGGTCTTGTTCTCCCCCCCGGGAGCTTCAGCGGTAAGTGTTTTGCTATCTCTGGCGGCTGCTGCGTCCCGGTAGATCTTGTCGGCGCAGATAAGCGCGTCCTTCTTGTCGCCGGGGACAGAGATGACGCTTATCGGCCCTGGCATCTTGAGCATGTTGTAGGCGTAGTGAGAGGCTGCCATGAACTTGGCGAGCGCTGGACGGCCAAGTATCCCATTGTATGGCAATGGGATATCGGCAACGTCGAATGTGATCCTCTCAGTCCTGAAGTTTAGCTCTCCGCCAAAGGTTACTGGCAATGTGATCTTCCCCTTCGGCTTGCTCCTTCCCGGGTTGATCCCTTGGAACGTGCCGGTCTCCTCGAGCTCGCTGTCGGGGATCTGCAGCTTCCGGATCACAGCGGAGGAGATCAGGTTCAGGCCGGCCCCGCCGCCAACCAGCATCTTGGTGACCTTGAGGTTGCGGATGGTTGGCGAAACCAACATCGGCAAGCACCCGACCGCAGTTGTGCGGTCAGGGTGGTCCTCAATGTCGAAGATGATGGGCGTGCTGGACCACTTCAGGAGCTTGCGCGACTCGACGGGTGGCTCTGCTGCATTTACTTCCCACACCCATTGCTTGAGTTGGCGGTGGGAAGTATGCAGAGAGCCACCTCCATCGACGCACAGAACTTCTGTGGCCTTCTGGAACTCATGCTCGCTGTTGTCTCCGTCGTCCATGTCCTCGTCGTCGTCTTCGTCTTCGTCCTTGTCGCGGCCGCGGGGAGGCCTATCTCCTTGCCGCTGCTTGGCCTTGCCGCGGCGTCCTCCCCGGCCATTGAATGGCCGCTTCTTGCCGGACTCTCCTCCACCTCCCTGGGCCTTCTCCTTGTCACGTTGCTCGTACTCAGCCTTCTGCTGCTCGACGAGGTATTCGACCCTCTTGCAGTTCTGGAGATCGTGGCCCTTGGTACGGTGGATCTTGCAGTACTGCTTGTCGGAGCCGTCCTGCTTGTCGGCGGCGGCTACAGTGGCGGCATCCTTGCCGGAGCCACCAGCCTGAGCTTTCTTGGCGCCTGCCTCTTTGCCGGACTGCTCGACGGCCAGTACTTCCTTGTTTTTCTTCTTCTTATTGTTCCGCCGCCGGTTTTTCCTTGCCGGGGCGGCATCCTCACTGTCCGATCCTCCTGCTCCAGCATCCTCTCCGGGGAGTCTCCTCCCCTCTTCAGCGCGCACACTTGTCTGCCAGGGCATAAAGCTCACTGACATCTCGTATCTTGCACATCGCCATTTCCTCCCTCATCCGGCGGTTACGCACGTTCTGATGGAACGCGCTAATAACCGCGGCAGGGTGGACGTCCGGAATGTTGTGCTGGACACGGCTGAATCTCTGGATGTATTTCCGCAGGGACTCTCCCTCCTTCTGGGCAAGTATGTGGAGATCACTTTCCTGGCCATGGGGCTTGTGGCCGCCCGTGAAGGCGTCGACAAACTGGTGGCACAGGTCGGCCCAAGAAGAGATGGAGTTTTCCGGCAAGTGCATAAGCCAAGATCTAACGTTTGGCTTAAGCACGAGCGGGAAGTAGTTTGCTAGTATCCTCTCGTCTCGTCCCCCGGCAGCCTGCACCGCAATGGTGTAGATGCTGAGGAACTCCGAGGGATGGGTCTTGCCGTCGTACTTCTCGGGTACGTCGGGCTTGAAGTTCTTCATGCTGGGCCACTGGACTTGCCGCAGCTCACGGGTGAACGCAGGGCAACCTGCCGCGTACGGCAAGTCACCTGGTTCGCCGGGCGCGTGCATGTCGACAGCGGTCCCAGCGCGCTGGTCGGACTGTCGTCGCGCTTCTCTTCGACGCTCGATGCGAGTTCGAGCGTCTTCTTGTCGCCTGTCGTCGAGGACTTGGCGTTGATCGCGGCGAGCTCGTGGATCCGACGATGCCGTGGAGTCGTCGTCGATGTTGATCCGACGAGTCGGTGATTTCTGCTTCCGCGGCGGGGAGTGCACGGTAGTTGCACCCCCGGCGGTCTTGTCTCCATCAGCCCGCGCCTGGCTGACTTGCCGCGGCCGTGACGTCGCCGGCTGCTGCGGTGTGTCGTTGTTGGTGAAGGCGATGAGGCTTTGGATGGTAGCCCTCCAGTCTTCGGCCTTGTCTGTCGCTGGAGGGAAGTCGAGGAGCAGCTGAGCTCTAGCGAGAGCTTCTGCTGGAGTGGAGGGGAGCGGTGGCGAGTGGTGCGAGGAGTGAGATATGCTCGGACTCCTAACAGCGTTAGAAGGAGCAGGTTCTCGCCCCGGCGACCGCGCCTTGCTCGTGCCAGCACGTTGGCCTTGAGCGTCCCGCGACCCGCCGACTTGTCCTTGACCCAGCAAGCGGATGGTACCCTACGTACCACGCCTCTGCCGTTCCGGCACCTCCTGAGAGGGGCGCGGTGCATGCACGGACGCCGAGGTCTTGGAGTGGGCTCGGTCGTCCGTCTTATCCTTGGACTTGGCGGCGCCGTGAGTTTCCTCGCCGGCGTCCGTCCTTCCGCCAGCGTCTACCTCACCAACCGTTGGTTCTGGTGGCGGCGGGATCGACGCAGACGGGCCTCCTACCTCCGAAGCTTTCTTCTTCGGCAGCATGTCGATGAAGTTTACGGAGTTGGTGAGGTTGCTGAAGATTGCGCCCGCGTGAACGCCGGATCAGGTTCGCACAACCTCGACGCCCCCTACCTGGCGCGCCAAAGATGTCGGGGAAACTGATCGCCCACGAACACCTATGGGACCGGAGCCCCTTTTCGGTACGGCAAGGGAGCGGAGGGAGCACAAAGAGCGGATCGAGGCGCACACGCGAGCAGTTTACCCAGGTTCGGGCCGCACGGATGCGTAAAACCCTACTCCTGCCTTGGTTTGTTATTGAGTTCTTGGCTCGGGAGCAAGAAGATCTACAGTGCTTGAGACTAGCTACACCGAGCGTGGGAGTGATCGAGAGTTCGGAACCTCCCCTACGTTGTGCATGGGCCTCCTTTTATAGGTCAAAGGGGTCACCGACAGGTGGCAACGTAGGTGAGGGTAAAAACGTAAAAGTGGTGGTAGTTGTAACAGTGGATGTACAGTGTTTTGTACCTAACCCTGACGGCGGGAGACAAGGGCATTGAATGCCCGTCACCGTCGCCCCAAATAGTGCAAAAAAGCGTCCGTCCGGGCGTCTCCGTTCGCCACGATGGTGGCCTCGTCATCATGGCTTGCCACCGTGTACCCCAGGCAGCACAGCCATCCGCCACGTGCCCCTGGAAGGGCCCCAGGGCGACGCGTGGCCAGATGAGCTGGAGCGCGGGCACACAGTGGAAGCTTGCCGCGGCAAGCACTTTGCCGCGGCCGCTACCTTGCCGCACCCGGAGGCTTGTCGCTCTCCGGGCCTTGCCGGGGCGCGCGATGCGCCACGGCGAGTCTTCTGAAATGCCATGCTCTATCCTTCCTGGCAAGCTCCTCTTGCCAGGGTCTTATGCTAAAGGTATGGTCTTGAGCCTGGTACGGCCTTCCCGGCAAGCTCCTCTTGCCGGGGCCTTGTTTCTTTAAATTGAATATTTTGTTCTTGAATGGTTCTAAAGGGTCCAGAGCGGGCCTTGGCGGGCGCGTGGCGAGCCCGACCACGGGACGCTGCTACTGCCCGTGCACAAGTCAGGATACTAAGGTACCCCTACTTTAGTACACCGACATACTCCCAGTCTAGCTCAGTACCATCACCAGTGTAGCTCACCATCGTACCTACATCTGGTGTTTTGAAGTAACTGTGAGCCACAGAGGACTCAGCAATCCCGTTCCCGGGTAACAAGACTATTTAAGCCTTGGGTGTGGAACAAGGCTGAAGAAAGAATAAGAATAAGTGGTTGCAGCAGCACTAGCACTAGCTTACGCAAAAGAGAGCGAGAAGAGAAGGTGCCTCGGTTGAGAGATGATCACTAAGTGATCCTAAACTAATCAAGTCAAACATAACCCCACCGTGTTCATCTCCCGAAACCCCTTTCGGAAAATGACAGTCACGGTACTCACGCTGGTAGTGTATTGGAACATGGTGTCAAGTTTTCTACAACCGGATATTAACAAGCTCCCATCTGCCACATAACCACGGGCACGGCTTTCGAAAGTTCAAACCCTGCAGGGGTGTTCTAACTTGGCCCATGACAAGCCCACGATCCGCGGAGTCGCAACTCCAAAGGTGGGAAGACCCGAGTATTCTCCGAATCCCTTGCTCAAGATACTCCAAACTAAGGTAAGGCTAATCCAGCAAATCCTCCCGGCGTGCCGACACCCTGACAATAGCCACGCGTATCTAGTCTCAGGCCACGAGTGGATGGGCGATTCTACAGGTTTATATCAATCCTCGAGTTTCCTCGTGGTGACCCCGCAGAACCCCCGGTTTGGACCAACACTCATGAGGAGCACTGGCC
Source organism: Secale cereale (assembly GCA_902687465.1). Classification (NCBI taxonomy): domain Eukaryota; kingdom Viridiplantae; phylum Streptophyta; class Magnoliopsida; order Poales; family Poaceae; genus Secale; species Secale cereale. Next base: position 164,697,304 of record LR738711.1, on the reverse strand, counting down.
CGGGGTTGTTGATTAAGAACTCGGGTTTGCAAGACCCTATGCAAGTTTTATTAGTTATTAGGCGAATAGTACCAATGTTGGGACTTGCTGGAAAAGACTTAGCACTTAGCGGTTTATCGAGGGGGTCCCATAACCCCAACCGTGTGAGGAACGCATAATCAAGGAACATAACACTGGTTTATACGATTCCTAGCGGCATGAGTGGAACAAATCACCAAGCAAAAGGCTTAGCCTTCCACCCATTGCCAATATATAGATGATTTCATTTAATAATTAATATAGTGTGATATAACCCAACAACTTCAACAAGAAGCAAGAATCTTCAATCTTCTCCTGCAACTAACAACGCTATAAGAGGGGCTGAGCGAAGCCTACGTATAGCCAATCAATGGTTTGCATAGGTAGGGTGGTTAAACAGGTTCATGGTTACAATAGGAGGCTGACAGGAAAAACATGGGCATCGAGGCAAATACTATAGAGCGATACTCTAGCAATAGGCAAAGATAGTAATGGTATCCGGGTTCGGTCATCTTGCCTGTTGAGTTGTCGATGGGATCGTAAGAAAGCTCCTCGTTCTCAAGCTTGGTGGTAACCTCGTTCTCGTACTCGTACTCAGCTTCCGGCTCTACTCAACACAAACACACAAGGCACGAAATCAACAAGATGCAATGCGCACACCAAAATATGTTGGATGCATGACTGATGCACTATGGGAGCACACGGAGCATGACAATATGCGATCAAGAAAAATGCTTCAAAACAATAGGATATTATGATTCTACATGAAAAATCACACAAGTTTCATATAGGACTTTCTCAAATCGGAGCTACGGGCTAAAAGTTACACACAAAACAATAAACATGCGAAAGCTGAAAATTACAGCCACATAGCAACTTGGGAGCAAGAAATAATTAAGCTACAGCACTCAAACATCATGGCAAAGAGTATGGACATAAACTAGACATATCCTACAGCAAATAAGTCCATTGGAGCATCCCCAAAGGAGCCATGGATCAATAGCAACAAGCTATGACATATTGAACTTGACAACAAAATCCTGACAGCAGTATTTTATTGCAACTTGGGAGCAAAAGTTAAATATGCTACAGCCACTCAAATAAGCATGTGAGAGCATGAATGGATAGCCAACAATATATACTACAAGGAATCATCAAGAGTCACCCCAAAAACTATCATGGATTGGCCTAGAACAACAAGCAAACATGGCATCTGGAGATTACAGATTCCAGACTTAGTGAAATTTCACTAAGTGTTGAAACAGCAGTTTCATCATGGCATCTTTGTGAGCAAGTTTAAGTCACCTCAAGGCTAAACATGGCAAGTGGTAAGCACCACAGTAAAGTACACATGATGGTGAATCCAAAACACCTAAGCATGCATCGAGGGGACAAACACAACGATAGCAATGAGCTCCTCTACGAGGCATCTCGTAACGAGCTTAACAACAAAACAGCCACATAGCACTTTGCAACGGAGATAAACATGGCAAGATTAATTATATCATGCAAGTCTAAGCAATCATCATGTAGAGCATGACAAGACGAACACGTGGACATGTCATTTGCATCATTTGGATAAACATGCAAAAAGTTATCACATTGCAAAGATGGCATGAAAACAACTACTAACAACAGTTTTTAACAAGATGCACTCTTGCAACAGATATTTAAGCATCTATATGATCTCTAACATGCATGGCATAATGGAACAAAATATAGTACAAGTCTCCACGAACAATTTGACATATCAGTCACTCAAATCGGAGCTACGCACAAAAAGTTATCCATGTTGCAAAACAGCCCCAGAAACTGAAAAATCTACAAACTTAGAGAAAAAGAGGCAACCTCCAGATCTGGTCAAAGTCAACCGGGCGGCGGGTCAACGGGCTCGGACCGGATCGGATCCGCGGGCGAAGCGGGTCGGGCGGCTTGAGCGGATCGGGTGCGGCGGACTCGGGCTAACGGGCGAAGCGGGCTGGCGGATCCGGGCGCTAACGGGCCCGACCCGTTAGGTCTCGGTGCAGGCGTTGGCAGCCCGATCCGATCGAGGGGCTCCTCCCTCGAGGACTCGAGCGGCGGCGATGGTCTCTTCGACGCGGCCCCGGGCCGGCGGGAGGGAGGCGGGGCCGGCGGCCTGAGCTCCCCGGCCGGGAGGCTTGTGGCCGGCAGGGACCGGAGCGGCGGGAGGCGAAGGATGGCCGGAGGGGCGGCGATGCAGGGACCCGGCGGCGGTGACGCGGCGCACCGGCGGGAGGTCGCGGCGGCGGCGGGAGGTCCGGCCCCGAGCGGCGGCGGCAAGGGGATGCCGGGGCGGCGGCGGTGAGGCAAGGGCGGCGGTGGTAGTTGAAGAGGGCGGCGCGGCGAGCTCCGGATGGTGAGGTGGCGGCGCCGGCCGGCGGCGAGAAGCTCTGGCGAGGGCAGCTCCGGCGGCGGCGGGGATTCCGGCGGGGGCCCGATCTGGAGGAAGAAGAAGAAGAGGTAGGAGGAGATGGTGGACTAGGGTTTTATTATCTAGGGCAAAAATTGGGGAAGGTGGACAAATATATAGGCACAAGGAGCTAGGGTTGTCCAAATGAGGTGTAGTTTTCGGCCACGCGATCAGAATTGGATGGCCTAGATGAAGGGAGGGGTTTGGGCTGGTTGGGTGGGCTGTTGGAGGGGTGTCTTGGCCTCAAAGTGGAGGCACTTTGAGCCCACGAGAATAACTATTGGAGCACCAAACGAACTCAAAACGCGACGAGATTTGACAGGCGGGTTACACACACCAAAACAAAAACACACGACAAGTCTCGCGCCAAACCGGTAACGTTACACGGCCAAACACCAAAGTAGGCCTCGGGGACGCCACGGACACGTGAGGGAGCTCCGGAACGCGAAACGGACAACGGGAAGGAACGAGTGGGACCGGATGCAAATGACAACACAAATGCAATGCGATGCACATGACTACATGATATGAATGAATGCCGCACACGCACACGATGAAACGACGAAAACCCGAAAAGACAAAGAGCCCGGAATGGAATAGATGAAGCCAGAGATATTATATATTGCCCAAAAGGGAAAGTATTACATCCGGGGCATTACAAACTCTCCTCTACTACAAAAAGATCTCGTCCCGAGATCTACGACTGGAAAAAGGAAGGGTACTCGGAACGAAGATGATCTTCTCGTTCCCACGTAGCTTCTCGATCGGTATGGTGTGACCACTTGACTTTCAAGAATTGGATGGACTTGTTGCGGATCTTGCGCTCGGTTTCTTCGAGAATAGCAACTGGGTGCTCTCGGTAAGACAAATCTTGTTGAAGACCAATCTCTTCAAACGGAATCATGCGTTCAGGAGTCTTGAAGCACTTGCGGAGTTGAGACACATGAAACACATCATGAACATTGGCGAAGTTGGAAGGGAGCTCAAGTTGTTAGGCTAGATCGCCTCTTTGGCCAAGGATCTTGAAAGGCCCGACGTATCTAGGAGCAATCTTTCCTTTGATACCGAATCTTTGGGTTCCTTTCATCGGAGAAACACGGAGATAGACATGATCGCCAATGTCGAAAGCCAAGTCACGATGCTTGCCGTCATAGTAGCTCTTCTGACGCGACTGAGCGGCCTTGAGATTCTCACGTATGACTTTGCACATTTCTTCGGCTTCTGAGATCAAGTCATTGCCAAGAAGTTGACGTTCACCTGTCTCGGACCAGTTGAGAGGGTACGACACTTTCTACCATAGAGGATTTCAAATGGAGCTTTGCCGGCACTTGCTTGGAAGCTGTTGTTGTAAGAGAACTCAGCAAATGGAAGGCAATCTTCCCATTTCATGCCAAAAGATATGACACAGGCTCTGAGCATGTCTTCTAGAATCTGATTCACTCTCTCGACTTGACCACTAGTCTGAGGGTGAAAAGCAGTGCTGAACCTGATCTTAGTGCCCATGGCAGACTGAAAGGAGTCCCAGAACTTTGAAGTGAACAAACTTCCACGGTCTGAGGAGATAACTTGAGGAATGCCATGTAAGGACACAATTCTGGAAGTGTACAACTCTGCCAATTGAGCTGCATTGATGGATTCTTTGACTGGAAGGAAGTGAGCGACTTTGGTAAGCTTGTCAATCACCACGAAGATAGAATCATTCCCTCTCTTGGACTTCGGAAAGCCAGTGACGAAATCCATTTCAATGTGGTCGAACTTCCACTCGGGAATAGGAAGAGGTTGGAGAAGACCGGCTGGACGTTGATGCTCTGCCTTCACTCTTCTGCAGACATCACATTCATTCACGAATTGGGCAATCTCCCTTTTCATGCGTGTCCACCAGTAAGATTGCTTGAGGTCTTGGTACATCTTGGAACTGCCAGGATGAATGGAAAGGAGGGAATCATGTGCTTCTTCTATTATGAGCCTCCTGAGATCACCTTTGGGAACGACGACTCTGTCCTCGAAGAACAAGGTATCTCTCTCATCAACGCGATAGCACTTGTATTTAGGAGTGCCCTTTGCAATACCATGTTTCACCTTCTGCACCATAGCATCACTGAGTTGGGCCTCACGGACCTGATCTTCCAAGGTAGGAGCAACTTGAAGATTTGCAAGAAAACCTTGCGGAACAACTTGGAGGTTGAGCTTCCTGAATGCTTCACAAAGCTCAGGCTGGAACGGCTTGATAAGGAGGCTGTTGCAATATGCCTTTCTGCTCAAAGCATCTGCAATCACATTCGCCTTGCCAGGAGTGTATTCGATGCTGGGATCATACTCTTGGATCATTTCAACCCAACGAGTCTGGCGGAGGTTCAGATTCGGCTGTGTGAAGATGTACTTCAAGCTCTTGTGATCGGTGAAGATGTCGACTTTTCTGCCCAGCAGCAGGTGTCTCCATGTAATCAAAGCATGTACCACAGCTGCTAGTTCAAGATCATGTGTGGGGTAGTTCTTATCACTTGGCTTCAGTTGACGAGAAGTGTATGCCACAATTCTCTTGTCCTGCATAAGCACACCACCAAGTCCTTGAAGAGAAGCATCACAGAATACTTCGTAGGGCTTGGACTCATCTGGAGGAGTTAGAGCTGGAGCAGATACGAGCTTTTCTTTGAGAGTTTTGAATGCCACTTCACAATCTGGAGACCAGTAGTACTTGACATTCTTCTGTAGCAAGTTGGAAAGAGGCTTGGCAATCTTGGAGAAGTTCTCAACGAACCTTCTGCAATAGCTGGCAAGACCAAGAAAGCTTCTGAGTTGCTTGACGTTCTGAGGAGCTTCCCAGTTGACAATTGCTTCAACTTTCTCGGGGTTTACCGCAATACCGTCAGCGGAGATGATATGGCCCAGATACAAGACCTTATCGAGCCAAAATTTGCACTTGGAGAACTTGGCATAGAACTTATGTTCACAGAGTCTGTCGAGAATGAGACGGAGGTGCTTTTCGTGATCTTCTTCATTCTTGGAAAATACCAAAATGTCATCTAGATACACAAGCACAAACTCGTCAGTGTAGGGGTTGAAAATGTAGTGCATCATTCTCGAGAAGGTAGGTGGAGCATTAGCGAGACCAAAGGACATGACTGTATACTCATATGAGCCGTAGCTCGTTCTGAAGGCAGTCTTAGGGATGTCTTCCTCGCGAATGCGAATTTTGTGATAGCCCATTCGGAGATCGAGCTTAGAGAATACTTTAGCTCCTTTGAGCTGCTCGAACAGTTCGTTGATGTTGGGGAGCGGATACTTGTTCTTTATTGTCTTCTTGTTCAATGGCCAGTAATCGACGCACAGGCGCTCCGTGCCATCCTTCTTCTTGACAAATAAGACACCACAGCCCCAAGGAGACGTACTAGGCCTGATGAGACCCATACGCTCCTGTTCATCAAGCTACTTCTTCAATTCCTTCAACTCTTTAGGAGAGAGCTTGTACGGACGCCGGCATGCTGGCTCGGTACCCGGCTCGAGTTCAATGACGAATTCCACCTGACGGTGTGGAGGCATGCCTGGAAGTTCTTCAAGAAGGACGTCTTGGTATTCGTTAACCACCGGAATTTGAGAGATGGCATTCATTTTGCCCTTGTCATTGAGAGAGAAAAGCCTGATAGTGTTATCCCTGGAGGCGAAGATAATCACATCATCATCGGAATGAGTAATCTTGACTTCCTTCTATGCACAGTCAATTTGAGCATCATGCTGAGAAAGCCAGTCCATTCCGAGGATAAGGTCGATGTCAGAATTGCCGAGAACCACCGGAGAGGCCAGAAATCGATAATCACCCATGCGAATAGATACATTCGGGGCCTTCAAATTTGAAGTCATGTGCTTGCCCGGAGAGATAATTGACAACTTCTTATCCAGAAATACCGAAGTCAAATTATGCTTGGTGAAGAATGGCCTTGAAATGAAACTGAGAGATGCACCAGAATCAAATAATACTTTTGCAGGAAAAGAGTTCACTGAAAGGTTACCAATGATCACATCAGAAGAATTCTCCGCTTCAGCTGCATTCATCAGATTCACCCTAGCATGCCTGGGATTATGCTTCACAATAGCTGAACTGACAGGTGGAGGAGGCGGAAGGCGCCTTGGGTTGTTGCACTTGTTGGAATAATGACCCTTCTGGCCACACTTGTAGCAAGTAACCTCAGAAAGCGGATGAGCAAGAGGAACAGATGACTTGGAAGCTTGAATCTGCAGCTTGGACTGATTGCCTTGGTTGTGTGGGTGGGAGAAACCACGACCACCGGAGTTCTTGTTGTTGTTGGAGTTGTTGTAAGGAGCTCGAATCACTGGAGGAGGAGGAAGCCAAAAATTTTGTTGCTTCGCGACGACTTGAGAAGATGAGGAGGAGTGAACGGCATCTCGAATCCTCTTTTTGGAAGCCTCCATCTTGAGTTGGGCTGCCTCTTGCTTGAGCGCCATGTTATGAATTTGTCGAACTCATCGGGCTCGAACAAGGTGAGAGCAAGTTGAAGTTCATCTTTGAGACCTCCACGGAATTGATAGATCTTGCTCTTGGCATCTGGTATGTCTTGCTTAGCATAGCGGGCGAGGTTTTGGAACTTGACATTATACTGGTAGACAGTCATAGAGCCCTGCTTCAGGTTGCGGAATTGCTCACGCATACCCTCGATGACACTTGTTGGAATGTGGTGAGAGCGAAAGTCCTTGCAGAAATCATCCCAAGAGATCACACACCCTTCTCTGGAATCTTTGTACTGCTGCCACCAGTCAGCTGCTTGGTCTTTGAGTTGGAAGGCTGCAAATTTCACATAGTCCTCTTCCCTCACGTTACTGCACTCAAAATGCTTCTTGATATCGGTTATCCAATCTTCAGCATCAAGAGGGTCGACACAGTAACTGAAAGCCTTTGGTTGATTGGCCAAGAACTGGTTGAGAGTAGCATGGTGCTGTTGGTTGAAGAAATTGCCTTGATTCCCTGGAACACCCTGATTAGCTTGATTAGCTTGCATCTACTGCATCATCTCCATCAACATCTGGGTGTTCTGATTTGTAGTCTGCATAATCGCTCTCCAAGCCTCAGACGGAGGAGGAGGGGAAGGAGGACGGTCTGGAACCTCTTCACCCTCTGGGTTAGCGTTGGGAACCCGTTTCAGAGCCATCCTGAAAGAGATGACCACGAATCAGCAATTTGATTGAAAGAAGGTATAAGCTGAAACAACGGATTGAAATGCAACATAGTCTTCACAAGAATCATTCGAACAAGAGGAACGAATGAAATTCTCAGTTAAATGATAACAACAATCTTCACGGGAAGCCACATAGGGGACAAAAGGTAAATAAGAAAAACAACAAGGTACGGATGGAACAAACACAAGATAGGAGCTTCGTTCGAACATCTTTGTGCTGAAAGCTTATGAACGCGTTACGAAAGGGTTTTGCAATCCCCGGATCAGCATAGCCAAGGACCCTTTAAGATGCAACTCCCGATCGGAACATCGGTCATAAAACCACTTCACTCAATGTAGAACCCCGAACTCGCTAACCTGCATTCGTTGAAAGAATGCCTACGATCTACTGGATAAACCCACCTATTAATTTCCGAAAGTTTCCAGTTATGCAATCAGGTGTTGGGGATACAGGGGAAGCACCGCACAATTAACTCTAAACCTACATCCAGCTATATCCATCCTTCAACACATAACCAGTCTTTCTCGGAAACCGTCTACCTCGGACCTTCGAAAAGCATCCACTATACCAAGCTATGACAATACTCCTGAACTACCTCCCCAGTACTGGGTGATGTCGGGGTTATCTTGCCACTAACCGTATAGGAGAGATTTTCGATGTCAGCCGTCTTAAGTATTTAGTACTGTCGCGATATGCTTGTGACGACAATACCCCAAAGCTCAACTCCCCGGGACACTGCCACAACCCCTAATGTCCGGAGGCATCGAGAACAATATTCTCGTCACAAGAACATCGAAACAATCCCACAATACTCGCGAGATTCTTAAAAAAACAATTGGTGCAATTTTTGAAAGTAGAAGAGGCAAGAGTAGTCATCAGGAGTCCTCACCAGAGAGAAAGGAGATGAGAAGCACAAGAAATCCTACTCTCCGATATAAATATAGGACTCAAAAATATTTTCAGTGTGTGCCTAGACTCGACCGTCAACGATTCAATCAATCAGTGGGGGCTTCTAGGTCGGAGAAGGCTCTGAATACCAACTTGTAATGCCCAAAATGGGACTATATCTCCTACGTGTCGAGGCACGACTTAAAGATATAAGCCCATTCTGGAATGATCGCAAGTTTGGTATCTTTGCACGACTCATGTAAAAATGGGGATGGAAAATTGAAAAGATAGTTGGCTTACACTCGCCACGTCACACAAATTCATTACATGTTCAGACATCATTCAAATGAACATCACAACCCATCTAAGGGTAAAATCCAAATGTCAAGATACCAAACATAACATTAAACCACAGGTCTGATCGAATCCTAGTAGAAGCTCTACTGATCAACCGGATAGTTCACATAGTAACGGCTACGCTCCTCGTCGTACTCCCAGTCTAGCTCAGTACCATCACCAGTGTAGCTCACCACCGTACCTGCATCTGGTGTTTTGAAGTAACTGTGAGCCACAGAGGACTCAGCAATCCCGTTCCCGGGTAACAAGACTATTTAAGCCTTGGGTGTGGAACAAGGCTGAAGAAAGAATAAGAATAATTGGTTGCAGCAGCACTAGCACTAGCTTACGCAAAAGAGAGCGAGAAGAGAAGGTGCCTCGGTCGAGAGATGATGACTAAGTGATCCTAAACTAATCAAGTCAAACATAACCCCATCGTGTTCATCTCCCGAAACCCCTTTCGGAAAATGACAGTCACGGTACTCACGCTGGTAGTGTATTGGAACATGGTGTCAAGTTTTCTACAACCGGATATTAACAAGCTCCCATCTGCCACATAACCGCAGGCACGGCTTTCGAAAGTTCAAACCCTGCACGGGTGTTCTAACTTGGCCCATGACAAGCCCACGATCCGCGGAGTCGCAACTCCAAAGGTGGGAAGACCCGAGTATTCTCGGAATCCCTTGCTCAAGATACTCCGAACTAAGTTAAGGCTAATCCAGCAAATCCTCCCGGCGTGCCGACACCCTGACAATAGCCACGCGTATCTAGTCTCAGGCCACGACCGGATGGGCGATTCTACAGGTTTATATCAATTCTCGAGTTACCTCGTGGTGACCCTGCAGAACCCCCGGTTTGGACCAACACTCATGAGGAGCACTGGCCCGGGGTTGTTGATTAAGAACTCGGGTTTGCAAGACCCTATGCAAGTTTTATTAGTTATTAGGCGAATAGTACCAATGTTGGGACTTGCTGGAAAAGACTTAGCACTTAGCGGTTTATCGAGGGGGTCCCATAACCCCAACCGTGTGAGGAACGCATAATCAAGGAACATAACACCGGTTTATACGGTTCCTAGCGGCATGAGTGGAACAAATCACCAAGCAAAAGGCTTAGCCTTCCACCCATTGCCAATATATAGATGATTTCATTTAATAATTAATATAGTGTGATATAACCCAACAACTTCAACAAGAAGCAAGAATCTTCAATCTTCTCCTGCAACTAATAACGCTATAAGAGGGGCTGAGCGAAGCCTACGTATAGCCAATCAATGGTTTGCATAGGTAGGGTGGTTAAACAGGTTCATGGTTACAATAGGAGGCTGACAGGAAAAACATGGGGCATCGAGGCAAATACTATAGAGCGATACTCTAGCAATAGGCAAAGATAGTAATGGTATCCGGGTTCGGTCATCTTGCCTGTTGAGTTGTCGATGGGATCGTAAGAAAGCTCCTCGTTCTCAAGCTCGGTGGTAACCTCGTTCTCGTACTCGTACTCAGCTTCCGGCTCTACTCAACACAAACACACAAGGCACGAAATCAACAAGATGCAATGCGCACACCAAAATATGCTGGATGCATGACTGATGCACAATGGGAGCACACGGAGCATGACAATATGCGATCAAGCAAAATGCTTCAAAACATGATAACAATAAGATATTATGATTCTACATGAAAAATCACACAAGTTTCATATAGGACTTGCTCAAATCGGAGCTACGGGCTAAAAGTTACACACAAAACAATAAACATGCGAAAGCTGAAAATTACAGCCACATAACAACTTCGGAGCAAGAAATAATTAAGCTACAGCACTCAAACATCATGGCAAAGAGTATGGACATAAACTAGACATATCCTACAGCAAATAAGTCCATTGGAGCATCCCCAAAGGAGCCATGGATCAATAGCAACAAGCTATGACATATTGAACTTGACAACAAAATCCTGACAGCAGTATTTTATTGCAACTTGGGAGCAAAAGTTAAATATGCTACAGCCACTCAAATAAGCATGTGAGAGCATGAATTGATAGCCAACAATATATACTACAAGGAATCATCAAGAGTCACCCCAAAAACTATCATGGATTGGCCTAGAACAACAAGCAAACATGGCATCTGGAGATTACAGATTCCAGACTTAGTGAAATTTCACTAAGTGTTGAAACAGCAGTTTCATCATGGCATCTTTGAGAGCAAGTTTAAGTCACCTCAAGGCTAAACATGGCAAGTGGTAAGCACCACAGTAAAGTACACATGATGGTGAATCCAAAACACCTAAGCATGCATCGAGGGGACAAACACAATGATAGCAATGAGCTCCTCTACGAGGCATCTCGTAACGAGCTTAACAACAAAACAGACACATAGCACTTTGCAACGGAGATAAACATGGCAATATTAATTCTATCATGCAAGTCTAAGCAATCATCATGTAGAGCATGACAAGACGAACACGTGTGCATGTCATTTGCATCATTTGGATAAACATGCAAAAAGTTATCACATTGCAAAGATGGCATGAAAACAACTACTAACAGCAGTTTTTAACAAGATGCACTCTTGCAACAGATATTTAAGCATCTAGATGATCTCTAACATGCATGGCATAATGGAACAAAATATAGTACAAGTCTCCACGAACAATTTGACATATCATTCACTCAAATCGGAGCTACGCACAAAAAGTTATCCATGTTGCAAAACAGCACCAGAAACTGAAAAATCTACAGACTTAGAGAAAAAGAGGCAACCTCCAGATCTGGTCAAAGTCAACCGGGCGGTGGGTTAACGGGCGCGGACCGGATCGGATCCGCGGGCGAAGCGGGTCGGGCGGCTTGAGCGGATCGGGCACGGCGGACTCGGGCTAACGGGCGAAGCGGGCTGGCGGATCTGGGCGCTAACGGGCCCGACCTGTTAGGTCTCGGTGCAGGCGTTGGCAGCCCGATCCGATCGAGGGGCTCCTCCCTCGAGGACTCGAGCGGCGGCGGCGGTCTCTTCGACGCGGCCCCGGGCCGGCGGGAGGGAGGCGGGGCCGGCGGCCTGAGCTCCCCGGCCGGGAGGCTGGTGGCCGGCATGGACCGGAGCGGCAGGAGGCGGAGGATGGCCAGAGGGGCGGCGACGCAGGGACCCGGCGGCGGTGACGCGGCGCACCGGCGGGAGGTCGCGGCGGCGGCGGGAGGTCCGGCCCCGAGCGGCGGCGGCGAGGGGATGCCGGGGCGGCGGCGGTGAGGCAAGGGCGGCGGTGGTAGTTGGAGAGGGCGGCGCGGCGAGCTTCGGCCGGTGAGGTGGCGGCGCCGGCCGGCGGCGAGAAGCTCCGGCGAGGGCAGCTCCGGCGGCAGCGGGGATTCCGGCGGGGGCCCGATCTGGAGGAAGAAGAAGAAGAGGTAGGAGGAGATGGTGGACTAGGGTTTTATTATCTAGGGCAAAAATTGGGGAAGGTGGACAAATATATAGGCACAAGGAGCTAGGGTTGTCCAAATGAGGTGTAGTTTTCGGCCACGCGGTCAGAATTGGATGGCCTAGATGAAGGGAGGGGTTTGGGCTGGTTTGGTGGGCTGTTGGAGGGGTGTCTTGGGCCTCAAAGTGGAGGCACTTTGAGCCCACGAGAATAACTGTTGGAGCACCAAACGAAGTCAAAACGCGACGAGATTTGACAGGCGGGTTACACACACCAAAACAACAACACACGACAAGTCTCGCGCCAAACCGGTAACGTTACACGGCCAAACACCAAAGTAGGCCTCGGGGACGCCACGAACACGTGAGGGAGCTCCGGAACGTGAAACGAACAACGGGAAGGAACGAGTGGGACCGGATGCAAATGACAACACAAATGCAATGCGATGCACATGACTACATGATATGAATGAATGCCACACACACACACGACGAAACGATGAAACCCCGAAAAGACAAAGAGCCCGGAATGGAATAGATGAAGCCAGAGATATTATATATTGCCCAAAAGGGAAAGTATTACATACGGGGCATTACAAACTCTCCTCTACTACAAAAAGATCTCGTCCCGAGATCTACGACTGGAAAAAGGAAGGGTACTCGGAACGAAGATGATCTTCTCGTTTTCACGTAGCTTCTCGGTCGGTATGGTGTGACCACTTGACTTTCAAGAATTTGATGGACTTGTTGCGGGTCTTGCGCTCGGTTTCTTCGAGAATAGCAACTGGGTGCTCTCGGTAAGACAAATCTTGTTGAAGACCAATCTCTTCAAACGGAATCATGCGTTCAGGAGTCTTGAAGCACTTGCGGAGTTGAGACACATGAAACACATCATGAACATTGGCGAAGTTGGAAGGGAGCTCAAGTTGATAGGCTAGATCGCCTCTTTTGCCAAGGATCTTGAAAGGCCCGACGTATCTAGGAGCAAGCTTTCCTTTGATACCGAATCTTTGGGTTCCTTTCATCGGAGAAACACGGAGATAGACATGATCGCCAATGTCGAAAGCCAAGTCACGATGCTTGCCGTCATAGTAGCTCTTCTGACGCGACTGAGCGGCCTTGAGATTCTCACGTATGACTTTGCACATTTCTTCGGCTTCTGAGATCAAGTCATTGCCAAGAAGTTGACGTTCACCTGTCTCGGACCAGTTGAGAGGGGTACGGCACTTTCTGCCATAGAGGATTTCAAATGGAGCTTTGCCGGCACTTGCTTGGAAGCTGTTGTTGTAAGAGAACTCGGCAAATGGAAGGCAATCTTCCCATTTCATGCCAAAAGATATGACACAGGCTCTGAGCATGTCTTCTAGAATCTGATTCACTCTCTCGACTTGACCACTAGTCTGAGGGTGAAAAGCAGTGATGAACCTGATCTTAGTGCCCATGGCAGACTGAAAGGAGTCCCAGAACTTTGAAGTGAACAAACTTCCACGGTCTGAGGAGATAACTTGAGGAATGCCATGTAAGGACACAATTCTGGGAGTGTACAACTCTGCCAATTGAGCTGCATTGATGGATTCTTTGACTGGAAGGAAGTGAGCGACTTTGGTAAGCTTGTCAATCACCACGAAGATAGAATCATTCCCTCTCTTGGACTTCGGAAAGCCAGTGACGAAATCCATTTCAATGTGGTCGAACTTCCACTCGGGAATAGGAAGAGGTTGGAGAAGACCGGCCGGACGTTGATGCTCTGCCTTCACTCTTCTGCAGACATCACATTCATTCACGAATTGGGCAATCTCCCTTTTCATGTGTGTCCACCAGTAAGATTGCTTGAGGTCTTGGTACATCTTGGAACTGCCAGGATGAATGGAAAGGAGGGAATCATGTGCTTCTTCTATTATGAGCCTCCTGAGATCACCTTTGGGAATGACGAGTCTGTCCTCGAAGAACAAGGTATCTCTCTCATCAACGCGATAGCACTTGTATTTAGGAGTGCCCTTTGCAATACCATGTTTCACCTTCTGCACCATAGCATCACTGAGTTGGGCCTCACGGACCTGATCTTCCAAGGTAGGAGCAACTTGAAGATTTGCAAGAAAACCTTGCGGAACAACTTGGAGGTTGAGCTTCCTGAATGCTTCACAAAGCTCAGGCTGGAACGGCTTGATAAGGAGGCTGTTGCAATATGCCTTTCTGCTCAAAGCATCTGCAATCACATTCGCCTTGCCAGGAGTGTATTCAATGCTGGGATCATACTCTTGGATCATTTCAACCCAACGAGTCTGGCGGAGGTTCAGATTCGGCTGTGTGAAGATGTACTTCAAGCTCTTGTGATCGGTGAAGATGTCGACTTTTCTGCCCAGCAGCAGGTGTCTCCACGTAATCAAAGCATGTACCACAGCTGCTAGTTCAAGATCATGTGTGGGGTAGTTCTTCTCACTTGGCTTCAGTTGACGAGAAGTGTATGCCACAATTCTCTTGTCCTGCATAAGCACACCACCAAGTCCTTGAAGAGAAGCATCACAGAATACTTCGTAGGGCTTGGACTCATCTGGAGGAGTTCGAACTGGAGCAGAGACGAGCTTTTCTTTGAGAGTTTTGAATGCCACTTCACAATCTGGAGACCAGTAGTACTTGACATTCTTCTGTAGCAAGTTGCAAAGAGGCTTGGCAATCTTGGAGAAGTTCTCAACGAACCTTCTGCAATAGCTGGCAAGACCAAGAAAGCTTCTGAGTTGCTTGACGTTCTGAGGAGCTTCCCAGTTGACAATTGCTTCAACTTTCTCGGGGTTTACCGCAATACCGTCAGCGGAGATGATATGGCCCAGATACAAGACCTTATCGAGCCAAAATTCGCACTTGGAGAACTTGGCATAGAACTTATGTTCACGGAGTCTGTCGAGAACGAGACGGAGGTGCTTTTCGTGATCTTCTTCATTCTTGGAAAATACCAAAATGTCATCCAGATACACAAGCACAAACTCGCCGGTGTAGGGGTTGAAAATGTAGTGCATCATTCTCGAGAAGGTAGGTGGAGCATTAGCGAGACCAAAGGACATGATTGTATACTCATATGAGCCGTAGCTCGTTCTGAAGGCAGTCTTGGGGATGTCTTCCTCGCGAATGCGAATTTGGTGATAGCCCATTCGGAGATCGAGCTTAGAGAATACTTTAGCTCCTTTGAGCTGCTCGAACAGTTCGTTGATGTTGGGGAGCGGATACTTGTTCTTTATTGTCTTCTTGTTCAATGGCCGGTAATCGACGCAGAGGCGCTCCGTGCCATCCTTCTTCTTGACAAATAAGACACCACAGCCCCAAGGAGACGTACTAGGCCTGATGAGACCCATACGCTCCTGTTCATCAAGCTGCTTCTTCAGTTCCTTCAACTCTTCAGGAGAGAGCTTGTACGGACGCCGGCATGCTGGCTCAGTACCCGGCTCGAGTTCAATGACGAATTCCACCTGACGGTGTGGAGGCATGCCTGGAAGTTCTTCAGGAAAGACGTCTTGGTATTCGTTAACCACCGGAATTTGAGAGATGGCATTCATTTCGCCCTTGTCATTGAGAGAGAAAAGCCTGATAGTGTTATCCCTGGAGGCGAAGATAATCACATCATCATCGGAATGAGTAATCTTGACTTCCTTCTGTGCACAGTCAATTTGAGCATCATGCTGAGAAAGCCAGTCCATTCCGAGGATAAGGTCGATGTTAGAATTGCCGAGAACCACCGGAGAGGCCAGAAATCGATAATCACCCATGCGAATAGATACATTCGGGGCCTTCAAATTTGAAGTCATGTGCTTGCCCGGAGAGATAATTGACAACTTCTTATCCAGAAATATCGAAGTCAAATTATGCTTGGTGAAGAATGGCCTTGAAATGAAACTGAGAGATGCACCAGAATCAAATAATACTTTTGCAGGAAAAGAGTTCACTGAAAGGTTACCAATGATCACATCAGAAGAATTCTCCGCTTCAGCTACATTCATCAGATTCACCCTAGCATGCCTGGGATTATGCTTCACAATAGCTGAACTGACAGGTGGAGGAGGCGGAAGGCGCCTTGGGTTGTTGCACTTGTTGGAATAATGACCCTTCTGGCCACACTTGTAGCAAGTAACCTCAGAAAGCGGACGAGCAGGAGGAACAGTTGACTTGGAAGCTTGAATCTGCAGCTTGGACTGATTGCCTTGGTTGTGTGGGTGGGAGAAACCACGACCACCGGAGTTCTTGTTGTTGTTGGAGTTGTTGTAAGGAGCTCGAATCACTGGAGGAGGAGGAAGCCAAAATTTCTGTTGCTTCGTGACGACTTGAGAAGATGAGGAGGAGTGAACGGCATCTCGAATCCTCTTTTTGGAAGCCTCCATCTTGAGCTGGGCTGCCTCTTCCTTGAGCGCCATGTTATAGAATTTGTCGAATTCATCGGGCTCGAACAAGGTGAGAGCAAGTTGAAGTTCATCTTTGAGACCTCCACGGAATTGATAGATCTTGCTCTTGGCATCTGGTATGTCTTGCTTAGCATAGCGGGCGAGGTTTTGGAACTTGACATTATACTGGTAGACAGTCATAGAGCCCTGCTTCAGGTTGCGGAATTGCTCACGCATACCCTCGATGACACTTGTTGGAATGTGGTGAGAGCGAAAGTCCTTGCAGAAATCATCCCAAGAGATCACACGCCCTTCTCTGGAATCTTTGTACTGCTGCCACCAGTCAGCTGCTTGGTCTTTGAGTTGGAAGGCTGCAAATTTCACATAGTCCTCTTCCCTCACGTTACTGCACTCAAAATGCTTCTTGATATCGGTTATCCAATCTTCAGCATCAAGAGGGTCGACACAGTAACTGAAAGCCTTTGGTTGATTGGCCAAGAACTGGTTGAGAGTAGCATGGTGCTGTTGGTTGAAGAAATTGCCTTGATTCCCTGGAACACCCTGATTAGCTTGATTAGCTTGCATCTACTGCATCATCTGCATCAACATCTGGGTGTTCTGATTTGTAGTATGCATAATCGCTCTCCAAGCCTCAGACGGAGGAGGAGGGGAAGGAGGACGGTCTGGAACCTCTTCACCCTCTGGGTTAGCGTTGGGAACCCGTTTCGGAGCCATCCTGAAAGAGATGACCACGAATCAGCAATTTGATTGAAAGAAGGTATAAGCTGAAACAACAGATTGAAATGCAACATAGTCTTCACAAGAATCATTCGAACAAGAGGAACGAATGAAATTCTCAGTTAAATGATAACAACAATCTTCACGGGAAGCCACATAGGGGACAAAAGGTAAATAAGAAAAACAACAAGGTACGGATGGAACAAACACAAGATAGGAGCTTCGTTCTAACATCTTTGTGCTGAAAGCTTATGAACGCGTTACGAAAGGGTTTTGCAATCCCCGGATCAGCATAGCCAAGGACCCTTTAAGATGCAACTCCCGATCGGAACATCGGTCATAAAACCACTTCACTCAACGTAGAACCCCGAACTCTCTAACCTGCATTCGTTGAAAGAATGCCTACGATCTACTGGATAAACCCACCTATTAATTTCCGAAAGTTTCCAGTTATGCAATCAGGTGTTGGGGATACAGGGGAAGCACCGCGCAATCAACTCTAAACCTACATCTAGTTGTATCCATCCTTCAACACATAACCAGTCTTTCTCGGAAACCGTCTACCTCGGACCTTCGAAAAGCATCCACTATACCAAGCTATGGCAATACTCCTGAACTACCTCCCCAGTACTGGGTGATGTCGGGGTTATCTTGCCACTAACCGTATAGGAGAGATTTTCGATGTTGGCCGTCTTAAGTATTTAGTACTGTCCCGATATGCTTGTGACGACAATACCCCGAAGCTCAACTCCCCGGGACACTGCCACAACCCCTAATGTCAGGAGGCATCGAGAACAATATTCTCGTCACAAGAACATCGAAACAATCCCACAATACTCGCGAGATTCTTAAAAAAAAATTGGTGCAATTTTTGAAAGTAGAAGAGGCAAGAGTAGTCGTCAGGAGTCCTCACCAGAGAGAAAGGGGATGAGAAGCACAAGAAATCCTACTCTCCGATATAAATATAGGACTCAAAAATATTTTCAGTGTGTGCCTAGACTCGACCGTCAACGATTCGATCAATCAGTGGGGGCTTCTAGGTCGGAGAAGGCTCTGAATACCAACTTGTAATGCCCAGGATGGGACTATATCTCCTACGTGTCGAGGCACGACTTAAAGATATAAGCCCATTCTGGAATGATCGCAAGTTTGGTATCTTTGCACAACTCATGTAAAAATGGGGATGGAAAACTGAAAAGATAGTTGGCTTACACTCGCCACGTCACACAAATTCATTACATGTTCAGACATCATTCAAATGAACATCACAACCCATCTAAGGGTAAAATCCAAATGTCAAGATACCAAACATAACATTAAACCACAGGTCTGATCGAATCCTAGTAGAAGCTCTACTGATCAACCGGATAGTTCACATAGTAACGGCTACGCTCCTCGTCGTACTCCCAGTCTAGCTCAGTACCATCACCAGTGTAGCTCACCATCGTACCTGCATCTGGTGTTTTGAAGTAACTGTGAGACACAGAGGACTCAGAAATCCCGTTCCCGGGTAACAAGACTATTTAAGCCTTGGGTGTGGAATAAGGCTGAAGAAATAATAAGAATAAGTGGTTGCAGCAGCACTAGCACTAGCTTACGCAAAAGAGAGCGAGAAGAGAAGGTGCCTCGGTCGAGAGATGATCACTAAGTGATCCTAAACTAATCAAGTCAAACATAACCCCACTGTGTTCATCTCCCGAAACCCCTTTCGGAAAATGACAGTCACGGTACTCACGCCGGTAGTGTATTGGAACATGGTGTCATGTTTTCTACAACCGAATATTAACAAGCTCCCATCTGCCACATAACCGCGGGCACGGCTTTCGAAAGTTCAAACCCTGCAGGGGTGTTCCAACTTGGCCCATGACAAGCCCACGATCCGCGGAGTCGCAACTCCAAAGGTGGGAAGACCCGAGTATTCTCAGAATCCCTTGCTCAAGATACTCCGAACTAAGGTAAGGCTAATCCAGCAAATCCTCCCGGCGTGCCGACACCCTGACAATAGCCGCGCGTATCTAGTCTCAGGCCACGACCGGATAGGCGATTCTACAGGTTTATATCAATCCTCGAGTTTCCTTGTGGTGACCCCGCAGAACCCCCGGTTTGGACCAACACTCATGAGGAGCACTGGCCCGGGGTTGTTGATTAAGAACTCGGGTTTGCAAGACCCTATGCAAGTTTTATTAGTTATTAGGCGAATAGTACCAATGTTGGGACTTGCTGGAAAAGACTTAGCACTTAGCGGTTTATCGAGGGGGTCCCATAACCCCAACCGTGTGAGGAACGCATAATCAAGGAACATAACACCGGTTTATACGGTTCCTAGCGGCATGAATGGAACAAATCACCAAGCAAAAGGCTTAGCCTTCCACCCATTGCCAATATATAGATGATTTCATTTAATAATTAATATAGTGTGATATAACCCAACAACTTCAACAAGAAGCAAGAATCTTCAATCTTCTCCTGCAACTAACAACGCTATAAGAGGGGCTGAGCGAAGCCTGCGTATAGACAATCAATGGTTTGCATAGGTAGGGTGGTTAAACAGGTTCATGGTTACAATAGGAGGCTGATAGGAAAAACATGGGCATCGAGGCAAATACTATAGAGCGATACTCTAGCAATAGGCAAAGATAGTAATGGTATCCGGGTTCGGTCATCTTGCCTGTTGAGTTGTCGATGGGATCGTAAGAAAGCTCCTCGTTCTCAAGCTCGGTGGTAACCTCGTTCTCGTACTCGTACTCAGCTTCCGGCTCTACTCAACACAAACACACAAGGCACGAAATCAACAAGATGCAATGCGCACACCAAAATATGCTGGATGCATGACTGATGCACTATGGGAGCACACGGAGCATGACAATATGCGATAAAGCAAAATGCTTCAAAACATGATAACAATAGTATATTATGATTCTACATGAAAAATCACACAAGTTTCATATAGGACTTGCTCAAATCGGAGCTACGGGCTAAAAGTTACACACAAAACAATAAACATGCAAAAGCTGAAAATTACAGCCACATAGCAACTTCGGAGCAAGAAATAATTAAACTACAGCACTCAAACATCATGGCAAAGAGTATGGACATAAACTAGACATATCCTACAGCAAATAAGTCCATTGGAGCATCCCCAAAGGAGCCATGGATCAATAGCAACAAGCTATGACATATTGAACTTGACAACAAAATCCTGACAGCATTATTTTATTGCAACTTGGGAGCAAAAGTTAAATATGATACAGCCACTCAAATAAGCATGTGAGAGCATGAATGGATAGCCAACAATATATACTACAAGGAATCATCAAGAGTCACCCCAAAAACTATCATGGATTGGCCTAGAACAACAAGCAAACATGGCATCTGGAGATTACAGATTCCAGACTTAGTGAAATTTCACTAAGTGTTGAAACAGCAGTTTCATCATGGCATCTTTGAGAGCAAGTTTAAGTCACCTCAAGGCTAAACATGGCAAGTGGTAAGCACCACAGTAAAGTACACATGATGGTGAATCCAAAACACCTAAGCATGCATCGAGGGGACAAACACAACGATAGCAATGAGCTCCTCTACGAGGCATCTCGTAACGAGCTTAACAACAAAACAGCCACATGGCACTTTGCAACGGAGATAAACATGGCAAGATTAATTCTATCATGCAAGTCTAAGCAATCATCATGTAGAGCATGACAAGACGAACACGTGGACATGTCATTTGCATCATTTGGATAAACATGCAAAAAGTTATCACATTGCAAAGATGGCATGAAAACAACTGCACTCTTGCAACAGATATTTAAGCATCTAGATGATCTCTAACATGCATGGCATAATGGAACAAAATATAGTACAAGTCTCCACGAACAATTTGACATATCATTCACTCAAATCGGAGCTACGCACAAAAAGTTATCCATGTTGCAAAACAGCACCAGAAACTGAAAAATCTACAGACTTAGAGAAAAAGAGGCAACCTCCAGATCTGGTCAAAGTCAACCGGGCGGCGGGTCAACGGGCGCGGACCGGATCGGATCCGCGGGCGAAGCGGGTCGGGCGGCTTGAGCGGATCGGGCGCGGCGGACTCGGGCTAACGGGCGAAGCGGGCTGGCGGATCCGGGCGCTAACGGGCCCGGCCCGTTAGGTCTCGGTGCAGGCGTTGGCAGCCCGATCCGATCGAGGGGCTCCTCCCTCGAGGACTCGAGCGGCGGCGACGGTCTCTTCGACGCGGCCCCGGGTCGGCGGGAGGAAGACAGGGCCGGCGGCCTGAGCTCCCCGGCCGGGAGGCTGGTGGCCGGTAGGGACCGGAGCGGCGGGAGGCGGAGGATGGCCGGAGGGGCGGCGACGCAGGGACCCGGCGGCGGTGGCGCGGCGCACCGGCGGGAGGTCGCGGCGGCGGCGGGAGGTCCGGCCCCGAGCGGCGGCGGCGAGGGGATGCCGGGGCGGCGGCGGTGAGGCAAGGGCGGCGGTGGTAGTTGAAGAGGGCGGCGCGGCGAGCTCCGGCCGGTGAGGTGGTGGCGCCGGCCAGCGGCGAGAAGCTCCGGCGAGGGCAGCTCCGGCGGCGGCGGGGATTCCGGCGGGGGCCCGATTTGGAGGAAGAAGAAGAAGAGGTAGGAGGAGATGGTGGACTAGGGTTTTATTATCTAGGGCAAAAATTGGGGAAGGTGGACAAATATATAGGCACAAGGAGCTAGGGTTGTCCAAATGAGGTGTAGTTTTCGGCCACGCGATCAGAATTGGATGGCCTAGATGAAGGGAGGGGTTTGGGCTGGTTTGGTGGGCTGTTGGAGGGGTGTCTTGGGCCTCAAAGTGGAGGCACTTTGAGCCCACGAGAATAACTTTTGGAGCACCAAACGAACTCAAAACGCGACGAGATTTGACAACACACCAAAACAACAACACACGACAAGTCTCGCGCCAAACCGGTAACGTTACACGGCCAAACACCAAAGTAGGCCTTGGGGACGCCACAGACACGTGAGGGAGCTCCGGAACGCGAAACGGACAACGGGAAGGAACGAGTGGGACCGGATGCAAATGACAACACAAATGCAATGCGATGCACATGACTACATGATATGAATGAATGCCACACACGCACACGACGAAACGACGAAAACCCGAAAAGACAAAGAGCCCGGAATGGAATAGATGAAGCCAGAGATATTATATATTGCCCAAAAGGGAAAGTATTACATCCGGGGCATTACAAGCGGGTAACATAGCCAAACAATGGTTTGCTGGGAAGGTGTCAAAGGTTAGAGGTTTAATGGCAACAAGGAGAGGGGCTAACAATAATGATGGGTAGCGCGACATATAATGATAGCATCGAGACAACTAAGCATGGAAATGATAGTAAAGGTATCCAATGTGATGGTCATCTTGCCTGAGATCCCGCAAGGAAGAAGAATGAATCCATGAAGAAGACGAAGACGAACCACGTGAAGACGAACATATCCTC
The DNA here is from genome assembly GCA_902687465.1 of Secale cereale. Lineage (NCBI taxonomy): Eukaryota > Viridiplantae > Streptophyta > Magnoliopsida > Poales > Poaceae > Secale > Secale cereale. Next base: position 164,674,463 of record LR738711.1, on the reverse strand, counting down.
ACGATCGCAACGGAAAAGCACTAACGAGAAGAAGCAAGCAACACGGTAAACACACCACACAAGACATGACAAGATGCTCAACCAAGTATGATGCAAGACAATTCTATATATGATGCAATACATGGCAAGGTAGGAAGCACTCAAAAACAACATCACCCAACAAGTTTAAATGAGGCCGGAATCAACATATAATAAAACCGGTAAGTCCTCATATGCATAATTTGAAAATTAGTCCAGATCTGAACAAACCTTATGTTAAAGTCGTTAAACAGCAAGTTAACATGCACCATGATGATCTACGCGAAATTCTAGTCAAGTTACATATGAAGTTTGTTTAATTCGGAGCTACGGCCTAGAAGATATGAGCAAAACAAGACAAGCATGGCAACGGTGGAAGATGCACCCACACATCAAGCAAACACACTCGAAACATGAAAACAACATAATATTATGATTCTACATGCAAAATCACACAAGTTTCATATAGGGCACGCTCAAAACGGAGCAACGGTTCAACACTTACACACGAAACAAGATACAATGCAAAGCTGAAGTTAACAGCCACATAGCAACTTTGGAGCAAGATATATATATGCTACAACACTCAAACATCATAACAAGAAGCATGGATGTGAAGTAGACATGATACTTAACAAGCATGAACTTAGAACACACCCAAAAGCTTGCTGGAACACAATTAACCAAGCATGGCAAGTTGCAATAAATTTATCCAGACTTAGCCAAAATCTAGGAAGGCAAAAACATCATCACGATGCTGCCTTCGGAGGCACAAAACAACAAGCATATCAACTCTACTAAGTATATAAAGAGCATGGACATGTAGTAGACATCACATACATCAAACAACTCCATTGGAGCATCTCCATAGGAGGCATAGATCAATAGCAACAAGCTCCACCAGATTGAACATGCTGATAAAATCCTGACAGGTGAATTTTATAGCAACTTGAGAGCAAGAAATAAATAAGCTACAACAGGCCATATGAGCAAGTAAGGGCATGAATGGATAGACAATAACATGGACAACAAGACATGATCATTGGCCACTCCAAAACAAGCATGAATTTGAGTGAGGTATCAAGCAAACATAGCATCAGGTTATAACAGATTCCAGACTTAGCAGTTTTTTCACTAAGTATAAAACAACAACAACAACATGGCATGTTTACAAGCTTGTTTAAGTCACCTCAAGGCATATCATGGAAAGTGAATTGCACCATAGCAAAGACCATATGATTGTGCTTCTAAAACATAAAGACATGTGGCTTGAAGACAAACACACCAATAGCAATGAGCAAGTGAAATCAGCATCTCATAACAAGTTTCAGCACTTAACAGCCAAATGCACTTTTGCAATAGAGATTAACATGGCAATATGGACTCAAACAAGCATGCTACAGCAACCATCATGTAGAGCACTTCACAACGAACATTTTGACATATCATATGCTCCATTTGGATAAACATGCACAAAGTTATCACATCTCAAACATGCTAACAAAATTACAGGTAACAACAGTTTTAAACAAGTAGCACTCTTGCAACGATGATTAGAGCATCAAGATGAACTCAAACAAGCATGCCACAATGGAACAAAGTGAAGAGAATTTCACCACGATCATTTTGACATATCATACACTCAATTTGGACATGCACATAAAAAGTTACAGCCATTCAAACATGCATATAAAATGTATGTATTTCACAGACTTAGCCATTTTATTAAAAGAAAAACTGAGCGCAAGATACTATATAACGCACGGAGCGTGGAAACGGGGGCGCTCACCATTGGGCCTGGCCCAAGTCGGAGGAGGTGAGGCAGGCCTGGAGGGAGTTGGGGGCCGGGCCGGCCCATGCGGAGCAGGAGGCCCAGGGAGGCAGGCCGGGGCCTGCGCAGCTGGGCCGGCGAGCTGTTGCGGCCCACCCGGGCGAGCGGGAGCGGGCGCTCGAGCTCTGCTCGATCCCGAGCTATGGCGTGACGGCGGCGGCGCTAGCTGCCACCGGCGACGGAGGGCGGTGGATCTCGCCGGAGATGGATGGATCCGGGCGCGAGGTCCCCGGATCCGGCGACAAACAAGGGCGGCGGGGCCTGCGGTGAGGACGACTGGCGGCAAGCAAACCACTGCAAGCTCCTGCTCCGGCGGTGTCGGCGGCTCCGGCAGGGGACGAGGCCAGAACGGCTGCGGGGGCACGCACCGGGGCGGCATGGAGGCGGGGCGCTCCGGCGACGTGGTCGGCGAAGTCCGACGAGCCCCGGCGAGCGGGTGCGGGCGGCGGCGCGCTCCGGGCCCCGCGCGGGCTCGGCGGGCCGCAGACGAGAGGTGGAGCGGGGGTGGTGAGGTGGCGGTCGGCGATTGGCTGGACAGTGGTGGCGGGGTGACGTGGCGAGCTCCTATTGGCCGGGCGACGTGGACGGCGGAACGGACATGTCCGGCGCACGGTGGGAGCAAGGCTATGGTTTGATCTGCGAGAAAAATACGGGGGAGACACATATTTATAGGTAGAGGGAGTTAGGAGAGTCCAAATGAGGAGCGGTTCACGGCCACGCGATCGTGATCGAACGGCCAAGAGCATGGAGGGGGTTAGGATGGGCTTGGGGGCTGTTGTGAAAGGGGTGTTGGACCAAAAGGGAAAAGGCTTCCGGCGGTTAACATGGTTAACCGTTGGGCGATCAAACGAACTCCGAACGCGACGAAACTTGATAGGCGGTCTACCTATGCTATAATAAGACCACACGCCAAGTTTCAACCCATTCCGAGAACATTTTTCGGCCACTCATAAAATAAATATACGGAGGTATCGCGGGCACGTGCAAGTGTGTCTGGGCTCAGAACGGACAACGCAAAGGACGGGCGAACTCAGACGGATGCAAGTTTTCAAAACATGAGGATGCAACACACACGATGGCAAGATGCAACACGCAAGCAGATGACATGGCAACGACGACGAATAACTACTGACACCTGGCGCACCGGTCTCGGGGTGTCACACCCCTCGTGGCTCCCGTGACATGCATCTTCCTCCTATATATACCTACGTACCCTGAAACCACCGAGGAGCACCACGAAAACCTAATTCCGCCGCAGCAACCTTCTTTACCCATGAGATCCCATCTTGGGGCCTGTTCCGGAGCTCCACCGGAGGGGGAATCGATCACGAAGGGCTTCTACATCAACACCATAGCCTCTCCGATGAGTTGTGAGTAGTTTACCACAGACCTTCGGGTCCATAGTTATTAGCTAGATGGCATCTTCTCTCTCTTTGGATCTCAATACAAAGTTCTCCTCGATCTTCTTGGAGATCTATTCGGTGTAATTCTTTTTGCGGTGTGTTTGTCGAGATCCGATGAATTGTGGGTTTATCATCAAGATTATCTATGAACAATATTTGATTCTTTTCTGAAATCTTTTATGCATGATTTAAATATCCTTGCAAGTCTCTTCAAATTATCGGTTTGGTTTGGCCTACTAGATTGGTAGTTCTTGCAATGGGAGAAGTGCTTGGCTTTGGTTCAATCTTGCGGTGTCCTTTCCCAGTGACAGCAGGGGCAGCAAGGCACGTATTGTATTGTTGCCATCGAGGATAAAAAGATGGGGTTTATATCATATTGCATGAGTTTATCTCTCTACATCATGTCATCTTGCTTAAAGTGTTACTCCGTTCTTATGAACTTAATACTCTAGATGCATGCTGGATAGCGGTCGATGAGTGGAGTAATAGTAGTAGATGCAGAATCGTTTCGGTCTACTTATCACGGACGTGATGCCTATATACAATGATCATGCCTAGATATTCTCATAACTATGTGTTTTCCTATCAATTGCTCGACAGTAATTTGTTTACCCACCGAAGAAATTTGCTATCATGAGAGAAGCCACTAGTGAAACCTATGGCCCCCGGGTCTATCTTCATCATATTAATCTTCCATCAACTAATTACTTTACTTTTGTTTTGCAATCTTTACTTTCAATCTACAACAAAAATACCAAAAATATTATCTTATCATCTTTATCAGATCTCACTTTTGCAAGTGGCCGTGAAGGGATTGACAACCCTTTATTGCGTTGGTTGCAAGGTTCTTATTTGTTTTTGTAGGTGCGAGGGACACACGCGTGGTCTCCTTCTGGATTGATACCTTGGTTCTCAAAAACTAAGGGAAATACTTATGCTACTGTGCTGCGTCACCCTTTCCTCTTCGAGGGAAAACAACGCAAGCTCGAGAAGTAGCAAGAAGAATTTCTGGCGTCGTTGCCGGGGAGATCTACACATAAGTCATATACCAAGTACCCATCACAAACTTTTATTCCTCGCATTACATTATTTGCCATTTGCCTCTCGTTTTCCTCCCCCCCCACACTTCACCTTTGCCATTTTATTCGCCCTCCTTTTTCCGTTCGCCTCTTTTCGCTTGCTTTTTGTTTGCTTGTGTGTTGGATTGCTTGTTCATCACTATGGCTCAAGACAATACCAAGTTGTGTGACTTTTCCAATACCAATAATAACGATTTTATTAGCACTCCGATTGCTCCTATTACCGATGCTGAATCTTGTGAAATCAATGCTGCTCTGTTGAATCTTGTCATGAAAGATCAATTTTCTAGCCTTCCTAGTGAAGATGCCGCTACCCATCTAAACAACTTTGTCGGTTTGTGTGATATGCAAAAGAAGAGGGATACGGATAATGATATTGTCAAATTAAAGCTATTTCCGTTTTCGCTTAGAGATCGTGCTAAAACTTGGTTCTCTTCTTTGCCTAGAAATAGTATTGATTCATGAAATAAGTGCAAAGATGCCTTTATCTCTAAGTATTTTCCTCCCGCTAAGATTATCTCTCTTAGAAACGATATCATGAATTTTAAGCAACTAGATCATGAGCATGTCGCACAAGCTTGGAGAGAATGAAATTAATGATACGTAATTGCCCTACACATGGTTTGAACTTATGGATGATTATACAAAACTTTTATGCTGGCTTAAATTTTGCTTCTAGAAATCTTTTAGATTCGGCCATGGGGGGCACTTTCATGGAAATCACTTTAGGAGAAGCTACTAAACTTCTAGATAATATTATGGTTAATTACTCTCAATGGCACACCGAAAGATTTACTAGTAAAAAGGTACATGCTATTGAAGAGATTAGTGTTTTGCGTGGAAAGATGGATGAACTTATGAAATTATTTGCTACTAAGAGTGCTTCTTCTGATCCTAATGATATGCCTTTGTCCAAGTTGATTGAGAATAATAATGAATCTTTGGATGTAAATTTTGTTGGTAGGAATAATTTTGGCAACAACACATCTAGAGGGAACTTTAATTCTAGGCCTTTTCCTAGTAATTCCTCTAATAATTATGGTAATTCCTACAACAACTCTTATGGAAATTTTTGTAAGATGCCCTCTGATTTTGAGACTAGTGTTAAAGAATTTATGAATTCGCAAAAGAATTTCAATGCTTTGCTTGAAAAAAAATTGCTTAAGATTGATGAGTTGGCTAGGAACGTGGATAGAATTTCTCTTGATGTTGATTCTTTGACAATTAGATCTATTCCACCTAAGCATGATATCAATGAGTCTCTCAAAGCCATGGGAATTTCCATTGATGAATGCAAAGAAAGAACCGCCAGAATGCGTGCTAAAAGAGATTGCTTTGTAAAAGTGTGTTCTTCTAGTTTTCATGATAATAAAGATGAAGATCTAAAATTGATTGATGTGTCTCCTATTAAATCCTTGTTTTCTAGTATAAATCTTGGTAAAGATGGGACTGGAGATGAGTCTACTTTAGTTAAAAGGCGTCCCAATGCTTCGGAGTTTTTAGATCTTGATGCTAAAAGTGTTAAAAGTGGGATTGAAGAGGTCAAAACTTTACATAACAATGAACCCACTATTTTGGATTTCAAGGGATTTAATTATGATAATTGCTTTTTAATAGATTGTATTTCCTTGTTGCTATCCGTGGTAAATTCTCCTCATGCTTATAGCCAAAATAAAGCTTTTACCAAACACATAGTTGATGCTTTAATGCAATCTTATGAAGAAAAACTTGAATTATAAGTTTCTATCCCTAGAAAATGTTATGATGAGTGGTAACCTACTATTAAAATTAAGATTAAAGATCATGAATGTTATGCTTTGTGTGATTTGGGTGCAAGTGTTTCCACAATTCCAAAAAATTTGTGTGATATGCTAGGTTTCCATGACCTTGATGATTGTTCTTTAAATTTGCATCTTGCGGATTCTACCATTAAGAAACCTATGGGAAGGATGAATGATGTTCTTATTGTTGCAAATAGGAATTATGTGCCCGTGGATTTTATCGTTCTTGATATAGATTGCAATCCTACATGTCCTATTTTTCTTGGTAGACCTTTCATTAGAACGATTGGTGCAATTATTGATATGAAGGAAGGAAATATTAGATTCCAATTTCCGTTAAGAAAAGGCATGAAACACTTTCCTAGAAAGAAAATCAAATTACCTTATGAATCTATTATGAGAGCTACTTATGGATTGCCTACCAAAGATGGCAATACCTAGATATATTCTTGTATCGTGCCTAGCTAGGGGCGTTAAATGATAGCACTTGTTGGGAGGCAACCCAATTTTATTTTATTTGTTGTTGCTTCTGTTTAATAATAAATAATGCATATAGCTTCTGTTTAGATGAGGTTTTGTGTTTTAATTAGCGTTTGTGCCAAGTAGAACCTTTAGGAAGACTTTGGTGAAGTTTATGCGATCATGCTGTAAAATTCCTCACGTCCACCAATTTTTTTTAGAGTTACAGAAGTATTCGAAAGTTACAGATTGCTACAGACTGTTCTGTTTTTGACAGATTCTGTTTTTCGTGTGTTGTTTGCTTATCTTGATGAATCTATGAGTAGTATCGGGGGGTATGAATCATAGAGAAGTTGGAATACAGTAGGTTTAACACCAATATAAACAAAGAATGAGTTCATTACAGTACCTTTGAGTGATGGTTTGTTTCCTTATACTAACGGAGCTCACGAGATTTTTGGCTAAGTTTTGTGTTGTGAAGTTTTCAAGTTGTTGGGTAAGGATTTGATGGACAATGGAACAAAGAGTGGCAAGAGCCTAAGCTTGGGGATGCCCAAGGAATCCCAAGGTAAAATTCAAGGACAACCAAAATCCTAAGCTTGGGGATGCCCCGGGAAGGCATCCCCTCTTTCGTCATCGTCTATCGGTAACTTTACTTGAGACTATATTTTTATTCACCACATGATATGTGTTTTGCTTGGAGCGCCATGTATGATTTGAGTCTTTGCTTATTAGTTTACCACAATCATCCTTGCTGGACACACCTTTTGAGAGAGATACACATGAATTGGAATTTATTAGAATACTCTATGTGCTTCACTTATGTCTTTTGAGCTAGATAGTTCTGCTCTAGTGCTTCACTTATATCTTTTTTAGAGCACGGTGGTGGTTTATTTTGTACAAATTATTGGTCTCTCATGCTTCACTTATATTATTTTGAGAGTCTTTTAGAACAGCATGGTAATGTGCTTTGGATATAAAATTAGTCCTAATATGATAGGCATCCAAGATGGGTATAGTAAAAACTTTCATATAAAGTGCATTGAATATTATGAGAAGTTTGATACTTGATGATTGTTTTGAGATATGAGGATGGTGATATTAGAGTCATGCTAGTAGAGTAGTTGCGAATTTGAGAAATACTTGTGTTGAGGTTTGCAAGTCCCGTAGCATGCACGTATGGTAACCGTTGTGTGACAAATTTGAAGCATGAGATATTTCATTGAGTGTCATCCTTTGTGTGGAGGTCAGGATCGCGCGATGGTTAACTCCTACCAACTCTTCCCCTAGGAGCATGCGTGTAGTACTTTGTTTTGATGACTTGTAGATTTTTGCAATAAGTATGTGAATTCTTTATGACTAATGTTGAGTCCATGGATTATACGCACTCTCACCCTTCCAGCATTGCTAGCCTCTCTTGTATCGTGCAACTTTCGCCGGTACCATACACCCAGCATATACCTTCCTCAAAACAGCCACCATACCTACCTATCATGGCATTTCCATAGCCATTCCGAGATATATTGCCATGCAACTTTCCACCTTTCCGTTTACTATGACACGCTTCATCATTATCATATTGCCATGCCTGATCATGTAGTTGACATCGTATTTGTGGCAAGGCCACCATGCATAATTTTTCATACATGTCACTCTTGATTCATTGCACATCCCGGTACACCGCCGGAGGCATTCATATAGAGTCATACTTTGTTCTAGTATCGAGTTGTAATCAATGAGTTGTAAATCAATATAAGTGTGATGATCATCATTATTAGAGCATTGTCCCAAATAAAAAAAAGGAAAAAAAGGAAAGGCCAAAGAAAAAAGGAAGGCCCAAAAAAAAGAAAAAAAAAGAAGAAAAAGGGACAATGCTACCATCTTTTTCCACACTTGTGCTTCAAAGTAGCACCATGATCTTCATGATAGAGAGTCTTATTTTGTCACTTTCATATACTAGTGAGAATTTTCATTATAGAACTTGGCTTCTATATTCCAACGATGGGCTTCCTCAAATGCCCTAGGTTTTCGTGAGCAAGCAAGTTGGATGCACACCCACTTAGTTTCTTTTGTTGAGCTTTCATACATTTATAGCTCTAGTGCATCCGTTGCATGGCAATCCCTTCTCACTGACATTGATATCTATTGACGGGCATTTCCATAGCCCATTGATACGCCTAGTTGATGTGAGACCATCTTCCTCTTTTGTCTTCTCCACAACCACCATTCTATTCCACCTATAGTGCTATATCCATGGCTCACGCTCATGTATTGCGTGAAAGTTGAAAATGTTTGAAAAAAAATTAAGTATGAAACAAATGCTTGGCTGAAACCGGGGTTGTGCATGATTTGAGTATTTTGTGTGACGAAGATGGAGCATAGCCAAACTATATGATTTTGTAGGGATGGACTTTCTTTGGCCATGTTATTTTGAGAAGACATGATTGCTTTGTTAGTATGCTTGAAGTATTATTATTCTTATGTCAATATTAAACTTTTGTCTTGAATGTGTCGGATCTGAACATTCATGCCACAATAAAGAAAATTACATTGAGAATTATGTTAGGTAGCATTCCACATCAAAAATTCTGTTTTTATCATTTACCTACTCGAGGACGAGCAGGAATTAAGCTTGGGGATGCTTGATACGTCTCCAACGTATCTATAATTTTTTATTGTTCATGCTATTATATTATCTGTTTTGGATGTTTAATGGGCTTTATTATACACTTTTATATTATTTTTGGGACTAACCTACTAACCCAAGGCCCACTGCAGAAAAGAAATATCAAACAGAGTCCAAACGGAATGAAACCTTCGGGAGAGTCATTTTTGAAACAATATCAACACAGAAGACTTGGAGTACACGCCAGGAAGCGAACGAGGCGGCCACGAGGGCAGGAGGCGCGCCCAGGGGGGTAGGTGCGCCCCCACCCTCGTGGGCCCCTCGTGGCTCCCCTAACGTGCCTCTTCCTCCTATATATACCTACGTACCCTGAAACCATCGAGGAGCACCACGAAAACCTAATTCCGCCTCCGCAACCTTCGGTACCCGTTAGATCCCATCTTGGGGCCTGTTCCGGAGCTCCACCGGAGGGGGAATCGATCACGGAGGGCTTCTACATCAACACCATAGCCTCTCCGATGAGTTGTGAGTAGTTTACCACAGACCTTCGGGTCCATAGTTATTAGCTAGATGACATCTTCTCTCTCTTTGAATCGCGATACAAAGTTCTCCTCGATCTTCTTGGAGATCTATTCGGTGTAATTCTTTTTGCGGTGTGTTTGTCGAGATCCGATGAATTGTGGGTTTATGATCAAGATTATCTATGAACAATATTTGATTCTTTTCTGAAATCTTTTATGCATCATTTAAATATCCTTGCAAGTCTTTTTGAATTATCGGTTTGGTTTGGCCTACTAGATTGGTAGTTCTTGCAATGGGAGAAGTGCTTGGCTTTGGGTTTAATCTTGCGGTGTCCTTTCCCAGTGCCAGCAGGGGTAGCAAGGCACGTATTGTATTGTTGCCATCGAGGATAAAAAGATGGGGTTTATATCATATTGCATGAGTTTATCCCTCTACATCATGTCATCTTGCTTAAAGCATTGCTCCGTTCTTATGAACTTAATACTCTAGATGCATGCTGGATAGCGGCCTATGTGTGGAGTAATAGTAGTAGATGCAGAATCATTTCGGTCTACTTGTCACGGACGTGATGCCTATATACAATGATCATGCCTAGATACTCTCATAACTATGCATTTTTCTATCAATTGCTCGACAGTAATTTGTTTACCCACCGAAGAAATCTGCTATCATGAGAGAAGCCACTAGTGAAACCTATGGCCCTCGGGTCTATCTTCATCATATTAATCTTCCATCAACTAATTACTTTACTTTTGTTTTGCAATCTTTACTTTCAATATATAACAAAAATACCAAAAATATTATCTTATCATCTTTATCAGATCTCACTTTTGCAAGTGGTCGTGAAGGGACTGACAACCCCTTTATTGCGTTGGCTGCAAGGTTCTTATTTGTTTGTGTAGGTGCGAAGGATTCGTGCGTGGTCTCCTACTAGATTGATACCTTGGTTCTAAAAAACTGAGGGAAATACTTACGCTACTGTGGTGCATCACCCTTTCCTCTTCGAGGGAAAACAACGCAAACTCGAGAAGTAGCAGTCGGGTGCATATATTATCAGGATATTCACATAGAAGTTGTCGGGGTATATTTTTCAATAACCTTTTTTCTCTAGGCAAAGTTATCGTGGTGATGTGTACATAAGTTATCAGGCATGTGGTGTATATATTATCATGCTATTTGCACAGAAAATGCCGGGGTATGTTTTCAATAACCTTTTTCCGGTCAAAATTATAACAGTGTTTGTAACTAATTTAGCAGGTCTATGGTATATAAGTTACCACGTTATTTACACAAAAGTTATCGGGGTATGTTTCAACAATTTTTTTTTCTTGGGTTGAAGTTACCACGTCAATTCTACGTAAGTTATCAGGTCCTGCGGGGATCATGGGGTCGAGTGGGACATGCGGAGTCCAGGGAGGGATTAAGCAGGACGTATCGGGGGTAGTTGGAGCAGACTTGCGGCGATCGTTCGATTTGAAACAGACGAAATCAGATGCGTCCAAATCTGTTGCAATACAACTGTGGTTTCACAGTTAACTTTTCTGTGTAGTTAATTATGTGCCTAAAATCAACATGTGAAGAGCCAGATGATATTTAGCTTTTTAATAAAATATATTTCATTCAAAAATTATATCGAGTTGATAAAACCATAGTGAACGTCTCAATGATAAGTCTAATCACTTATCTGCATCGGAAAGGTGTGGCTACTCTCGGGTGTACTACACCCGAGTTTCAAAAACTTAAAAAAACGCGATCAAACAATCTAAAAAAAATCTGAAACTACGAGACATCAAACTTGATCAAATGATTGAGCTTCCTGCAAAATTTCAGCCAAAGAAAACAAAATCACTTCTCAAACAGTGCACAAAACTTTGAAGATTGGTTTTTTCTTTTTTGGTGAGAGCTCCTCTGATGTTAATTCTGGCCGAAATTTGGCAGTTAGCTCGAACATTTGATCAAGTTTGATGTCTCAAAGTTATAGATTTTTTCAAGTTAGTTTGATCACGTTTTTTTTCCAAAATTTTTAAATTCGGGTGTAGTACACTGTACACCCGAGAGTATAAAAATCCAGTCCCTATCTGCATGCCTTCCTTCGTTGCTAAGATGCTATCCCAAAAGTTCAAAACACACCAAAAACACCAACACTGCGTTTGGATGTCTCCTTTGAAGCCACCGAAACTGACTTGGTATTCCGCTAGCAGCAATGCAGGTGTTTGGCTGGACACCGAATCTGCATTGGAAACGAAGAGGCAATTTAGCCCGTTTTGGCTCCCACGTAAAACTCCCTCCCACAATTCGGAGGCCCGTCGCTCCGATTTCGACTGAAATCACTCTCCCGCAGAACATACTATTTCACCCCGCGACCACGAATAGAAGGAGAAAAGGAAAGGGAGAGAATGGGGAGCTCGGCTGCGACCTAGTAGGGAGCTCTGCGGCGACCACCACGACGCTCAGCGGCTGCGCAGGTACCCTTCCTCGAAGGTCCTCTCCCTCTCTTCCCCATTCCCGGTCCCATATTCTCCACCCCCTCTCGCATCCCCTAGTTCGCACTACCGTAGCTCCACCCCGGTCCATTCACCATCTCCGGCGGCGACCACCATGGATCCTGGTCCCCGTCCCCATCCTCGACGGCGGAAACAAGAGAAAATTCCGGCGGCGAGCACTGTACCGTCCGTCACGCCCGTCTCCTGAGCTGCGTTGCCGCCCCCACCCTGTACCTCAGCCCTGATTTTGACCCATGGTCGTGCTCCCTCAACCTCCGCTAGATGTAAGACCTCTGCTGGTCACCAACCCGTCCGTCCAAGAACACACTGTTTTCGTACTGTATCTTGCCTCTATAGTAGCAATGAATGGACCAATTTGATCTTCAGGGAGAGGTAAGGTAGCAGTTAACTGAACTTAACAACATTGTTGATTTCTTCAATACATGGTCTAATAGTTTCAGTGATAACACCATTTTATTATCGAGAACCCCAAAGACTGCAGGTTATTTCAGCAGTTCAGTCATGTGTATAATCTTTATGCTAATGTAATTATGCAATTCTAAAGTTTATCATCCAAACATGAGTTGGTATTGAAACCTCACACACATTTCAAGGGCCAATTCAGTGAACAGCCAAATAGACGAATTCGTATTCATGGCATTTCAGTTTCCTCATTGAATTGGATTTCAGTTCAATTCAATACGGAGGTCTTCAATACGGACATCCAAACGAAGCGCAGGTTTATGACTGCCTCAGGAGGGGGCTTACCACCATACAACATATTGGAATTTGGAAACAGGAAGAACTATACGGATATGAAAAAGGGCCTTAAACATGTTGAAAATCGTCACCGGGACCAAATTTCAAACCCTGCACGCCCTGTGCACCTACAGGGAAACCTTTCATAAGTTATGCTACATAAGGTTGCAGAGGCATCATAGAGAGGACCTTTTTCCACACCATCTTAGTCGAGACCACCTAGAATGATTCCAATTTTCTAAAAGTGAAATCGGATAAGATAATCTTCGCCTGAATCAGATTCCAAATCTGGCGGAATGGTAAATGGGAAGAGAAACAACAATCAAACGAGGCACAGATAATAAATATCGGATATCTTTGTCGGATTCAAAGTAGGACACAAGAAAGTCATTTTCTACAATACCAAATTCTTTTGTTTATGGGACCGAGTAATCCAGCCTTAATAATTCGGAATTATTTGGTTTAGCATTAGTTTATACTCCCTCCGTCCCACAATATAAGATTATTTTTTACACTAGTGTAGTGTCAAACATGCTATTACGATACGGGGAGTAGAAAACTGGAGGCGGTTGGAAAAAAAAAAGTCAGAACCGGTGACCTTAGCAGCTGGTTAAGCACCGGGAGTCCGTCCACGCCTTCAAACCAGAAAAACCGGTCGAACCGTCCGGTTATGGTCAAACCAAACCAGTGAACTGGGTGGTTTGCAGCGAACCGGGCGGTTTCATTGCCGATGCCAAAAATTGAGAGGAAAGGCTAAAAAAAGAAACTGATTTCCCCTCCCGCACGTTCCTGCCCCGCCTCCAATTGGAAAAAAATTATATGAGACCAGGTCTCATAAAATACACGTGAGACCCATTCTAAAGCATCTAATTTCTCCCCCCCTGATTTCAGGTGGGGGTGGGGGAGGTGCTTTGTGATTTGTAAATGCCACGTGTCATCCATCAGAGTGGGTCTCACCTGCTAATCTATGAGACCTGGTCTCATAGAATTTTTTTCCCCTCCAATTCGCCTCCCCCGCCCTCGGGTCGATCCCCTTCCTGCCGCCACCCCCCGCCGGCCACAGCCCCGTGCCGCTGGCCGTTCCTGCCGGCCGCACCGCGCCTCCGCTGCAGCGAGTCCGCACCGCCGCCGGTCAAGGCTCGAATCCAGCCTCTCAGGGGCCGGCGTCGCTCGTCTCCAAACTGTCCAGGGAGGCCGCTCGAGTACAGGGCTGTCCAGTGGACGCCGCCGCTCGGCCGCTGTGCGCTTGAGCCAGGACTCCAAGGTTCCCCGTCGCCGCCGCTGTTCGGCTGTCGCCTCCCGCGACTTTGTATGTTTCACTGTCCCGGCTGTTTCCTGTACTCCGTTTTACGATGCTTTCTCTGCTGTCACCTGTCAGTTGATCATGTGATGCTGTAGAGAATTAGATATTAGTGTATATGTATATGCTCTATGTTGTTGCGGTTCACTGTCCCGATTGGAGTTGCTCCTTGCTAATTTGCTATTGTGGTGGCTTGATGATTGTTGGCTGTTGTACCTAGTCATATTTTTATGTGCTTGTGTTGAAAAAATAACATAGCATGAGTACATCTGTCTACCCTCTAATTCCTCCGCCAAGTCGGTGGTGCAGCTCACAATGCGTCTATGAGGCTGGAGGGTAGGGACATATTTATACTCATATTCCTGAATGTTCAAATCTGTATCCGGATAGAATTCAGTTAGACTCCTAATCGAATTAACCAACCACCCACGACCATAACCGATTATTTTCTGAGTCAAATTCCTTCTTATCCCTAAGCACATACATGTGAGATATATGCCACGTTTAAGTAGTTTGGTTCCTATTTTAAACGTGTAGGCTTATATCAATCTACAGAGCTGAACTGTAAATAGCCTAGCCAATTCCAAACTTTTACTGTGCCTAGGCAAATAATTCCAGTATATATATAGACTTTGTTCCAGTATAGTTTGTACCCAGCTTTCTTGAGTAAAATTCCTCAAGTTCAATTGCAAATATTTGTACCAATCATTCATACACTGATTCCGTATGATTTTATTCCACAACCGAATAAATGTAGTATATAATGTTTTGGAAGACACCAAAAAATTCCTACAGCTTGTATACTGGATGGAACCATGGTTGCATGTGCGGATAAATTTGTTCGTCAAATAGTGACTTTCTGCTACGGATGGTTGGTACTTGGTTTGGTAGCTTGTTGTAAATGTGTTCCTGCGCATCGCAAAAACTGATTGCCAGTACTATTATTAATTTCAAACATAATTTGTATGAAAATGAATTGTATTGCTTCTTACCTTCACCATTGCAACCAAAATCGGGGGAGAATCAGACAATGAGTTATGTTGTTCTTTTTTCTTTATCGCTTTATTTCTTTCTTTTTTCCTTTTCAATTTCTGTTCGTTTTCCCCCTTTTCCTTTTCCAACTTTTTTCCCCGTTTTAGTTTTTTTTCAATTTATGTTTTGCCTTCTGGACTTCAACATTTTTCAAGAGAAAAGTATAGTTTCCCTCCTCAAATGTGGCCATTTGGATCAAATAC
>LR738711.1:164636212-164658844 GCA_902687465.1 Secale cereale | reverse complement strand
CCCCCCGAAAGTCCAAAAACGGTTAATTTGACCCCCCAAAATGTTTCATTTCGTATATTTGCGCATGAGGTATTTTTTGAGCATGTTATGAGGTATTTTTGGAATAGTCATAGGTGTCAAAATTTATCATGTTGCCGGAGAATATTTTTTGGCCCCGGGTTTGCTTTATTTCTGGCTCCGCCAGTACGTATATGAACATTTCCAACATTTATGCAGGTGATCATCCCTATTGCATCGGCCACTCGCGAGCAGCGTCTGTTCCCATCTCTACGGGTGCCTCGCCAACCACGTGGGTGCTCAGAGATGGGCCGTCGGCTTCTTCTCCCCCACACGAGGAGGCTTATGTTGTTCCTGCGGCCGATGCGCTACTCCGCCTCTGCCACCGCCACCGCTGGTTCTTCGCGCGACCCGCTCCACGTGTGCGTCGTCGGCAGCGGCCCCGCCGGGTTCTACACGGCCGAAAAGGTGCGGCCATTTGGTTCCCTTGTTTTTGCCTCTCTTTGGGGGTTGGTTTCTTTGCTTATCCCGTGTCCTTTTCGTCATTGTGATAGTGTTTCAGTGCTTTCTTCTGTGCTATAGTTGCAAAATTTCCCAGTTCTATGAAAATCTAAATGCTAAGGAGCAGTATTAGCCGTAGAACTGTGTAGCTTAATCGTGCTTGTAAAATGAGATGTGGTCTGAAAGCTGGAACCTGCTGGTGCAACAAAACCTTAAACACGAAACCATGTTTTTACAGCAACGCATATGGAGTTTTCTCTTGCATATGTTGCAACAGGAGAAGGAAAAGAACATATTCAGGCTAAAGATCTTTCGAAGGGTTTTCGTTTCAGGAGTTACTTTAATTCTTTCTGCGCACTTGTTTGGTGTTCATTCAGTCTTTTGTTGATTAAACAGATGCTAAAGGGTCATGAAGGAGTGCAAGTCGATATTATTGACAGGTTGCCGACACCGTTTGGCTTAGTTCGTTCTGGAGTGGCTCCAGATCATCCAGAAACAAAGGTGAGCATTCCATTCTGTTATCATTTTTTGCGAATACGCAAGTGTATCATTCCATTGATAGAGAGGGAAGAAAAAATAGTAGCTGTGACTCCCAAGCTACGTACACAAGAAGGCGTAGCCAGGAGCAGCAGGGAGCATAGGGCTAGGGGATTGCTCAGGCCCAATGCAGAAACTAGGCCTTGGCCCAAAGCTGTGCCTCCTCCTGAATGTTGAGTGTAAGCTCCGCGGTAGATGGACGCACGTGGTCTTATTGCGAAACTAAAATGCAATAAATTTTAATCTACAGTAGCTACTACCGTAACTGCATGAAACTAAAAAACATGTTTTCTTTAGAGTTGGACAGGTGGTGTACTTCCTTGCATCATCTTGAAGTAATTCATTCGTTCAACCAATATCTGTACAAGTTGCTTTATCGCCTCGTGATTTTACCTGCCGTCTCAGTTGGCATACTATAGCACTAAATAAATCCCTTAGAAGATTAAATTTTCCATGTTCTTTCAACAGATTGTGGTAAACCAATTTTCTCGTGTAGCTGCAAATCCTCGCTGCTCTTTTTTTGGGAATGTAACACTTGGAAGTGATGTATCTCTATCAGAGCTTCGGAAGACATATGATGTTGTAAGAAGATGACCATTGGTCTATCCTTTTTGCCACGTAGCCATTTTTTCTGTTGCCATAACTCTGTGAAGCTCTTTATTGAGATAATGCCGACTCAGTATTTACTGATTAACAGGTTGTTCTTGCTTATGGTGCAGAAAGTGATAGATCATTTGGTATTCCTGGGGAGGTATAACATACTTTTGACTAGTTAATTTTTATGTCGCAGATTTGTGGGGCACTTTTAGACTTCGTTTGTGTACTCTCGTCAATGGTTTATCATGTATACCACATGAGAGTAGAGTGCGTGTGGTGCTTATTTGATATTATCACCAAGATAATGAAATCACCAAAGTTTTCTTAACCATCTATCAGTAATAGCACATGAAACAGTATCACTGGAAATACAAACTGTGCACATAAACTGAAACAGGCTATTACATGCTACAGGCGTAGCATATAGTGTGCAAGCTTTTGTAGTATCATCACATGATTTCTTTTCTTATGTCGTGTCGGTCGGTTGGTTTATTCTTAATATCTTCTTTATATATAGGACCTCAGAGGAATACATTCTGCTCGAGAGTTTGTATGGTGGTATAATGGGCACCCAGACATGTGCAACTTGGCACCTGACTTGACAAACACAGATACTGCTGTGGTCCTTGGACAGGTATATGATTTGGTCTTGTAACGTTATCACCATTTGAATTTCAAACAGTGTATCAACATTATGGGGTTGACAATAATAACTCATAGTTACTTACATAATTGTTATGGCGCTTCTAGAAGGAGGGTGCGAGAGGACCGGTCGGGGGCCTTTTGCCCACGGCCGGGCAAGAGGGAAGGGATTTCCTTCTTAATTCTTGCTTGATTAGATTGATACATCTCCTCCCCTTATATAGAGAGGTTTACTTGACCCCTAAGCAAGCGACCCTTATCTCTAATTAACCCTAAGACTAACGGGCTATACCGCCAGCCCAGGCCCATTAGACCCATTACGTACTCTAACACTACACCCCACCTGGACATGCAGCTTGTCCTCGAGCTGCAACCTAACCAACTTATAACCATGACTCGACGCAACACAAACCTAACACCTAAAAACAAGCCTTTTACATCTCGGCTTGTTGTATTACTCTCAACCTGAAATAGACTGGGACGCTTTATCGTGGACCCTTGAACATAAAGTGGACACCATCCGCACGTCGGACGTGCACGTGTACAGCCACCTGGATCCCATGGACACCATCTGGACAAAAGAAGTGCATGTGTATGGCCACCTGGAAGTGGTCGCAAGAGTGACCGGCAGAGGCGCCCTCGCGGCGGCCGGTGGCGGAATGCAGTGGTGCTACGCGGTGCGCTCCTGTCGGTGACACCATGCCTTCTCCCTGCCGGACGGCTGTTGGTCTGCACCGCACAGAGAAGAGTGGAGGACTTTCGATGGAGAATGGAGAGGAGGGGTGCGCCCCCCCGAGGTCACTGTCCGTGGGGAAAACAGCATGCCCAAAATCCCCGACGCAGCGGACGAGATCGAGGTCTTTTGCGCAGCGAAGCGCAACTGGGAGGAGCGGCAGCTGCAGACCACGCATCTCCCGCACACGCCGACGCGCTAGGAGGCCGCGCGCAGCAGCCTGCAGCCTCACCGTCGCTGACACGTGGCGGGTAGTGATCCAAGCCGGCAGCGGTGACAGCGACGGCGGGAACTTGATCTGCTGGATGGGGACGCCTTGGGGAAGCGGTGATGGCGATGGCGGGAACTTGATCTGGTGGATCGGGACTCCCGCCGGTGCGGTCGATGCGGGGCCGGAGCTGACCGACGGTGGCTGCTGCAGCTGCAGCGGCTGTTGCGGTGTCGCGTTGGGCAGCGGTAGCGGCTGCTGCGGCGGAGCGCCGGGCGCGGCGGAGGCCGCCAGGAGCGGCGGCTACCACTGCAGCCAGGGCGTGGCGGTGGATGGCAGCTGCAGTTGCAGTGGTGCTGTGCCGGGCAGCGGCAGTGGCTGCGGCGGCGGAGCACCGGGCGCGGCGAAGGCCGCCAGGAGTGGCGGCTGCCACTGCAGCCAGGGCGGGGCGGTGGTGGCGGTGGATGGCAGTTGCAGCGGCCCGGCGAGCGTGGCGGAGGCCGCCTGGTGCGGCGGCTGCCACGGCGGCACAGCCGGGTGCGGCCCGTAGGACCAGGCCAAGAACAGGCTGATCTCCTGGACCGCCTGGGTTAGGTCCCGCAGCACCCCGGACATCTCCTCCGGGGTGAGGACGGCAGGGGCGGGCGCGACGGAGGATCCCGGCGCGGGCAGGAGCGGGGCGACGGTCGTGGTGGTCGCCGGAGGCGACAAGGTGACCGGCAGCGGAAGAGACAGGTTGGGCGGCGGTGAAGACATGATCGAACCAAAGCTAGCTGATACCAAATTGTTATGGCGCTTCTAGAAGGAGGGCGCGAGAGGGCCGGCCGGGGGACTTTTGCCCACGGCCGGGCAAGAGGGAAAGGATTTCCTTCTTAATTCTTGCTTGATTAGATTGATATACATCTCCTCCCCTTATATAGAGAGGTTTACTTGACCCCTAAGCAAGCGACCCTTATCTCTAATTAACCCTAAGACTAACGGGCTATACCGCCAGCCCAGGCCCATTAGACCCATTACGTACTCTAACAGTAGTCAGTTTTTCTTAATTTGAAATACATCTGGTCCATAATTTCATTCTAAATCAAGAGATTGCTATTATTTCATTTAATCCTGAAGTACTATGTCACTATGTAAAATGGTAAAAGCAATTCAAGCTCCTTTGTTGGAGCAATATTGTTTGAATTTTCATAACTCTGTTGCTGTTGTAGGAAGTTCGTAATTTAGTGTGTTTATTATCCTTCTATTGGGGTAAGTATTGTGCTTTATTTTTGTTTTCATAAGATTTTTGGAAAGAGGTATCCTTCTACGGGAGCATGAACATGAGTCATGAGTGCTCCATCATATGCCCAATTTAATGTGTGCTTTTTTGTCATGCTATAATCAAGGGAAATGTTGCGCTTGATGTTGCCCGTATTCTTCTTCGCTGTACAACCGAGTTAGCTTCCACAGATATTGCTGGTTATGCTTTGGATGCTCTCCGTAGCAGCACAATAAGGTATCCCTGATTTTCGTAGAAAACTATCTATTGTTTTCAGCTCTTCTGTATGTTAGAATGACAAGAAAATACTTGTGTTGCATTTGGTGGTTTATGTAAAGGAAGGTTTACTTGGTTGGGCGACGAGGCCCAGTACAGGCAGCTTGCACAGCAAAGGAATTACGTGAAATTTTAGGTACTTATATGTTGCAAAATCTGCACCTTAATACATTTTTCTCTTGAACACAATGAAGATGAGTGCCATTTTGTATTAGAAGCAGCACGACGCAAAGGTGCAATCTTGGTACATTCCTATTGGCTTGTTTCATTGCTCATGTTAATTCTAAAACTGACATCATGTAGGTTTGAAAAATGTCAAATTTTGCATCAAGGAGGCTGATCTTGCGACATCGGCTGCGGATAAGGTGTGTGCAGTAAAGTATGGCAGGCATTGCACATTGTGATTTGTGACTGACTGGGACCCATCTATTGCTTTCTTGCCCCATAAATCATGACTAGCCTAGTTCTGGAAATCAACAAATTAGGGATCAGAATGTGTTGCTCTTTATGGTGTTAGCTAGGGACAGTTTTTGGCTGGCTTGAGCTGATTCTGCTCAAATTTGCTTCTTATTCTTGCACATGAGCATGTTATCTAAAATTGTTGCTTGTAATATGGTGAAAACTTTGTTATTAGAACCTAGACACCTAGTTCTTTTAGAACAAAGTATGTTGGTGGAGAAACCACTGCATAGGGGACGGTGCAATAGGGAAACTGCATGGTGCCTGTGGGCTGTTAGGCAACATCTAGGATGGCGGAGTGGCTGAGAGATGAAAGGTCGTGAGCGATGACCATTCATCATTAAAATATCCGCTCTTCCCTTTATTTTCTGTGAGCACTAGAACATCAGGAAATTAATTTAAGTGAAGGAATATTGGTAGTGTTCTGTGTATACGATCAGCTATTTAGCTAGAATGTGTTACTGAACTCATAAAGGGTTGGTGTATTTATTGATTCTGGAGAAAGTACAGCACCCAAAACTTTTGGGATTCAGTTGACAATTAGCATTTAGCAGCTTTCTGTTCATTCTGCTTATGTGCCGAGAATGACACTGCCAATAAATGTTTAATCCTATAAATTTTTACAGCTCTTGGTTGCAACGGTTACAAACCAACCTTTTGCTAATATTTATATCATAGTGCTGCAAAGCTTATTACTCGTACATGTCCATCACTGTGGTATTTGCAAACCTGCTGCTAAATTGACTAAATGTTCCCTCCACCTTCTCTGATGTGGTCTTCTCGCTTGTGATAAAAGAAATCCGTTATCTCATTGCAGGAGGAGATGAGGAATAGTAGAATTAAAAGACGGGTGTATGAGTTGCTGTCAAAAGCTGCTACCGTGCATCAGGAAAACAACGACAATGACCAAAAGGAGCTTCATTTCGAGTTTTTTAGGAAACCTACCAAATTTCTCCCTTCAGAAGATGGTTCCACGGTTGGTGCTGTGGAACTCGAAAAGACTCTCTTAAAAGGTCAGATGTTGGGAGAGTTCTTGATTATTTGTGGGTACAAGTTTTGACGGTTTTGGGTACAACTTTTGACAGTTAGTTTTGTTGGTTATGTAGATGATGGAGCAACTGGAAAGCAGGTGGCAGTTGGAACTGGTGAGTTTGAAGAACTAAAATGTGGGTAAGTGCTTTAGCTCATATTTTCTTGAATTTTTATGTGACCAATTAAGGTTTCTAAGGCCCATCTTAAGCATCTATCTTCTTCTTAGAATTGTCTTGAAGAGTATTGGTTACAAATCATTGCCAATAGAAGGTTTGTCCTTCGATAAATACAGAGGTGTGTGGTATTGCCTTTTTATTTACTGCCCTTTCTAATCCATGAAGAAGCTTTTTCAATAATGTTTGTTTAAGAGTTAAGACTATATTTGTTGCAGGAGTTGTCCCAAATTTGAGGGGCAGAGTTCTGTGTAGTGAATCAGAGACTGCCACGGTGGAGCCAGGACTGTATGTGGTAGGATGGTTGAAGAGAGGACCAACTGGGATTGTTGCTACAAATCTCCATTGTGCCGAGGAAACGGTATGTACTTTAAATCATAATGATAATCCCATGGTGGAACTGCCCTTAAGATATCTTGGTATTTTGTTGGCTGCTTTTCTTCCAAACAATTCCTAGGCGCACGTCGCGATATGAAGCGTGAGCATGCAAATTCTGTGCTGTAAAAATAATAATTTAGCTACACTTACTGTTGCTTTATTAGACACCTCCCTTTTTCTGCCCAGCACACAAATCGGCATGTTTTTGGCTTATGGTTTTTTTGATGCTTCGTGCTTCATCCCTGTAATATACATCATGGAATTTGGCCAGAATGTTTGAAAACATTAAAATGTGATTTTATTTTACACCCAAGTTAGAAAGAAACTTATTCAGCATCAAGGTACGACATAATTTGTCGATTTATAATGGTGTTGCCAAGTAAGCTGCTCGATGAAATTTATCTTTTGAGGAACTATTCTGAATATTAGTTGGTTGACAGGTGGATAGCATCCTTGAAGACGACAGGAAGGGCGTATTCACGGACCCATCTGGTCCGAAAAGGCAAGGCCGGCGGGGACTACTTGAGATTCTAGAACAAAAGAATGCCCGCTATGTGCCCTTCGATGGCTGGGAGAAGATCGATTCCAAAGAGAAGGCAGACGGCGAGCCGAAGAACAAGCCTAGGGAGAAGATCACAAGATGGAATGAGCTCCTGGAAGCTGCAAGGGAGGGTTAATTGAAGGGCCACACATATGCATCTGAAGGAGCTGCTGGTTCAGGCCAGGCGTCAACCGAATCAAAGAAACAGACTACGAGGCACAATCTGAATGCTGAAAGGACAACAAATCACGTACGTACTGAACCAAAGAAAGTCAAGTGATAATGCAGTCTTAGCAATGAATCATGCGTACCAATACTGGTTAAAATCCCAAAAGGCTCGATCACTGAAGCCACATGAAACCATTGTATTCGTGAGATGCCACCTCATCTAAATCATGAGCATTTTTTTGATAATGAACATCTATAGTCTACCACTAACATTTAAACTATAGGCTTACCCACGAGTGCATCCATTCTGCACCTGGGCTCAGATGAGCCCGCGTGTGAACAGTAAGATGCTCAAGCATGTGGTGCCCGTGCGTAATTTGTGAAGTTTGGACGTTTTGTGTTTTTTTGGTACGGGCTCCTCAGATGTTGTTGTCAAATGCCTCAACACCATGGCCACTGAGGTCAAGATCGTACGGGCTCCTCTGACACAAGTTCATCAATTCCCCATTGCAGGATCTAGTTATGCAGAATGCAATTTGCAAGAACAAGCTTGACCTGGGTAGGGTAAGAGTGGAATGCCTTTTGATCCAGGATCTTAAACCTATTCTTCAGAGCTCTAAGACCGGAGTGTCTGAGATTTATGAAATATGCCCTAGAGGCAATAATAAAAATGGTTATTATTATATTTCCTTAATCATGATAAAGGTTCATTATTCATGCTAGAATTGTATTGACTAGAAACTTAAATACATGTATGAATACATAAACAAATACAGTGTCCCTAGTAAGCCTCTACTAGACTAGCTCGTTGATCAAAGATGGTTAAGGTTTCCTAACCATAGACATGAGTTGTTATTTGATAACGGAGAATGATGTGATGGACAAGACTCATCCGTTAGCTTAGCATTTGATCGTACAGTTTATTGCTACAGCTTTCATTAATGTCAAATACATATTCCTTCGACTATGAGATAATGCAACTCCCGGATACCGGAGGAATGCCTTGTGTGCTATCAAACGTCACAACGTAACTGGGTGATTATAAAGATGCTCTACAGGTATCTCCGAAGGTGTTTTGTTGGGTTGGCGTGAATCTATATTAGGATTTGTCACTCCGAGTATCGCAAAGGTATCTCTGGACCCTCTCGGTAATACACATCATAATAAACCTTGTAAGCAAATGACTAATGCGTTAGGCATGGATGATGTATTACGGAACGAGTAAAGAGACTTGCCGGTAACGAGATTGAACTAGGTATAGAGATACCGACGACCGAATCTCGGGCAAATAACATACCGACGGACAAAGGGAATTGTGTATGTTGTCATAACGGTTCGACCGATAAAGATCTTCGTAGAATATGTAGGAGCCAATGTGAGCATCCAGGTTCCGCTATTGGTTATTGACCGGAGAGGTGTCTCGGTCATGTCTACATAGTTCTCGAACCCGTAGGGTCCGTACGCTTAACGTTCGTTGACGATATAGTATTGAATGAGTTATGTATGTTGGTGACCAAATGTTGTTCGGAGACCCGGATAAGATCACGGACATGACGAAGAGCTCCAGAATATATGGGATAATAGTGTTTGAACTCCGGGAAGGTTTCAGAATTCACCGGAAGGGGTTTCGGATGTTTCCTGAAATGTTTGGGCATGAGAAAACTTTATTTGGGCCAAGGGGTAAAGCCCATGAGGGTTTTGGAAAGTGCAAAAGGAAGTTTTGCGGAGGCCAGGGGCTAGACGCCAGGGACCCTGGCGTCTAGGGCTAGACGTCGGGAACCCTTGCGTCTGGGCCTAGAGTCCGAGTAGGACTCTTGCCTTTCGGGAAAAACCGACTTTGAGGAGGCTTTTGCTCCAAGTTTCGACCCCAGGGCTCAACATATAAATAGAGGGGTAGAGCTAGCACCCAAGAGATATCAAGATTCACCATGCCGTGTGCCGGCAACCCCGTACCCTCTAGTTTATCCTCCGTCTAGTTTCTGTAGTGCTCGATGAAGCCATGCGGAGATTGTTCTTCATCACCAATCGTCACTACACCGCCGTGTTGCCGGAACTCATCTACTACTTCGCCCTATCTTGCTGAATTAAGAAGGCGAGGACGTCAAGCTAAACGTGTGCTGAACGCGGAGGTGCCGTACGTTCAGTACTTGATCGGGGCGGATCGTGAAGGTGTACGACTACATCAACCGCGTTGATAAACGGCTCCGCTTAGCGATCTTCAAGGGTATGAAGATGATTCCCCCCCTCTCGTAGCTATGCATCTCCATGGATAGATCTTGCGTGTGCGTAGAATTTTTCTGTTTTTCATGCAACGTTCCCAAAGCAAGATGCCTCTAGACGAAAGCCTGCAGTCTTTGGAATCTATTATCGTCAAAGTTTTTGTTAGCATCAGTACAGACGCAAGCGCTCATATACACACACATACACTCACCCCTATGAGCACCTCCGAGAGACTGAGCCGGCATATCATCTTGAGATTTACGAAGTCACCGTAGGCGCCTCGTCGTCGACGGGAACGTCTCCTCCCACTGAAAGCGCATCGCCGGAAATCCTGAAATAAATCCAGAAATAATGCGAGCACCAGGATTTGAACCCCGGTGGGTTGAGGATACCACTGTCCACCTAACCACCTCAACCACAGGTTGGTTCGCATCTATTATCGTCAAAGTTGACCAGTACTTGGGAGTTGTACTACAGCCGCGAACCAGTTGTGCACATGGGAGTAGGGCTCCCCCTTGGCACGCCTCCTCCCTAGGCCGGTCGCCTCCTCCCTCTCCCTCCTTTATATACATGGGGAGGGCACCCCTAGAACACACATCAATTGTTCCTAGCCATGTGCGGTGCCCCCCTCCACAGTTACACACCTCAGTCATATCGTCGTAGTGCTTAGGCGAAGCCCTGCGCCGGTAACTTCATCATCACCGTCACCACGCCGTCGTGCTGACAAAACTCTCCCTCGGCCTCAGCTGGATCAAGAGCTCGAGGGACGCCATCGAGCTGAACGTGTGCTGAACACGGAGGTGCCGTACGTTCGGTACTTGGATCGGTTGGATCGCGAAGACGTTCGACTACATCAACTGCGTTACTAAATGCTACCGCTCTTGGTCTACGAGGGTAGGTGGACACACTCTCCCCGCTTGTTGCTATGCTTCTCCTAGATAGATCTTGCGTGATCGTAGGAATTTTTTTGAAATACTACGTTCCCAACAGTGGCATCATGAGCCAGGTCTATGCGTAGATGATATGCACGAGTAGAACACAATGAGTTGTGGACGATAATAGTCATACTGCTTTCCAGCATGTCATACTTTGATTCGGCGGTATTGTGAGATGAAGCAGCCCAGACCGACATTACGCGTACGCTTACGCGAGACTAGTTTCACCGTTACGAGCACTCATTGCTTAAAGGTGACCGGCGGGTGTCTGTCTCTCTCACTTTAGTTGAATCGAGTGTGACTACGCCCGGTCCTTGTGAAGGTTAAAACAACACACTTGATGAAAAATCGTTGTGGTTTTTATATGCGTAGGTAAGAACGGTTCTTGCTAAGCCCGCAGCAGCCACGTAAAACTTGCAACAACAAAGTAGAGGACGTATAACTTTTTTT
Organism: Secale cereale; assembly: GCA_902687465.1. Classification (NCBI taxonomy): domain Eukaryota; kingdom Viridiplantae; phylum Streptophyta; class Magnoliopsida; order Poales; family Poaceae; genus Secale; species Secale cereale. The sequence goes on along the minus strand of LR738711.1, from coordinate 164,647,739 downwards.
TGCAGGGCATGTTGTGATGTGATATGGTCAAGACGTGATGAGTTATACGTTATTGTATGAGATGATCATGTTTTGTAAATTATCGGCAACCGACAGGAGCCTTATGGTTGTCTCTTTATTGTATGAAATTGCGAAGGCCATGTAATTGCTTTACTTTATCACTATGAGTTAGCGATATTAGTAGAAGCAATAGTTGGCGAGACGACCACGACGCTACAATGAAGATCATGGTGTCAAGCCGGTGACGATGGAGATCATGACGATGCTTTGGAGATGGAGATCAAAAAGCACAAGATGATGATGGCCATATCATGTCACATATTTTGATTGCATGTGATGTTTATCTTATTATGCTTCTTATTTTGCTTAGTACGACGGTAGCATTATAAAATGATCCCTTACAAAATTTCAAGGTACAAGTGTTCTCCCTGAGTATGCACCGTTGTGAAAGTTCGTCGTGCCGAGACACCAGGTGATGATCGGGTGTGATAAGCTCTACGTTCAAATACAACGGGTGTAAGACAGTTTTGCACATGCATAATACTCGGGTTAAACTTGATGAGCCTAGCATGTACAGACATGGCCTCGGAACACTAGAGACCGAAAGGTTGAGCGTGAATCATATAGTAGATATGATCAACATAAGATGTTCACCATTGAAAACTACTCCATCTCACGTGATGATCGGACATGGTTTAGTTGATTTGGATCACGTGATCATCTAGATGACTAGAGGGATGTCTATCTAAGTGGGAGTTCTTTAGTAATATGATTAATTGAACTTTAATTTATCATGAACTTAGTCCTGATAGTTTTTGCATATCTATGTTGTTATAGATCAATGGCCCGTGCTACCGTTCCCTTGAATTTCAATGCGTTCCTAGAGAAAGCTAAGTTGAAAGATGATGGTAGCAACTACACGAACTCGGTCCGTTACTTGAGGATTATCCTCATTGCTGCACAGAAGAATTATGTCCCGGAAGCATCGCTAGGTGACAGGCCTGCTGCAGGAGCAATGTGACGCCCCCGATTTGACCGTACACTAATCATGCACGCAAATGTGTACGACCAAGATCAGGGACTCACTGGAAGATATCACAACACAACTCTAGACACAAATTAAAATAATACAAGCTTTATATTACAAGCCAGGGGCCTCGAGGGCTCGAATACATAAGCTCGAAAACACAAGAGTCAGCGAAAGCAATAATATCTGAGTACAGACATAAGTTAAACAAGTATGCCTTAAGAAGGCTAGCACAAATGTATCAACGATCGAAAAGGCAAGGCCTCCTGCCTGGGACCTCCTAACTATCATCCTCAGGATCTTCTGGCTCCTGGACTCCATCAATCTGGTTGCATCATCCGAGAAGAAGGGACAAAAGGGGGAGCAAAGCAACCGTGAGTACTCATCCAAAGTACTCGCAAGCAAGGATCTACACTACATATGCAATGATATCTGTGTAAAGGGGTAATATATGTGGACTGAACTGCAGAAAGCAAAATAAGAGGGGGATAGCTAATCCAATCGAAGACTACGCTTCTGGCCACCTCCATCTTGCAGCAGTAGAAGAGAGTAGATGGAATAGTAACAAGTGTCAAAGCTTCTGGCAGCCTCTGTCTTGCAGCAGTAGAATAGAATAGATGTTAAGTTCACCAAGTAAAAACGTATAGCATAGTCCTACCCGGCGATCCTTCCCTCGTCGCCCTGTGGGAAAGCGATCACCGGCTTGTATCTGGAACTTGTCTGGGTGTGTTTTATTAAGTCTCCAGTGCTAGTTGTCATGAGGTCAGAGTACAACTCCGGGTCGTCCTTTTACCGAGGGACACGGCTATTCGAATAGATTAACTTCCTTGCAGGGGTGCACCACATAACCCAGCATGCTCGATCCCATTTGGTCGGACACACTTTCCTGGGTCATGCCCGACCTCGGAAGATCAACACGTCGCAGCCCTACCTAAGCACAACAGAGAGGTCAGCACACCGGTCTAAGTCCTAGGCGCGCAGGGGTCCGGGCCCATCGCCCAACGCACACCTGCACGTTGCGTACGCGGCCGGTTAGCAGACCTAGCAACCTCCATTACTAAGGAAGTTACGTTACGCGGTCCAACCCGGCGCGCGCCGCTAAGCCGCTGACGTCAAGAAGGTTTCGGCTGATAGCACGATGTCGAGTGCCCATAACTATTCCCACGTAGCTAGTTAGTGCGTATAGGCCAATGGCCAGACTCGGATCAAATACCAAGATCCCGTTAAGCGTGTTATTATGAAATAACCGCGGACAACGATCAGGGCCAGACCCACCTGTCTCCTAGGTGGTCGCAACCCGCCCTGTCGCTCCGCCACAAAGTAACCATCAAGGGGCTGCCGGGAACCCCGGCCCACCACTACCTGTGTGGAACCACCTGCCCCTTCAGCCCCCATATCCGAATCATCATCATGTGTATGTAATAGTATAATATATACCCGTGATCACCACCTGAGTGATCACGGCCCCATAGTATAGCATGGCAGACGGACAAGGATGTAGGGCCACTGATGGAATACTAGCATCCTATACTAAGCATTATGATAGCAGGTAAAGTTATCAATAGATGTAGCAACAATGACAGGCTATGCAACAGAATAGGAGATATCGAATCAACAACAGTAGCAACCTAATGCAAGAATAAGAGAGATGAGAATGTGCGATATCTGGTGATCAAGGGGGGGCTTGCCTGGTTGCTCTGGCAAGAAGGAGGGGTCGTCGTCGACGCAGTCGATCACAGTGGCACCGTCAGCGGTCTCAGCCCCGGGGTCTATCGGAGAGAAGAGGGGGAAGAAACAATAAATATAAAGCAAACATCACACCACAAAGCATAACATGGCAATACGCGGTGCTACGTGTGACCTAACGCGGTAGTAGGTGATACCGACGAAGGGGGAAAACATCCGGGAAAGTATTCCCGGTGTTTCGCGTTTTCGGACTGATGAACCAGAGGTGAAATGTTGCACGTTCGCTATGCTAGAGACGTGTGGTGAACGAACAGACCGCGTATTCGGATTCGTCTCGTCGTTCTGATCATTTTTCATATATAAATTATTTTCATCCGAGTTACAAATTATTTTATAATAATTTTCAAAGTTTTATTCATTTTCTGAATTTAATTTTAGTTATTAAATTCGAATTAAAACAACAAATACTTTTATACACAGCAGCAGCTAGCCACTGTGTATGACATGTGGGTCCAATGGGGCTGAGTCAGCCCAGTCAACTGTTGACCAGTTGACTGGTCAACAAAGTCAAAGGGACCTGGGGGTCCTACCTGTCACTCACTGGGAGTGCCCAGTCAGCAGAGTTGGCTAGTCAACTAAGTCAAAGGGACCCGGGGGTCCTACCTGTCACTAACTGGGAGTGCCCAGTCAACAGGGTTGACTAGTCAACTGGGTCCAGCGGGACCCGGTAGTCAGTGATTGTTTATAATAATAGGTTTTAAATAGTTTAATTAAACAAATTAGTATGTGGGCCGGGTTGTCAGTGACTAAGACTAATTGAACAAGTTAATTAGTTTAAACAGTAATTAGGTTAATCTAGTTAAGATTAATTAATTAATATTTTAATTATTATTATTTATATTTATTTATATGTTTTTTATTCTTTTTTTTACATTCTGGGGCAGGCCCACATGTCATAGGCCCGAGGGGGCCTAACGGGGCGGAGCGGTTTAACGGGCGCGGGCGTCGACGCCCGACTCGGTGCCTAGATCGACGGGCAGGGGGGCGCTAGCCACGGGCGTGGCGAGGCCGCTGACGTGGTCGCCGGCGCCATGACGCCGGCCAAGGAAGAACGGTGGAGGGCGGCGCCACGGGAGGGAGCCCCGACGCGAGCGCAGGCAGCAGCAAGAACTGACGGGCGCCGGCGGCATGCAGAGCACTAGCAGCAAAGAGCCGCGGTGGCTCGGATAGCCAGGGAGCAGGGCACGGGCAGGCAAGGCCGGTGCCCGCGCCGGCAGGCTCGGGGCGCGCGCGGGGGAGGTCGGACGTGGGCGTGGACACGCGGGAGCGGACGGCACGCGAGGAGCGGACGGGTCGTGGCGCACGAGCGCGGCTAGGGGTGGTCGTCGGGCGCGATGACCACGGGGTGGTAGAGAGGGAGCACGGGGCGGTGCTCACATGCGTTGGAGGGGAGTGGGGCGGCGAGGCATGATGGCGGCCGTCGAGGACGAGTCGGAGGAGGCAGTGAAGGGTGGCGCCGGCGGGGAGGTCCGGCGATGGGGAGGCCTCCAGGCGGCGGCTGACGGGGCGCCGGGTGGTGCTGCAGGGCAGAGATGGCAGTCCTCGGGCGCGGGCGTGCTCGCCAGGGCCGCGGGGAGCAGCGGCGGACGCGACAGGGACGGCGAGGCGCCACCGACGGCAGGGGGGAGGCTCTGGTGCGGCGATGGTGGCGGTTGCGGGCGGAGTAGAGGGGCGGGCGCGGCCAGATCGGGGAAATGGGCGGGGAGTGGGGGAATCGAGGGTTAGGGTTCCGGGGTAGTGGGGGATATGGGCGCGGCTGGTGGGCTGGTCTGGCGGCCCGGTGGCCTGCTGGGCCGTGGCCCAGTGGGGGGAGACCTTTCTCTTTTCTGTTTTTATTTTACTTTTGTTTTTGTTCTATTTTTTCTTATTATTCTTTTACTGTTTTTATTTTATTTCCCAACTTAATTTTGTTTCTAAAATAGATAATCAACACCCAAATTTGTAGTACTAGATATAACTCTGCCACAATAACTTTGGCACCTAAATAAATAGTTGCATAATTATTTATTATTTAAAAGTATTTAAATAACAGTTTTGTCGTTGTTTTAGTTACTATGGTGCATTTAAATACTTTACAGAGGTGTGATTTCTCTACCGTTATTACTTATGATTTATCTTTCACATTGAGAACATTTTTGTTTTGACATTTGAAAACTTTTAATGTTTGACTTTATTTTAAATTTGAATTGGTTTGAACCAACACGAGTTTATCAACAGTAACCGAGGTGACGTGGCATCATTAGTAGAGGGTTACTGTAGCTTAATTACTCGGGCGTCACAAGCAACTCCGGATGTTATGAACGTTTGGCAAGCTCGTTCTGATGACTACTCGATAGTTCAGTGTGCCATGCTTTAGGTCTTAGAATCGGGACTTCAAAGACGTTTTGAACGTCATGGAGCATATGAGATGTTCCAAGAGTTGAAGTTAATTTTCAAGCAAATGCCCGAATTGAGAGATATAAAGTCTCCAATAAGTTCTATAGCTGCAAGATGGAGGAGAACAGTTCTATCAGTGAAGCCTTACTCATAATGTTTGGGTACTACAATCACATGACTCAACTTGGATGCAAAGTTGACGTAGATAGTGTTATTGATAGAGTTCTTCAATCACTGCCACCAAGTTATAAAGGCTTCATGATGAACTATAATATACAAGGGATGCAAAAGACAATACCCGAGCTCTTCGCTATGCTCAAAGCTGCGGAGGTAGAAATCAAAAAGGAGCATCAAGTGTTGATGGTTAACAAGACCACTAGTTTCAAGAAAAAGGGCAAGGCAAAGAAGGAGAACTTGAAGAAGAATAGCAAGCCAGTTGCTAATCCCGCGAAGAAACCCAAGTCTGGAGCCAAGCCTGAAACTGAGTGCTTCTACTGCAAAGGGACTGGACACTGGAAGCGGAACTGCCCCAAGTATTTGTCGGATAAGAAGGATGGCAAAGTGAACAAAGGTATATTTGATATACATGTTATTGATGTGTACCTTACTAATGCTCGTAGTAGCGCCTGGGTATTTGATACTGGTTCGGTTGCTAATATTTGTAACTCGAAACAGGGGCTACGGATTAAATGAAGATTAGCTAAGGACGAGATGACGATGCGCGTGGAAAATGGTTCCAAAGTCGACATGATCGCCGTCGGCACGCTACCTCTACATCTATCGTCGGGATTAGTTTTAGACCTAAATAATTGTTATTTGGTGCCAGCATTGAGCATGAACAATTATATCTGGATCTTGTTTGTTGCGAGACGATTATTCATTTAAATCAGAGAATAATGGTTGTTCTATTTATATGAGTAATATCTTTTGTGGTCATGCACCCTTGAAGAGTGGTCTATTCTTGTTGGATCTCGATCGTAGTGATACACATATTCATAATATTGAAGCCAAAAGATGCAAAGTTGATAATGATAGTGCAACTTATTTGTGGCACCACCGTCTAGGTCATATTAGTGTAAAGCGCATGAAGAAACTCCATGCTGATGGACTTTTGGAATCACTTGATTATGAATCACTTGGTGCTTGTGAACCATGCCTCATGGGCAAGATGACTAAAACTCCGTTCTCCGGAACAACGGAACGAGCAACTGACTTGTAGGAAATCATACATACTGATGTATGTGGACCGATGAGTGTTGAGGCTCGCGACGGGTATCGTTATTTTCTGACCTTCATTGATGATTTGAGCAGATATGGGTATATCTACTTGATGAAGCACAAGTCTGAAACATTTCAAAAGTTCAAAGAATTTCAGAGTGAAGTAGAGAATCATCGTAATAAGAAAATAAAGCTTCTACGATCTGATCGCGAAGGCGAATATTTGAGTTACGAGTTTGGTCTTCATTTGAAACAATGGGGAGTAGTTTCACAGCTCACGCCACCTGGAACACCACAGCGTAATGGTGTGTTGGAACGTCATAACCGTACTTTATTAGATATGGTGCGATCTATGATGTCTCTTACCGATTTACCACTATCGTTTTGGGGTTATGCTTTAAAGACAGTTGCATTCACGTTAAATAGGGCACCATCTAAATCCGTTGAGACGACACCTTATGAACTGTGGTTTGTCAAGAAACCCAAGTTGTCATTTCTTAAAGTTTGGGGCTGCGATGCTTATGTGAAAAAGTTTCAACACTGGTGCGCGTCGGTACGGTTTAAACCCCTTTCCGTGACGGCATTTGGAACCATCGCCAAGTGAGTGTGGGCGATAGGGGGGGGGGGGTCCTTCCCACACGACCCAGAAATCGTCAGGGATAGGCCGCCTTTATGATATCTCGAATATCCCAAACGCTTCATCCTTGCTACTCGTTTGTGCTCGCATTGCCATCGCAGTCGGACTTTTGTGGTTCTGCCTAAAACCAGGCAGATTCTAGGCATGGGAGCTTTCCATATAGATTCTAGGCAGATTCCAGGCACGGGAGATTTACGATGCCTACCACATCACAAACAGTTCATGATTACAAACCGTGTACGATAGGTAGACAATCACACACATTTAGTTTTCCCGCACCGTATGTGATAGTGTCTGACATCACACACGCTTTGCGAACGGCAACTGTGTGCATGCTTGCACACGTTTCCTCTGTGTGAACCGTCTCGAATTATGGTGTATAGCGCAAACGTTTTTGTTTTACCAACCGTGTGTGCTGTAATGACCTGCACAACGTAATTTCGCCCTAATTTAATTGCTGCTATTTAAAATTGTACCTAATTTAAACTTGAAAGTAGGATATAGCTTTATTCATATCCATCAGGTTCAAACAACCAATGCATTATTCGATTCACAGGTACATATGTTTAAGAATTACAGAAGCACCAAATAAAGAATGATGTACCAGGGTTCTATACTTGTACTATTATAGATGGTAAAGAAAGAGGCGACAGACATTCCAGTTGCTGAACAAGGTGAAGCGTAATGGCCCTATTGTGCTCTCCTGGATGCAGAAGGCACGCATGACTCTAGTCCAACCCCTTGTGATGGCCGTCCGCCAATAATGTAGTTTGAGAGGTAATCTTGAGTAAACTGCTTCAGGATCCACTACAAAAGAAAAAAGATTCAGATATTGTCATCTAACACAACTCATTACGGGCAGTAAAAAGAAGGCTACATGGTTCTTACTTACCATCGTGTAGTTTACTGTTGTCTTGCATAAAGTGTAAACAAATAGTTCGATTGACATCTTTTGACCTATTTTAGTAACAATCTTTATCAGTTTCCTCACTTGATGCTGGTTCATGAATATCTCATTGCCCAATACGCAGAAAGGGTCGAAGTGCGGATCTTTGGCAATGATATATGTACCTAAAAGCACCAAGTTAATATTAGAAGCTAAACAACAATTGAAAAATGATGTAGTACAACACTCCATCCATCCCATTATATACGGTTTTAACATGTATATCTAGACATCATCAGAACATTAAGGTAACACTCTTCCTTGTTGCTATGTAGCCTAGGATTGCATATTTAGTCATTCAGTACAATGCATGTTGCTAGACAACAATTGAAAAACTAAAAGGCATGTTAACTGCAATATTCTTAACATCAACCAAATATCGTAATTCATAGTGGTATTGTTGAAACTGTTATTGACGAAATTGAACTGCACAACAAATAGTTGCACATATAGAGCATCACATTGTGAAGAACTAAAATAAGCAAGTCATAAGGACATTTCTAGGCGATCCTTAAAAAGTTAAAGGACTAAAACCCTTAGTGGATATATACATACTCCAGCAATTTTTGGCCTTTTCTAGTCGACCCCCTAAACTTAAGGTTGTAAACTTCAATTTGATCAAGTTCAAAGCAGGTTCAATCGAAAGTAGCATGCATTCAAACATAAACATAGATAGTTTTGCATAACCGAACATAAAAAATAAATTTAAACTAAGCTAAACTACTTTCGGTCGAAGTAGAGGTCGAGCCAATCCTTCCTCGTCATGTACGGTGTGCCGCGAGCCGGGTCCGGGCCAGTACCGTCGTTGGGGTCATTGGGGAAGGCACTCCTCCACTCGTTGACGTCGATCTCCTTGTCCTCGGGGCCTACCTCGACGCCCTCCACGCCGTCGTCGCTGCCGCCTTCGACCCCGTCATCAGATGAGAGCGCGATAACCTCGCCGCCCTTTGCGCCGCCGTCCTCGCCGCCTTCGACCTCGTCATCCGAGGAGAGCGGGATAACCTCACCGCGCTCCGCACCGGCAAAGATCGCCCGCTCCGCCTCCACGAGCTTCGGGTGCTGGCGGCAGAGCTCTTGCATGTAGGCCTCGGCTGTGGCCTCGGCCTCGAGGCACTCCCACGCCTCGCGGTCCTCCCGCGCCATAGCCGAGCTCACCACCCCTGGCTCCGGTGGAACGAGGTGGACCGGACGTGTGCCGAAGGGGAAATTGAGCCTAGCCGCCGCGCCGTGGTAGCGGACCTGCCAGCGGTCGTACTCCATGGCCGCAAACTCGGCCGTGTGGAAGCTACCGAGCCACCGGCGGGTGTGGGTCTCTCGATCTATAATCTCGACGACCCACGTCCCCCACCGCCGCTGCCGGACCCCGAGGTAGGACTTCATCGGCTGTCGGGTCCGAGGGAGGACGGGGAAGTCCTCAAACCGGCGTAGGGGCGCGGCGGCGGGCGGATCGGGGGACCAGCGACGGTGGATCGGGCCCGCAGAGGATGATGGGGACACCTCGGCGGCCACCTCACCGGCGTCGAGCGAAAAGGCTGCGATAAACCTCTTTTGGCCATTGGCTCCTCGAGCTCCCCGGCACACCGGCAAAAGTTCGGTATGGAGGCGTCGGCGATGGCGGCGACCTACCAATGGTTTCGAGGGTTTTGTGTGTCTGTGTGAGCGGAGGTTTTGGGGTGTATGTGGAGGGGTGGCAAGGTTGTGTTTGAGGAAATACTGCGGCAACTGAAAATTTTACTAGGCGGGAGTAACAAGGCGGGCTACTGAAAATTGGGATCAAGGGCGAGCAAATATTTTTGAGATTGTGAGGGATGCAGAGGTGGGAGTAAAATGCCGGGCTACTGAAAATTTGAATCAAGGGACTGAAGCAAAGGGGGAGTAACAGACATCACATACGGTCCGCACATACTAATCGTGTGCTATCAAACATTAAAACCTTCCAGGTAGTAGATATTTTCGAGATTGCGAGGGATGCAGAGGCGGGAGTTTTTGGGGAGTGAGCTAGTGTGCTTGACACGCCGGCTATGGACTGTAGCCGACACACCTTCTCGCGTACTATACACCGACGGTGCTCCACGATATTTTGTACTACATCTCACACGGTTGGTGATAATAAACTGTGTGCGATCTACTTGATTTGAATTACAAAATGGGGTCACTCCGGCAATGGACGCAGTTTGAATTGCTAGACCATTTATCTGCAGTGAACATGCAACTATATGTGTGTTGTAAAAGAATTGGAATAATTCAGGGTTTGTTTGGACATTTTATACATTAACTGGTTTTCTAGCCATTTCACATGCACAATTCAAAATTAAACTACATGCACATGCTCCGGTGCATACAAATTGGTTGAAAAATCAAATCTGTGTCCTTCAGTGCATGCTTAGGTCCCATGCAATAAATGGGAATGAATTTTTCGGGTTTCGTTTGGCCTTTTTTATACATTAACTGGGTTTTCTAAGCATTTTATGTGCATAATTCAAATTTGAGCTACAAGCACATGCTCCAATGCACCAAAGTTGGTTGAAAAATCACATGCGTGTCCTTGGGTGAATTTCTAGGTCCCATGCAAGAGATGGGAATGAATTTCAAACAACAGGGCATTGTTGATTGCCGGAAAAACATTGAGATGCCTGGGTTTTAAATTCTAGTAAATCCAAAACTCGTCTAAAATTCACGAAACTTGGCATGCTATCATGGAGCGGCATCAACAGAGTTTTTCAATTTCAGGGTCATTTAGCTCTAAAAAGTTCAGTAAAGCATGAAAAATACCAAATGAACTCATAAAGGGTTGATTGATGATGTGGATTTGAATGGTGCATTTTGAACACACAAAAAGTATGGACTTCAAATAAGTTAAAAAAAAATAAAATGCCTTCGTACCAGAAGAGTTTTCGTCTGAAACCCTCATACTTCGAATGAGATTGTCAATTTTTTACACGAAGTGCATCCAGTTTTTGCCGTAACCCTCTCTACTTTTTTTCACACGCTATGTGGGTGAAATGATGATACCATGCCAACTTTCAACCCTTTCAGAGTTCATTTGAAGTGTTTTTCAATTTCAGGGGCATTTAGCTCTAAAAAAATTCAGTAAATGCATGAAAAATACCAAATGAACTCAGAAAGGGTTTATAATTGATGATGTGGATTTGAATGGTGCATTTTGAACACACAAAAATTCTGGACTTCAAATAAGTTCAAAAATATGAAATGCCTTTGTAACAGATGAATTTTTGTCCGAAACCCTGATACTTCGAAAGATATTATCCATTTTGTACACGAAGTGCATCCAGTTTTTGTCGTAACCCTCTCTACTTTTTTGCACATGCTATGTGGGTGAAATAATGATACCATGCCAACTTTCAACCTTTTAAGAGTTCATTTGAAGTGTCTTCAATTTCAGGGTCATTTAGTTCTAAAAAAATCTGTAAATGCATGAAAAATACCAAATGAATTCAGAAAGGGTTGATAATTGATGGTGTGGATTTGCAAGGTGCATTTTGAACACACAAAAAGTCTAGACTTCAAATAAGTTCCAAAAAAAATGAAATGCCTTTGTAACAGATGAGTTTTCGTC
>LR738711.1:164578833-164635989 GCA_902687465.1 Secale cereale | reverse complement strand
TATAAATGCATGAAAAATACCAAATGAATTTAGAAAGGGTTGATAATTGATGAAGTGGATTTGAATGGTGCATTTTGAACACACCAAAAGTCTGGAATTCAAATAAGTTCAAAAAATGAAATTCCTTTGTAACAGACGAGTTTTCGTGCGAAACCGTGATACTTCGAAAGGGATTGTCCATTTTGTACACGAAGTGCATCCATTTTTTCCGTAACCCTCTCTACTTTTTTGCACATGCTATGTGGGTGAAATGATGATACCATGCCAACTTTCAACCTTTTCAGAGTTCATTCGAAGTGTTTTTCAATTTCAGGGTCATTTAGCTCTAAAACAATTCTGTAAATGCATGAAAAATACCAAATGAATTCAGAAAGGGTTGATAATTGATGATGTGGATTTGAATGGTGCATTTTGAACACACAAAAAGTTTGGACTTCAAATAAGTTCAAAAAAATGAAATGCCTTTGTAACAGATGAGTTTTCGTCCGAAACCCTCATACTTTGAAAGACATTGTCCATTTTGTACACGAAGTGCATCCAATTTTTGCTGTAACCCTCTATACTTTTTTGCACATGATATGTGGGTGAAATGATGATACCATGCCAACTTTCAACCTTTTCAGAGTTCATTTGAAGTGTTTGGACATTTTTATGCATTAACTGAGTTTTCAATGCATTTATGTGCATAATTCAAATTTGAACTACATGCACGTGCTCTAGTGCATATAAATTGGTTGAAAAATCAAATCTGTGTCCTCGGGTGCATGCTTAGGCCCCATGTAAGAAATGGGAATGAATTTCAAACACCAGGGCACCGTTGATTGCTGACAAAACATTGAGATGCTTGGTTTTTAAATTCTAGTAAATCCAAAACTCGTCTGAAATTCATGAAACATGGCATGCAATCATGGAATGGTACCCGACATGTTGTGGCATTTTTTGTGTCCACTTTGAGAGAAGACGCACTCGGATAATGATAGCCAACAGAGGCATTTTGAAAAAATAGCTGCCACTTTAATATCTCAAATGTTTGTAGAATTTAAATCGTGTGTGTTCAGTTAACCATTCACATGATGCCACATGTCTTGGTTTTAATGGCTGTAGGAGTTGCCGTGCGGACAGCTGCTTGACCTTGACTGAACGGGAGGCTTGCGTGCGCAATCCGGTGCGCAGGCTGACCGAGAGGCGTCCAAGCTGTCCTCCAATGCACAGGCGCACCAGGAAGCGTGTGAGTTGTACGCTGTGCAGGATCAATGGGAAGCGAGCCCTTTGGCTTCCATGGCCGCCCGCCTTCCTCTCCATTAATGACGCCCGAGCCGCTGTTTAATACGGGCGTCCTTACTGTTCGCCTCCCATTCCCCTCCCTCTCGCAGACCTCCACCAACGCCATGGCGCAGAACGATCATCTGCCACTAGCCTTCAAGTTTGGTGAAGTCGACTCCGAGTCGCAAGAGATAGAAAATAAGGAGGAATGGGGCCTCATGGACATGGCCCATAATGAGCTGGCCGCGACGGTTGCTGCCCTCGCTCCCGTCCCAGCTCCCATCCCCGCGCCCATGCCAGCGACCATCCCCGTAGCATTGACGGGCTGGTCGCCAAGCACTATCGCAGAGTTGGAAGCCGCGGGCGCCAGCGAGGTCTCCACGGACCCACGCGAGCTCGTGTACATGCCAGCGCCAGCGCCCGTGCCCGTGCCCGTGCGCGCCCCTCCACCCACCGTGGTGTCGGCCCCCGTGCGTTTGGCTGCACCCACCATGCCCGTGCCCGTGCCCATGCGCGCGCCCCCTCAGCGGCATGGACGCTGCCGTCGACCGCTACCTCTCAGTGGCGCCAGTTGCCATCCTCCCGGGCCCCGCCCGTTGATCGGGCGATGACATGATGTTTTATTTACAAGTGAAGAACATTTTGTGCTGCCTTGAAGACTTTAACAACGGCGTCCCGGAGGACGATAACGACAACGATGGCGCGGCACGCCGCCTCCCCCGCCGCCGGAAATAGGTTTTTTTGGGGTTTAATATTGTATCTCGAATTCTCGATCATATGAATATAAATTCGCAATGTGACCGAATGAAAGATATGGTTTGAACGAACTTGCGTTTTTCTCTCTTAATGTACAGACTTATCAAACGATTTTCTTTTGAAAAAAAATGTCAATGGTTTTCAAAAATAAAACACTCATCGCAAATGTTTTAGTTAGAGCACCCGGATGCAATCCGACATTTTCCCAGGAAGCCAAGGGAAAATGTGCCGAGCAGGATTTCTGCACCGCTACAACGCAAACGGTTGTTTTGCATGACCCGTGTAACCACGTACAAACAATTGGGGTAAGATTTGCATATCTGCCATTTTGGGTATGTTACCATTTTTCAAACTGGAAAGATTGTCATTTGTTTATCTAGTAACATTGCCATTTGTCAACCTTGTAACACTGCGATTTGTCAAAATATACAGCTAAAAATCACTAGCACTATCTAATTTTTGCAACTAAAATCACTAGCACTGTTCATATGGACACCAATACAAAGTGGCATTGTACTTTTTTTGTCATCCAAATAGAAAAATAATATACGTGCTGCCACGCGACCCGTGTGACATGCGAGCATGCGTGAGTTGATGGGACGCATATGCAAATGTACCATTCATTACATATAACAAGTCATCAACACACAACAACCACGAGGATACATGTTGGATTATAGATTTTTTCCAATAAAACATTATAGTATAGTAAAGTTTTTCTCACACAACAAATAACAAAGCGATGAAATGAACTTCAGCTCAACCAATCCTCGGCGTTGGGAACGCTTGCTTTGAACCATAACTGATTCTCTGGGAAGGGCCAGCTATTGTCAATCTCGAGACCAATGCAGGACTGATCATCCAGGCTGAAGCGGCCGATATCAGGACGCATATTGTGATAGCCAGGGTAGGGAACCATAGCAATGTCCAAGGTATCGAAACAATTGCTTCTTATAAATGGTAGTAACGTTGTGTCAACAGCAGCTAGATCGCCTTTCACCATCATTCGATAGTTTTTTCCAAGGAAGAGTGAGTTTTCTCCAAGACTATCAATACTGTACCAGGGAGAAGGAGGTGATGGCGCTAGTACACTAGTATCCATCCGGAATACCCTGCAACGGATGTTGGAATAGGTCCGGATAGTGCGACCATGGGAGACAACACCTACTTCGTTAGTAACATCAACAGTGCCCTGTATACATACAAGAAGAGGTGATCCATTGGAATAAGTTGCCAAGCGCCACTGAGTATATGGGTCCTGCTCGTCCTCATGCTTGTGATCATCACCATCATCATCTCCCCCTTGGTTATACTTTTTTTCAAGTATAGGTGATGGAATGTTCACAGGACCTTGGAAACACAAGAAGGTTAATTAGTACGGTGATACTAACTAGCATGCATGTGGATGAAACAATTCTAATTACGATGGAAGACAAACATACCGAAACAATAAGGATCCCATGCAAAAACAGTGCCACAAGTGGTGGCAGCCAACACAAGATGCTCGTATTGAATTGCATCACAGTACTCATTCGTGTACATAAATTGATTTTTGAGCAATATCCATCCATCCGTGGAAGCAGAGATGGCAACAAGCTTGTGGAAGATAGCAACAATAGCATAGTTCTTGTATTCCCAAGAGCGGTTGGGAACTCGAGAAATTACTATCTTCCGTAGACGAATGTCATGATGATCGTATCTGAACGTACGTAGACTATCTGTGTGCTGAACCTCATGGCATTCTGTGATTTTTGGAAGTGGAACCCGGTGACGAGTGCACACATTCACAAGTTCCCACTCGTAGTTATTCCCAATATAAACAACCCAATCTCCATTTGTGCGTGCCCAGGCCTTACCCTTAAGCGATGGCATCTTAACATCACATGTATCATTATCAAGCGGCATCAAGACCAAGGGCAAGGCCCCCGCCAACCCTTCGCACGCGCTCCCATGCCTCTGCCGGCGTCTGCCCGCCTGGCGAGGCAGTGAATAAGCGTCACAATGCAACAGGCGAAGTGGCACTGGGAGCACATCATCCCCCTCCCATACCCCGACGTCATCCTATCACATGATTGGCATTTGGATCGATAGAGGATCCCAGTGTAGGCGGTGCCACGGACGGCGTGGGCGCGTGCGATGGAGGTGCGGCGCCGGCGGCAGTAGCTGATGTCGGACGAGTGCCTCAACCCCATCTATGCAGCAAACTCTCCCGATTGGGAGATCTGGCTTGCCCTCGAGCATGAGGAGCAGCACCGGCGCGGCATCCAACACGTGTGGGCTGGCACCCCGCCGCCCCTCATCGTGTGCGATGAGGACCAGGAGGAGGAGGCCTGCTACCAGGAGGCGCTGGCAGCTGCCCTCCATGAAAACGAAGAGGAAGAGTGACACAAGGCGGGGGAGGATGAGGCGGCGTACCAGGCGCGCGTGTCGGAGGGTATCGCACTCTCCGCTTCCGGTCACTGCGTGGTGCCGCCGCTGATGCCGTCGTCCCCCTTGAAGACCGAGCCGACGTCGACCGCCATCAAGCCCGAGTGATACACATGGAATGGGGTGGTGCGTGAGTGTGTCAGCGCGCCACCCGTCTGGCTTGGGGCGACGCCGTCGCAAAAGAAGATCTACCTCGAGTAATGGCAGCAACACTGGCTGGCGGAGGAGCAACGCGAGGGCGAGTGGCTCGAGCAGTGGGAGCGTGACCCGAAGCAGGAGCGGCGCGATGCGGGGGAGGAGAAGCGTCGTGCCCATGCTGCCCAGCCAGTGGCGGTCACGCCAGCGCCGGAGAGCGTCGCCACAGCCTGGGAGACGGTGCTACTTGTGATAAGCATTGGTATTTCCCCGAAGAGGAGAGGATGATGTAATATAGTAGAGATAAGTATTTCCCTTAGTTAAGAAACCAAGGTTATCAATCCAGTAGGAGAACCAAACAACACTATGTAAACAACACCTGCCCATGCTACAAGGGGTTGTCAATCCCTCGAAGGTTACGTGCAAGATTAAATTATATGGTAATTGATAAATAGAGAAAAATGCAAAGAAAATAAAAGTAAATAAATTGCAGCAAGGTATTTTTGTATTTTTGATATAATAGATCTGAAAATGATATGATAGAAATAGACCCTGGGGCCATAGTTTTCACTAGAGGTTTCTCTCTTGAAGATAGCATATGGTGGGTAAACAAATTGATGTTGGGCAATTCATAGAAAAGAAAATAATTATGACTATATCCAAGGCAATGATCATGCATATAGGCATCACGTACAAGATTAGTAGACCGACTCCTGACTGCATCTACTACTATTACTCCACACATCGACCGCTATCCATCATGCATCTAGTGTATTAAGTTTACGAGAAATGGAATAATGCTTTAAGCAAGAGGACATGATGTAGACAAGATAAACTCACGTATGAATAAACCCCATCTTGTTACCCTTAATAGCAACGATACATGTGCGTCATGTCTCCTTCTGTCGCTGAGATTGAGCACTGCAAAATCGAACCCATCACAAAGCATCTATTTCCATGGCAAGAAAAATCAATCTAGTTGTCCAAACTAAACCAATAAATCGGATAAGAAATACGAGGCTACACAAATCATGCATAAAAGAGTTCAGAGAAAACTCAAATAATATTCGCGGATAGATCTGATCATAAACTCACAATTCATCGGATCCCAACAAACACACAACATAAAGTCATTATATCAAATAGATCTCCAAGAACATCAAGGAGAACATTGTATTGAATATCAAAGAGAGAAAATAAGCCATCTAGCTACTAGGTATGGACCCGTAGTTCTGTGGTAAACTACTCACACGTCATCAAAGAGGCGGCAAGGTTGATGTAGAGCCCCTCTGTGATCGCTGCCCCCTCCGGCAGAGTGCCGGAAAAGGCCTCTAGATTGGATCTTGTGGTTCTGGAACTTGTGGCGGCGAAAAAAGTATTTCCTCTCTGTCTCTGTTGGTTCCATGATTTATGGGTATTTATAGAGGAAGAATTAGGTCAAACAGAGCTAGGTGGGCCCCACAAGCCACCAGGGCGCCCCCTGGGGCACGCCCTGGTGCCTCATGGGCCACCGCTCCATCTTCTCGAGTCCTCCTGAAGCTTCTAGGGTCTCTTATTGCCAGAAAAAATCTCCAAAAAGTTTTGTGCATTTGGACTTCATTTGGTATAGATATTCTGTAAAACCCAAAACATGCAGAAAACAACAATTGGCACTGGGCACTAAGAGCATCTCCAGCCGTTCGGCCCCCCAAGGGAACGAAAGAGCGTCGCTTGGGGGCGAACCGGCGGTTTTTTCGGCGTGGGGGCGAGCGGGTTCCCAGCCGCCGCCCCCAGGTCGGCCCCCAGACGCCCATAAACCGCAAACACTTCGGCCAAAATCCATCAAACACGGCATAATTTGACGAAATTTAGGCGTTTTTTACACAAAGAAAAGCACGAAAATAAACATGAAAAGCTACGGGATGAAGTAATCGCTGAGCAGGGCGTAGTCGTCGCTTCTCCTCATTGACACGGCTGCCGCCACTGCTCGACCCCTCGCCCCGGCGCGCTACTTCACGGCGGATCGTTGCCTCCCTCGAGGTACTCGAGGATGGCGTGCAGCGTGCGGCCAGGGACATGATGTCTACTACGCACCCTTCTTCTTGTAGACGTTGTTGGGCCTCCAAGTGCAGAGGTTTGTAGGACAGTAGCAAATTTCCCTCAAGTGGATGACCTAAGGTTTATCAATCCATGGGAGGCGTAGGATGAAGTTGGTCTCTCTCAAGCAACCCTGCAACCAAATAACAAAGAGTCTCTTGTGTCCCCAACACACCCAATACAATGGTAAATTGCATAGGTGCACTAGTTCGGCGAAGAGATGGTGATACAAGTGCAATATGGATGGTAGATATAGGTTTTTGTAAGAAGGAAATATAAAAATAGCAAGGTAGCAAGTGGTAAACGTGAGCATAAACGGTGTTGCAATGATAGTAGAGAAGGCCTAGGGTTCATACTTTCACTAATGCAAGTTCTCTCAACAAGGATAACATAATTGGATCATATTACTAGCCCTCAACATGCAACAAAGAGTCACTCCAAAGTAACTAATAGCGGAGAACAAACGAAGAGATTATGGTAGGGTACGAAACCACCTCAAAGTTATTCTTTCTGATCGATCTATTCAAGAGTCAGTAGTAACGTTCAATCTATCATAGAGTTCGTACTAGAATAACACCCTAAGACACAAATCAATCAAAACCCTAATGTCACCTAGATACTCCATTGTCACCTCAAGTATCCGTGGGCATGATTATACAATATGCATCACACAATCTCAGAAACATCTATTCAACGAACACATAGAACTTCAAAGAGTGCCCCAAAGTTTCTACCCGAGAGTCAAGACGAAAACGTGTGCCAACCCCTATGCATAGATTCCCAAGGTCACGGAACCCGCAAGTTGATCACCAAAACATACATCAAGTGGATCACATGATATCCCATTGTCACCACAGATAAACACGTGCAAGACATACATCAAGTGTTCTCAAATCCTTAAAGACTCAATCTGATAAGATAACTTCAAAGGGAAAACTCAATCCATTACAAGAGAGTAGAGAGGGAGAAGAAGATCCAACTAGAATAGCAAAGCTCGTGATACATCAAGATCGTTCCATCTCAAGAACACGAGAGAGAGATCAAACACATAGCTATTGATACATACCCTCAGCCTCAAGGGTGGACTACTCCCTCCTCGTCATGGAGAGCGCCGGGATGATGAAGATAGCCACCGGAGAGGGATTCCCCCCTCCGGCAGGGTGCCAGAATGGGTGTAGATTGTTTTTCGGTGGCTACAGAGGCTTTCGGCGGCGGAACTCCCGATCTAGGTTAATTTTTGAAGGTTTCAGTATTTATAAGAATTTTTGGAGTCGGGGCCAAGTAAAGGGGAGCTACGGGCCGTCCTCGAGATAGGGGGGAGCGCCCCCCTTCCCAGGGCGCACCCTCCACCCTCGAGGGCAGCCTGTGGCTCTCCTGGCCCAACTCTTTTGCTTCGGGGGCTTCTTTTGGTCCATAAAAAATCATAAAAAATTGGCTCGTCAATTGGACTCCGTTTGATATTCCTTTTCTGTAAAACCCTAAAACAGGAGAAAAACAGAAACTGGCACTGGGCTCTGGATTAATAGGTTAGTCCCAAAAATCATATAAAAGTGTATAATAAAGCCCATAAGACATCCTAGAAGGATAATATAATAGCATGTAACAATACAAAATTATAGATACATTGGAGACGTATCAAGCATCCCCAAGCTTAATTCCTGCTCGTCCTCGAGTAGGTAAATGATAAAGAAAGAATTTTTGATGTGGAATGCTAACCAATATAGTTTGTCAATGTAATTCTCTTAATTGTGGCACGAATGTTCAGATCTGAAAGATTCAAGACAAAAGTCTATATTGACATAAGAAATAATAATACTTCAAGCATACTAACAAAGCAATCATGTCTTCTCAAAATACTATGGCTAAAGAAAGTTATCCCTACAAAATCATATAGTCTGGCTATGCTCCCTCTTCATCACACAAAATATTCATATCATGCACAACCCCAATTTCAGCCAAGCATTTGTTTTCATACTCTATTCTTTCAAACCTTTAAATTTTCACGCAATACATGAGCGTGAGCCATGGATATAGCACTATGGGTGGAATAGAGGTGGTTGCGGAGAAGACAAAAATGAGGGAGATAGTCTCACATCGACTAGGCGTATCAACGGGCTATGGAGATGCCCATCAATAGATATCAATGTGAGTGAGTAGGGATTGCCATGCAACGGATGCACTAGAGCTAAATATGTATGAAAGCTCAACAAAAGAAACTAGTGGGTGTGCATCCAACTTGCTTGCTCATGAATACCTAGGGCATTTGAGGAAGCCAATCGTTGGAATATACAAGCCAAGTTCTATAATGAAAATTCCCACTAGTATATGAAAGTGACTAAACATGAGACTCTCTATCATGAAGAACATGGTGCTACTTTGAAGCACAAGTGTGGAAAAAGATAGTAACATTGTCCCTTCTCTCATTTTTTTGGAAGGGCTTTCCTCTTTTTTAGCCCCTCTCTATTTTTTTTAGCCACCTTTTTTTTATTTTGCCTTTATCTTTTTTTTTCCTCACATGGGACAATGCTCTAATAATGAAGGTCATCACACTTATATTGATTTACAACTTGATACTAGAACAAAGTATGACTCTACATGAATGCCTCGGGCGGTGTACCGGGATGTGCAATGAATCAAGAGTGACATGTATGAAAAATTATGCATGGTGGCTTTGCCACAAATATGATGTCAACTACATGATCATGCATGGCAATATGACAATATGAAGCGTGTCATATGAACGGAATGGTGGAAAGTTGCATGGAAATATATCTCAAAATTGCTATGGAAATGCCATGATAGGTAGGTATGGTGGCTGTTTTGAGGAAGATATATGGTGGCTGTTTTGAGGAAGGATATATAGTGGGTGTATGGTACCGGCGAAAGTTGCGCGGTACGAGAGAGGTTAGCAATGGTGGAAGGGTGAGAGTGCGTATAATCCATGGACTCAACATTAATCATAAAGAACTCATATACTTATTGCAAAAATCTACGAGTCATCAAAACAAAGCAATCAACGCATGCTCCTAGGGGGGAGGTTGGTAGGAGTTAACCATCGCGCGCCCCCGACCTCCACACAAAGGTTGACACTTTACAAATACCTCATGCTCTAACTTCGTCACATAGCGGTTCACCATACGTGCATGCTACGGGAATCATTAACCTTAACACAAGTATTTCTCAATTTAATAATAACTCCACTAGCATGACTCTAATATCACTATCCTCATATCTCAAAACAATTATCAACCATCCAACATCTCATTCTATTCAATGCACTTAGTGTGAAATTTTTTCTACATTGACATTGAATGTTTATCATGTGAAGACTAGTTTCTTTAGCCTAAACACATTACCATGCTATTTTAATAGACTCTCAAATGGATATAAGTGAAGCACGAGAGTTCATCTATTTCTTTAAAATAAAACCACCGACGTGCTCTAATAGATATAAGTGAAGCATTAGAGCAAACAACAAACTACTCTGAAAGATATAAGTGAAGATCAATGAGTAGTTGAATAATTATGTAACTATGTGATGACTCTCTAACATATAAGAACTTCAGATCTTGGGATATTATTCAAAAATCAAGCAAAACAAAATAAACTAAATTGACGCTCCAAGCAAAACACATATCATGTTGCGAATAAAAATATAGCTCCAAGTATAGTTACCGATGGATGAAGACGAAAGAGGGGATGCCTTCCCGGGGCATCCCCAAGTTTAGGATTTTGATTATATTGAATTTACTTGGGGTGCCATGGGCATCCCCAAGCTTAGGCCTTTGCTACTCCTTGTTCCATAGTCCATCAAGGCAATACTCAAAACTTGAAAACTTCACAACACAAAACATAGACAGAAATTCTCGTGAGCTCCGTTAGTATAAGAAAGCAAACCACTACTCAAAGGTACAACAATGAATTCATTATTTTTTATATTGGTGTTAAACCTACTGTACTCCAACTTCTCTATGGTTCATATCCTCCAATACTACTCATAGATGCATCGGAATAAGCAAACAACACACGAAAAACAGAATCTGTCAAAGACAGAACAATCTGTAGTAATCTGCAGGTTACGCCTACTTCTGGAACTCCAAAAAATTCAAACTAAATTGGTAAATTTGCGTAATTTGTCTACCAATCATCTGCAAAAATAATCAACTAAAAATCACGCCCCAGTAAAATCACACGACTACTTTAGCCAGCGCTAACGATTCTGTTTTTCACAGCAAGATCACATAAACTTCACACAAGTCTTCCCAAAGGTTCTACTTGGCACAAACACTAAACAAAACATGAAACCACATCTAATCAGAGGCTAGATGCAATATTTATTCCCTAACAGCAGCAAAAACAAAGAAAACAAAATAAAGTTGGGTTGCCTCCCAACAAGCGCTATCGTTTTACGCCCCTAGCTAGGCATAATGATGCTCACAAAAAAGATAAGAATTGAAACATAACGGGAGCATCAGAAAGCATATGAATAGCACATTTAAGTCTAACCCACTTCCTATGCATAGGGATTTTGTGAGCAAACAACTCACGGGAACGATAATCAACTATCATAGGAAGGCAAAACAAGCATAACTTCAAAACTTTGAGCACATAGAGAGGAAACTTGATATTATTGCAATTCCTACAAGCATATGATCCTCTCTCATAATAATTTTCAGTAGCATCATGAATGAATTCAACAATATAACCAGCACATAGAGCATTTTTTTCATGATCCCCAAGCATATAAATTTGATTACTCTCCACATAAGCAAAATTCTTCTCATTCGGAATAGTGGGAGTATCATAAGAGACTTGAATACTATAGATTGTCTCCACATTAAAAGAGTAATGTTCATAAAAGGGCAATCATAATCATGAAAAGTTTGATAAATATAATCATCACTACTTTTTATACCATAAGTGTCATCACAATAATCATCATAAATAGGAGGCATGATGTCATCATAATAGATTTGCATATCAAGACTTGGGAGGCTAAAAAGATCATCTTCATCAAGCGTAGCATCCCCAAGCTTGGGACAAACATTAATTGCAGCAAATAAATTCTCAAATATATCGTTCTCATCAAACATAGCATCCCCAAGCTTGGGCCTTTTCATATCATAGGCATAATCAGTCTCATCATTGATAGTATGGATAGCACCGATAGTATAGCCTCTCCTTCTTTTCTTTTTCTTCTTCTCATTATGTGTGGGTTTAATCTTCTTTTTGGAGCTCCTTATTAATGAGATTGGTAGAATAGGAGGCTCCTCCTCGTTACCTGATTCATCATAAGAAATAATAGGAGGATATTGGGGAATCTCTTCCCTTTCATTAGTATTCTCTTCATCTCCTATTTGTTTTATTGACTTAAGGTAATTGGCAATATAAGGATTTTCAATGCAATTCACCGCACAATACATATAAATTTCCTCTACATCAAAATCAAGAACTTTATCAAGGACAAATTCAGGAAGATCCTTAGTTAAACGTTTTATTTCTTCATAAGCCACAAGCAAACTAAGTTCATTATGATGTGCAAGAGATATCAAGTCATCACAATTTTTGGACACGATTCGATCATGAAACAATTCACATTGGGGATTTAAATGATCATGTTCATTGCGAAGTTCACAAGGATGGCAAAGATATTTTAAATTTTCAGCACACTCATCTAGCATATGTAGCAACCATTCAGTTTCTAAATATTTATGCCTCTTGCAAAATCCATCTTCCCTATTTGGTATGTGTCGTGGAATTAGCACGGCAGATGTCCGGTTTAGCGGACTTGATGATGAAACCATCGCACGGGTTAGCTTGAAGGGGTTCATAGCACACAAAGGACACAGAGAGTTTATACTAGTTCGGCCCCTTCGATGAAGGTAAAAGCCTACGTCTAGTTGGTTTGGTATTGCTTGGGCGTCGGTTTACAGGGAGCGGATCGCTTGCCTGTAGTCTCGACGGTTTGATTCTTGCTTGTCCCTGAACCGTCGCCGGGTCGTCCCTTTATATAGAGGTGACGCCTGGTCCGGTTTACAGAGTCCCGAGGCCGGCTCATATTTGTGTCCGCCTCGGTCTCTATCTTTTCTTCCTTATCTCTCAAGTTACATCGCTTGTCGGTTTACAAACCATAATTCCATACATGGGCCCTAAGATCTCATGGGCCGTAACCTTTACTAAATATTACAACTAAACATATCATAATTAAGCCGGTTTACACTAGCCGGTTCATACCTGCTAGTCATATCCCTGACATTAGGCCCCAGAATGATTTGAACTTGTTCATATCACTCTCCCCTGTCTTGCATAATTTTCTTCTGTGTCTTCTCATTTTTGTAAACCGGCTCTGACGTCATCTTCGAGAACCACTAAATCTGACCGTGACATCATCTCCGCATTTAACGTTGCGAGCTGTACTGTAGCTTTGTTTTAATGGTTATCCCGAAAATCGAGGCGTCAAGGGATCTTTATCCAATCTTTGCTCCCTCGAATCCCGCACCTATCGCTTCACATCTGTCCTTCCCTTATAAATACCGCCGCCCCCTTTCGTTCTATCTTCTTCTCGCCTCTTCTTCCTCCGTCTGCCGCCCGAGCTTCAAGACACCATTGACGCCCGAGCTTGAAGTGCCGCCGTTGCCTCGCCGAGTCAAGACCTCCCTGGCCGCTGCATCAACCTGACTTGACCAGAAAATTCCGCCGCTGTCCTCCATTGTTCCAGGTACGTTTTTTCTTCCTCGTTACAGATCTGCGTCTTCTAGGGTTCTTCCTCGTGCTTCCGCCATTAGAACCTCCATGAAAACTTCGCCTTGCACCCTGAAACTTTAGTCTTTACGTCCTACTCTTAGATTCTGCCTTCAGCTTGCTGCTCCTGTGCTTTAGATCTTGTTACTTTACCTAATCTGTAGGTTCATCTGCTCCGTTTATTACCCTTGTAGTTCTTCCCGTACCTTCATATATTTATTTTTCTTTTTCTCGCATACTCAGATCTGTTCTGCCCTAACTGTCTGTCGAAACTTGTTTCTTCCCTTTGTAAATCTGCTAAGTATGCTCCAGTTTATACTATCATGCCCTGTTCTTGTAAAAAAATTGAAATTTGAACGTGACGGTTTAGCTGTTCCTCGTTTGCTGTCATGAACCGGTAATGACATAGCTCCCTGTTATTGCCGGTTTAACCATATCATTAGTCCTCTGTCTAAACCGTTGCGTAACCTTCGTAGATATCTTCCGGTTTATACTGCTGTACCCGCATAATCCGTTTTTTGCACTTTATCTTTTTCAGTACTTGTCCTCCTGTCGCTATGGCCAAGCAGTTTGTTTCTTGTGATCATAAAGGAAGAAGGAATGAAGCCAATCACAACAGGTAGATACTCAGTGAAGACAATCAGATAAGGCAAGCATGCTATGTCTTCACAACATAAAGCTGTAAGTAAAGGGAAGGAGAGGATAGAATCAGTTGCTCGGGGAAGATAGTGATTTGTTAGACCAGTTCCAGTTGCTGTGACAACTGTACGTATGGTTAGGGAGGCTGAGATTTAACTCAGAAGACCGCGTCTTCACCTTGTTCCCCTTGAGCTAAGAACACCTAGTCCTCGCCCAATCACTCTGGTAAGTCTTCAAGGTAGACTTCCAAACCTTCACAGACTTCGTTCACCGGCAATCCACAATTACTCTTGGATGCTCAGAACGCGACGCCTAATCGGTTGGAGGAAACACAGTCCTCAAGTGTAATAAGTCTTCAGGTCACACAGACAGAAAGACTTTAGTGATGCCTAACACTCTTTGGCTCTAGGTGTTTGGGCTTTGTCCTCGCAAGGATTTCTCTCTCAAATGCTTCGGAGGTGGGTTGCTCTCAAACGACAAAAGCCGTGCAATAACTCTGAGCAGCCACCAATTTATGGTGTAGGGGGTGGGCTATTTATAGCCACTAGGCAACCCGACCTGATTTGTCCGAAGTGACCCTGGGTCACTAAGGAACTGACACGTGTTCCAACGGTCAGATTTCAAACACACACGGCAACTTTACTTGAGCTCCAAGTAAAGCTGACTCATCCGCCTCTGGATAAGATTTGCTCTCATAGTCTTCGCTCGAAGACATAGGATTTGGTTGAGCATCACTTCAGTCACTCTGACTTAGTTCACTTGGACCCCACTTAACAGTGCGGTGGTTCCTATGACTCAATAAAGAAGAAAAGGAAACAGCGACAACTCTACATCTTCGCTTTCTATAGTCTTCACTCAAT
Organism: Secale cereale; assembly: GCA_902687465.1. Taxonomy (NCBI): domain Eukaryota; kingdom Viridiplantae; phylum Streptophyta; class Magnoliopsida; order Poales; family Poaceae; genus Secale; species Secale cereale. The sequence goes on along the minus strand of LR738711.1, from coordinate 164,621,092 downwards.
GTCTTCTCATGACATAGTATTCAATATGATTATCTTCATATACCACCACTGATATCAATGTCTTCATACATTTTTAGGGGTCATCTCCGGTAGGTTAACCGAATCAATGAGGGACTACTACCTGTGTTATCCTGCAATTCTCACAAACACATTAGTCCCTCAACCAGGTTTGTCGTCAATACTCCAAAACCAACTAGGGGTGGCACTAGATGCACTTAGACACAGCATGATCGATGGCGCGCCGCGGAGCAAGCTAGGCGCGTCCGCGCCGATAGAATGCGGCTCGCCGCACGGCAAGGCCGTTGGAGCGCCGCAGAGCGAGAGATGCAGCGCGCCGCACAGCAAGAGCGGATCCATCGGCGCTTGCGTGCTGTCGACACGGCGTCGCAGCTGGGTACACATCTCGTCACTACCCCCATTCCTCGCTAGGAGTGGGCAGAGGCCCTCAGCGCTGTACTTGCACCAGAGGTCGGCCGCGCTGTATTTGCACCGGACGCCTGCCATGCCGTTCGCATGGGTGCCGCTGTTGGCCTTGTCCGCGGCCCGCTGGATGCCAACGCGCTGGTCCGTAGGCTCGACCGCGTCCTTGGCCCAGGTGTCCACCTGGGCGTAGTAGAGGAACATGGCCGTCGCATTCTCGAGCTGGTGATCTCTGATGAAATAGCCAACTTGGAGCTCGAGATCGCGCTCCAGATGTACCGCGAGCGTGTCGACTGCTTGGACGAGTGCCTGCACGAGTTCAGGCAGAGCTAGGAGCTACCCTAGGCAAGGGCTGCTGGTCATGGTCTCATGGACGCGTTTTATTTTGAAAAGTCGTTTCGATGTGGATAGCTATGTATACACAACAATCATAGTATTGCTCTGTTTATTGCTCTGTTTCAATGTGTGTACTATGTTTTCCATTCTTATATGTTCTGTTTCAATGTGTGTATATACGCTTTCCATTATGTATATGTGGATGATAACAACTAGATTCAAATTAGTACACAAAAATAGATAGAAAATGGAATTCATTATATACATATATATATATTAATTGTTCATTAGTTCATCCCAGAATATATATATAGGGTTTTTTACATCTATGCCCCTGGTTCCTTAGCTCTACTCATCCATCCCCACGCTCTTAACTTTTTCTCAGTTTTCCCCACTCCCTTGCCCGAAACCCTCAGAACAGGTTATAACGGACGTCGCCGTCGGGTCAGTGCTTTCACCGTTAACTCTGACGAGTGGGGCCGCGTTGGGGGTGTAGCTGTTCGACCGTTGGGCCATGGTTTCATTGGGCCGTCCCTTGCAGTAAACGCCTGTGCGCACCGCCACGACAGAAGCCTACTATGCAGGCACCCAACAAACCTGCATGCATGCGTCGATGCGCCGACCGAGCCTGCATGCACCGACCGACCTTGGATGTGCTGATGCGTGCCGCCCCAATGCACTGACCGAGCCGCTTTCGTGCACGCCAGCCGACACGGATGCAGCGACGGTCGCTGCCGCTAGTTCCTCTCTTCTCACACACTTGTCTCCTCGATTTAGAACCCGTTTTGCTACGATAAATAAATTGAACAAATATGTTGTGGTTGCATGCACTAGCTAGGTGGCTACATATTTGTGGCTTGTGTAAGAAAAGAAGGGTTCGTTGTGGCTACATGCAGTAGGTGGTTACTAACAAAGCAAGCTCTCTAAGAAAACAATCAACATACAGGTAGATAGGGCCATCAAGCCCATAACACGATCACATAGTTGAAACTGGGAGGAACATCATAATAAAATAGATAGAAAACTTAATAATAGAACTTGATAAAAGGGCCAACAAGCCCATAGCAGCTCTCACATAGTTCAATGGGATTACAACTTAACATAACATAGACTAAAAAAATAGATAGAGGGTTTAGAACCCTAGACGCCGCCTTCTCCACCTCGCTCCTTCTTCGGGCGCCCTTCACTGCTCCTCCGGGGCGTTGGCAATGGGGTACGGAAGAGTGTGCATGCGGGACGCGGTGGGAAAGATGTTGGTGTACTCCATAAACATGTTGTGGGTGGTGAAAGCGATGAACTCGCAGCCACACAAAAACACCCGACCGAGGAGGCAGAAGGCGTCGAATGTGTTGGTGAAGTGGGCAAGGAGAGCAACCACCACCCCGTTTTGGTTGACCTCCTCGACACGGAACATCCTTGGAGATCCTCGCGGGAGGTGGTGGTAGACGGACGCGAGGAAGAACTCGGTGAAGTTCCTTGCGGTCCTCCACCTTGATATGGCCCACACACGTAGTGTGCGCTCAACGTACACGCCCGGAGGGTAGAGCCTCTCCGGCATGGTGGGTGGGAAGTGGTAGGTTGGTCCGGCGTACTGCATGGCTGAGGATGTGCTAGAAGAAGGAGAAGTGGTCAAAGAGCAAGAAGGGCAGATGGCAGAGAGGATGGGAGATGGACGAGGGATGGTAGAGGCAGAGGGTGGCTTAAATAGCCATAGTGCTACGTGTTATTTGGCCGTGGAAACAACGGGGTCAAATGTGAAGTAACCCATTTTCAAACCCACCGCAACATCGGGAGTGTACACGCGTGGGAAACGGTGGTTTGAAAAAGAAGAAGTAAAAGAAGCTAATTGCATGCGTGGGAATCTGTGGTCATATATATTATAGGAAAGAGACAAATTTTGAATAGTTTGTGGGCATTTTGCATGATAAAAAAAAGTATCCCTTAAAATTTGTCATTTTCTACGCAATGTCAATTGATTTCAAACGATGCAAAATACAGAGCCAGCACGTTCACAAAAAACAAAGCAAATGATGCAAAAATACTTAGCCAACACATTCACAAAAAACAGAGCAAACGATGCAAAAAAGCGACGCAATTCAACGGCCCAACCAGAGCTTGGTTTCTTTTTGGGCCCAATGACAACATTTTTTTCACGGAGTCAGTGGTGGGCGAGCAGCTAAGCACAACAAATAGGATCGCCTCTCGCGGATCGCCCCACGATCCAACGATGTGGAGTCGTCCTTGTGATCCAACGGCGCGGAGCCTACACACAGCCAGCCCACCTAGTTCCTTCTAGAAGGCCAGATCTGAGGGCTGTCGCTTGGCGCGAGGGTATGATCGGACGGCTGACGTTGGGAGCTAGGGTTAGGCGAAACCTCGTGGGGCTTAGAGGGGTTTTGAGCTGGTCAACGGGGTTTCGAAGGCTTTGACTGAGCATAACTAGTTTTAAAAAAATTAAAAAAATACGAAACCTTCACCGTTCGTTGTTTCATAAGACACACTAACGAGCAAAATTACTAAACTTGGTCTATGGTCATTTTTATGAAAAAAAACTAGCTGCCACTATCGAGGTCAAATGAGCAACATTATTATTTTTTTAAATATAAAACCTGCACACAATGTTGTCTTATGTGACATGTTACCAACCAAAAATCATAAACTTAGTCTATGGTCATTTTCATGAGAAAACCTTCACACATATGAGCTATCACCTACATGATTTCATAGAGTTCAAGGAGAGGAGGTGGTGTTACCTTCTGTTTTTGAAAAATTAAAAAAAAATCACTAAACCTTTGTTTTAAAGTGAATAAGAAGGATCTGAAGTTAGTTTTCCATTTTCATATTTTAAACGTGTTTTTTAATAGTTTTTATATTAAAGCATTTTTTGCAAAACAAAATGTAAAAATACGAAGATTAATTAAAAAAATAGTGAGACTTCGAATCTACACTATATAGATTGAATAGGTGTTAATAAAAAACAATTGGCTCATTTAGAGTAGGTCCAAAAAAACTTGATTACAAATGGGATGTTTACCCTAGCCTGGGAGCTTATTTGGAGCACATTTCTCAAATTCAAATTTCTTTGATCTCTCTAAATCACCTCAAATTTTGCACACATGATCTCCTACACAAACATAGATAGTTGATAATACATCTTCATTAAAATGTTTTTTTTGCTCTGTTATTGGAATATTTGATAAAAGGGAACCCTTGATAAAATGATGGATTGCAACATATTTGCAGCATATGTGTGATCATTGCAGCACCTGAACTTTCAAAACACTGAGACAAATCATAGCAGATAAATTTTAAAACACAAAAACACCCAACATAGATATCCACATGCATATAAAATCAGGGTTCCCATAAAATCAGGGGAACCAAAAGTTAACCCACATCTGGGGCCCAACAAACATAGTTCACCAACATAGTTCAGCACAACCTAAAGTACTTAAAACACATCATAACATAACATCAGGGAAGGGGAGACGGGACTTTGGCTAGGGTAGCATGCTGCCCCATGATCTTGTAGTCCTCGCCATGGATTGCCACATCTTCTGCATGAGCTAGAAGGTGAGCGAAGCGACCGGGCGTTGGCTTTGTCTTGGTGGTGCAGTAGGGGTAGCGCCAAGTTTTGTTCCTGCTCTTGTAGTAGTAACCCACGCCCTTGACCCTGATCTTCTCCTCTTCCTTCTCTTTGAAGGAGGTGTAGTTGCTGCGGTCAACATCCACATCTTCCCCAGAGATATACTACACACACGAATGAATTAAATTAGTACATTATATATTCATGGGAATACACCATGTCAACGAACTAAATGAACAATCTAAATTTCAAGTAGGCTTACCTCATACTCTTCGTCGTCACCATACGCTGGATCGTACGTGTCGCCGAAAGTATAGTCTATCTTCATCTTCTTCCCCCAACCATCATCCTCCTGAATATACAATTACATCCATCACTAGTAAATACATAGGGATAATATACTATGATCCTATTTGCATTTTCCATTGTCATGCACACACATTGAACAACAGAGCTAATATAACTACATATTGAAATTTAGATATGCACACTTGACCATAGGGCTAAATATACTGTGATCCTATTTGCATTTTCCATTGCCATGCACACACATTGAACAACAGAGCTAATATAACTACATATTGTGGACATATTGTGAACAACAGAGCTAATATAAGTTGAATCAAATAACTTCTTAATCAATCTAATAAGCCCAAATATGTTCACAACATCTACCATTTTTGCAACGAATCTAATAAGCATAAAAAACAAGTCTAATAAGCCTGATAGCATTAAAAAACCCAATCTGTGAGCACTAAAAACAAATCTAATAAACATCGTACCATTAAAAAACCCAATATGTTCACAACATCTAGCATTTTTGCAACGAATTTATCCAAATCTAAAAACCCTAATCATTGCAACACCTAAAATCATAGTTCACAACATCTAGCTAGCATTTATCCAACAAACCCTAGTACAAAAACCCCCATCCCCCAACCCATACAAAAAACCCGGCCCATCCGTCAAACCAACTAATCTAACCATCTGAACTACCATATGAATCCACAATATAACCAATGCAACTAACTCTACAAGCTAATATCCTAGGGTAAGCAAAGCAAGTGCAAATACCTCCCGCTCCTTGCCGGGATGCGCATGGGGGGCATCGGGATGGACTGCGCTGCTCGTCGCCGTCACCTTCTGTGCTAAGGCGGATCCCGCCACCTCCTTCCCCACATCCGCAGCGGTTGCAAGTTTCCCCGCACCGCCGTGGACACCGCCGACATCCGCGGTCACTGCGCCCTGCTGCTTCACCACTTCTTTGGCCGCTGCGCCAGCGTCGCCATGAGCTTTGTCCATCGGATAGATGGAGGCGATGAAGGTGAGGAAGAGGATGCGGTGGGGGAGAGCGAGACGGTGCGGTGGAGGCAGTGGAGGAGAGCAAGACGACGCCGGTGGGGGGAGGAAGACGATGCGGCAAGGAGGGGATTTGGGGGAAATGGTAGGGGCGCTGGAGGTGGTTGCCCTTCTTTGTATGATGGGACGTTTCGGGCATGTCCATGGACACGTGCTACCCCACGACCGCGCTCTTGCATGCGCCCACGTATACGCGACCCCACTTGTCAGAGTTAACGGTCAAAGGCAATGACCTGACGGCAACGTCCGTTATAACCTGTCCTGAGGGTTTCGGGCAAGGGAGTGGGGAAAAGTGAGCAAAAGTTAATAGAGTGGGGATGAATGAGTAGAGCTAAGGAACCAGGGGCACATAAATAAAAATCCCATATATAATATCATCACATATACGTAATGATACTTAACTACTAGGTACAATGCATAAAATTGAAAACAAACAATACTAAAACTAATAATCCCTCCTGGGGCCAGTATTCCGGCAACCCCTCGCCAGCAGCTCCCTGGTGCGCGACGTCTTCCCAGTGCGGAGGCAGTACTCCGACTCCTCCGGCTCGCAGCGCTTGACGTACTGATCTGCCTCTTGCTGGCGGACGCGCACGGCCGATCTTGCCATTTCGTTGGGTGCCCACCGAAGCTCCTCGTCTATGGCACGCTGGAGCTTATCAGTCCACCTCCACGTAGCGACGAGGCGCCCAGTTCCTATGACCTTCCTCGCGAAGTACCCGTCTTCGTACACCTCCTCGGCACGATGACGCGCCCGCCCCCAAAGCTCCGCCGCCTCCTTTTTCCAGGCGGCATCACGGGCTTCACATGCCGCATGGTACCTAGCTTCCTCCTCCGCCATCTCCTTCTTGAATGCCACTTCCCTGGATTTCTCAGCCAGCGGCAGCGACTTCCACAGACAAAGATTGTACTGGCCCCAAAACCAATCCAAAGTTGGGGGGTCCGGAGCAACCTCATCAGGCGGTGCGTAGGGGTCCTCGTCGTTGCTAATCAAATGAGCGTCCTCGGGGGGCGGCGACTCATCGTCGGCGCGTGGGCAGACCGGCGGTGCCATGGAATTTACGAGTACTGTAGTTTGAATTACACACGATTCCCGTAGCAAAATCCGTGTGTGAACATAATAGCTGACAGTTTCCAATACATAATTGTGTCTGATTAATGATCCCCGCTAATCACCAACCAAACCTCGAGCCGCGAGATAGAGTGCCAATTGTGTGGGGGCCGGTTGTCTTGCCAGATCTTTACATTTTCTTTTTTGAACACCAGATATTTACATCGTCTGATGATTTTTTAACTCGCACACAAGTACATAAAAATAAGATTTTTCAAGTCGTTTTGGTTAGGCGTTGCATGTAGATGTAGTTCAAATTTGAATTACAGTCATTATATGGTTAGAAAATCACTTAAATATCTTTAAAAGGTCAAATGACCCCTGAATTTTTCCAAATTTTCACATGACAGTTGTATTAGTGCACGTTAAATGCAGGACAAAATTTGAAGGCCGTAAGAGGAAGCTATCTCCCGTCCGTCATCAAACATGCATTGTTCCCTCTCGGAACCACGAACCTTCTAGTGAGTTGCCCCGGTTTGTGAGGGGTGTGTGTCCAAACTTTTGTCAAACAGGCCAATTTTTTTACCACATTATCTTGGTGGCATGACATTAAATCAAGCAAGGTTTCATGTTTTTCTGATCATTTTTAATTTTTTGGAATTAAAATGCCATGGCATGCACTCCATGCATGTGCCCATGCCTTGAGACCAATATGTTTGAAAATTCCTTCTAATTAACTGCATATCGAGTTAACTCGCACACAAGTACACAAAAATATGATTTTTCAAACCGTTATGGTTAGGCGTTGCATGTGATGTAGTTCAAATTTAAATTACGGTCATTAAATGGTTAGAAAATCACTTAAATGTCTTTAAAAGGTCAAATGACCCTTGAAATTTTCCAAATTTTCACATGACAGTTGTATTAGTGCACGTTAAACGTAGATAAAATTTAAAGGCCGTAAGAGGAAGCTATCTCCTGTTCGTCATCAAACATGCATTGTTCTCTCTCGGAACCATGAACCTTCTAGCGAGTTGCTCCGGTTTGTGAGGGGTGTGTGTCCAAACGTTCGTCAAACATGCCAATTTCTTTACCACATCATCTTGGTGGCATGACATTAAATCAAGTAAGGTTTCATGTTTTTCTGATCATTTTTTTATTTTTTGGAATTAAAATGCCATGGCACTCCATGCATGTGCCCATGCCTTGAGACCAATATTTTTTAAAATTCCTTCTAATTTACTGCACATGGAATTAACTCGCACACAAGTACACAAAAATGTGATTTTTCAAACCGTTATGATTAGGCGTTGCATGTAGATGTAGTTCAAATTTGAATTACGGTCATTAATTGGTAAGAAAATCACTTAAATGTCTTTAAAAGGTCAAATGACCCCTGAAATTTTCCAAATTTTTAGATGACGGTTGTATTAGTGCATGTTAAACGTAGGAAAAAAATTGAAGGCCGTAAGAGAAAGCTATCTCCCGTTCATCATCAAACATGCATTGTTCCCTCTCGGAACCACGAACCTTCTAGCGAGTTGCTCCGGTTTGTGAGGGGCGTGTGTCCAAACGTTCATCAAACATGCCAATTTCCATCATCTTGGAGGCATGACATTACATCAACCAAGGTTTCATGTTTTTCTGATCATTTTTTTAGTTTTTGGAAATAAAATGCCATGGCACTCCATGCATGTGCCCATGCCTTGAGACCAATATGTTTGAAAATTCCTTCTTATTTACTGCACATGGAATTAACTCGCACACAAGTACACAAAAATATGATTTTTCAAACCGTTATGGTTAGGCATTGCATGTAGATGCAGTTCAAATTTGAATTACGGTCCTTAAATGGTTAGAAAATCACTTAAATGTCTTTAAAAGGTCAAATGACCCCTGAAATTTTCCAAATTTTCACATGACAATTTTATTAGTGCACGAACGTAGGAAAAAATTGAAGGTCGTAAGAGGAAGCTATCTCACGTTCGTCATCAAATATGCATTTTTCCCTCTCGGAACCACGAATATTCTAACGAGTTGCTCCGGTTTGTGAGGGGTGTGTGTCCAAACGTTCGTCAAATATGCCAATTTCTGTACCACATCATCTTGGTGGCATGACATTACATCAACCAAGGTTTCATGTTTTTCTGATCATTTTTTATTTTTTGGAATTAAAATGCCATGTCACTCCATGCATACGTATGCATGTGTCCATGTCGTGAGACCAATATGTTTGAAAATTCCTTCTAAATTTACTGCACATGGAATTAACTCGCACAGAAGTACACAGATATGGTTTTTCAGACCGTTTTGGTTAGGTGTTCCATGTAGATGTAGTTCAAATTTGAATTACGGTCATTAAATGACTAGAAAAACACTTAAATGTCTTTAAAAGGTCAAATGACCCCTAGAATTTTCAAAAAATTCACATTACAGTTGTAGTAGTGCATGCTAGACGTAGAAAAAAATTGAAGGCCGTAAGAGGAAGCTATCTCCCGTTCGTCATCAAACATGCATTGTTCCCTCTCAGAACCACGTGCCTTCTAGTGAGTTGCTCCGATTTGTGAGGGGTGTGTGTCCAAACTTTCGTCAAACATGCTAATTTTTTTACCACATCATCTTGGTGGCATTTACATCAACCAAGGTTTCATGTGTTTTTGATTTTTTTGTAACTAAAATGCCATGTCACTCCATGCTTAATAGTGTCATAGCCGTTAGAACAATATGTTTGAAAATTCCTTTCAATTTACTGCACATGGAATTAAATCGCACACAAGTACACGAAATATGAGTTTTCAAACCTTTATGGTTAGTTGTTGCATGTACATGTAGTTCAAATTTCATTTACACTCATTAAATGGCTAGAAAATCACTTAAATGTCTTAAAAGGTCAAATGACCCCTGAAAATTTCTAAAATTTGACATGACAGTTGTATTTGTACTACAAAATGTCTCGTTCATTTAAAATACCATCCGTTGGCACTTTACTCCAAATTCTTCATTCACAGCTAATAAAAAATATCTACAACATCACACACAGTTGTTTTCTAGGAACTGTTTGCCATGAAAATAGCTGGGTCTATTTAAGTCTCCCTCCTTAAGCTTCGCCGGCTCGTCTGCTCTAGTGCCGGCAACCCCCGAATCCACGAATCCCGATCACCATTCCCGCACCCCCTTCTTGCAAAGATGACACCTTGGAAACGCTTCGTGAAGGCCCGTATGATGGACGTGTCCCCCCCCGAGCGCCGCCGCCTGCGCCGAGAGCGTGGTCGCCTACGCAGAGAGTGCCGCCGCATCCTCATTGAGCGCGGCCGCTTCCGCCGAGAGGGCGTCTACGACAGCCGACAGGGCAGCTGCAGTACCCGAGACCATTGGAGCTGCTGCTGCGATGGCGGTTGCAAACGCCAAGAGTGCTCGAGCTGCCGTCCATGCCGCTGATGTCGCCCTGGCCCGGGTCAAGGCCATCCACGCCAAGATCGACGATGCACACGCCAAGATATTCCAGGCCACCTTGGACTCTAGCATGCAACCCACGTCTCAAAAGGCGGCAGTGGCCATGGAGCACCTGCTTCCTCATGAGGTCGCCGAGCGGGAGCAGGAGATGCAGGAGGCGGCGGAGATCGAGGAGCGTCGGGAGGAGGAGTTGTGCATGGTCGAGGTCGAGGTAGAGAAGAGTCTGTCTGTCTAGGAATCGGTGGTGGAGTACCAACGCGAGTTCTGGCGCAGCCACTACTACGAGTACTACAACCTTGAGGGTGGCGCCGAGGACGAGGATGAGGACGCGGTCGACTTCAGCAGGGGGGATGCGGAGTCCACCAACGGCGGCATGTCACCAGGACAAGTCATCGACGTCTTATCTCATACCGGCGATGCATAGGCCGACGCGGCGGCGGATTTCTTAAAATTATGCGTACTTAGGCTTTGTTTTTAATGCTGGTCTTTTGTTAGAGCAATGTTTAGGTCAACTAACTCTGTTTAATTATGAAAATTGCTCGATTCAGGAAGTGTGGTATGTCTACTGTACGCTCTTTTGTGTGCCCAAATTGGCAAGCGATGTTAAATTATGCAATGACGTACCCGGGGAAATTTCCTCCAAAATTTGAATTATCAAACTCATCCCATGCACGTAAAGCAGAAGAATCGTTTGCGATGCACACAATCGTTCAAAGTGAATGGTCCGGCGGCACCGCGCGCAAAGTTTCCCTCCACATTTACAAAATTTTGGCCTACCGCCAAAATATCTACCCCCGCACCTTCCCCCCTTCCCCACCCCCTTTTCTCCCCGACCACAAGTCACATTTCCCCTATTTCCTCCTTCCTTCCTTCCTTGCTAAGCTATAGCCACTTCCTCGCTCTCGCCGTCTCGCAACCTACCGCCGGGGTCGCCATGGTCTTCTTCAAAGACCTCTCCAGCGGTTCCTCCTCCGATGACTACTCCTTCACCACCCGGGTAAGCCTCTCTTCTCTCTCTCGAGCTATGACTTGGAATGAAGGATTTTTAGCCGGCGGTCGATTTGAGTCATGTCTTCCTCTTGTAGCTCCCTAGCACCATCAGTGGCAACGAATGGAGCAGGGTGGCTGAAGATCTATCTGCTCGTTATCACCATCAATCTCCATGCGTGAAGCTAGTTGCATTTGATTTCGTGGACAGTGGGAGGAAGTTTCTGGCATGTGCAGAGAAGGTTAGACCCTCTTTCGTTGTTACAAATCATTTGTTAGATGTGATTCAGACACTGTCACGATCCCAACCCATTCATACCACAACTTCAACCAAACGCATCCTAGCCATCTCATCAGCGGTGCCATTAGAAAATTATTTGGCACCGCTTCAGCAGTTTGTGTAGCCAACTTTGGTCCACACATCCTAGCAGCCAAGCACTAAAATACTAAATCTTTATGGCACGAAGGAACTAGGCATCGGAGCAACTACGTGTCCGGAGTCCGGGTCCCTGATTTTTTTCTGCTGCATCGGCTCGCCAGTGCAGGGCACCGGTGCAAGATGTAGCAACAGTTGTCTTTACCCGAGTTTTGGCATACATAGTGGATGGCCTTAGTGCTATTAGTTCTATGTTACTAAATTTGTGCATGTACACACCTTTTAGTATCAATTTGATGTCATCCAAACACTTTCCCTATGTTGTTGCAGTTATATTTACCTTCCTCATAAAATGTTCAATTTGTTATTTGTTGTACATGAGTAAGAACTTGTAGTGTCGTTGTAGTTAATTATAGTTTCTGATGTTCCAGAATTTGGCTGTTGCCTTAGTACCAATTATTTAATTTGCACATTGATCTTTTTGAGAAGATATGTCATAATTAACATGTTTCTTCAGTTTTTCAAAATAAGCATTGGTGATTTTCTATGTTGCTATAAACCCATTTCCCCTACAATTATTACTGATCTAGTTTTAAATATTATAGGATGAACGAAAGTGTTCTTACTTGGAGTGGGTTGATCAAGAGTGGCCACAATCTTTGAAGATGTTCCTAGCGAAGCTCTGGAGCATGTATGAGGAAGAGAACACACGTAGGCTTAGAGAAACGGTTGTCAAAGTTGAAGCATATTTCAAGATGTGGGATAATAAGTTGAAGGTGGAGAGAGCTCAGATTTTTTAAATCAGACTTTGCTAAGATGGTGTTGGCGAAGGAGGAGGCACTTTCCCATTTGGCCTGTGCAAAATGGGTTCTTACTGAACTGAAAGCAGAGGTGGATAAGATGAGCCTGGATGATCTCGATTAGGGAAATGAATATATTGTTCTTATGAAGTTGAACTAGCTATATGTTGTATTGTGTTGTTTTCATGTAGCTACCGTACTATGATGTTATAATATATTTATGTGCCTGATATGAAATTGGAAAATAGTTGTTCGATATGAAATGTGAATTTGCATAATACTGGAATTATTAACTGTAAACTAATAAACCTACTAAATGTGTCATGGACCTTTGCAAACGGTTCTAGCAGTAAAAGCGCTTGCGATAGATAGCCCAATGCCACACAGTTTTCTTCATCAAATCGTGTGTGATATAGTTGATAAAAGCAAACGGTTAACCAAGGCAGACCGTGTGTGATAGTTACACCTTTCACACACGAGTCTACACATAAAACTACGTGGGTTGTACGTCCGAACGGAAACGTTTTCCCTGGATTGACTGTGTGGGATGTACATAAGAACGGAAACGTATTCCTTGGATTGACTGTGTGTGATATACATACGAACGGAAATGTTTTTCTGGGATTCACCGTGTGGGATGTACATACCTACGGAAATGTTTTTCTCGGATTACCGTGTGGGATGTGCATACCTACGTAAATGATTGGGTTTCGATGCCTCGCCCGATCGCACACGGTCCCAGCCTGGGTCCCAGGAGGGCCTATCCCCGACGATTTCTAGGTCGTGTGGGAAGGACCCCCTATCACCCACACTCACTTGGCGACGGTTCCAAATGCCATCGCGGAAAGGGGTTAAAAACAGTTTGTTTAGGACCGACACGTACCAGTGTATCCCTAGCCCATCATGCTCAATCATTGATCCATTCATGAAACACACTCGCATATTAGCTACAACCAATGCTCAAGTACGATCATGGTGCCTCTTAGTTGGTGCTTTATAAGAGAAGATGGAGACTTAAATAAAAATATTTTTTTATGAAGTAAATAGAATGGCCCTTCGCAGAGGGAAGTAGGGATTTATAGAGGTGCCAGAGCTGATAGCTTAAATTGAGAGATAGAAAATTTTGAGAGGCATACTTTTCCCGCCAACGAGAACGACTTAGAGTTTCCAATACTTTCCATGCTATGTATATCATAGGCGGTTCCCAAAAAGAAATTAAAGTTTATTCCTTTTTCCACCATTCTTTCACAATCCATGGCTAAACATATCCACGGGTGCCCTCCATACCAACACTTTCCAAGTAATTTATTATTTGACAACATAAAGTAAATTTATTTTTCATTTCGGGACTGGGCATCCCTAATACTTTTTCCGTACTCTCGTGCAATGACAAGTGAATAAACACTCATCTTGAGAATAACACATCTAGCATGGAAAAATATCGGCCACCCCTCACCGCCTCGTGAGCAATACGAGCACACAAAAGAGAAGTTTATTTTGAAAATTAGAGATGGCACATACAAATATGCTTAGAACGCAAGGGAATACCACATATAGGTAGGTATGGTGGACTCATGTGGCAAAATAGGGTTTAACGAGTTTGGATGCACAAGTAGTATTTCAACTTAGTACAAGTGGAGGCTAGCAAATAGATTGAGAAGCGACCAACCAAGAAACGAAAAATCACATAAGCGAGCATTGATCATAACTAACACCGAATAATGCACCACAAGTAGGATTTATTTCATTGCATAACTATTGACTTTCGTGCTTGCATAGGGAATCACAAACCTTAACATCAATATTCTTACTAAAACATAATTACTCATTAACATGGCTCACATATCACTATCATCATATCTCAGAACTATTACAAACAATCAAGTTTATTTTGTCCAATGATCTTCATGAAAGTTTTTATTATACCCTCCATGGATATCTATCATATTGGGACTAGTTTTATGTGTTGCTTTTGATAAGCTCAAACAAATATAAGTGAAGAACATGAGCATAATATTTTCTTCTCTCAAATTAATCTAAGTGAAGCAAGAGAGAGGTTCTACAAAAATATTAAAGCACACCGTGCTCAAATAGATATAAGTGGAGCACTAGAGCAAGTGACAAACTACTCCAAAAAAGATATAAGTGAAGATCAAGTGAGTAGTTATGTAAATAGGTAGCTATGTTGTAAGGGCATGTCCTGCCTTAGGGTTTTGGTGATGATGATATTACACGTGTGGACTAATCGTGTGTCCTAGTTCCTCAGGTACACATTCTGTGGCGCAAGACGGTTAGGCTTTCCCTCTATGCGGAAAAGATCGAAGACGGAGTTTCCGGCGTGTATTATTCCTTTGGTCGTAGGAAACCCGTACTATTAAGAGGGAATCCACATCAGAAGGTATTGGGTGAATCAGTACACATACACACTCTTTGCACCCACTGTATACCCTCCGATCAAGGAGAGAGAGGTTTCCTAAAGTCCTCTGTGACTGTGTAGTTCTGCTCATGGCGGTAGTACTGCTCTCTTGAGTGGTTGTACCGCTGGCATGCAGTTTCGGTCAAACCACCGGTACAAGTACCGCTCGGGGGTGATACCCTTCTGTACCTAGTATGGTGGTAGACCGGTGGTGGAGCAAAAGTTACGGTTTGTCTTGAAAAACCGGTACTACCAGTGTTTGGGGCGGTAGTACCGCCTGGAACTCCACCACTCAGGGACTGTTGATCCAGCGGTAGCTCTGGCTTTACCACCGCTCCAACTACCGGCCTGGGGTGTAAACCTTTTGGATGTTAGGCGGTAGTTGACCAGTGGTGGAGTGGTAGTTCCGGTTTGCTCCGGCATACCGGTACTACCGATAGCTCCACCAGAAGTACCGCCCTGGTGCCCTAGCAGGGGTTTCCCGCATCCACCGGTTGTACCGGTGGTCATTGCGGAAGTACCACTCCTATGTGTTTTTGCGCATAACGGTTGGATTGGAGGGTACCCTAAAAAATTTGGTGTTTCTTCCACCTCCCACTGACCTCTTGCCTCTCTCTCTCTCCTCCACTAATGTCATACAAGCTTTCTTGCCTGATCTCTCTCTCTAGCCACTCAAACTTGTTGATTTGCTTGGGATTGAAGGAGACCTAGATCTACACTTCCACCAAAGGATATTTGATTCCCCCATACTTTTGTGTGTGGATTTTGTTACTCTTGGGTGTTTGAGCACCCTAGACGGTTGAGGTCAGCTCGAAGCCATATTCCATTGTGGTAAAGCTTCGTGGTTTCGTTGGGAGCCTCCAATTAAGTTGTGGAGATAGCCCCAACATTGTTTGTAAAGGTTCGGTCGCTGCCTTCAAGGGCACAAATAGTGGAATCACGACATCTCGCATTGTGTGAGGGTGTGAGGAGAATACAGTGGCCCTAGTGGCTTCTTGGGGAGCATTGTGCCTCCACACCGCTCTAACAGAGACGTACTTCCCCTCAAAGGGGAGGAACTTCGGTAACACATCTTCGTATCCACCGGTTCCACTCTTGGTTATCTCTTACCTTTACTTGTGCAAGATTTATTGTCTTAATCCTTTGTGCTTGCTTGTGTACTTGTATTTGTTGCATCATATAGGTTGCCACTGTAGTTGCACATCTAGACAACCTATTTTGTTACAAAGTTTAATTTGGTCAAGAAAAGCTAAAAATTGTTAGTTGCCTATTCACCCCCCCCCCTCTAGTCAACCATATTGATCCTTTCAATTGGTATCAGAGCCAGGTATTAGAGCCACGTCTCTTTATTAAGGACTTAACCATCCAAAGAGTATGGGTGACAACGTAGTCAAGACAGAGGAACACTCCGGTGGAAATCCGTCCTTGTCTACGTCCGATGGGGGACCCTCGGTCTCTCGTGAGGATTTCAATGTGGCTTTGGACACATTGAAAGACTCATTGACGACCGAGGTCAAAGGCATGTTCAAAGAATTTCTTGAGGGTCTTAAATTACCCACCGCACCTTTGGAAGTGGCTCATCCCACTAACAAGGTGACGGATGCTATTCCCGATAAGGGAGAAGCGAGTAGTGATCAACTCCCGGTGACTAAGAATGGGAGTGGTATCTTTGCTCATTCGCACCTCCCATCAATTATGGAGGGTCCGTTCCCTCCCCGCATCTAAATTCAGTTGGTCCCCCCCCTAAGTATGTGAAAAATTCTGATTTTGCTACTTGGTCGTTTCGTTTTAAACATCTTTTAAATCATTGTTCTACTAATCTTTGGAGAATCATTGAGCAAGGTTTCTACCCGCACGATCCATACAACTTAACTCCAAGGGAAGCCGTGGATCGTCAATTCAACGAGTCCGTTCTTTGCATTCTTCAAGAAGCCATCCCTCCCGAAGATATTGCACACCTCCGACCCTTCTCCGTGGCCAAGGAAGCATGGGAGCATGTTGTTTCCTTGTACAAGGGAAGCGCAAGCATTCAACTCAAACTATGAAGTTTCGCAAGATGAAGCCGATGGGTTTGACATGATCGAAGATGAAGAACCCCGTGAACTTTATCGGATATTAACCACTCTTGCGGTCTCACTCCGAGATCATGGGAGCAAGGATACGAATGACAATTGGATCAAGCGCAAGTTTCTCAAGGCCATGATGCCTTATCACAAGGCCATGTCCTCGGTCATCCGCCAAAGACCAGACTTCCACACCTTGTCCTCAAGTGAAGTGTTGGATGAGTTTGTTGCCATGAGGATCTTGGACAAGACCGCCGACAATGCGGTGTTGCGAGCTCAACGATCAAAGAAGCCCAACCTTGCATTGAAGGCCAAGGCTTGTGTGGAAGAAGAGGATGAAGAGGATGAAGATGAGTGTTGCCCCTAACACACCAAATATGCATATCATGAGCACATGGCTCTTGCGTCACGACAATTTTGGGGCAACAAGAAGAATTCAAGGCCCAAATTCAACAAGAACAATTCAAGTGGCTTCAAGGGCAAGCAACAAGTGAGGACATGCTACAATTGTGGCAATGTGAGTCATTTTTTGTAGATTGCCCATATGAGAAAATGGAAGACAATGGAGGCAAGCTTATCCAAAAGGACAAGGCCAATTCTTATCCCAACAAGAACAACTTCACCAAGAAGAATCCTCCCAAAGGATTGGTGGCCCAAGAAGAGTATGATGAGGATGAAAATGATGAAGAAGATGACGAGATGGTTACCATGGCCACCGTTGCTATTGCAACAACTCCACGGTCATCCCTCTTAGACTCACCAAATGAAAACATCACCGCCAAGTGCCTCATGGCTAAAGCCACCAAGAAGGTAACCCCCAACATCAAGTCTACCGTTACTTCTAATCCTTCATTGATGGATTGCATTGATGAAAGTGAGGGCGTGGAGGAGGAGGAAAATGAGTTTGAGTCTTTTATGAGTAAGCTCAAAGGTAAACCCAAGAAGCACTTTGTTGCTCTCTTGGAACAACTTGGTGAAGCCAATGACATGATCGAGGCTCACGAGGAGACCATCTCTAAAATGGAGGGTCATAGTTGAGACTATGCCAATGAGATATCGGATCTCTCTAATGCTCTTGAGGAAGAGCGTGGTCTTCGTTTGGCTCTTGAGGAGTCACACAACAATGATCATGCTAAATTAAAGAAAGATCTTGATCATGCTTTAGTTGTCTTTCGTGTGCTCAACTTTGAGAAGGAAAAACTTGTGGTTGACCATGCTAGACTCAAGGAGGAGTTTGATACACTTGACAAGGCTCACAAGGTCTTGAAGAGTGTACATGCTAGCCTCAAAGAGTCTCGTGATCAACTTCAAGTTTCGCTGACCAACGAGAAAGCCACTTTTCCTCACATGGTTTTAATTGATAATGCAAATGCTACTAACCCATGTTGCAAGCATGTGCATCTTGTTGAAGAGAATGCCAAGTTAAAGAAGCAACTTGAGAAAGGCCTTGTATCTTGCATACAAGGTGAGAAGAACCTCAACGACCTTTTGAGCAATCAAAAGGAAGTTGTTGCCAAGGAGGGAATTGGGTTTGCACCCAAGCCCAAGAAGAAGAAGAATGACAAGACCAAGCAACCTCCTCCTCTCAAGAAAATCTTTGTGAAGGAGGGAGAGGGTACTCCTAAGAAGGATAAGAACAATGTAAAGGGTAGTGGAGTCAAGAAAGACATTGTCCCCCCTTCCAACAAAGCCGGCGACTTTAACCCGTCTTATGTGTTATGCCATGTTAGTGATGGACATGTTTATGCTAAATTTGTTGGTTCTTCTTATGAGAACATTGAATGCTCTATTTGGGTTCCTAAGACCCTTGTTACTAACCTCAAAGGACCCATTACAAAATGGGTACCTAAAACCAAGCATTGATCTCTTGTAGGAGTTTGCTTCCGGTGGGGGATCATGGTTGCTCGATAGTGGAGCCACAAATCATATGACCAGAGGCAAAGACTTGGTGGTGGACGTGCACAAAGGTTCATCTATGCCCACCAATGTTGAATGCGGTGATGCTTCATCTTCTAAGGTATTGGGGCTTGTCAAGGTTGTCGTTTCTCATGATCTCACGATCGAGAAAGTCAAGCTTGTTGAGTCCCTTGCATACAATTTACTTTCCGTTCGTCAACTTGCACTCATGGGCTTTGCTACATTCTTTGATATTGATATCGTGGCCCTCTTGTGGAGCAAGACTCTTAAAGTAGCCTTTGTTGGGCATGTCGAGAACGGTCTCTATGTGGTTAACTTCTTGGAGCGACCCACTAAGACCGCGACATGCCTAATGACTAAAGTTGATGTGGGATGGCTTTGGCATCGCCATTTAGCCCACGTCAATATGAGATCTTTACAAAGTCTTTTCAAGGGGGGTCATGTCCGTGGACTAACAAATGTTAGTTTTGCCAAAGATCGTGCTTGCAGTGCTTGTCTCGAAGGAAAGCTACATGAGAAGGCTCACCCTCCCACGACTATCATCTACTCGACGAGACCTTTAGAGCTCCTTCACATGGATCTCTTTGGGCCTCCATCCTTTGATAGTCTTGGGGGTAGAAAGTATTGCTTGGTGATTGTAGATGATTATTCAAGATACACTTGGGTATACTTCTTCAAGAGGAAGAGTGAGACCCAACAAACCATCATCAACTTTGCAAATGAAGCTCAACGTCAACATGATGCAAAGATCTTAATGATTTGAAGTGACAATGGCACCGAGTTCAAGAATTACACCTTGGATGAGTTCCTTAGTTATGAGGGGATCAAGCATCAATATGCCACACCTTATACCCCTCAACAAAATGGTGTGGCGGAGAGAAAGAACCGGACATTGATGGACGCGGCAAGGACCATGATGGCGGAGTTCAAGTCTCCGTACAACTTTTGGGCCGAAGAAATCAACACCGCTTGTTATGCATCCAATCGGCTCTATCTCCGCAAAGGCTTGAACAAGACTCCATATGAGATACTTAGCGGTAACAAGCCCAACCTCAAGTACTTCCAGGTGTTCGGTTGTAAGTGTTTCATACTCAAGAAAGGTGTTCGTTTGTCTAAATTTGAAGCTAGAGCTCATGAGTGCATATTTGTTGGTTATGATACAAACTCTCATGCTTACCGTGTCCTCAAAAAGTCCAACGGACTCATTTAGGAGACGTGTAACGTGGAGTTTGATGATAATAACAGCTTCCAAGTGGAGCAAAGTGGTACTTGTGATGTACGTGATGAAATTCCTCCTCAAGCCATAAGAAGAATGGGTGTTGGTCATATCCTACCAATTGAGGAACCCCTTGTGGCCGAAGAATAAGGACAATGTTCCACTCAAGTGGAACCATCACCAACCCAAGACCCACACGCTTCCGAAGAACAAAGTGAAGGCCCTCAACCCGATGAACAAGGCCAAGTGCAAGATCAACCGCAAGATGGTGTTGATCCACCAAGTGATGCACAAGGCCAAGTTCCCTCTCCCGAGCATGTTCAAGATCAAGAGCAAGCTCAAGATCAAGAACAAGCTCATGTTGACGCTCAAGATGATCAAATTATAGCTCCTCAACTAACACTTGAAGAGCAATTGGAGCGTCGTGCTGCCAAAGTTGCTTCCAGGCTCGCTTCTAGAGAGCATCACATGGAAAATATCCTTGGAAGCATTACAAAGGGGGTAAGCACTCGTAGACAATTAACAAACTATTGTTCTCATCATGCGTTTGTCTTTTGTGTTGAACCCCAAAAGGTCTATGAGGTGCTCGAAGACCCCGACTGGCTCAACGCCATGCATGAAGAACTCCATAACTTCGAGCGCAACAAGGTGTGGCATTTGGTGCCACGGCCGAAGGAGAACCATAATGTCATTGGAACCAAATGGATCTTTAAGAACAAGCAAGATGCTCACGGGGTTGTCATTCGCAACAAGGCTTGTTTGGTGGTGAAACATTTGCCCCCGTTGCTCGCCTTGAATCTATTCATTGGTTGCTTGCCTATGCTTCTCATCATAACTTTAAATTGCAACAAATGGATGTGAAAAGTCTTTTCTTAATGGTCCTCTTAATGAGTTGGTGTATGTCAAACAAGCCCCACATGCGTGGTATGAGCATCTTACCGAGTTATTGCAAGATCGTGTGTTTGAAATTGGGAAAATCGACCCCACTCTTTTTACTAAGAAGGTCAAAGGGGAGTTGTTTGTATGCCAACTATATGTTGATGATATTATCTTTGGTTCACCTAACAAAGCTATCCATGATGAGTTTGTTGCACTCATGACTGCGGAGTTTGAGATGTCCATGATGGGAGAGTTGAAGTCCTTCCTCGGGTTCGAAATCAAACAAAAAAGAGAAGGAACCTTCATCAAACAAGCCAAATACACTCAAGACATTCTCAAGAGGTTCAATCTAAGTGATGTCAAGCCGGCTACTACTCCAATTCCTACCAAGTGCCAACTTGACATTGATCCCAATGGTAAAGTGGTGGATCAAAAGGTATATCATTCTATGATTGGATCTTTGCTTTACCTTTGTGCATCTAGATCGGATATCATGTTGAGTGTGGGAATTTGTGCACGATTTCAAGCCGCACCTAAGGAAAGTCACTTTGTGGTTGTCAAGCGAATCTTTTGATATTTGGCTCATACCCCAAACTTTGGCTTATGGTACCCAAGAGGAGGAAACTTCAACCTTGTAGGTTTCTCGGATTCGGATTGGGCGGGAGACAAAGTGGATAGGAAGTCAACTTCCGGAGGATGCCAATTTCTTGGTTGCTCCTTGGTGAGTTGGTCTTCCAAGAAGCAAAGTTGTGTATCTCTCTCCTCCACCAAAGCCAAGTATGTGGCGGCCGATAGTTGTTGTGCTCAACTTTTATGGATGAGGCAAACTTTAAAGGATTACGGTGTCATTTGTGACAAAGTGCCTCTTTGGTGTGACAATGAAAGTGCCATCAAGATTTCTCTCAACCCGGTGCAACACTTCAAGACAAAACATATTGAGATTCAGTATCACTTCATCCAGGATCATATTAGGCGAGGGGAGATCGAGCTCAACTATGTCAACACTCATGATAACCTTGCAGATATCTTCACGAAGCCCTTGGACAAAACAAGATTTCGCGAGTTAAGGCATGAGCTAAATATCATAGATTTGAGCAATGTGGATTGAAATTTTGCACACCTACCCATACTCATCATGTTATCTTGTTTAGGTGTAGACATGGACATAGGGGGAGTGTTGTTCTCTCAATGAACTTTCCCTCCCCCCATTATGCATAAATTGATCAATTCTTTCACATTCACCATTGTTAATGGTATGTATGTGCTTCAAAGATGAGTAGTGGTCATGGGCCCAAGGTTAAAATCTTCGCGATGACATACCATTTGACTCAAACATAGGTGGCTCCAGCCACCGCCCGTGTGCAAGGTGTTTCTTTGTTGTTCGTTTCCTTTTGCCTTGCGCCTTCGGTTCTCCTAGGTGTTTGAATTCTCCAAGGAGTGGCTTTTATTGTTTGCTTCTTGCACTCCTGGGGTCTTCATCATCATAATACAGTGTCTTGCTTCCATCCTAAGCCTTCTCATCCCTAGCCAGCTTATCCAAGTGTACACAAGTTTGATCTCTTTTGGCATGGGCTAATGCAACTTGGCGGTACAACCGGTGGTTAGAGCGGTTTTACCGCTCTTCCACTATGTTGTGTAGTCCCAGCGGTACTTCCGGTCTTGCACAAGCGGTTCTACCACTAGTGCTTGTACTTGTATCACTGGCCGGTACTACCGGTATTTGGAAGCGGTACTACCGCTGCCTCTGGCGCGGAAGTACCACCCTCAATCACTGGCTAGCTACAGGAGAGGTACTACCGGTTGACTGTCTAGGTGCATATATAAGGGGCACGGGCTAAAGGGGTATTCTCCCCCCTTGCGCCCGTCCCTCTTCTTCACCCTAGCCACTGGTTGCTTCACCCATTGCGCCGGAGCGCCCTCAGGCGATTTGGATCGGTCGGCCCTTCATTGGATCTGCTCCGTGGAGGTCGCCTCCCTTCCGATCTCCTCCCATGGATACCGGTAATGCCCTCTTTCTTCTTTTTTTAGGGTTCTTTTTGGATAATCCTCTCTCTAGGGAATTGCTTGTACTCCCGCATTTTTGGCCAAATGATTGGTGGAGAGATACCTATAAACACCTCCTCTACTTGTGCGTAGTTAGAAGTAGGAATATTGCATCTAGATTCAATATAGGGCTGTTCTTGTTCTTCAACTAGGCAGATCCGCTCTCAGCGGTACTACCGCTCCTTGAGAGCGGTACTACCGCTCTAGCGGTTCTACCGGTCGAACAACCGGAACAACAGTTTTCTATGAACCCATCTGCATTGTTCTTGTTCTACTTGCTTACATGTGGTTTATTCTTCTGATCTTGTGTACATTCCTCTCATCTTTGCTGGGGTTTTGTGTGCTCTTTGTGTGTGTTTACATGTGGCTCTAGCTCTCGTGCTGCTCCGAAGTCTTAGAACACCAAGAAGAGGGCCCGTAGGGGCAAACCAGCGGATGACAATGAAGATACTCACGAGGTGGTGATCCCTATCAAAACCACTCGCCGGGAGAAGTCTGTTGCTGCCAAGCAGCATGCTGTGTTGCCAATGCACAAATGGAAGCTTCCGGACTGGGAAAAGTTCCGTTTCCAGAATCCCTACACTGTGGCTGCACCTCCTCGTTGGAACAACCCTCAATTCCGGAATGAGTTGCGGATAAGGATTGTGTCTCAAATTTTTGATCATCACAAGAACAAGTTCACCTGGATGTGGTCCATTGACATCGATCACTGGAAGAACAACCTTGCTTACTTTGGAGAGGCTCTGGAGATCTATGAGGAGTGTGATTTGATCAAGCTCATGTCTGTGAACTGTGACTTCGATGTGCAGCTCATACATCAGTTCTATGCTGCCGTTCACTTTGGCAATGATGATACACGTGACGTGACCTTTATGTGCCGTGATGAGTTCTTTCATGTCCCTTGGAGCTCCTTCTGCAATGCTCTTGGCTATGAGGATACCGGGTTGGAGGATCAAGGTTGTCTTCGTCCTCACGACCGAGCCCACCCCATGGATAAGATCAAGCTTGCCCCTCTGTACATCCCTGGACGTGGTATCGTGGGTAAGTCCAATGACCTTCTGCCAGTATATGATATTCTGCATCGTGTATTTCGCTGTGTGCTGCTCCCCAAGGTTGGGAAGCAAGATGATATCTATGGCTATCTTGTGGATTTTCTTGTGGCCATGAAGACCAAAAGGGGATCCGGTGCCACGTTTGATGTCTCCAAGTGGATGTTGTCGGCGTCCTGGGAACCAGGGTACCCAGACTTGCCTATCTACGGGCCGCGACGCGCTCCTACAAGCGGCCTGATACGGCCCAGCTGATCGACCAGTTGCTCAAGACCCTCGCGAGGGGCCAGGCCTCGCGAGGAGAACAACACCAAGACCCCCTCGTGAGCGGCCTCGGCAAGGCGTTCCGGAGGGGCGGAGAATCCAAGACCAAGCCTGCCTCAAGAGGAGGCAGTGATGTCAACAGTGACGCACCACGCCAGCAAGTGCCAGCGTCCGTCAGCGACACAGTTGCCATTTTGGTGCAAAGGAGACAGCGCAGCCGTTGGTTCCCAAGGAGCGGGGCAAAGGTTTCATCTTTGGTGCATCAAGACCGAAGACCGCAAGGACGATAAGGAGGATGTCACCGTCGAGCCCACCACCGTGTCACCGCCTGATCCTTTTGCAGGCGAAGACTGCTTTTGTCAGGGTAGGAACGTCCTTGTGTTCCCACTCAAAAATGGCCGTTATGGAATCCCTTCCCGCCTAAACATTTTGGGGGAAGAGGACCGTGGCCGCCTATATAAGTAGCTAGAACCTCCACTGCAAAGGGGGATCGATCTCACACACTTAACCACCGCACAAGGAGCAAGAACACTAGCCTCCTGACCCTCCTGAGCTCGCCTCTTGAGCTCAGGAACCCTTGTACCAGTGTATATTCTAGCTCGCCAGGAGCCAATCCACCAAAAGCAGGAAGTAGGGTCTTACACCACACGGTGGCCCGAACCTGGATAAACTCTTGTGTGTTTGTTCGTTGTTTGCTTGAATCCTTCCACCGAGACGAGAGCGAGGCGCTAGGTAGACGTGAGTGGGAGAGATCTTCGTTCACGCCCCTGTGTTCGAACTTAACGGGCTTTGCGGAGTCCTGAATCCAACATTTGGCGCGCCAGGTAGGGGCGTGTCGAAATCTCGCCTCTCCGACGACCTCGTCGCGTTCTCATCACCGACCCTGCTCCACAGCCATGGTGGACACACGCCGAGCCCGCGCCGCCCGCCGCACTGCGAATGTCGCTCAGACGGCGCCCGCGGGCAACGGCGCACCACTCCGCCCCAACTCGCCGGTCGCCAACGCCGCCACCGACCCGGCTGTCCACGAGCAGGAGGACTCCTCGCTGCCGCTGTCCGTGCGGCGGGATGGTCGCATGGCAACACCTTCACCCACGCCGGCCGCAGTGTCGTCCTTGCTGGTCCGCCGCGGGCCGGTCTACCAGCAGCCTTCGCTACTGATGGCGCGGGAGCTCTTGCGCTACCACCCGGCAGATGATCTCTACGACGAGTGGCTCCACCGCATCACCGAGCTCGTCAACGCCGCTGGGGAAGCACCTGCACCAATGCACTCCTCACGTCCTCCGTCACCCCCGGTGGCAAACGAGGGCTGTGGGGCCCTGGCTCTGCCTCACCTTCACCCCGCCAGCCAGGAGGGCCGGCGCGAGGCCCCTCGACGTGAACAACCCCGCAGAGCCCACGCCCGCGACGAGGAGAGTTGCCAGGTGATCCCGCGCCCACATGCAGGGGCTCGTGGGCCCCCTGGCCCATAGCGCCCAGACCGCGCGCCATAGGAGGTGGTGGCGCCAGCACCTCAAGAACCAGCGTCGCACGTGCAAGGGGCACCTGTGATCATGAGTGTACGCGGGTGTGGCGCCCTAGCTCCCGAGCTACGGCGCCTCGTCTGGCCTGGCAAGTTCAAGTTGGACCTGCCTCCGCGCTACGACGGCACCACCGACCCCACGGAGTTCCTTCAACTCTACGAATTTAGCATCGAGGCAGCCAACGGCACTGAGCATGTCATGGCGAACTGGTTCCCCATGGCTCTGAAGGACGGTGCGCGCTCCTGGCTCCTGAACCTCCCGATGGGGTCCATCTCCTCCTGGGGAGAGCTTCGCGAGTGCTTCATCGCCAACTTCCAAGGCACCCATGACCGAGCCCCGGCAGCTGCTGACCTGCGCCGCGTGAAGCAGCAGCCGGGAGCAACCCTGCAAAAGTACATCCAACGCTTCAACACCATGCGCCTCCGTATCCCTAGGGTCTCGGACGAGGCCATCATCTCCGCGTTCTCCGATGGCGTCCGCGACGTCAGGATGAGGGAAGAGCTCGCCATCCACGAAGACCTGTGCACGGCCCTCGAGATGTTCAAGCTCGTGGCAAAGTGCGCCAGGGCGGAGGAAGGCCGCCTCTCCCTTCAGGAGCTGCCTGAGGTGGAGGCAGACGACAATAAGACCAAGGCCAAGGAGTCGAAGCGCAAGGGACCCGCCGTGCTGGCTACTGAGCCAGAAGTGAAGCGTGGCTGCGGCTACGATGACCTCCCTAGAGACAACCGACCGTACGGCGTCTTCCACAACGTCCACAGCCACAACACCAACGACTGTCAGGAGCTCAGGGCAATGCGTGTCGGGCAGCGCCCTGAGCATGACAACCGCGGCTACGGCCGTGGAGGAGGCCAAGGAGGAGGACGTTGGGACAGCAGGAACTCGCGCCAAGGGTGGCGTGAGCAACCTCGTGAAGACCACTGGCAGGAGTAGCCTCGTGATGCCCCCTGGCGCGACCAGCCTTGTGAGGGTCGCCCTCAGGGCCACGGAGGCCTGCCTCCGCTGCCATCACCACCAAGGAGAAACGACGACGACCGCCAGGGAGACGGGAAGGGGGCTTCCAGGAACCGCGTGCAGTCGCGTGCATTCTGGGAGGAGCCCATGCCCCGGCTTCTCACCGCATCTTCAAGAAGTTCGCCTGTGAGATGAACGCGGCGCTTCCCAGGCCTGACGCCGCGCGCAACCTCAGGTGGACCAAGCAAGTCATCGCTTTCGACCCGAAAGACCAACTCAAGTGTACTGCGGCCCTAGGCGCACTCCTGATGCTCTGCACCCCGACCATCAGCAACGTCCTCGCGACCAAGACCCTAATCGACGGCGGGTCAGGGCTCAACATCCTCTTCGTCCAAACCTTCGAGACACTTCAGGTTCCCTACGATCAGCTCCACCCCACCAAGCCATTCTACGGAGTCACGGATGGCTCCACGCTCCCGACGGGGCAAGTCCGCCTCCCCATCACCTTTGGAGACCGCGACAACTACCACACAGAGCTCATCGACTTCGACGTCGCCAACATCCACCTCCCGTACAACGCCGTCCTGGGGTATCCTGCCCTTGCCAAGTTCATGGCGGCGACCCATCACGGCTACAACGTCCTCCAGATGCCCGGAAGCGGCGGAGTCGTCACGATCACCTTCGACGAGAAGGAAGCGATGTGTTCCCTAGAGCGTGCCTACCAGACCGCGGCGGTTGAATACCCCGATGAGGATGAAGCCGTCCTCGCCCTGCAGACCGCCCCCAAGAAGAAGAAGAACTTACCCGTCAACGGACCTCAGGACGCGGGGGCTCCCGACGACCTGGACTCAGGACTCGCGCCTGCTGACGAGGTGCCTTCCACCCTCGCATAGGAAGGCGTGCTCGACGCCCCTCTCATGACAGGCTCGGGGGCTCTCCTCTGGAGTGTCCCTGAGCTGACCCGTGCCCCGAGGGAGGTGTTCAAGCACCACCTGCAAGCGTATCTTCATGCGCGTTTTTGTGAGCCCAGCGCGAGCCGTCCAGCGCTAGGGGCTCAAGACTTCATCGACCAAGTTACGGAGGAACTTCAGTACGCAAGACTCGTCCGCGGTGGGCGTAA
The DNA here is from genome assembly GCA_902687465.1 of Secale cereale. Taxonomy (NCBI): domain Eukaryota; kingdom Viridiplantae; phylum Streptophyta; class Magnoliopsida; order Poales; family Poaceae; genus Secale; species Secale cereale. The sequence continues at coordinate 164,593,283 of LR738711.1, read as the reverse complement.
CCGCACGATCCCAAGTCCACCTACTCGCAGCCCGAGCGACTGCTTCCGCGTCTGCATCGACATCGCGGGTCTCAACCGAGCCGCTTCTCAGGAGCCCTTCGGGCCGACGACGGTCGGCCGAAGGAGGGCCCTCCCCTGCAGCTACGTCCGCACGCTCTTCGGCTTCCGCAACGCAGCTGCCACGTTCCAGGATCTCGCGCAGCAGGCCTTGGGGGCTCGAGAGGCTCAATGGCAGGCGGTCCAGACGGAGAGGGAGCCGGACCCGCGCGACCACTGAGAGCCTCAGGAGCCCGACGATCCTCGGGAGCGACCCGCACAGATCGCGTCTTCAGCTACCCCAACTCTCCTTCGGCAAGTATCAGGTGACACTTCAGGTATCTAAACGAGGGCGCCCCTCGGGCTGCATCATCCTCGGGCCGCTGGGGGCTGTTCCCCCGTGGTTGTCTCCCTTTTTGCATGATCAAGCCAGATATTTCTTTCCATTCGCATTATCTATATGCTTGGCGTCCTCACCGCCACTAAGGTCATGAGCCCTTGTAAGCCCACTCGCGACCGCCCCATGATTAAGGACTGGCACGACGTCTGTGCCCGGGTTCGTCCCTGCAGTGTCGATAAACCCAAGGGTTGAGCTCTGCCTAGCGAGCCATTTCTGTGACGGCACCTCCCATGGTCCTTGGTGCCTTGTTCTCGCATGGGGTAATCGTGGATGGGTAAGTAGGGGCCCGTGGTAGGTGCCTCGCTCATGCGGGAACCGTGTGCCGGCTGTTTTTCCTTTGGATCATGGCATGAGAAAACTGGGCATGGCGTCTGTGCTCGGGTCCGTCCCTGCAGCGTCGACAAATCCAGTGGCTGAGCTCTGTCTCGCGGGTTAACCCCATGACATCACCTCCTGGGGTCGCTGGTGCTGCGGCCTTCTCATGCAATGTCCCCTGGAGAGGCACTCGGCGTAGGTCGACACAACACCTCTCTTTTCACATTTTGCAGAAGAAGACTAAGGCGCAACCCGCCTCAGGGTAGGGTCTCGTGAGTGATGTGTAAGCTCACGAGAACTTCCTCAAAGTCGTTCAGCTCACCCTGAGGAGGGCCCATATACACCTTGGCTATCCTATCGTGCTAGCCACGCGTCAGGACGGGGCTGTACACGCCCTAGAGTCTCTCCTGGTGGGAGGCTCCCTCCCACAATCCAGTGGAAGTACCAAGCTCCGTGCTGGCAGATCCAATTGAGGAGCAGTTATGCCCACGAACCAGTGGAAGCACCAAGCTCCGCGCTGGCCGATGCGACCGAGGCGCGGTTATGCCCACACTCCACGCAAGTGTGGTAGCTCTATGCTCCCCGCTAGTTATAAACAACTGAGGGTGGCCCCCAGTGGTCGCACCAACCTCAGGGAGCTTTTCAGCTCACGAGGCTCACAGCTTCTCCTTGGATGGGTGTCGCGAGGGGGGCTAGGCATGGGGGCTATGCTCAGGTCACGCCTGGCAGACGCCACCCTACCAGGTGCCCAGACACCTGGCCTTCTCGTGCCCCCATCCCAGGCAAAGGCTCGTGGGCAAGGTATGGTGCTTGTTCTCCTTCATGAAGAGCCGTTCGTACGTCAAGGGGGACCCCTGGGCATCATGACCCAGGGGCCTAACTGTCCACGTAGCCCCTCATCCCTTGAGCCTAGTTATGACGATAACACCGGTCCTCCGGAGGGCTCAATGGCGATCGAGGTATGCGCGGGGTTGGGCCCTGCCGACGCAGAACGAAAACGGGATCGCTTGAACGTCAAGGGAGACCCTTGGGCATTGCGACCCAAGGGCCTCACTGGCCACGTAGCCCCTCGCTCCTTGAGTCTAGTTACTACGATAACCCTGGCGTCCGGATGGCTCAGCAACGAGTCTAGTTACTACGGTAACCCCGGTCATCCAGAGGGCTCAGCGGTGGTCGAGGGATGCACGGGGTTGGGCCCTGCCGATGCAGAGCACCTAAAGCAAACATGAAAGGAAGCAAGCATGGAATCATCTAGCTATTACAATAACGTCAAGTTTTTCCAAATTCAACCAAGTTCTTATGCCTCCCCGAGGCACTCGCACTCCTCTCACTAAACAGGACGGATCAAGCATCGACAAGCACAGTATCACCGGTCTACACCTTTTTAGGTTGCGATGGTGGCAGCCTGGAGAAACGTCTCCACCAACCATGTGGCTTCTGTTCCAGGGCCTCGGGAGCGATCATTGCCGCCTCCTCACGAAGGCGCTTGGACACCAAACCTTGCCTCAAGGGAGAGGCGACAAGAATCAAGCACCATCTGACCTCAGGAATCACTAAAGATAAGTTTTCAACACCGCACCCGCTTGCATACATACACCACCACTTACTATAGTTACGAAGCCCTTCCTGATGGACCAATGGGCAGCTGCCTGGATGCCAAGAGGGACCTCCTGAGCGTTGCGCCTCGGGGGCTCTTACCAGATCCCAGACCCCTCACCTCCTGGCCTTGGCCATGGTGCCGCGACTTGGCATACCAGCACGGGCCGAGGCTGGTTCCAGGATTGGGTCTCGCAGGCGTAGGGCCTTAAGCTACCGCGGGAACGAAAGAAAGGGGAAATCGTGCTTTAACAAGTGAATCATGCAGGACATAAGTTTATAATGCTAGATAATAACAAAAGTACTACGAGAATTTACATGTCCTTGTGAAGCCCTCCATGATGTCTCGCAGGAACTAAGCTAAGGAAGACGCTCCCAAGGAACTCGGCTTGAACTCCTTCAACAACAGCGACGTCGGGAGGACACCGTTTCCCTCCGGCGATAGGGGAGGCGGCTTGGCGGCTCATAGCTCTCGTCAAAGCTCGAGGCCGTCTTAGGAGTAGCATAGCTGCTATCAGGAGAGTCGGAGATATAGCCGATAGCGAGCGCTTCGCTGCCCTGACGACACAGGGAATGGTCGCCGGCGAACCCATTCCGTGCGCCACACGGCAGCCGAAGGTCGTCCGCCCCAAAGACTTTGAAGGTCATCGCGCCCGTCGTGTCCAGCGCGAAGTGAGGAATGTGCCTCCCGGTGGGGGCGTAGGCGTGACGCACCACACCCCAGCCCCAGGTCATGAAGACATGGCCAGAAGAAACCACCTCCATGTCGGCGTGCGAAGGAGGAAGGCGACACCCTTCGTGCCTTAGCTCCATCGTCACTCGGCCACGAGCCGGGAGTACCTCCCTCAGGAACGGAGGAAGAAGGATTCGGGAATGCAGAGGGGCCCCTGCCCATACGATGAACTCGCGGGCATCATCCTCCGAATGGGACGGTAGCAGGGTGCGAGGAGACGCCCGTCTCTCCGGGCGACTGGCGGCGCCACCCCTATCGCCGCCCCTGCTCAATCTGCCTACCGATGAGATGTGCAAGGGAAGCGGAAATCCTGGTGGAGCCCGCGTGCACCATGTGTGAGCGTCCGCCGGCCTCAGGGGCGCGCCCGGAGAATCACGGCGCTTCTTCTTTGGGGGGAGCTATTCGGGCTCCACCATCGGGCTCTTCCCTTTCTCCGCGGCCGAGATCCTGCGAATCGGCGCCATGGAGCCCTGGGAGCAATGGAAACATGGGGATCGGCCTGCAACGGTCAAGTGAGAGGCGTGGAGCCTCACCCCCTGTTTATACGCCAAGAAGACCAACCGGCGGCCACTCGCGCGCAGCCATAATGGCCCAGCTGCCCGCGCCAAGGAGTTGTCAAGTCACACGGTTGCCAAGATTGCGTGAGAAGTGGGGTCGCTCGCGTCATCCAACCATCACGCGCCAGCCTGGCCCGCAGCCTTTTTGGGGCCCGCGACGCTTCGTCCTCGACTAAGGCTTCGCCCCGAAGCCAACTCCGCGCGCGCCTTGGGCCCGGGGGCTACTGTCGGCGTCCTGGGAACCAGGGTACCCAGACTTGCCTGCCTGCGGGCCGCGACGCGCTCCTACAAGCGGCCTGGTACGGCCCAGCTGATCGACCAGCTGCTCAAGACCCTCGCGAGGGGCCAGGCCTCGCGAGGAGAACAACGCCAAGACCCCCTCGGGAGCGGCCTCAGCAAGGCATTCCGGAGGGGCGGAGAATCCAAGGCCAAGCCTGTCTCAGGAGGAAGCAGTGATGTCAGCAGTGACGCACCGCGCCAGCAAGTGCCAGCGTCCGCCAGCGGCACAGTTGCCATTTCGGTGCAAAGGAGACAGCGCAGCCGTTGGTTTGCAAGGAGTGGGGCAAAGGTTTCCTCTTTGGTGCAACAAGACCGAAGACCGCAAGGACGATAAGGAGGATTTCACCGTCGATCCCACCACCGTGTCACCGCCTGATCCTTTTGCAGGCGAAGACTGCTTTTGTGAGGGTAGGAACGTCCTTGTGTTCCCGCTCAAAAATGGCCGTTGTGGAATCCCTTCCCGCCTAAACATTTCGGGGGAAGAGGACCGTGGCCGCCTATATAAGTAGCTAGAACCTCCACTGCAAAGGGGGATCGAGCTCACACACTTAACCACCGCACAAGGAGCAAGAACACTAGCCTCTTGACCCTCCTGAGCTCGCCTCCTGAGCTCAGGAACCCTTGTACCAGTGCATATTCTAGCTCGCCCGGAGCCAATCCACCAAAAGCAGGAAGTAGGGTCTTACACCACACGGTGTCCCGAACCTGGATAAACTCTTGTGTGTTTGTTCGTTGTTTGCTTGAATCCTTCCATCGAGACGAGAGCGAGGCGCTAGGTAGACGTGAGTGGGAGAGATCTTCGTTCACGCCCCTATGTTCGAACTTAACGGGTTTTGTGGAGCCCTGAATCCGACAGATGTGGCAGGAGATGTACAATATGGTGTGGTATCGCAAGGTACCAATCTATGCTCTTTTTGTGATGCAGTTTGTGCACTCAGTTTGGGTAGTCCGTAGGCCCGGAGAGCCTCTCACCGCTCCGGCTAATCTCATGGAGCATGAGGTTATGGTGTTGAGGATGAAGAAGCATGTTGCTCCTCGTTTTTCTTAGGGCAACCAGGAGGATGTGTTTGTCACCTCGAGTGACGAGGACTTTGAGTTGGAGGTTGAGGCCACGCCCTCATGGGTCAAGAAGCTGACTACCAAGATCAAGAAGACATTTTCTTGCAGACTCATATTCAGAAGAAGCTCTACAAGGCTCATGTGGCTGAGAAGATGGTGTGTCATAGGCATATTCAGTTGATAAGACACCTCAATGTGCCAGATGTGAAGAGTGGCTCTGAGAAGGCCATCACTCGTGAGGATACGTGGTGCTTGGAGAACTGTCAGTGGTCTGATGACGAGCCTGCTACCTCTAATGTCCGTGCTCCTGAGGGTACCACTATGGTGACTGAGGAGACTAAGGAGTTTGAGGATCCTGATGATGGGTCTAACGATTCTGCGGTGACAGGCGAGGAGATCTACTGAGCGCTGGGGCATTAGCTTCATTCTTTTCCTTTTTGGTGTCTTGATGCCAAAGGGGAGAGAACTCTATAGGCCATGGGAGTTGCATGGGGGGCTCATTTGCAGTTGCCTTCTTCAGTTATTTTATTTGTTTGCTTTGCTTCCTGGTGTCTTGTGAACTTGTTCGGTGTAGTGTCTCTGTGCATGATGAGAGACATGCGTCCCTTATCCTTTATCTATGCACTATTCTATTAGTAGAGCTTATGTATTAATGGTACCCTTATCTTTTGCTCTACTGTTCTACTAATACGTGCCTTATGTATGTTATCTTGTTTTTGTTGTCACTCAGTGGTCTCTAAAATCTAGGGGGAGCATTGATCCTAGTGTGAACATTCTTGCATTCCAAAAGCAAACTCTAAAATAAGTGCTCACACTCAGGGGGAGCCCAGTCTATATTTTCTAGATCTCCCGTGCTTTTCGTGTGGTTGTCATCATCCACAAAAAGGGGGAGATTGTAAGGGCATTTTCTGCCTTAGGGTTTTGGTGATGATGACAATACACGTGTGGACAAATTGTGCGTCCTAGTTCCTCATGTACACATTGTGTGGCGCAAGACGGTTAGGCTTTCCCTCTATGCGGAAAAGATCGAAGACGGAGTTTCCGGTGTGTTTTATTCCTTTGGTCGTAGAAAACCCGTACTATTAAGAGGGAATTCACAACGGAAGGTATTGGATGAATCACTACACGTACACACTCTTTGCATGCACTGTATACCCTCTGTTCGAGGAGAGAGAGGTTTCCTAAAGTCCTCTGTGACTGTGCAGTTCTGCTCATGGCGGTAGTACCGCTCTCTTGAGCGGTTGTACCGCTGGCATGTGTGGTAGACCGCTCGGTACATGTGTACAAGTACCGCTCAGGGGTGATACCCTTATGTACCTAGTACGGTGGTAGACCTGTGGTGCAGCGTAAGTTCGTGTTTGTCTTGACAAACTGGTACTACCGGTGTTTGGGGCGGTAGTACCGCCTGGAACTCCACCACTGAGGGACTGTTGATCTAGCGGTAGCTTCGTCTCTACCATCGCTCCAACTACCGGCCTAGGGTGTAAACCTTCTGGATGTTAGGCGGTAGTTGGCCGGTGGTGGAGCAGTAGTTACGGTCTGCTCCGGCATACCGGTACTACCGGTAGCTCCACCGGAAGTACCGCACTGGTGCCCTAGTAGGGGTTTCCTGCATCCATCGGTTGTACCGGTGGTCGTTGCGGAAGTACCGCTCCTATGTGTTTCTGCGCATAACGGTTGGATTGGAGGGGACCCTACAAAAGGGGGTGCTTCTTCCACCTCCCACTGACCTCTTGTCTCTTTCTCCTCCATTAATGCCATACAAGCTTTCTTGCCCGATCTCTCTCTCTAGCCACTCAAACTTGTTGATTTGCTAGGGATTGAAGGAGATCTAGATCTACACTTCCACCAAAGGATATTTGATTCCCCCATACTTTGATGTGTGGATTTTGTTACTCTTGGGTGTTTGAGCACCCTAGATGGTTGAGGTCACCTTGAAGCCATATTCCATTGTGGTGAAGCTTAGTGGTTTCGTTGGGAGCCTCCAATGAAGTTGTGGAGATAGCCCCAACCTTATTTGTAAAGGTTCGGTCGCCGCCTTCAAGGGCACCAATAGTGGAATCACGGTATCTTGCATTGTGTGAGGGCGTGAGGAGAATACGGTGGCCCTAGTGGCTTCTTGGGGAGAATTGTGCCTCCACACCGCTCCAACAAAGATGTACTTCCCCTCAAAGGGAAGGAACTTCGGTACCACATCCTTGTCTCCACCGGTTCCACTCTTGGTTATCTCTTACCTTTACTTGTGCAAGCTTTATTGTGTTTTTTTTAGGAAATGCGGTGGGGAAGGCCCCCACTGTAACTCATTTTCTATTAATAGGTGGAACAATTACAGATGGTTATACACATTACATCAGGTAGTGTGTCAAAAAAAGGAGCAAATTACAATGTATCTAGCCATGTTTGCATTCCCTCTTTTAGGCTAGGTTTAGCCTTCTTAATGATGATGCTGATGTGCTCCTTGAAACATGATATGCAATATGCAATATCTTTGGCCTTGTTGTCAAAGATGATAGAATTTATGTGCTTCCATATGCTCCAACATCCTGCCATAATGCATTCTTTAAGCCCTTGTAGCTTGGTTCTATTTTTGGCTTCTATCATCGTATCATTGATATTGAGATCAGTATTCCATTCTAGATTTAGATTCATCCAAAAAAATTGACTGAAGTCACAGCTGAAGAAAAGGTGCTTGAGATATTCATTAGGTTCCTCATCACATAACACACAACAGCTTTCTTCAATGAAGAGAGATTTCCTTATCAGCATATCTCTCGTGTTGAGTCTGTCCAGTAGTAAGAGCCAAAAGAAGAACTTTATCTTTGGCATACAACATGATTTCCAGATCCATTGGAAAGGTTTTGGAGCTTCGGGTGGGTTTCCAATAAGATGTAGGTATATTCTTTTGTTGGAGTAGTGCTTAGGTTGCCACTTAAACTGCTATATATCTTTATTACCTCTGTTGATGTCATTCCTCAATATGTTGTATAAAGATTGACTCTGTTGTACTGCAATCGATGACATTGGTAAGTCGAACATGCTGTAAAAATCATTCTCAGTAACATCCATTGCATTGGCAATGGTGATGTTATCATCTTTTGCAAATGAATGGAGCTGAGGTAGCATGTTGGATAAACTATCTTGCTGCCATATATCTTTCCATAATAGGACTGAATTGCCATTTGCAGCTTTACATATTGTCATTTCTTTGAAGTCATCTAGGATGGCACAGCAATCTCTCCACCAGAAAGATCCTACTCTTGTAGGGTATGTAGGTACAGTACCATCAGAGTAATATGTGTCCCATATCATTTCCACCCATGGAATATCCTGCTTATTGAAAAATTTGTATAGGAATTTGACTAGCAGAGTTCTGTTTTGTTTTCTGAGGTCAAGTACTCCAAGGCCACCTGATTTTTTTGGGAGACAGACTGTATCCCAATTAACTAAGCATTTGCCATGTTTGTTAATCTCATTTCCATACCACAGAAAACTTCTCCCTGATTTTTCAAAATGATCAAGAATTGTGAAAGGAACTCTGATGGAGCACATAGCAAATATAGGAAGTGCAGCAACTATTGCTTTCAAATGCACCAATCTCCCAGCATAAGTCATCATACCTGCTATGCCAGATAATCTTTTATCAAGTCTTGATACCATAGGCATGAGATCATCAACTTTAGGTCTAGTAGAACCCATTGGAAGGCCTAGATAAGTAAAAGGCATATTTTCTTTCTTGCATCCTATGACATTTGCCAATTCATCTGCTGTGGAATCATTGATGTTAATTGGGACAATTGAAGATTTGCTATAGTTTACTTTAAGACCAGTGAAAGATGAGAAAATCTCAAGTATATCCTTTACTTTGATCAGTTGGGCTGTTTCTGCAGGCATGATAATTAAAGTATCATCTGCATATTGGACAATAGGGTATCTTTTAGCCCCAGGATATTCCACATGTAGATTAATATCTCCTTGCTGTCATGCTTTGTTGATAAGAATTTGAAGTAATTCTGCAACCATCACATATAGTAGAGGGGAGTATGGATCTCCTTGTCTAACACCTCTTTTACATTTTATGACTTTACCTGGTACTCCATTTAGTATAACAGATGAAGTGGCAGTGCTGAGCAGCATATTGGTCCATCTAATCCATTTATCACAGAATCCAAGATGTTTCATCATAAAGCTGATTGCTTTATGATCAACTTTGTCAAATGCTTTTTCAAAATCAATCTTAAAAATAATAGCTTTATTTTTGGATTTGTGGCACATATGAATATACTCAAAACTCCATGCTAAACAATCTTGAATACTTCTTCCTTTAATAAAGCCATACTGATTCTGACTGATGACAGATAGGATGATCTGTTGAGCTCTGTTGGCAAGGAGCTTATTAATGATTTTTGCAGACATGCTGAGTAAAGAGATTGGTCTAAAATCATTAGGAGTCTCTGGATTGTCCTTTTTAGGAATGAGGGATATGAAGCCACTCTTGATAGGTTCAAGATTAATTTTCTCATCTTGGAAATCTTTAATCAAGTCATAGAAACTATCTTTAATAATATGCCAGCATTTTTTCATAAAGAGTCCATTAAACCCATCAGGTCCTGGAGATTTATCATTAGGCATGCATTTAATGACATTATCAATTTCCTGAGTTGAGAAAGGCTTTGCTATATCATCATCAATTTCTTGGAGTGCCAAGTTCTGAATATCAAAGAGTTGAATAGTATCCTCAGTAATACCTATTCTTTCTTTGAAGGAATTCCATAGAATAGCAGCTTTCTCTTCATGATCATAGATATCAATATTGCCAGGGGATTTGATATAGGAGATGTAGTTATGCCTAAATATTTGCGTTGCAATGGCATGGAAAAATTTTGTATTCTCATCTCCAAGATTTGCCCATCTAATATTGGCTCTGATTCTCCAATATTTTCTTTTTGCTTCCAATAGCTTATTAGTGTGTTTGATTAGAGTTCTCCTGAAATTTTTCTTATTGGTGAGATGTCTTTGATCTTCCACACCATCCAGCAATTTAATATAGAAACAACAATATTCAATTTTTTTGCTAAGCTGGGAAATTTTCTTGCTCCAAACTTTGAGGCCTTTCCTGATAGATTTGAATTTTGCCACAATATTCTTAGCAGAATCTGTGTAGAAAGTGTTGTTCTTCCAATAATTTTCAACAGTTTCTATAAATCCTTCAAATTATGTCCAATATTCTTCAAATCTGAAAATCTGACTTCTAGGGATCTTGCTATCAATTTGAACCTTGATTGGGACATGATCAGATGAGATTTTTGCAAGAGGAAAAGCCATAGTGTTTGGGTGATCAGTAGTCCATTCAGAGTTGGTGAAGATCCAATCCAGCTTTTCCAGAAGGGGAGTATCTTGCATATTACTCCATGTGAAAGATCTCCCTTTTAATGGAATCTCCTCAAGATCCAGGTTGATAATAATATTATTGAAAATCATCATATTATTATGATCACCACCAGTTTTGTTTCTGTTCTTAGGTCCTCTAATGAAATTGAAATCTCCAAGCAACATCCAATATTTAGTGGAGCAGATATTCAGATTTGTAAGCCACTGAATGAATTCATTTTTGCCCTCAGCAGTGTTAGGCCCATAGATGTTAGATAATTGCCATGTAGTATTATCCATGGTGGATGTAAATTCCACAGTGATCTGGAAGTAATTCTGGGATATTAATTTACCTGTGAAGTGATTGCCATTCCATATAGTTAATATGCCTCCAGAATTGCCAGATGATGGAGCATACATAAATTTGTTAAACCTCCTAGGAGAAAATTTCTTTATATATGCTATATCAAATTCCTGTCTTTTGGTTTCCTGTAATGCAATAATGTTACAGGCACTTTCTTCAATTTTCATTCTGATGTCATCCCATCTTTCTTGTGAGTTGATTCCTCTCACATTCCAGCATAAAATGTTCCAGCTTCTATTCAAAGTATGATAACTGAAAAATTTTGGTCTCATATTTGTAGTAGTATAATATGAGACAAGGGTAATAAGAAGATATAGGAGGAGCATCAATTGATAGATTTGGCCTAGGATCATACTGCATATGTGTTTCCAGATAGAAATACTGCATAAACATACTGGACTCAATGATAATTTGACCATAGTAGTAATCTGAAGTTTCAGATGCATCATTATTACAAACCAAGGAGTTCCAAAGTGCACGCAGGCACAAATACCAAAATAAGGTGCACATAGCATGATTCATATTGAAAGTAAACATGGTAGGATGACATTTGTGGTGGTCATCAGACACCCAAAATTCAGCAGAGGGTTTAATCATCAGAGCTGTCATAGTTCAAAGCACTTGCTGACACCTCTTTTGGTGGCATCTTGTAAGGTCCAGTACCAATGGCCTGTAGGGTTTGCATTGGGATTGGTGGTGGTGGGGGGGCATTCCTGTCTCTCACAGTAGAGTCAAATTTAGGTCCCAGGTTGATAGCAAGCCTATCTTTGTTTGGCAGTGCAGCAGAGGTCTCCCCTTCAGAAAGCTTGCTTTGGCTCTGAAGCTTGAGGGTGGCAGCAGTTGCAGATTTCTTATCTTTAAACCCCATGTTGATTTTGGCCAAACAATCACTTCTCCTGCATAGTGCTTCATCAACTATGTTGTTCTTCTTTCTCTTATTGGTCAAGTTGTTATTCTTGCTAGTAACAGCATATTCTCCTTCTGTAATTTCCACAATACTAGCAGAGCTTGAGTTCTGTGGAGTATCATGTACAGTTTGGATCTGCAAGTAACACCTCTTGTTGGTTCCATTGGTGCCTTCAACATCAACAATATTGCATTTAGCATTAATGATTTTGGCACCACCCAGTTTAGGGATGATATCCTGAGCATTTTCCACCAAATTGCCAATCAGGCCCTATAGTGCTGAGATATCAGCAAAAACCTCTGCTGCAACTTGCTCTGTAGATATATCCTTCTGTTGGGTTGGCACTTGATCATTGTAGTTCATGTTACTGTTGAGAGGAGAGAAAATAGGGATGTCCAATGGAATGAAACTCTCTGTCCCATGATTTTCAGCAGCTGTAACATTATGTTCTACAGAGGTGTTATTGATCTCAGGTTCCAGATTGTTGCCCTCTGTTTCGTCCACCTGAGATGTTCCATGAGCAACATTAGGTTCAGCATCATGTATATTGCTAGGGTTTGCATTGCCTTCCATAGCAGCATTTTGATCAGCACCCATATGCACATCCTCATATGGTGCTCCAAGACCCTCATTATGTGGGTTGATCACCACCTGGTCAACAGGGATATTGCCGAGCACATCATCATGCCAAAACCCAGCATGAACATGGGGGGGTGTGGATTTCCTTCATTAGGGGGGAGAGGATCCTCATCTCCTCCATGCTGACCAATAAGTTCTCTAGATAGTATATATGTTGGGCAGGTCCAAGAATCTCCATAGCCCACATCATCCAAGTTGCGAAGAATAACAATGCTGAGTGGGAGAGTGTCTGCATGCATGACTTGAACTTTCACAATGATCCTGGTTTTGTCCCTTGGATCTTTATTCCAAATAAGAAATCTGCCGTATGGAGCAAAAGTTCTACTGATAACATTAACATCCCAGCACTCTAGAGGATAGTTCATCAACATCATCCAGATATCATGAGTAAAAGTGATGCTTCTATAGTTAATACCTCGATCTTGTATGGTAATTCTAAGCAGAGTATCTCCAATCTGGAACGGGCTAAGGCTAACTGCAGTGTCGCGGGAGCATGCTGTGGTAAATTGAATTAAGGCAGATCCCATACCGCAACGAGATGAGTAGCTGATCCTCCAGCCTCTACTCTCCAGGTAGCCAATGATCATAGCATTAGCACCTTGAAACTCCTCTGGAGCGATACCCGGCTCGAGAGTGGCAATGGACCATTCATCACATACCAGAGGGAGCTCTCCACCAACAACTACGTAGCTGCGTTGTTCTCGTAGGGGTCCTGGAGGCACGATAGCAGTTCCTGGAGGAAGATGCGGGTGGGGGTTGCATGGGTAGCAAGCCATGGTGGTGCGGGCAGCTGTGGAAGGGGTGGTGCTTATCTGCGGCGAGTTCAAGGGTGGATGGACGGAGGGAAGATGAGTATGGTCTCGCGACTCCTTGGATTTCACTTTATATACTCGTCCTTTAGATAGTTTGTTGAGGCAAAATCTCGCAATGTGGTTATATCTGTAACAGACTTTGCATCTGACTCTGTTTTTGCAGGCAGCGCGATAATGATCAATACCAAGGCATCGGGAACAGCTATGAATCTCCTTCTCAGATAACACAAGATCCCCGGACTCTCCCGCTTCCAAGTTGTTGGGCCGGGATGGTGGGTCGAGGACTGGGCCTGTGGTCATTCTACCCTAATGGACCATGGAGTCAGCAAGACCATCAACCACCGATCCGTTATGCATGGAGGAACCACGTGGATATTCAAGAACGTTGCGAGGAGTCCGATCATGATCAAAGTTTGAAAAATTACCAATCGGGAGTGAATTAGCACCCGTCAAGACATTAGCCATCGAACAATCTTTGAATATACCATTAGGGCGTTGAAAATTGTTGGCAAGTCTGTTAAAAACATTATTAATAGGGATAGAGCGTTGGCTATGGTTACCTTTCTTGCGAGACACAGTGGTCCATTCCGCATCTTGTTCTTGATACCAGGCTTTTTCCTCATATAGCCAATTAGGACCGCCTCCACTCCAGAGATGAAAGTGGCATTTAAATGCATCACATGTGAAGTATTTCTTATGCACGAGGTAAAAACCAATTGCCTTGGAACAGATCGAGAAACGGTATACTTTGCCATGAATATGAGAAATATTCATAGAGTCATGGGCTCCTCCCGTGCATGATGATATTGCAATGCCAACATTCTCCTCATTCAAACGGAATGAAGATTGGGCGAACGAGATCACCAAATGAAATCCCAGATCTGGTGATACGGGGTGGACCGAAGATTTGAAGAGATCATGAACCTTGCTTCTGAAACGGTGGCCAAATGTGAAATCCAGCTGATGAGCGATGGAAGAGGGATCACTGAAGGGATCCATTGGATGGTTTTAGGGTTTTGTTGGGTGGATTGGGGTGGATCATGGGTGGGCGCCATGGTCGCCCGAGGTGGAGAGGAGGGGTGTGGACGCCATGCTTGTGGTGCTGTGGCAGAATATTGGGATTTTTTAAAGGAGTTTAACATGTGCGTATATAACCTTTGTCGAGTAGCTCATGTACTTGACACATAATCTCCTTAGTCTCCTCTGGATTGGTACGGTATGGTGCAGCTTTATTGTGTTAATCCCTTGTGCTTGCTTGTGTACTTGTATTTGTTGCATCATATAGGTTGCCAACGTAGTTGCACATCTAGACAACCTATTTTGTTGCAAAGTTTAATTTGGTCAAAAAAGCTAAAAATTGTTAGTTGCCTATTCACCCCCCCCCCC
>LR738711.1:164540589-164578742 GCA_902687465.1 Secale cereale | reverse complement strand
CCCCCTCTAGTCAACCATATTGATCCTTTCATATGTGAAGACTCTCTTTTATTTAAAACTTTCAGATCTAAGTATTTTATTCTAACAACAATAAAAACAAAATAAAATGACATTTCAAGCATAGCACATCTCATGTGAAGAAGCAAAAACTTAGGTTCAACCGGTACTAATCGATAATTGTTGATGAAGAAGGGTGGGATGCCTACCGGGGCATCCCCAAGATTAGATGCTTGAGACTTCTTGAAATGTTAACTTGGGATGCCTTGGTCATGCCCAAGCTTGAGCTCTTGTGTCTTCTTCATTCCTCTTATATCACGGTTTCCCTACATCTTAAAAACTTCATCCACACAAAACTCAAAAAGAACTCATGAGATAAGTTAGTATAAATCAATGCAATAACCTTATCATCCTCTACTATAGAAAATCACTAAAATTATAATTTAACATTGCATACTAAATACCTCTGCATATTTAATAGTCCTATCCTTAAATAGAATCATAAAACACGCAAACATATGCAAACATAACAACAATCTGTCTAAACAAGACAGTCTGTAAAGAATGCAAGAGCATCCATACTTTCCTAACTCAAAAGATTCTAAAATTTTAACATGTTGTAAGAAAGTTATCATAGCTTTCTTTGCAAAAAGTTTCAACTTTTTATCACATTCTGACTTTTCTCGTGAATTTTTTAAACAGCGACAAACTTTCTGCTTACAAACAGCAACATATAGACTTGCAAAATAAGCATGGTATAGGCTATCATTGACACTTTTATTGAAATAAAAAAATACAAACATTATTCTAAATACCATAAAACAAATCCTAACAAAATAAAATGACGCTCCAAGAAAAACTCATATCATGTGACGAATAAAAATATAGCTTCAAGTGAGGTTACCGATAATGTTGAAAACGAATGAGGGGATGCCTTCCGGGGCATCCCCAAGCTTAGTTGCTTGGGTATTCCTTGAATATTTCCTTGGTGATGCCTTGGGCATCCCCAATCTTATGGTCTTTCCGATACTTATTCTCCTCATATCGATATCTCATCCAAAATTTGAGAACTTCAATCACACAAAACTTAACGAAACTTCGTGAGATGGGTTAGTATGATAAAACAAATCATTCACTTTGGTATTGTCAAAGACAAGATTCATAATTGTTTCCACGCAATGCCTAATGTATCATATCATTTCTACAATTTATATTGACCTATATAAGCCATAGAAACTAGTAAACAAGCAAACTATGAATTGAAAACAGAATCTGTCAAAAACAGAATAGTATGTAATGATCTGGACAACCACCATACTTATTCAACTCTAAACATTCTGAACAAATAGGACAACGTAGGCAATTTGTCAATCATGTGTCAAAATTTCAGCCAATTATCATGTTCCAGTGATTTATTGAATTTTCTGCACTGGAAGCAAAACTTTCTGTTTTTGCACAGAATCAAATCAACTATCAACCACACTATCCCAAAGGTTTTACTTGTCACTTTATTGAAACAAAACATGTAAAACATGATTACTACAGTAGCTTAACCATGTGAACACATAAAAACAGTAGGTATAAGTGATGGGTTGTCTCCTAACAAGCGCTTTTCTTTAATGCATTTTAGCCAGGCATGATGATTTCAATGATGCTCACATAAAAGATAAAGGTTGAAACACAAAGAGAGCATCATGAAGAATATGACTAGCACATTTAAGTCTAACCCACTTCCTAAGCATAGGGATTTTGTGAGCAAACAACTTTTGGGAGCAAGAATCAACTAGCATAGGAAGGCAAAACAAGCAAAACTTCAAGATTTTCAACACATAGAGAGGAAACTTGATATAATTGCAAGACCTACTAGCATATATTCCTCTATCATAGTAATTTTTAGTAGCATCATGAATGAATTCAACAATATAGCCATCACATAAATCATTCTTTTCATGATGCAAAAGCATAGAAATTTTGCTACTCTCCACATAAGCAAATTTACTCTCATGAATAGTGGTGGGAGCAAACTCAACAAAATAACTATCATGAGATTGAAAATTAAAGTCATGATGACAAGTTTCATGGTTATCATTATTCAATATAACATTCATGTCATCACCATAATCATCATAGATAGCAACTTTGTTATCATAGTCACTTGAAACATCCTCCAAAGTAGTGGATTCATCACTAAATAAAGTCATGACCTCTCCAAATCCACTTTCATCAATATAATCATCATAAATAGGAGGCATGCTACCATTATAACAAATTTCCACATCAAATATTGGGGGGCTAAAAATATCGTCTTCATCAAACATAGCATCCCCAAGCTTATGGCTTTGCATATCGTTAGCATCATGGATATTTAAAGAATTCATACTAACAACATTGCAATCATGCTCATCATTTATGCCAAACATTTTATAGCATTCTTCTTCTAACAATTGACCACAATTCTCCTTTCCGTCATTTTCACAAAAGACATTATAAAGATGATAAATAATATGAGGCAACGCCAATTCCATTTTTTAATAGTTTTCTTTTACAAAACCGAACTAGTGATAAAACAAGAAACTAAAAGATTCGATTGCAAGATCTAAAGATATACCTTCATGCACTCGCCTCCCCGGCAACGGCGCCAGAAAAGAGCTTCGTTGATGGGGTGTGAGTGCCGCTTACCTAACCTCCTCGCCAACAGTGCCAGAAAAGAGCTTGATGTCTACTACACAACTTGTTCTACTCGTGTTGGGCCTCCAAGCGTAGAGTTTTGTAGGACAGTAGAAATTTTCCCTCAAGTGGATGACCTAAGGTTTATCAATCCGTGGGAGGTGTAGGATGAAGATGGTCCCTCTCGAACAACCCTGCAACCAAATAACAGAGAGTCTCTTGTGTCCCAACACACCAAATACAATGGTAAATTGTATAGGTGCACTAGTTCGGCAAAGAGATGGTGATACAAGTGTAATATGGATAGTAGATATTGATTTTTGTGATCTGAAATTATAAAAACAGCAAGGTAACCAATAGTAAACGGGCACAAAAACGGTATTGCAATGCTTAAGAACAAGGCCTAGGGTTCGTACTTTCACTAGTGTGATCTCCCAACAATGTTGACATAGTTGAATCATAGGCAAATCCATCAAGTGTGGTGTAGAGTTCACTCCAAAATTACATGTTGTATGGAAATTGTTGTCGGGCACGAAACCACCACAAAGCTATTCTTTAGAATAACACATTAAGATGCAAATCAACCAAAGCCCTAATGTCACCTAGATATCCCAATATCACCGCGAATATCCATGGGTTTGATTATACGATAAGCATCACACAATTTTAGATTCATCAATTTGATTTCCAAGGAGTCCCCAAAATATCTATCAGAAAGTCAAGATGACAACGTGTGCCAACCCATATGTATAGGCCCTAGAGTCACGGAACCCGCAAGTTGATCACAATAACATATGTCAAGTAACTCAATCAGATATCCCAATGTCACTACAGATATCCTCATGCAAAACACATATTAAGTGCTCTCAAATCCTTAAAGACTCAATCTGATAAGAAAATTTCAAAAGGAAAACTCAATTCTCAACAAGATAGAGAGGGGAAAAACTCCATATGATTCATCTATGTCAACAAATCCCGTGTTACATCAACATCATTCCATCTCAAGAACACGAGAGAGAGAGAGATAACACATAGCTACTGGTACATACCCTCAGCCCCGAGGATGGACTACTCCCTCCTCATCATGGTGGCCGCCCGGATGATGAAGATGGCCACCGGTGATGATTTCCCCCTCTGGCGGAGTGCCGGAAGGGGCTCTAGATTGGATCTCGTAGACTACAAAGCCTTGCGGCGACGGAAATTCTGATCTAGGGTTACCCCGAAGGGCTTTGGAATATTTGATAATTTATAGGGCGAAGAGGGGGTACGGGAGGTCACCGAGGTGGGCACAACCCGCCTGGCCGCGCCCGGGCTCCCAGGCATGCCTTGGTGGGTTGTGCCCCCCTCGGGGCACCCCCAGGTGCTGCTCTGGCCCTTTGGATGTCTTCTGGTCCATAAATAATCCACAAAAAGTTTCGCAGTGTTTGGACTCCGTTTGATATTGATTTCCTGCGATGTAAAAAACAAGCAAAAAACAGCAACTAGCACTGGGTCAATAGGTTAGTCCAAAAAAATGATATAAAATGGTTGTAAAATGATTCTAAAACATCCAAGAATGATAATATAACAGCATGGAACAATCAAAAATTATAGATACATTGCAGATGTATTAGGTCTCTCCTGCGGCCCCATATCGCCTCTGTATGCGACTACATGGCCATGCTGCAGATTTCCTTCAAGCCCAAGATTGTTAAGGGGCGACCTTTTCCCTCCCCATGCTCGAGCAGCTTGCGCATGAAGATGAGCATCGGGGCTGCCTACACCCCACCCTTCTGGCCGCGGATGGCAACCTGCCACGCACGGCCGTTTCCTTCGACCTGGATGACATGTCCTTCTCCTTCAAGATCGAGCTCAGCAACTGTCGGGTGGCTAAGGGAACGATCTAGGGCTGGCTATGGCGCTGGACGACGGCTTGTTCCCAGATGACCCACAAGTGTAGGGGATCTATCGTAGTCCTTTCGACAATAAGAGTGTCGAACCCAACGAGGAGCAGAAGAAAATGATAGGCAGTTTTCAGTAAGGTATTCTCTGCAAGCACTGAAATTATCGGTAACAGATAGTTTTGTGATAAGATAAATGGTAACAAGTAACAAATGGTAAAAGTAAATAGGGTGCAGCAATATGTCCCAATCCTTTTTGTAACAAAGGACAAGCCTGGATAAACTCTTATATGAAGGAAAGCGCTCCCGAGGACACATGGGAATTATCGTCAAGCTAGTTTTCATCACGTTCATATGATTCGTGTTCGTTACTTTGATAATTTGGTATGTGGGTGGACCAGTGCTTGGGTGCTGCCCTTACTTGGACAAGCATCCCACTTATGATTAATCTCTATTGCAAGCATCCGCAACTACAAAAGAAGTATTAAGGTAAACCTAACCATAGCATGAAACATGTGGATCCAAATCAGCCCCTTACGAAGCAACGCATAAACAAGGGTTTAAGCTTCTGTCACTCTAGCAACCCATCATCTACTTATTACTTCACAATGCCTTCCTTTAGGCCCAAACAATGGTGAAGTGTCATGTAGTCGACGTTCACATGACACCACTAGAGGAAAGACAACATACATCTCATCAAAATATCGAACGAATACCAAATTCACATGACTACTTATAGCAAGACTTCTCCCATGTCCTCAGGAACAAACGTAACTACTCACAAAGCATATTCATGTTCATAATCAGAGGGGTATTAATATGCATAATGGATCTGAACATATGATCTTCCACCAAGTAAACCAACTAGCATCGACTACAAGGAGTAATCAACACTACCAGCAACCCACAGGTACCAATCTGAGGTTTTGATACAAAGATTGGATACAAGAGATGAGCTAGGGTTTGAGAGGAGATGGTGCTGGTGAAGATGTTGATGAAGATAACCCTCCCCAAGATGGGAGAGTTGTTGGTGATGACGATGGCGATGATTTCCCCCTCCCGAAGGGGAGTTTCCCCGGTAGAACAGCTCCGCCGGAGCCCTAGATTGGTTTCGCCAAGGTTCCGCCTCGAGACGGCGGCGCTCCGTCCCAAAAGCCTCCTTATGATTTTTTTTTCAGGTCAAAACACCTCATATAGCAGAAGATGGGCATCGGGGGGCTGTCAGGTGGCCCACGAGGCAGGGGGGCGCGCCCAGGGGGGTAGGGCGCGCCCCCCACCCTCGTGGACGGTGGGTGGCCCCCCTCATGTACTTTTTTCGCCAGATATTTTTTATATTTTACAAAACTGACTTTCGTGGAGTTTCGAGGCTTTTTGAGTTGTGCAGAATAGGTCTCCAATGTTTGCTCCTTTTCCAGCCCAGAATTCCAGCTGCCGGCATTCTCCCTCTTCATGTAAACCTTGTAAAATAAGAGAGAAAAGGCATACGTATTGTGACATAATGTGTAATAACAGCCCATAATGCAATAAATATCAACATAAAGGCATGATGCAAAATGGACGTATCAACTCCCCCAAGCTTAGACCTCGCTTGTCCTCAAGCGGAAGCCGATATCGAAAAATATGTCCACATGTTTAGAGATAGAGGTGTCGATAAAATAAAATACGAACATGAAGGCATCATGATCATTCTTATAACAGCAACATATATATATATATATTCATATGATTCTTATGATAAAGTAACAATCTATTCACAATATCGAGTATGAATCAGAAACTTCATTGAAAACTAACAAACCATGATCTCGGTCATTGAAGCAATTGCAATTTATCATAACATCGAAAAGAGTCAATATAAGAGCTTTTCAGCAAGTCCACATACTCAACTATCATTGACACGGAGAAAGATAGGGGCTTATTGTGTTGCCTCCCAACCTTTTACCTCAAGGGTAATGTCAACAATAATAGATCATGATAGCTTACATCCAATTAGGTATATATGTCAGGATCTTTCCAACACAATGTGCTTGCCAAAGGATAAAATGTAAAAAGGAAAGGTGAAGATCACCATGACTCCTAAAAGGTAAGAACAATAGATAGGCCCTTCGTAGAGGGAAGCAGGGGTTGTCATGTGCTTTTATGGTTGGATGTACAAAATCTTAGTGCAAAAGAACGTCACTTTATATTGCCACTTGTGATATGGACCTTTATTATGCAGTCTGTCGCTTTTATTGCTTCCATATCACAAGATTGTATAAAGTTTATTTTCTCCACACTAATAGATCATACATATTTAGAGAGTTTCAACAATGACAAAACTGGGTATGGTGGACTCTCATGGCAAAACTGGGTTTAAGGATGTATGGAAGCACAAGTAGTATCTCTACTTGGTGCAAGGAGTTTTGGCTAGCATGAGGGGGAAAGGCAAGCTCAACATGTTGGATGATCCATGACAATATACTTTATTTCGGATATAAGAAGACATAAACCATTATGATGTCTTCCTTGTCCAACATCAACTCTTTAGCATGTCATATTTTAATGAGTGCTCACAATCATAAAAGATGTCCAAGATAGTATATTTGTATGTGAAAACCTCTCTTTACTTATTACTTCCTGTTAATTGCAATGATGACCAAAACTATGTTTGTCAACCCTCAACAATTTTTATTCATCATACTCTTTATATGTGAAGTCATTACTTTCCATAAGATCAATATGATCTCTTTGATTCTTTTTATGTTTTCTTTTGTCCTCTCATGATCATAGTGAGATAATCAAGCCCTTGACTCAAAACTAATCTTTATTATATAGCTCACGGACTTGATTACAAAGATAAAGATCATAAAGCAAATCTCACAACTAGATCATACTAACTTTACTCTACTAGATCAAGATATAACCAAAAGGATCGAACTAAGAAAAACGGTAAAGAGAGGAGTGTGATGGTGATATGATACCAGGGCACCTCCCCCAAGCTTGGCAATTGCCAAGGGGAGTGCCCATACCCATGTGATTATGTCTATTTCTTCGGAGGTGGTGATGATGGAGTTGTTGATGACGTAGGCTTGTCATCCATCTTCCAAGGCATGGGTTCACCATCGTAGAAGGATGATCGAGTCTCTGGGATCCTCAAATCTGCAGCCAAACTCATCTTCTTGAATCTATATTCATACTCACAGTTTTGGTTTTGCAGTTCATAGATCTGGGCTTGGACGTGCTCAATTTTCTCGTGGGGCTTGAAGATCGCTTCCCCGATGGTCTTGGCGTCCAGCTTGTGGTTGTTGGTGAACTCCGTGATCATCATGTGGTTGGCATTGAGTCCTCATTCCACCATACCTTGGCACTTGAAAACTTGCTTCTCCATGGCTTCGAGTCTTGTATCCACACTTCTGGTCCTTCTTGGTCCCTCAACATCGCGGATGTGCAGCACCCCCTCACGCACCTCGATGGTTTGAGGGTGTTGCAGCACCTCCGCGAGGTAGGGGTTGATGACCTTCTCGAAGAACTTGTCCTTGGGGGTGCTTGAAGACATCATGGTGATCTAGATCTGTCACAAACACAGCTCGAAACAAAAGCAGAAGATTTTCACGTGATGCGGTAGTCAAAACGTTCAGGAGATTATGTAATGAATTTTTACCGACTAAAAGAAGTAACGTGCAAGAAAACGGAGTCCAGGAGGCACACGAGGTGCCCACAAGGCAGGGGGCGCGCCCAGGGGGTAGGGCGCGCCCTCCACCCTCATGGACGCCTCGTGTCCTTTCCGGACTGCTTCTTTTTTTTCTATTTTTCTAAATAATCCAAAACGGAGAAAAATTGCCATTAGAACTGTTTTGGAGTCGGTTTACTTACCGTACCACATACCTCTTCCTTTTCGAAGTCTGAATCGTTCTGGAAAGTGTCCCTTGTGTATTCCTCCGGGGTTACGGTTTCAATAACATTGGTTTCAACATTTATAGGATTACCTGAGATATAATGCTTGATTCTTTGACCGTTCACCACTTTGGGATTTGTGCCTTCGAAGTTATTGATATTTATGGCACCAGATCGATAGACCTCCTCGATAACATACGGACCTTCCCATTTAGAGAGAGGTTTTCCTGCAAAAAAACTTAAACGAGAGTTGTATAGCAAGACATAATCACCTACGTTAAACTCACGCTTTTGTATCCTTTTGTCATGCCATCTTTTAACTTTTTCTTTAAACAGTTTGGCATTTTCGTAGGCCTGGGTTCTCCATTCATCAAGTGAGCTGATGTCAAATAACCTCTTCTCGCCGGCAAGTTTGAAATCATAATTGAGCTCTTTAATAGCCCAGTATGCCTTATGTTCTAGTTCGAGAGGTAAGTGGCATGCTTTTCCATAAACCATTTTATATGGATGTAATGCCCCGGATGTAATACTTTCCCTTTTGGGTATATAATAAATCTCCGGCTTCATCTATTTCCATTTCGGGTTCTTTGACTTTCGGGCTTTCGTCGTTTTGTTGTGTGAGTGTGTGGCATTCATTCATATCATGTAGTCATGTGCATTGCTTTGCATTTGTGTTGTGGGTTGCTTCCGGTTCGTGGCGTTTCTTCCCGTTGTCCGTTTCGTGTTCCGGAGCTCCCTCACGTGTCCGTGACATCCCGTAGGCCTACTTTGTTGTTCGGGCGTTTTTCGTTACCGGTGTGCCGCGAGGTTGTGTTGTGTGTTGTTGTTTTGTTGTGTGCAACCCGCCTCTCAAATCTCGTCTCGTTTGGACTCCGTCGACTTTTCCCTCCGTTGTCCGTGTGGGTCCGAAGTGCCTTCGCTTCGTGTCCCGGAAATACCCCTACTGCATTCTTTATCTCCGTCTGGCCCTTTTAAATCATCCCCGCGATCGGATCCGTTGGATCCCGATCGGAGGGCTCCTAAACATCCCTAGTCCCCAAACCCTAGTCTAAATCTGCTATATATAGACCCCTAGTCTATTTGGCATGTCCCCTTCTTCTTCCTCCTTCCCCTCTTTTTTTTTTCCTTTTATTTCAGATCCAATCCTCCTTTTTTTCTCTGGTACCCGAGGGGATCCCTCGATCTACCAGCGCAGCCGACCGGTCCCTCGATCGAGGCAAGGTCAACGCCGCCGCCGCGTCTTCGCTCCTTCGCTGGGTCCTCGAGCGACCGAGCCGGCCTCAACCTCGACCGATCCAGGCCCGGGTCGCCATCGCCCGACGCGCTGGGCCGTACGCCGCGCCAGCCCAAGGGGAGGTCCCCACTTCGTCGGATCTCCGCGCCGGGCCGCGTCCCCGTCGACAGCCGCGAGGCCCACGCCTCCCCACTCCTTCGTCGCTCGCCTCCGACCGGGCCAGGCCCGCTCCCTCGCCATCGCCCGCCTTCGCAGCCTCCAGTCGCCACCAACGCGCCAGGCGCCGGGCGCACCAGCCAGCGCGCGGGCCGGCCCACTCCCGTACGCCGCCGCCAGCCGCCGCCGTGGGCCTCCACCCGAGCGGCCCGTACACCGCTCCACCGAGGCCGCCGCGCCCGGGCCACTCGCCGCCAACCCGGCCCAGCTCCGCGCGCCGCCTGGGCCTCCAGCCCCGCAGGCCGCCGCCCGGGCCCTCCGAGCACCGCCTCAGCCGGCCTTCCTCCTCTGCGGGCCGAGGCGCCCAGATCCGGCCCGTTTTGTTTACTGTTCCAGATCTGATCCTAGGTTGACTCTTTTCTCCTTCTAAGTACCAGTTTCCTAATCTGTGATGCTATCTTCCAACGTGCATAACTTTTTGTCTGTAGATCCGTTTTGCGCGTGTAGCATGTCCAGATGTTCGTGGAGATGTCCTCTACGTTTTACCTGTTGTAGTCATGCATGTTAGAGGTCATCTAGGGGCTTGTTTTGCTGTTGCAAGAGTGTATGATGATATAAACTGCTGTTATGTGTTATTTTCATGCCACCTTTGACATGTGATATCTTTTAGCTCGTTTGTCCAAACGATGCAAATGACATGTCCACGTGTTCGTCTTGCCACGAACTACGTGTTGCTTGTGATAGGTTGCATGATAGATTTTTCATTTCCTTGTTATCATCGTTGCAAGATGCCATGTTCACATGTTGTGTTTTCACTTGTTATGAAATGCCATCTTGTTGAGCTCGTTGTAATCGGTGTGTTCACCACAATGATGCATGCTTGTGTGTTTCGGGATCACCTTCATATGTATTTTGATGAGGTGCTTACCCTTTGCCATGTTTAGTTTCGAGGTGTCTTAAACATGCTCTTTTGTGTGCTATAATGATGTTGCTGTTTTAGGACTTAGTGAAATTTCACTAAGTCTGAAATCTGTAACGTTCCGATGCCATGTTCGTGTGTTGTTGTAGGACAAAGCATGATAGTTTTGGGGTGGATTTTGATTGTTCCTTGAAGTATATATTGTTGTCTTTCCATCCATGTCCTCACATGTCCATTTGAGTGGCTGTAGCATGTTTATCTTTTGCTCCAAACTTTCAATAAAATTCTGCTGCCAGAATTTTATTTCAAAGTTCAATATGTCCAAGATCATTGCTATTGATCCGTGACTCCGTTTGGGGTGCACTTTGGACCTAGTTGCTGTACATTATATCTAGTTTGTGTTCAAGTCCTTTTCCATGCTTTTTGGGTGCTGTAGATTAATTATTTTGAGCTCCCAAGATGCTATGTTGCTGTAATTTGCAGTTTTCGCTCAAATCTTGTTTCGGGCATAACTTTTAGCCCGTAACTCCGATTTCAGCGATTCTTATATCAAACTTGGGTGATTTTCTGTGTAGATTAATAATATCAGCTTGTTATCTTGTTTTGAGGTGTTTTTCTTGAGTGATGTTTTACGTGCTCCATGTGCATCACTAGTGCATCCATCATGCATACATGTTTTCGAGTGCGCATTGCATTTTGTTGATTGGTGTGTTTGTCTTGTTTAGAGCCGGAAGTTGAGCACGAGTTTTCCAACGAGGTTGAGCACGAGGTTTCCAACGAGTTTGAGCACGAGGACCCTTCTTTCGATCCGAACGTCTTCTCTTCAGGCAAGATGACCGAACCCCGATAACATTACTATCTTTGCCTATTGCTAGTAGTCTCGATCTATAGTTTTGCCTCGATGCCCATGTTCTTCTTGTCAGCTTCCTACTTGTAACCAATTGCCATGTTTAACCACCCTACCTATGCAAACCGTTGCTTGGCTAAGTACGCTTCGCTCAGCCCTTCTTATAGCGTTGCTAGTTGCAGGTGAAGTGAAGATGCTTGCTCCATGTTGAAGTTTGGTTGGGTTATATCACACTATATAAATGCTTTAATTGAAATCATCTATACATTGGCAAGGGTGGAAGGCTAAGCCTTTTGCTTGGTGTTTTGTTCCACTACTTGTAACCAATTGCCATGTTTAACCACCCTACCTATGCAAACCGTTGCTTGGCTAAGTACGCTTCGCTCAGCCCTTCTTATAGCGTTGCTAGTTGCAGGTGAAGTGAAGATGCTTGCTCCATGTTGAAGTTTGGTTGGGTTATATCACACTATATAAATGCTTTAATTGAAATCATCTATACATTGACAAGGGTGGAAGGCTAAGCCTTTTGCTTGGTGTTTTGTTCCACTCATGCCGTTAGGATCCGTATAAGCCGGTTTTATGTTCCTTGATTATGCGTTCCTAACACGGTTGGGGTGTATGGGACCCCCTCGATAAACCGCTAAGTGCTAAGTCTTTTCCAGCAAATCCCAACATTGGTACTATTTGCCTAATAACAAACTAAACATGCATAGGGAGTAATTAACCCTCTTTCTTAATCAACAACCCCCGGCCAGTGCTCCACATGAGTGTTGGTCCGAAACGGGGAGTCTGCGGGGCCACCTCAAGGAAACTCGAGGTTTGGTAAAAACCTGTAGAATCGCCCATCCGGTCGTGTCCTGAGACCTAGATACGCGCGGCTACGATCAGGATGTCGACACGCCGGGAGGATTTGCTGGATTAGCCTTACCTTAGTTCGGTTTAACTTGAGCACGGGATTCCGAGGATACTCGGGTCTTCCCACTTTGGAGTTGCGACTCCGCGGATCGTGGGCTTGTAATGGGTCAAGTTGGAACACCCCTGCAGGGTTTGAACTTTCGAAAGCCGTGCCCGCGGTTATGTGGCAGATGGGAGCTTGTTAATTCCGGTTGTAGATAACTTGACACAATGATACTAATACACTACCAGCGTGTGTTCCGTGACTGTCAATTTCCGAATCGGGATTCGGGAGTTGAACACGGAGGGGTTATGCTTGTGAGCTTGTAGCTAGGATCACTTCGTGATCACTTCTCGCGTTGCCTTCTCTTCTCGCTCTCACTCGCGTAAGCTAGATGCTAGTTGCTGCTGCAGACTTATTCTTTCTTCAGCCTTTCCCTCACCTAAAGGCTTTGATAGTTCTGTTACCCGGAGACGGGATTGCTGAGTCCTTTGTGGCTCACAGTTACTTCACCACACCAGATGCAGGTCCAGCTGTGAGCTATCCAGGTGATGGCACCGAGCTGGATTGGGAGTACGACGAGGAGCGTAGTCGTTACTACGTTCGCTACCCGGACGATCAGTAGTGGAGTCTCTTACTAGGATTCGATCCGCCTGTGGTTGCTTTATTTATCTGAGTTTGGTACTTTGACATTTGGCTTTTGCCCTTAGAGGGTTGTAGTGATCTTATTGTATGATGTTTGAGACTTGTACTGTTATTCTGTGACGTGGCGATTGTAAGCCAACTATTTTTCAGTTTACTATCCCCTCTTTTACATGAGTTGTGCAAAGATTACCAAACTTGAGATCATTCTAGGATGGACTTATGCCTTTAAGTCGTGCCTCGACACGTAGGAGGTATAACTCCATCCTGGGCATTACAAGTTGGTATCAGAGCCTTCTCCGACCTAGGAGCCCCCACTGTTTGATCGAACCGTTGACGGTTGAGTCTAGGCACACACTGAAAACTTTTTGAGTCCTATATTATATCGGAGAGTAGGATTTCTTTGCTTCTCATCCCCTTTCTCTCTGGTGAGGACTCCTGACGTCTACTCTTGTCTCTCCTATCTTCAAAATTTGCACAATTTTTTTTTTTAGGAATCCCGCGAGTATTCTGGGATTGTTTCGATGTTCTTGTGACAAGGATATTGTTCTCGATGCCTCCTGTTACCGAGGAGTTGAGCTTCGGGGTATCGTTGTAACAAGCATATCGCGACAGTACTAAATACTTAAGACGGCCGACATCGAAAATCTCCCCTATACGGCCAGTGGCAAGATAACCCCGACATCACCCAGTACTGGGGAGGTAGTTCGGGAGTATTGCCATAGCTTGTTATAGTGGATGCTTTTCGAAGGTCCGAGGTACACAGTTTCCGAGAAAGACTGGTTATGTGTTGAAGGATGGATACACCTGGATGTAGGTTAGAGTTGATTGCGCGGTGCTTCCCGTGTATCCCCAACACCTGATTGCATAACTGGAATCTTTCGGAAAACTATAGGTGGGTTTTATCCAGTAGATCGTAGGCATTCTTCCAACGAATGCAGGTTAGTGAGTTCGGGGTTCGACATTGAGTGAAGAAGTTATATGACCGATGTTACTATCAGGAGTTGCATCTTAAAGGGTCCTTGGCTATGCTGATCCGGGGATTGCAAAACCTTTTCGTAACGCGTTCATATGCTTTCAGCACAAAGATGTTAGAACGAAACTCCTCTCTTGTGTTTGTTCCTTTCCGTACCTTGTTGTTTTTATTATCTTATCCTTTTGATCCCTATGTGGCTTCTCGTGAAGACTGATGTTATCAATTAACTGAGAAATTCATTCGTTCCTCTTGTTCGGATGATTTCATTCGTTCTTATTGTTCGAATGATTATTGTGAAGACTTGTTGCAATTCATTCCATTGATTCAGCTTATTCCTTTTGTCAATCAATTGCTGATTCGTGGTCATCTCTTACAGGATGGCTCCGAAAAAGGTTCCGAATGCCAACCCAGAGGTGGAAGAGGTCCCAGAGCATCCTCCTTCACCTCCTCCTCCGCCTGAGGCTTGGAGAGCAATTATGCAGACTACTGCTCAGAACACTCAGTTGATGATGCAGATGATGCAGCAAATGCAAGCTATGCAAGCTAATCAAGCTAAT
Source organism: Secale cereale (assembly GCA_902687465.1). Lineage (NCBI taxonomy): Eukaryota > Viridiplantae > Streptophyta > Magnoliopsida > Poales > Poaceae > Secale > Secale cereale. Next base: position 164,564,099 of record LR738711.1, on the reverse strand, counting down.
CAGGGCGTTCCAATGAACCAAGGCAACTTCTTCCAGCAGCACCATGCTACCCTCAACCAGTTCTTGGCCAACAATCCTAAAGCTTTCAGTTACTGTGTCGACCCTCTCGATGCTGAAGATTGGCTAACCGATATCAAGAAGCATTTTGAGTGCAGTAACGTGAAAGAAGATGACTATGTGAAGTTTGCAGCCTTCCAACTGAAAGATCAAGCAGCTGACTGGTGGCAGCAGTACAAAGACTCAAGGCCGGGTCAAGTGATCTCGTGGGAGAATTTCTGCAAGGATTTCCGCTCGCATCACATTCCTACAAGTGTTATCGAGGGTATGCGTGAGCAATTCCGCAACCTCAAGCAGGGCTCCATGACAGTCTATCAGTATAATGTCAAGTTCCAAAACCTCGCTCGCTATGCAAAGCAAGACATTCCTGATGCTAAGAGCAAAATCTATCAGTTCCGTGGAGGTCTCAAAGATGAACTTCAGCTTGCTCTCACTTTGTTCGAGCCAGACGAATTCGATAAGTTCTATAATATGGCTTTGAAACAAGAAGCAGCTCAGCTTAAGATGGAGGCTTCTAAGAAGAGAATTCGAGATGCTGTTCACTCTACCTCATCGTCTCAGTTGGCTGCGAAACTACAGAAATTCTGGCTTCCTCCTCCTCCAATGATTCGAGCTCCATACAACAACTCCAGCAACTTCAACAACTCCAACAACAAGAACTCTAGTGGTCGTGGTTTCTCCCACCCACCCAACCCAAGCAACCAGTCGAAGAAGCAGTTTCAGTCTCAAGGCTCCAAGTCCAGTGGCTCTCAGTTCCGTCCTCTCTCAGAAGTGACTTGCAACAAATGCACTCAGAAAGGTCACTATGCCAACAGATGTCCGAATCCGAAGCGTCTTCCTCCTCCTCCTCCTGTCGGTACCGCTATGGTCAAGCATGATCCAAAGGCTGCAAGGGTCAATCTGATGAATGCAGCACAAGCAGAGGCTTCTTCTGATGTCATTTTGGGTAACCTTCCAGTGAACTCTTTTCCAGCTAAAGTGTTATTTGATTCGGGTGCATCATGCTCTTTCATGTCTCAACCATTTGCATCCAAGCACAGTATTGCCACTTCAAATTTGCCTCGGAAGTTGCAAGTTGTTTCTCCGGGCAAGATTATGACTTCTAGTGTTTATGCTCCGGATGTTTCTATTCGCATGGGAGATTATCGTTTTCTGGCCAAACCGGTGATTCTTGGTCATTCTGACATCGACCTCATTCTCGGAATGGATTGGCTTTCTCAGCACGATGCTCACATTGATTGTGCTCAAAAGGAAGTCAAGTTGACTCATTCTGATGAAGATGTGATTATCTTCGCCTCCAGGGATAATACTATTCGGCTTTTCTCTCTTAATGATAAGGGTGAAATTAATGCCATAGAGCAAATTCCAGTGGTGAATGAATATCAAGACGTCTTTCCAGAAGAACTTCCAGGCATGCCTCCACACCGTCAGGTGGAGTTTGTCATTGAACTCGAGCCGGGCACCGAACCTGTTTGCCGGCGTCCATACAAGCTCTCTTCAGATGAATTGAAGGAATTGAAGAAACAGTTGGATGAACAGGAGCGTATGGGTCTCATCAGACCGAGTACATCTCCGTGGGGCTGTGGTGTCTTATTTGTCAAGAAGAAAGATGGCACGGAGCGTCTCTGTGTCGACTACCGGCCACTGAACAAGAAGACGATTAAGAACAAGTATCCGCTCCCCAACATCAACGAACTCTTTGAGCAGCTCAAAGGAGCTAAAGTGTTCTCTAAGCTTGACCTCCGAATGGGCTATCATCAAATTCGCATTCGCGAGGAAGACATTCCCAAGACGGCCTTCAGAACGAGCTACGGTTCATATGAGTACACCGTCATGTCCTTCGGTCTCGCCAATGCTCCTCCTACCTTTTCAAGGATGATGCATTACATCTTCAACCCCTATACTGGCGAATTCGTGCTTGTGTATCTGGATGATATTCTGGTGTTTTCCAAGAATGAAGAAGATCACGAAAAGCACTTGCGTCTGGTTCTTGATCGACTCAGAGAGCATAAATTCTATGCCAAGTTCTCAAAGTGTGAGTTTTGGCTCGATAAGGTTCTCTACCTGGGCCACATCATCTCAGCTGACGGTATTGCGGTTAATCCCGAGAAGGTTGAAGCAATTGTTAACTGGGAAGCTCCTCATAACGTCAAGCAGCTCCGCAGTTTTCTGGGTCTTGCCAGCTATTGCAGAAGGTTTGTGGAGAACTTCTCCAAGATTGCCAAGCCTCTTTCCAACCTCCTTCAGAAGAATGTCAAATACTTTTGGTCTCCCGAGTGTGAAGTGGCTTTCAAAACCCTCAAAGAGAAGCTTGTTTCCGCTCCAGTTCTGATTCCTCCAGATGAATCCAAGCCCTATGAAGTGTTCTGTGATGCTTCTCTTCAAGGCCTTGGTGGTGTGCTTATGCAAGAGAAGAGAATCGTGGCATACACTTCACGTCAGCTAAAGCCAGCTGAGAAGAACTATCCCACACATGATCTCGAGCTAGCAGCTGTGGTACATGCTCTGATTACGTGGAGACATCTGTTGTTGGGCAGAAAGGTCGACATCTTCACTGATCACAAGAGCTTGAAGTACATCTTCACACAGCCGCATCTGAACCTCCGCCAGACTCGTTGGGTCGAGATGATCCAAGAGTACAACCCCAGCATTGAGTACACTCCAGGCAAGGCGAATGTGATTGCAGATGCTTTGAGCAGAAAGGCATATTGCAACAGCCTTCTTATCAAGCCACACCAGCCTGAGCTTTGTGAAGCATTCAGGAAGCTCAACCTTCAGGTTGTTCCGCAGGGTTTTCTTGCAAATCTCCAAGTTGATCCTACCTTGGAAGATCAAGTCCGTGAGGCTCAGCTCAGTGATACCATGGTGAAGAAGGTGAAACATGGGATTGCAAAGGGCACTCCAAAATACAAGTGCTTCCGTGTTGATGAGAGAGATACCTTGTTCTTCGAGGACAGACTCGTTGTTCCCAAAGGTGATCTCAGGAAGCTCATAATGGAAGAAGCTCATGACTCTCTCCTTTCCATTCATCCTGGCAGTTCCAAGATGTATCAAGACCTCAAGCAATCTTACTGGTGGACACGCATGAAAAGGGAAATTGCCCAATTCGTGAATGAATGTGATGTATGCAGAAGAGTGAAAGCAGAACATCAACGTCCAGCCGGTCTTCTCCAACCTCTTCCTATTCCTGAGTGGAAGTTCGACCACATTGAAATGGACTTCGTCACTGGCTTTCCTAAATCCAAGCGAGGCAATGATGCTATCTTTGTGGTGATTGACAAGCTAACCAAAGTTGCTCACTTTCTTCCAGTCAAAGAATCAATCAATGCAGCTCAACTTGCAGAGCTGTACACTTCCAGAATTGTGTCCCTACATGGCATTCCTCAAGTGATATCCTCAGACCGTGGCAGCTTGTTCACATCAAAGTTCTGGGACTCCTTTCAGTCCGCCATGGGCACGAAGATCAGGTTCAGCACTGCCTTTCACCCTCAGACTAGTGGTCAAGTCGAGCGTGTGAATCAGATCCTAGAAGATATGCTCAGAGCCTGTGTCATCTCCTTCGGCATGAAATGGGAGGACTGTCTTCCATTTGCAGAATTCTCTTACAACATCAGCTTTCAAGCAAGTGCAGGCAAAGCACTGTTTGAAATTCTCTATGGCAGAAAGTGCCGTACCCCTCTCAACTGGTCTGAAACAGGTGAACGCCAACTTCTTGGCAATGATTTGATCTCTGAAGCCGAAGAAATGTGCAAAGTCATACGTGAGAATCTCAAGGCCGCTCAGTCGCGTCAGAAGAGCTACTATGACGGCAAGCATCGTGATTTGGCTTTCGACATCGGTGATCATGTCTATCTCCGAGTTTCTCCGATGAAAGGAACCCAAAGGTTCGGTATCAAAGGAAAGCTTGCTCCTAGATACGTCGGGCCTTTCAAAATTCTTGGCAAAAGAGGCGATCTAGCCTATCAGCTCGAGCTCCCTTCCAACTTTGCAAATGTTCATGATGTCTTCCATGTGTCTCAGCTTCGCAAATGCTTCAAGGCACCTGAGCGCATGATTCCGTTTGAGGAGATTGATCTTCAACAAGACCTTTCCTACCGAGAGCATCCAGTTGCAATTCTCGAAGAAACCGAACGCAAGACTCGCAACAAGTCCATCAAGTTTCTGAAAGTCAAGTGGTCACATCACACAGACCGAGAAGCTACCTGGGAACGAGAAGATCATCTTCGTTCCGAGTACCCTTCCTTTTTCCAGTCCTAGATCTCGGGACGAGATCTTTTTGTAGTAGAGGAGAGTTTGTAATGCCCCGGATGTAATACTTTCCCTTTTGGGTATATAATAAATCTCCGGCTTCATCTATTTCCATTTCGGGTTCTTTGACTTTCGGGCTTTCGTCGTTTTGTTGTGTGAGTGTGTGGCATTCATTCATATCATGTAGTCATGTGCATTGCTTTGCATTTGTGTTGTGGGTTGCTTCCGGTTCGTGGCGTTTCTTCCCGTTGTCCGTTTCGTGTTCCGGAGCTCCCTCACGTGTCCGTGACATCCCGTAGGCCTACTTTGTTGTTCGGGCGTTTTTCGTTACCGGTGTGCCGCGAGGTTGTGTTGTGTGTTGTTGTTTTGTTGTGTGCAACCCGCCTCTCAAATCTCGTCTCGTTTGGACTCCGTCGACTTTTCCCTCCGTTGTCCGTGTGGGTCCGAAGTGCCTTCGCTTCGTGTCCCGGAAATACCCCTACTGCATTCTTTATCTCCGTCTGGCCCTTTTAAATCATCCCCGCGATCGGATCCGTTGGATCCCGATCGGAGGGCTCCTAAACATCCCTAGTCCCCAAACCCTAGTCTAAATCTGCTATATATAGACCCCTAGTCTATTTGGCATGTCCCCTTCTTCTTCCTCCTTCCCCTCTTTTTTTTTCCTTTTATTTCAGATCCAATCCTCCTTTTTTTCTCTGGATCCCGAGGGGATCCCTCGATCTACCAGCGCAGCCGACCGGTCCCTCGATCGAGGCAAGGTCAACGCCGCCGCCGCGTCTTCGCTCCTTCGCTGGGTCCTCGAGCGACCGAGCTGGCCTCAACCTCGACCGCGCCAGGCCCGGGTCGCCATCGCCCGACGCGCTGGGCCGTACGCCGCGCCAGCCCAAGGGGAGGTCCCCACTTCGTCGGATCTCCGCGCCGGGCCGCGTCCCCGTCGACAGCCGCGAGGCCCACGCCTCCCCACTCCTTCGTCGCTCGCCTCCGACCGGGCCAGGCCCGCTCCCTCGCCATCGCCCGCCTTCGCAGCCTCCAGTCGCCACCAACGCGCCAGGCGCCGGGCGCACCAGCCAGCGCGCGAGCCGGCCCACTCCCGTACGCCGTCGCCAGCCGCCGCCGTGGGCCTTCGCCCGAGCGGCCCGTACACCGCTCCACCGAGGCCGCCGCGCCCGGGCCACTCGCCGCCAACCCGGCCCAGCTCTGCGCGCCGCCTGGGCCTCCAGCCCCGCAGGCCGCCGCCCGGGCCCTCCGAGCACCGCCTCAGCCGGCCTTCCTCCTCTGCGGGCCGAGGCGCCCAGATCCGGCCCGTTTTGTTTACTGTTCCAGATCTGATCCTAGGTTGACTCTTTTCTCCTTCTAAGTACCAGTTTCCTAATCTGTGATGCTATCTTCCAACGTGCATAACTTTTTGTCTGTAGATCCGTTTTGCGCGTGTAGCATGTCCAGATGTTCGTGGAGATGTCCTCTACGTTTTACCTGTTGTAGTCATGCATGTTAGAGGTCATCTAGGGGCTTGTTTTGCTGTTGCAAGAGTGTATGATGATATAAACTGCTGTTATGTGTTATTTTCATGCCACCTTTGACATGTGATATCTTTTAGCTCGTTTGTCCAAACGATGCAAATGACATGTCCACGTGTTCGTCTTGCCACGAACTACGTGTTGCTTGTGATAGGTTGCATGATAGATTTTTCATTTCCTTGTTATCATCGTTGCAAGATGCCATGTTCACATGTTGTGTTTTCACTTGTTATGAAATGCCATCTTGTTGAGCTCGTTGTAATCGGTGTGTTCACCACAATGATGCATGCTTGTGTGTTTCGGGATCACCTTCATATGTATTTTGATGAGGTGCTTACCCTTTGCCATGTTTAGTTTCGAGGTGTCTTAAACATGCTCTTTTGTGTGCTATAATGATGTTGCTGTTTTAGGACTTAGTGAAATTTCACTAAGTCTGAAATCTGTAACGTTCCGATGCCATGTTCGTGTGTTGTTGTAGGACAAAGCATGATAGTTTTGGGGTGGATTTTGATTGTTCCTTGAAGTATATATTGTTGTCTTTCCATCCATGTCCTCACATGTCCATTTGAGTGGCTGTAGCATGTTTATCTTTTGCTCCAAACTTTCAATAAAATTCTGCTGCCAGAATTTTATTTCAAAGTTCAATATGTCCAAGATCATTGCTATTGATCCGTGACTCCGTTTGGGGTGCACTTTGGACCTAGTTGCTGTACATTATATCTAGTTTGTGTTCAAGTCCTTTGCCATGCTTTTTGGGTGCTGTAGATTAATTATTTTGAGCTCCCAAGATGCTATGTTGCTGTAATTTGCAGTTTTCGCTCAAATCTTGTTTCGGGCATAACTTTTAGCCCGTAACTCCGATTTCAGCGATTCTTATATCAAACTTGGGTGATTTTCTGTGTAGATTAATAATATCAGCTTGTTATCTTGTTTTGAGATGTTTTGCTTGAGTGATGTTTTACGTGCTCCATGTGCATCACTAGTGCATCCATCATGCATACATGTTTTCGAGTGCGCATTGCATTTTGTTGATTGGTGTGTTTGTCTTGTTTAGAGCCGGAAGTTGAGCACAAGTTTTCCAACGAGGTTGAGCACGAGGTTTCCAACGAGTTTGAGCACGAGGACCCTTCTTTCGATCCGAACGTCTTCTCTTCAGGCAAGATGACCGAACCCCGATAACATTACTATCTTTGCCTATTGCTAGTAGTCTCGATCTATAGTTTTGCCTCGATGCCCATGTTCTTCTTGTCAGCCTCCTACTTGTAACCAATTGCCATGTTTAACCACCCTACCTATGCAAACCGTTGCTTGGCTAAGTACGCTTCGCTCAGCCCTTCTTATAGCGTTGCTAGTTGCAGGTGAAGTGAAGATGCTTGCTCCATGTTGAAGTTTGGTTGGGTTATATCACACTATATAAATGCTTTAATTGAAATCATCTATACATTGGCAAGGGTGGAAGGCTAAGCCTTTTGCTTGGTGTTTTGTTCCACTCATGCCGTTAGGATCCGTATAAGCCGGTTTTATGTTCCTTGATTATGCGTTCCTAACACGGTTGGGGTGTATGGGACCCCCTCGATAAACCGCTAAGTGCTAAGTCTTTTCCAGCAAATCCCAACATTGGTACTATTTGCCTAATAACAAACTAAACATGCATAGGGAGTAATTAACCCTCTTTCTTAATCAACAACCCCGGGCCAGTGCTCCACATGAGTGTTGGTCCGAAACGGGGAGTCTGCGGGGCCACCTCAAGGAAACTCGAGGTTTGGTAAAAACCTGTAGAATCGCCCATCCGGTCGTGTCCTGAGACCTAGATACGCGCGGCTACGATCAGGGTGTCGACACGCCGGGAGGATTTGCTGGATTAGCCTTACCTTAGTTCGGTTTAACTTGAGCACGGGATTCCGAGGATACTCGGGTCTTCCCACTTTGGAGTTGCGACTCCGCGGATCGTGGGCTTGTAATGGGTCAAGTTGGAACACCCCTGCAGGGTTTGAACTTTCGAAAGCCGTGCCCGCGGTTATGTGGCAGATGGGAGCTTGTTAATTCCGGTTGTAGATAACTTGACACAATGATACTAATACACTACCAGCGTGTGTTCCGTGACTGTCAATTTCCGAATCGGGATTCGGGAGTTGAACACGGAGGGGTTATGCTTGGGAGCTTGTAGCTAGGATCACTTCGTGATCACTTCTCGCGTTGCCTTCTCTTCTCGCTCTCACTCGCGTAAGCTAGATGCTAGTTGCTGCTGCAGACTTGTTCTTTCTTCAGCCTTTCCCTCACCTAAAGGCTTTGATAGTTCTGTTACCCGGAGACGGGATTGCTGAGTCCTCTGTGGCTCACAGTTACTTCACCACACCAGATGCAGGTCCAGCTGTGAGCTATCCAGGTGATGGCACCGAGCTGGATTGGGAGTACAACGAGGAGCGTAGTCGTTACTACGTTCGCTACCCGGACGATCAGTAGTGGAGTCTCTTACTAGGATTCGATCCGCCTGTGGTTGCTTTATTTATCTGAGTTTGGTACTTTGACATTTGGCTTTTGCCCTTAGAGGGTTGTAGTGATCTTATTGTATGATGTTTGAGACTTGTACTGTTATTCTGTGACGTGGCGATTGTAAGCCAACTATTTTTCAGTTTACTATCCCCTCTTTTACATGAGTTGTGCAAAGATTACCAAACTTGAGATCATTCTAGGATGGACTTATGCCTTTAAGTCGTGCCTCGACACGTAGGAGGTATAACTCCATCCTGGGCATTACAATGGAGACATACCCATAGGATTTTTGTATGCAGTTCTATAGGCCCATAATGCATCTTCAAGTTTCTTGGACCAACTTTCTAGACCTATTAACAATCTTTTGCAAAATTAATTTTAGCTCTCTATTACTTAGTTCTACTTGACCACTAGACTGTGGGTGGTAAGGGGGTGCAATTCTATGATTAACATCCTACTTAGCAAGCATTTTACGGAAAGCACCATGAATGAAATGTGAACCACCATCAGTCATTAGGTATCTAGGGACTCCAAACCTCGGAAAAATAACTTCTCTAAGCATCTTAATAGAGGTGTTGTGATCAGCACTACTAGTTGGAATAGATTCTACCTACTTAGTAACGTAATCAACAGCAACTAGAATATGTGTATACCCATTAGATGAAGGAAAAGGTCCCATATGATCAAAGCCCCAGACATCAAATGGTTCAATAACAAGTGAATAATTCATAGGCATTTCTTGACGTCTACTAATATTACCAATTCTTTGACATTCATCACAAGACAAGACAAAATTACGGGCATCCTTGAAGAGAGTAGGCCAATAAAAACTAGATTGCAATACCTTATGTGCAGTTCTATCTCCAGCATGGTGTCCTCCATAAGCCTCGGAGTGACACTTGCGTAGGATCTGATCCTATTCATGCTCAGGTACACAACGTCTAATAATACCATCTACTCCTTTATAAAGGTGTGGGTCATCCCAGAAGTAACGTCTTACATCATAGAAGAACTTTTTCTTTTGCTGGTATGTGAAACTAGGTGGTATAAATTTAGCAACAATGTAATTAGCATAATCAGCATACCATGGAGCAGTACGAGAAGCATTTATGATAGCTAAATTTTCATCAGGAAAGCTATCATCAATATGTAGTGGGTCATCAAGAATATTCTCTAACCTAGACAGGTTGTCTGCAACGGGGTTCTCAGCTCCCTTTCTATCAGTAATATGCAAATCAAATTCTTGTAGTAGGAGAACCCATCTAATAAGTCTAGGTTTAACATCTTTCTTTTCCATAAGATATTTAATAGCAGCATGATCAGTGTGAATAGTTACTTTAGAATCAATAATATAAGGCCTAAACTTATCACAAGCAAATACAACTGCTAAAAATTCTTTTTCAGTAGTAGCATAATTTCTCTGGGCACTGTCTAGAGTTTTACTAGCATATTGGATAACATTCAATTTCTTATCAACCCTTTGTCCTAGAACAGCACCTACAGCATAATCACTAGCATCACACATAATTTCAAAGGGTAAATTCCAGTCAGGAGGCTGGACAATAGGTGCAGAGACCCATGCTTTCTTAAGTATTTCAAATGCTTCTACAAAATCATCATCGAAGACAAAAGGAACATCTTTTTGTAAGAGATTAGTCAGAGGCCTAGAGATTTTTGAGAAGTCCTTAATGAACCTCCTATAAAACCCGGCATGACCAAGGAAACTTCTTATACCTTTGATGTCCTTGGGACACGACATCTTTTCAATAGCATCAACTTTAGCTTTATCAACTTCAATACCTCTTTCAGAAATTTTATGCCCCAAGACAATACCTTCATTAACCATAAAGTGGCACTTTTCCCAATTCAAGACAAGATTAGTTTCTTCACATCTCTGCAAAACTCGATCAAGGTTGCTTAAGCAATCATCAAAAGAAGTTCCATAAACGGAAAAATCATCCATGAAAACCTCAACAATCTTTTCACAGAAATCAGATAATATAGCCATCATGCATCTTTGAAAGGTAGCAGATGCATTACATAAACCGAAAGGCATACGTCTATAAGCCAAGGTACCAAAGGGACAAGTAAAAGTGGCCTTTTCTTGATCCTCTTTTGACACAGGTATTTGAGAGAAACCAGAATAGCCATCTAGAAAGCAAAAATGTGTATGTTTGGATAACCTTTCTAGCATTTGATCAATAAAAGGTAGAGGGTAATGATCTTTCTTAGTAGCTTTATTTAATTTGCGGAAATCAATTACCATCCTATAACCTGTAACAATTCTTTGTGGGATCAATTCATCTTTATCATTAGGAACAACAGTAATACCTCCCTTCTTAGGGACACAATGGACAGGACTTACCCACTGACTATCAGCAACTGGATAAATTATACCTGCCTCTAGAAGCTTTAGTATTTCCTTCCTTACCACTTCTTTCATCTTAGGATTTAACCGCCATTGATGATCAATAACCGGTTTAGCGTCCTTCTCCAATTTTATTTTGTGTTGGCAAAGAGTGGGACTAATGCCCTTAAGATCATCAAGAGTTTATCCAGTAGCAGCATGGTGCTTCTTCAGAGTTTTCAACAATTTCTCTTCTTCCTGCTCTGAAAGGTTAGCACTAATAATAACAGGATATATCTTCTTTTCATCAAGATAATCATACTTAAGAGTATCAGGTAATGGTTTGAGTTCAAACATGGGATCACCCTTGGTGGAGGAGGATCCCCTAGAATTTCAACAGGCAAGTTGTGTTTTAATAACGGTCCCTGTTTAAAGAACATTTCATATATTTCCCTTCTTTCATTCATATACATATCATTTTCGGAATTTTTTTCAAAACTATAACATTTTTTTGTACCAATTTCGGAAACTATAGCAGTGAAAGGAAAAATCTCAAAACTATGACCTTGTCGGCCAAGGGTTGGTCGAAAAGGTTGTTTTCGGCCGGGCTTAGGCCGAAAAGCGCTTTTCTGCCGCGCGGTGGCCGAAAACATGTGTAACTGGGCCGAAAAGGGGGTGTCGGTGGGGGCCCGACCGAAAATAGTAGCTTCGCCACCCGGCGGCCGAAATGGGCCTTTTCGGCCATGCGGCAACCGAAGTGGGCCTTTTCGGCCTGGCGTCGGCCGAAGACCTTTTCGGCCACCAGTCAACCAAAAAGCAGTGGATAAGGGCCGCCGTCCCCTTCCTCTCACTCTCGCCTCTGTTCTTCCTTCCTCTCTCTCTTCTTCTTCTGTGTAGCTCATGACCCCGCGCCGATCTCCCCCATTTGCCACCCATTTTCACATCTAACCCACAGAATCGGTAGATCCTATCAATCCCCACCGGCCCACGGTGTTATTTTTGGCTATGGGATAGTTTTTGATACGTTTAGGGAGGAGGAGCCATCGTGGAGCGGAGGACGGGCAGTAGGTGGTGGAAAGGAGGACGGGCAGTAGCTGTGGAGGAGGAGGTGCAGCTTCGGGGCTGACCGGAGTTGAACCTCCCGGCCGTCGAGGGGGCGGCACCATCGTTGTCCGGTGGTGCAAGTACTCCACGAGGTGGCCGGTGCCGCTGAGTTGAAGAGAGGAGCAAGAAGCCAGGGACACACGCTTCGAAGGTATAACCTTGTCGTCACCAATTTTCTGTAAATCATATAGTTCAGTTAGTGTAGATAAATCATATTGCGAATTGTCGTGTTAACATATTTGTGGAGGGATTTTAGTGCATAGTAAGTGTAGCAGTTAATATTAGTGTTCGTTGTGATTAATAAGAAGATGACAATGTCTGACAGGTGAAAATGTCTGAATCAGTACAATTCACTGTTTACTACGGCGCTGGTAATGTTCAATATAATGAGTTCGGGGTTGATCTTAGCGAGTTTAAAAATGGCGTCCTGACACTAGCAGACCCGGACAGACTGGACATTAGACAGTTGAAGTACTGGTTGACAACTAGTTTCAGGCTGGATCCTGAAATATGTTCCGTCAATATTCATGCATTGTGGACCAAATCATGTAAAAATGTCAAGTGGGAGTTGATGCCGATAGATAGGAGCCAGCATTGGTTGACTCTGTTAAGACGTTGCCGAGACCGAAGAATCCAGCCATATGCCCTTGTGCAACCTGTGGCGAAGGAGGAGAATACCGTAGAACTCCACAGGGGGTACGAACCTGGCCAAGGCAGTCAAGTGCCTAACGAGATTGATTTATCCGGGTCACAGCCACCCGATGTGGATGCTAGCCAACCAGAGAAAGAGTCGGACTATGTGCCACACAATGTTTGTGGTCTTGATACTGGGCAGAGAAGCCAGTCTATAATATTAGCCGGTTCTGGTTTTGCTGATGGTGATGAGGAAGGGGATGAAATGCAGAGGCTGATGGAGGAAGATGACGAGGATGGATTGGCGGAGGATCTGGATTCTGAAAATTCAGAGGATGAAGTGGAGGTACTGATTCCTTCTGCATGGAATCATGACATATCCACCGGCCTTACGGTCAATGATGGCCATGAGACTCCATGGCAGTATAATCTGAACCAAGTGCAGATAGGGGCTATGTTTGATACAAAGAAAAAATTGAAGTATGCGGTGATAAAGTGGGCTATGTCTACACAGAGGGTTTTTCAGACACACATATCAAGTCCAACAAATTATACCGTAAAATGTGTTGAAACTAGTTGTCCTGGGAAGGTGCACGGGCACGTCCCGAAGTATGACATCCATTGGGTTGTCACCAATGTTGTCCCACACAATTGTGTGAGGAAGAACCTGCTGGTGAAGCATCCTAACCTGATTTCAACTCTCATTGTGCAACTCATGTATACTAAGATAGTAGAGAAGAAAGATATGGAAGCAAAACACATCCAAACAGCAGTGAAGGTCAGATGGAATTATGTCATTCCTTATGGGAAGGCTTGGAGGGCTAAGCAGAAGGCTATGGAGAGGTTTGGGACGTTCTTCGACTCATATGATAATGTTGTCCGTCTCCTTGACGTACTGAAGGAGAGGAATCCCGGCACGTATGTGAAAGTACAACACACGAGGTTGCCTAGTATACCAGATTTCAAGGTGTTGAAACGAGTATTCTTCTCTTTCGCTATGTGCATCGAAGCTTTCCGGCATTGTCCTCCTGTTATGTTTGTGGATGGCACATTCCTGACCGGTCAGTACAAAGGGCAAATCATGACTGCTATTGGTGTGGACGGGAACAATCAAATCATCCCACTTGACATGGCATTTGTGGAGGGTGAGAACTTTCTGAGCTGGGTATGGTTCTTCCGGCAAGTGAAAATTGACATCGTGCAGGACGACCAAATGTGTGTGTAATTCATGACAGACATGCTGGTATATTGAAGGTCGTAAAGACACTAAGTAATCCAACACCTGACGAACCAACACCTTGGCAGGACTTGCAGAGCCGGTGGTGCATGCGCCATCTTGGGGCAAAAAAATTCTCACAGTTCAAGAACAAGCGGTTGATGAACTTGTTCAAAAAATTATGCAGCAGAGTCAGCAGCGGAAATTCGAATTTATTTGGTCAAAACTAGATGAGTTTACTAAGAAGCAGGTTCGTGCGAGGAAGAAAATGGAAGACGATCAGGTTAAATTAGCAGCACTCATCGCGGACCTAGAGGAGCCAGTAGGTCTCTGTGACTTGCCAGGAAATAACCCTCCTAATACTAAGAGAAAGAATGGGAGGGCAATAAAGAATTTTTCTGAGTGGATTGAGAAAGAGCCTCCTGTGAATTGGTCTTTGCTGCATGACATCCATGGAGCTAGGTATGGCCACATGACAACCAATCTTGCAAAGGTGTATAACTTTGTACTCATAGGGAATAGAGCATTGCCACTTACAGCTATTGTGGAGGCCGTATTCCATGGCACTTTGAGATATTTCAGAGAAAGGCACGAGTTAGCAAGGAAGCATGTTGCAGATAATAAGAACACACCTTATTGTAGCCGTGTCATGGAGTACATGGCAAAGAAGATAGCGAAATCAAAGAAGCACACTATCAGACTGATAGGTAATCAGGAAAGGAGGTATGAGGTTCAGCTTCCTACCGACGGTTTTGGTTCTGCAAATGAGGTGAAGACGCACGAGGTAAAAATTGGAACAGAAATTTATCCAACTTGTGAGTGCACATGCAACAAACCGAAGTTGTTACACCTACCTTGCTCACATGTGTTGGCTGCATGTGGCCAAATTGAGTTGGACTCTCTGTCCTTCGTGTCCCCATACTATTTAAAAGAGGCATTACTCAACACATGGATAGGTGAGATGACAGGGTTTAGAGTTGTCGGCAATTTCAACAAGGTTAACGACAGAGAGAGAGTATACATCCCGGATCCAGAACTTCGCCGAACAAGTAGGGGCAGATGAAAGGCCCGTCGCATCCGAAATGATATGGACCAATCTGAAGCTGGTGGAGCAACCAGATAATGTTTGTTATGCGCGGCTTACGGGCATAGGATGAAATATTGTCCCGACCTGAACAAAGATGGTGCTTCAACATCAACGGGTGCTTCGACATCGACGACTGCGACAAATGGAGCAAGAGGCGGATGTGGTCGTGGCAGTCGAGCCCGAAGGGGTGGGCGAGGAAGAAATAACTCACGAGCTATATAATGTGTCGTACTATGTCTGGACTATGTTTGGACTATGTTTTAATTTGTAATATGTTTGGACTATGTTTTAATTTGTGATATGTGAGGACTATGTTTTAATTTGTAATATGTGAGGACTATGTTTTAATTTGTGATATGCCAGGACTATGTTTTAATTTGTAATATGTCAGGACTATGTTTTAGTTTGTAATATGTGAGGACTATGTTTTAATTTGTGATATGTCAGGACTATGTTTTAATTTGCACCTGAGATTTGTTGTTTGAATTGCAGATGTCTTTGTATCCGTTGCTTAATGCTAATATCGATAGAAAACACCGGGGCACCCTTACGGAAGCGGGCAAGACCTTGGACGTGTTGGTCACTCGCACCCCAAAGTCTAACTGGATGATACACGATTCGTGGGTTGATAGGTATGTGTGCATATAGTGGAATCCATAAAACTACTTACTATGTTTGACATATTGTGGAAGAAAGAAAGCTAACACTGTGCTGCAATCTTTCTATTTTGTAGGTTAAGTTGGGCTGGACTACTACCCTTGGCACGACTGGTTGAGGGTACATTGGAGGAGTGGGTTGATGGTCCGGAGTTAGATGAGGCAGGTGAACCATTGCAGTTATGCAAGAGGCAAGTGAAACATTTCTCTTACGACAAGTCACTCCTTGCCTGCTTAGTAGATAGATGGAGACCAGAGACACATACGTTTCACTTTCCTTGGGGAGAGATGGCGCCTACTTTACAGGATGTGTCTTACTTGTTGGGGTTACCTCTGGCCGGTGCTGCCATTGGTCCTTTAGAGGCCGAATCTGGTTGGCAAGCATCTATGCATGCCCGTTTTTTGGCTGCGGTGCCAACTGCTACGGCCATAGGCAACGATCCTCATGGGCCTCTTTTTAGATGGTTGAGCCAGTTTCAGGTAACCTTCACGGCCACTCAAAAAAATATTGTTTTTTTAGTTGTCCGTTTTTAATACAATCATTACGTTTCTATGTAGATTGTCTCGTTAGGATATCCCGATATTCAGTTGTCAGAGGCACAGATTGACCGGTCCCTAGAGGCGTATATTCTTTGGTTGTTCGGCAAGACGATGTTTACGGAGAACCACGTGACCACTGTTGATGCACGACTCATTGGTATTGCACGAGAGATAGCTGACGCACGTTGCCCTGGGGACATTCTGCAGAGGAGTTTTGGTTATGCTGTGTTAGCGGCTATGTACAGAGGCCTGTGCAAAGCTTGCTTGCTGAAGTCTAGAAAATCTAGTCTTATTGGATGTCCATTATTGTTGCAGCTCTGGTCATATGAGAGATTCCCTATTGGACGACCCTATGTCTACGTTGATAAACCTTTTGATTTGGAGGACTTGGTTGGGGCTTATGTGCCTGCTATCGGCGACTTGCCTACTATGGGATCTGTTTGGGCACGACGAGAGGTACTTTCATATGTTTATCCTTTCATATTAAGTAACAATTAATTCGATTATTTATTGCCATACAATAGTATTACTAATGCTTCTTTGTTGTCCTGCACAGAGACAATTTGCACATACCCAGGTGAGGGGCTGCTACCCGTCCTTCACGGCGCAATTTGATAGTTTGCACGAGGATCAAGTTATCTGGGAGCCATACTCGGATCATGCTATATTATCCAGGTACCCAGTTGGGATTTCTGGATTGTGCACTAGAGATTGGCACTATTGGATGACGAAGGCCAAGTTAGTGTTCGACGTGACGGTCGAGGAGATGGCTCTTCATAGGGTGATGAGACAGTTCGGTCTATGTCAACAGCTTGACATCCCAGATATTCCACATTTACCAGAACACGTGCACAAGTAAGTAGTTATACTATTTTACTTCTCAACTCTGCATTCAGAATATACCTAATCATGTAACGCGCATGTCAATCTCAGGGACAGTCGCCTAGGAGGAAACAAGTCCATGGATTATTGGCTTTAGAGCATTACCCCTTACGTTGACGAATGGACTACCGCGCCGACAAATATCTGGGATGGGGTTCGGCCCTACAACTGGGACAAGTTCGGGTTGTATCTACAGCGTTACCGTCATACAATGAGGATCTACTTGTTACCATCATCTGGTCCTGGTAACATCGGAGCCCCTCTCACCAGCGATATGTACCCAACTGCTTCTGTTGTGGGAACCAGACACCACGCGGTACGTGCCATGGTTCTCATATGTTAAGTCTTTTCTACCTACACATATTCGTGTTAACTGTCATACAGCGAGAAAGTGATGGTTAACTCTTCGTGTACAGGGTGACTTGACAAACAAGGCGCGAGAGGAGGTTTCTGCTTTAATTCAGCGCTTTCAGAGGGGGGATACTATCCCACCGAGAGAGCACGTCTCATGGTTGAGGCATCTTGATGACAAGCTACGCAGGATTTATGCAGCTGTTACATGTAGGCGATCTTCCGATGTTGCATTTCCTCCTCCAGCACATCGTCCACCACGTCCCTCTCTCCAGCACTCAGAACTACGACCCTCTGTGCACCGTTCAGAACCACGACCCTCTGTGCACCGTTCAGAACCTGGACCTTCGCAGCCAGGGAGCTCTTCCTGGCATCAGCCACCTCCATCACAACTAGGGAGCGCTTACTGGCATCAGTAGATGGAACTAGGTAACTATACTCACTACATTCTTTTCAAAATTGTAGTAACCATTCATGCATTCTGTGCAGTCACCGATGCTTTGTGGTGGTGCTTGGTTCATGCATTTCTATCAATTTTACATGTTTTTCTTTACCACGGGCGGCAACCAGTCACAACCGTTCATGCATTCAGTGCACTCGCCGATGCTTAGTGGTGGTGCTTCGTTCTTTGAGGGCGACGGCGAGGATGATGACCAAGATGCAAACACTTATGCCTTCTCTCAGACAGTGTTTCACACTCCACCACCACCACCGACGCAGGAGACACAGACCGTGACAGACAAGGTTAACTATGGTCGTGGTTATCGCGAGCCTCGTCCACCGCCTCCGCGCTTATCGCCTTCCGGTCCTCGCCCGAGGAAGACCCAAACTCGTCGTCGTCCCCCGCAGTGATATGATTATCTATGTATGAGCCACTATCTATGTTACTTTCAGACTATTCGCATCTGTGAGTCAGTATTTATGTATGACCAGGAGACATATATTGTTTTATGTATGCGAGAGACATATTACTATTAATTCGCATTGTTATTCCAGTTACATTTGCAAAGAGACTACAACCTATAATTAAGATACAAGTACATCTGAATTAAACGGTACGGCTGAACTTAAAAAATATAGAGTACATACTACATGAAGTCATCATCGTCATCCTCCGTTGAAGTAGCCCTCTTGCCTTTCGACGTTGCGATCCTCTTGCCCTCCATCGATGTTGCACTCTTGCCTTTCGACGATACAACATTACTCTTGCCTTTCGACGATGCAGCAGTACTCTTGCCCTTCGACGATGCGCTACTCTTGGCCTTACTGCTCGGCATGAAGATATCGTCTTCGTCTTTGCTGTCGGCAGTCCATAAAAATGTATGCTCTATCGCACACCTTCTGAAAGATTCATCCTTCGTCTCCACTACCTTCTTCCACCTTTCATGCAATTTAAGAAGTTCTTTATGTACCTCCTCGTACGTCCTTTCAGGTCACCCAGTCCTACGTAATTGGTGAGCCAACTCATTCATCATGGTGTCACTACTGATAAGTTCATCCCATGGAACTGTCCTATTGTCCATCTTGAAAACGGTGGCTAGACCCAAAAGACGTTTGCTCATCGGAGGGTGAAAACTACGATCAAAAGGATAATCGGACATCTCGACTACACTACACTTGATTGCTTATCCACAGCCGTGTGAAGGAGGTTTTATAGGCACAGAGGAGAAAAGGGCGGGAAAGAACGGCTGTAGTATGGCGGGAAACTGGTGGCGGGAAACGGGTGGCGGGAAACGGGTGGCGGGAAGATATGGCGGTAAACGGGTGGCGGGAAAGGGTTGGCGGGAAATGAGTGGCGGGAACGTATGGGTGGGAAGGAGTTGGCGGGAAAATAATGGGCCAAAACTAAAAAACTACTTTTCGGCCTAGCAGAAACCGAAGGGTGCAGCCAGGCATCTTCGGTCACCCATTGACGTAAAAAGGTGGGACCCAGGTACTTTTCGGCCTAGTGTTGGCCGAAAAGTACTTTTCGGCCTAACGACGACCAAAATGGGGTTTTTGGTAAGGGTCTTTTCGGCCAATGCTAGGCCGAAATGCCCTCTTCGGCCTACCCCTGGCCGAAAACACTCTTTTCGGCCAACTCTTGGCCGACAGGGTCATAGTTTTGAAAATTTTCCATTCAATGCTATAGTTTCTGATATTGGTACAAAAAATGTTATAGTTTTGAAAAAAAATCATTTCCGTGGTCTAGCAAATATTGTTCTAAAGGATCGTTAGGAGGCACAGCAATAGAAGCAAGACCAATAATTTCATCCTTACTAGGCAATGCTTTATCATGGGGTTGTCTACAAAATTTAGCAAAGTTAAAGTCATGAGACATATCCCCTAAACCAACAGTAACAATATCCTTTTCGCAGTCTATCTTAGCATTAACAGTATTCAAGAAGGGTCTACCAAATATAATGGGGCAAAAATCATCTTGTGGGGAACCAAGAACAAGAAAATCGGCAGGGTATTTAACTTTACCACACAAGACTTCAACATCTCTAACAATCCCGACTGGTGAAATAGTTTCTCTATTGGCAAGCTTAATAGTAACATCAATACCTTCTAGCTCAGCAGGTGCAATATCGTGCATAATTTCTTCATATAAGGAATGTGGTATTGCACTAGCACTAGAACCCATGTCACATAAGCCATGATAGCAATGATCTCCTATTTTAACAGAAATAACAGGCATGCCTACAACAGGTCTATGCTCATTCTTAGTATCGAGTCTAGCAATTCTAGCAGCTTCATCACAGAGGTAAATAACATGCCCATCAATATCATCGACCAAGAGATCCTTAACCATAGCAATACTAGGTTCAACTTTAATTTGTTCAGAGGGTGTAGGTGTTCTAGTATTACTCTTACGAACCACAATTGAAGCTTTAGCATGATCCTTTATTCTAACAGGGTAAGGTGGTTTCTGAATATAAGCAGTAGGAACAATAGGATCAACATTATAAGTGATAGTCTTTTCTTCAACTCTAACAGGTTCAACTACTTTTACTTCAATGGGGGGTGAAATTTAAACCACTTCTCCTTAGGGAGATCAACATGAGTAGCAAATGATTCACAAAAAGAAGCTACTATCTCAGAGTCAAGTCCATATTTGGTGCTAAATTCATGGAAAACATCGGTATCCATAAAAGAATTAACACAATCAAACTTATGTGTTATACCTGACTCCTTACCTTCGTCGAGATCCCAATCTTCAGAGTTGCGTTTAATTCTTCCAATAAATCCCATTTGAATTCAGTACTCTTCATCATAAAAAAACCAGCGCAAGAAGTATCGAGCATGGAGCGTTTATTGAGAGAAAGCTGAGCATAAAAATTTTGAATTATCATTTCTCTTGAGAGCTCATGATTGGGGCATGAATATAACATTGATTTAAGCCTCCCCCAAGCTTGAGCGATGCTTTCTCCTTCGCGAGGCCAAAAATTATATATATAATTATGATCACGATGAACCTGATGCATAGGATAGAACTTCTGATGAAATTCCAATTTCAACCGGTTGTAGTTCCATGATCCAGTATCATCGCATAGCCTAAACCATGTCAGTGCCTTTCCCTTCAAAGATAAAGGGAAGACCTTCTTCTTGATCACATCCTCGGGCATACCTTCAAGCTTAAATAATCCACAAACTTCATCCACATAGATTAGGTGCAAATCGGGATGCAATGTTCCATCTCCTGTAAAAGGATTAGCTAGCAGTTTCTCTATCATACCCGAAGGGATTTCAAAGTAAACATTTTCTGTAGGTGCAATAGGTTGAGGAGAAACTCTTTACTCTATTGGTCGGGGTGAAGATACCCCGAACAATCACCTCAAAGGATTATGTTCCATAGTAACAAGTGACAGTAAATTTCAGCACACTATATAAATTTTTCCTTACCAAATTCCACTTACCAAAGGAGCTACACTCCCCGGCAATGGCGCCAGAAAAGAGTCTTGATGACCTACAAGTGTAGGGGATCTATCGTAGTCCTTTCGATAAGTAAGAGTGTCAAACCCAACGAGGAGCAGAAGGAAATGATAGGCAGTTTTCAGTAAGGTATTCTCTGCAAACACTGAAATTATCGGTAACAGATAGTTTTGTGATAAGATAAATGGTAACAAGTAACAAATGGTAAAAGTAAAAAGGGTGCAGAAATATGGCCCAATCCTTTTTGTAACAAAGGACAAGCCTGGATAAACTTTTATATGAAGGAAAGCGCTCCCGAGGACACATGGGAATTATCGTCAAGCGAGTTTTCATCACATTCATATGATTCACGTTCGTTACTTTGATAATTTGGTATGTGGATGGACCAGTGTTTGGGTGCTGCCCTTACTTGGACAAGCACCCCACTTATGACTAACCTCTATTGCAAGCATCCGCAACTACAAAAGAAGTATTAAGGTAAACCTAACCATAGCATGAAACATGTGGATCCAAATCAGCCCCTTACGAAGCAACGCATAAACTAGGGTTTAAGCTTCTATCACTCTAGCAACCCATCATCTACTTATTACTTCCCAATGCCTTCCTCTAGGCCCAAACAATGGTGAAGTGTCATGTAGTCGACGTTCACATGACACCACTAGAGGAAAGACAACATACATCTCATCAAAATATTGAACGAATACCAAATTCACACGACTACTTATAGCAAGACTTCTCTCATGTCCTCAGGAACAAACGTAACTACTCACAAAGCATATTCATGTTCATAATCATAGGGGTATTAATATGCATATTGGATCTATACATTTGATCTTCCACCAAGTAAACCAACTAGCATCAACTACAAGGAGTAATCAACACTACTAGCAACCTACAGGTACCAATTAGAGGTTTTGATACAAAGATTGGATACAAGAGATGAACTAGGGTTTCAGAGGAGATGGTGCTGGTGAAGATGTTGATGAAGATAACCCTCCCCAAGATGGGAGAGCTGTTGGTGATGACGATGGCGATGATTTCCCCCTCCCGGAGGGAAGTTTACCCGGCAGAACAGCTCCGCCGGAGCCCTAGATTGGTTATGACAAGGTTCCACCTCGAGACAGTGGCACTTCGTCCCGAAAGCCTCCTTATGAATTTTTCCAGGTCAAAACACCTCATATAGCATAAGATGCGCATCAGGGGGCTGCCAGGTGGCCCACGAGGCAGGGGGCGCGCCCAGGGGGGTAGGGCGTGCCCCCCACCGTCGTGGACGGTGGGTGGCCCCCCTCCTGTACTTCTTTCGCCAGATATTTTTTATATTTTCCAAAACTGACTTTCGTGGAGTTTCAGGGCTTTTTGAGTTGTGCAGAATAGGTCTCCAATGTTTGCTCCTTTTCCAGCCCAGAATTCCAGCTGCCGGCATTCTCCCTCTTCATGTAAACCTTGTAAAATAAGAGAGAAAAGGCATAAGTATTATGACATAATGTGTTATAACAGCCCATAATGCAATAAATATCAACATAAAGGCATGATGCAAAATGGATGTATCATTCCCCTGCTTCGACTTGCGGTCTGAGCTTCTCGCATGGGAGAGATTCCGCTCCCACCTTTTCAAATTTTAGCCGCAGGATAAGGGCGACCTGATGTGCCCCCGCACTTTGCATGTCCTTCCCTCTCTTGAAAACTTGCACCCACCAAAGCCCATTGTGCCCACTGCGTTGCTGCCCACTATGGGCCCTCTACTTTCTACTGGCACTGATGAAATTCTCCCAGCCCAAGCTTACTCCCCAGCCTATGCGCGCGTTCAAGCCCATCGGGTCCTTGCCACTTGGCCCATCTGCTCCATGCCTTTCAAGCACGCCCCTGCCCTTGGTGAGGGCCTGCTTAGTTGCGTTCGCTCTCATGTGGTCAACTCCAATATGAGGCATGGTGCTTGTGCCATTTTCCCTGCTTAGGTGGCGGGAGTCTTCTGCTCCTGCCGCACGTCGCCGCTTGAGCTCGAGGCTGGAGATCTCCGCTCCTCCTCTCCCACGCTTCAGCTCCTCGATGCCCCAGCGGTGGACACCAGCCTGGCCCTCCAACCTCCGCCTCAGGCTGGCGGCCCAGCAGGGACGAATCTGGGCATTGTCGGCCCGGGTTCTGATCTGCTGGTCGCGGGGCATTAGGCGATGTCCGGTCCTAGCCTTGTGTCCCAGGTCGTGGGCGCCACCGACGGCAGAGGCTCAGTGGTTCTTGCTCAGGTGGCTCTCCCCCTGTCATGCGTCGCAGCCCTTGCATCATGAAGATGTACGATGGAGAGCGTGTTGGCTCCGTTGAGCGTGCTTCCAAGCGCAAGGCAACGGGGTCTGGTGCTAGCTATGATGGCTCTGGCCGGTGCCCAAGCTCCTCCGGTGGCCGCTGCAAGAAGAGTAAGGAGTTCCGGTCGCTGAGCTCCTGGATCTCCGGTTCAACAACCCCCCCCCCC
>LR738711.1:164438794-164540473 GCA_902687465.1 Secale cereale | reverse complement strand
CCCCCCCCACCACCACCACCACCACCACCTCTGACTAGGGGCAAGATCAAGCATCTATTCAAATGATGCGACCTGAACGCGGAGGCCATCCTCGGTCAAGCTTCTTCCTCTGCTTCAGCTGGTGGAGGCCGCTCTGCTTCTGTTGACGGCTATGCTAGCTGCTCCTTCCATTTGTGATGGCTTATCTACGGATGTTTGGGTGGTTTACTACTATGCTTATGTTAGGATTTCCAGTGGGTATGGTTGTTGTCTTTGTTGTTATGCATGTTTTTAGGTGTATCTCTAGCTGCTATCTTAATCGGTTCCTTGTCCTGAGTCTGTTTAGTAGTTGTCAGTGTTGTTGCTTTAAGCTGGTTAGGCTCTGGGTCAGTTTGTACCATGTATGTTGCTTCATTGCTACCTATGTCTTGGTTATGCAAAGTCTGCATCTTGCTTCCTTTCGACCATGCTCATATTCTTCCTATCATGTTCGTGCTCGGGCAGCTTTCACCATTGTCCATGAAATTGCTTGATTGGAATGTTCGAGGCCTGGGTGATGAGGATAAGTGTTCGTTGGTTCGTGATGTTATAACCTCCTGCCGCCCCAGTGTTGTTTGTATGCAGGAAACTAAACTGGAATCAATCTCAGCCAGGAAGCTACACAGTTTTCTGCCAGCTTACCTGGATGAACAAGCAATCATGCCATCTTTAGGCTCCTCTGGTGGCCTGTTGCTGGCTTGGGACACGTCTGTTGTTTCTGGATAGATCGTCGTTGTACACAAGTATCATATCACGGTCAGGTTATCGTCAACGACATCCAATTCTTCTTTTCTCATCACGGCAGTCTATGCCCCTTGCTTTGCTCAAGAGAGGCCGCTCTTCTTTGAGGCTATTGGTAATGCAGTTGGCAGTGTTTCTAAGCCTTGGCTTGTTATTGGCGATTTCAATATGTATCGGTTTGAGAATGAGAAATCACGTGGTCGTGTGAATTGAGCTATGATGGAAGTGTTTAATGATTGGATCAGACACAACAACCTCGATGATGCGGATATCTGCAATAGGAGGTTTACGTGGTCTAACAAAAGGGAAAGCCCAACTTTGGTTCGGTTGGACCGGGTTCTTGCTAATGTTGAGTGGATGTTGGCTTTTGCTCAAACGTCTGCCTCAGTTGTTCCCTCTGTCACCTCGGATCATGTGCCTATCTTAGTCCAGTTTGGCAATGAACATGTTAAGAGCAAGCTTTTCAGAATGGAGAACCACTGGCTTGAGATGGAAGAAACGAGGTCGATCATTCGCAATAGTTGGTGTCGTGGTATGAGGCTGGTTTCTTCTGCTGCCTCTCTTATCAACTTCAAAATGAGGCGGGTCTGTGCTGCCCTCAGGAAGTGGAAGAGGAACAGGGCTAGCTTGGACTTCCTGATCTGCAATAACAAAGTTGTGGTGGACTTTCTCAATGATCTTGAAGAGCGCCGATCTCTGTCCCTTTTGGAGATGGTTTTACGGAGGTTCGCTACTGCTAAGATGGAGCAGTTGATCCGGTGGCAAACTGCTTTGTGGCGACGGCGGGCTAAACTTCGATGGTGTGTCTCCGGAGATGAAAGTTGTAGATTCTTTCATGCTGTTGCTAATGGTCACGCCAAGTGTAACAACGTTAGAGTCATTGTACATGTGGGAGTGGAGCATTTCGATAACCAATAGAAGCTTTAGCTGGCCACTAGGTACTTCTCTGATCTGTTGGGCCACCCGTCTCCTTCACTGCCCACTGTCCTGATTGCTGATATATATGAGCATACGGATTTATCCTATCTCGAGAGAGAGTTTTCTTGGGAAGAGATTGTAAGTGCTATCAATCACTCGCCAAGCAACCGTAGTCCTGGCCCAGATGGTTTCACAAACGAGTTCTACAAGGCCTTCCACAATGTCATCAAGAATTATCTGCAGCTTTTCTTCTCCTAGTTATATCACAATCAGGTTGACCTATCTGGCATCAATCAAGCTTACATTTCTCTTTTGCCAAAGAAGGATACCTCGCTTGAGTTGCGGGATTGCAGGCCGATTTCCGTTGTGCATAGTGTGCCAAAGCTTGCGAGCAAGGTCCTGGCCAGGAGGCTACAGCTTCATATCTCTGTGTTGGTTCATGCTTTGCAATCTAGTTTCACTAAGGGTCGGTCTATTGTGGAGAACTTTGCTATGGCTTCAGACATGGTTCAAACGGAGAACAAGAGAAAGTTGCCTATGGTGTTCCTTAAGCTTGACTTCTAGAAGGCCTTTGACACTTTCAGTTGGTCATGTCTTTTCAGTATCTTAAGAGCCCGTAATTTTCCTCAAAGGTGGATCAGATGGATGGACTCCATTTTGTCTACAACGAGTTCTAGAGTCATGCTGAACGGAGAGCTTGGGGAGCCTTTTGTTGCCAAGAGAGGTTTTAGGCAGGGCGATTCCATCTCTACGTACCTATTCATCTTGGTCGCTGATGTTTTGCAAAGGCTTTGCTGCTCGCTCTTTGAGACCAGCAGTTTGATTCATCCGCTTGGCTCTAACAGGATGTTTCCGGTTTTGCAGTATGCTGATGATACTTTGATCCTCTTCCATGGTAGCATTCAGCAAGCTTCCATTATCAAGGATATTCTAACTGCCTTCTCGTCGTTCTCAGGCCTCTAAATTAATTATCACAAGAGCACTCTGATTCCAATATGCATTGATACGAGCATCGTGAAAGAGATTGCTGAGTTGTTTGGCTGCCCAGTATCAAGTTTCCCATGTACTTACCTTGGTCTGCCCCTATCCCTCCACAAAATCAGGCATGGTATGCATCTGCATGTCATTCACAAGGTCGACAAAAGATTATCAGGCTGGCTTGCTACCTTCTTGTATTGGGGAGGTCGTCTTACCTTGATCAATTATGTGCTAGCCAGCATCCCCAACTATTACATGACCTGCTTCCTCTGGCCTAAAGAATCCATTGCCAAGTTAGAGAGTCCGATGAGAGCTTTCTTTTGGCAAAGCAAGAATTCAGTCAAAGGAGGCTAGTGCCTAGTTGCATGGCACTTTGTTACCCTAACATGTTCTTCTGGTGGTTTGGGAATAAGGGATCTATCCGCCCAAAATCAGACTTTGCTCTGTAAGTTTACTGCTAAGGTCCTGCAATCCTCAGATGTTCCCTGTTTCCAATGGTTTGCTCAACAATAATGTCTGAATGTCATACCTTTGAGGAACTCGAGTCGGGACACTGCTATCTGGAAATGTTTCAAACTATTTATCCCTATGATCCAGTCCTCCTCAAAGTGCTCCTTGGGACCTAGTACGCTCATCTCCTTTTGGCACGACTGCTGGCTTCCGATAGGGTGCCTTCGTTTTGCTCTGCCTACTCTTTACACTTATGTTAGGGATCATTGCTACACTATTGCCTCCCAGTTCTCCCAGGGCTCCTGGTGCATTCAGCTGCATCCCAACTTGTCAGCTACAGCGAACTGTGAGTTGCAGATCCTCCATTCTTTTCTGACAACTGTTATGCCTTCCTCCAGTTCCGCTGACAAAAGGTCTTTCGCTATCCACAATAAGATGATCAGTACATCGTATATATACGATCTTCTCACCTTCAAGGGAATATCTTGCGTGTATAGCCACTGGATATGGGATGCTATCATTCCTTTGAAGTACCGTATTTTTCTATGGTTAGCTTTCCGGGGGAGACCGAATTCAAGCGATAATATGCTCAAGAAACAATGGACATCGATCACCGCACACCAAGATTGTGACATTTGCCCTGTCGCTGAGTCTATCCTCCATATTGTGATGCGTTGCTCTCCGGCTTCGGTTATTTGGGTTGCTTTACACATGACTGACCTTGCCGCAAGCTCTACGGATCTCATCAACTTTATGCGGCAAGCTCAACAGGTTTGGCCGTCTTCCAGCAAGTTTCACATCATTTTCGCCGATGCGGCTGTCACGCTCTAGCATGATAGAAATGATAGAGTGTTCAATAATAAACGTTGGTCTCCTGCATATATCAGAAAGTATGCAGCGCGGTTCCTCGATTTGTGGCAAAATAGGGCTCGAAAGCAGGAGGACAAGGATGCTCTTGAGGCATGGGTGCATTGGCTAGATTAGGGTAGCCCAGAGAGCCCGTTGTACTTTGTTGTTTCTTTGTATCCCCGCTTCTTCCCACCTCTCATGCATGTTTCTCTCTTGGCAACTAATAGCCAAGGCACCATGGTGCCCAATATAAGCTTCATGTAATCGACCTCTTGGTCCCCGGGCTACGACCTATTTTGAAATATATAAGGTAGAACGGCATCTACCTTTCATTTCAAAAAAAATGTTGCAAACGGTACATGATATGTTATGTTTTTCATTTGTAAACTAATTACTATACTTTTCATTGGCAGCAACAAAAGAAAAAGGATGGTGTGCAACAAAAGAAAAAGGATGATGTGGAGCCTCAAGTACAAGTGAAGAAGTATGAAAACAAAAAAGGAGCAAATTTGGAGCTTCAAGAGAGCAATGGCATCATCAGTTTCACCCAGCTCTTGACATCTCCACCTTGTGATGATGATTATCTCTTCTAGCATGCTAGTTTGTTAGATAGTATCTTGGACATGGTTAACTAGTATTTTTGGGCTAACCATAGTATTTTGTGGCCTAATTGTACAAGTGAAATGGCCAAATTTCTTCACTTGAATCATTGTTTCAGTGATAGCACTTGGTTCTGGAACTGTAAAAGAGCTTCTGAATTTCAATGATAAGTGACTTGTTGTCTCTTAAGACATCTGAAGAAAAGTGTTTACACAAGAGTTGCTTCTCAGCAATTGTTTTGATTCATTCTTTGCATAAGCTGTAGCTTATTTCAGTTGTAAAAGAGCTTCCACGCTGTTATTTATTTACTAGAAAATTGTTTGTTAACTGATTGAAACCAGGCTGGATAACTGAATTGTATTTTGGATGTACTGGATAGATGCCTTGTTCATTAGTGTGGGAGCCCTTTTTGGATGAAATTATTCATGTGCGCATCCAGTTCATTATTTGGATGAAATTGTAGCTAAGTGTACAAGCAGACTTCTAATATCTCTAGTGTTCAGTTCTACAAATTTGTTCGGTTGTACCACTTGCTACAAATTTGTTCTGTAGATGTTCCATTTTCAGTTGTAGAATTTGAAGCATCAAAATATATATATGTTAATGCTACACATTTTCAGAGTTCAGTAATGCAAATTTGTCCAGTTTGTATTTTCCTGCAACTGTTGCTTCTGTCTCATCTTGCTGCTGTTTTGCTGGTGTTTGTGTGTCATGTCGCTGCTACAAATTTGTTCAAGTGCCATATCGTTGTCTCTCTATACTTGTGCTTTCCTGTAGCTGTTGTGCCATGGTTTCATTTGGGCCAATCTAAAGCGTTGGATCTGCATTGGAGGGCAGATGAGAGGGGGGCAGTTACCACGTGAGGCAAGTCACTGGATCTCAGTCCCCCTAGGCTGCCCCGGCGCCGACGCTCGTCGACCTCACCGACCCCGACAATGATGATGCCTAGGGCGGCGTGCCTCCTCCTGATTTTTAGTTTTATTAAATGTTATTATTTAATGTAATGTGGGCTCTTTTTTTGCGGGGGTAAAGGAGATTTTCATTACTCACGGGGGCCTCTCAGCCACAGCCAAATTTACAATGAAGTCTAACCCCGAGTACAACCACACTACGGTTCGTGGGGTACTACGGCCATAAGCGGCAAGTTCATGGCTAACCTTATTCTGCGAACGACGACAAAGAGTAAAAGAAATCTCCCTATCCTCGGTTGAGGCCAAGCTTTTAATCTCCTGGATCACAAAGCGATGTACTGATCTATCATCGGATTTTGCTATGATTAGCGACACTGCCTCGGAACTATCTAGTTCTACCAAAATTGGTAGCGTCGTCCGGTGGAGGGCTAGCTCCAGACCCTCCCTACACGCCGCGAGCTCTGCGCCCAGCGCGTTACCACATGTACGGAGTTCACGGCAAGCGCTAAATATGATGTTTCCCTGAGAGTCCCGGAGGATCATCCCACCTCCTGCCATACCTGTAGCCGGTATGAAGCTTCCATCCGTGTTCAACTTGGTCCATCCTGTAGCAGGAGCGATCCAGCTCAGCTCCTCTTTAGCTAGGGCGATGTGGACTCATGGACTCTCGCCGGTCTTTGTGGCCGGCATTTATGTTTAATTAACGTTTTTTTAGTTTCAAAATATTTGTGTTATTTTTTATGCAACCTCAAACATGGGTCAGCGTTGGGCACAAGCACCGATCCAAACACAAAAGCGGACATGGGTTTCCGCTAGTCCGACCCAAACGAACAGAAACCGGACAAAATCGGTGTCCGTTTGGGTGGGCCAGTTGAAGTTGCTCTAACAGAATCGAAAGCTTCCCTCAAGTCATGTTTGGAAGAGCCTCCTTTGGCCTGGCCGTTTTTTTTTTCTTTTTGATGCGGGGGCGGCATGGGGCATTCTTCTGCCAGTGGCACACCACTATACCAGTAGCCGTGTACGGACGAACGGACTCTGCCGATGGATCCCCGCCTCCATCCAATCGGTCAGTTGAGTTGGCGCCGTGTGGACTACTCGTACGACCGAGCACACGTGACGTCACTCCCCACGAACCTCCTTTGCTCATTTCCCGATCATGATCCGGTTTCCGTCCCCGTTTGCTTTCGCTTTTGTTTTGTCAGCCACCACCGTCGTTATTCTTATTCTTATCCCACGGCTGCCAGCGGAGTTCCGTCGGCGTCGCTAAAATGTCCATGCATCAGCCGGGTACTATTGCACGACCACGACAACAACAAACAGAGATGATTCATGATTCTTGGAAGAAGAAAGAAAAACAGACAGAATGGCACGAGCTCCATTTCCACCTGCGCTCCCGCGATTTTCGCCACCACGAAGGCAAGCGAGCCGTGCCGCCACGGGGGAGGGGGGGGGGGTGGAAGACACGGTGGCAGTTCGAAACCAGCAGTTGTTTGCTGAAACCGTCGGAACGGGGAGCTGGAACCACCGTCTTTTCTTGCTGCAACTGACCGACGCTGGAGTTAAAACCATCAACCATCTTTACTGAAACCAGCATTTTCGTTTGAGGAGATGGAACCATCACTAGGTTTTGCTTCAATCGAAGGATGGTTTTTGGCGGCGATGTAGTCGGAGTCCCGATTTTGCTGCAACCATCCACGATTTTGCCACGCCCGGCAATTTTTTTTGCTACATCCATTTACGGCAGAGCTGCGACCTACGACGACAAGCAATGATGATTTGCGACAACCGTCATCTCTTTTGGCTACGACCGGCGGGATTATTTGTTACATTCATTGACGGTAGAGCTACAGCCAAGGCGACGGGGATGATATTTGTTGTTGCAACCATTTCGTGTTTTAATATGACTGGTGATTTTTTCTGCTAGAATCCATTCATGGTGTGACTGTTGGTCATCGTTCGTAGAAATCTTGGGTCGACGGGAGGCAGCACACCAGAGTGTTGCAACCATGATGGCAAGAGTTGCAACCGATCGACGTGGGAAGTTGCAACCAAGTGCCGACGGATGTGCAACTGAAATTGACGATGAGGGGGAGGTTCTTCGACAAGCACCATCGTCGGAGACGACGGGCCATCCTGCAATCGTGAGCGGGCGCGCCATGAAAGGCAGGCTTTTGTTCCAGCGACGAGCTGCGGCAGGATGACGCGTTTCTGAGACCGTGTTTAGTTGTATCGAAGACGGGAAAGAAGACGATGGTGTTGGCACGGGAGGAAGGGGGCATGGATCTGACGGTTACTATGTGAAGGCTGTACGGTGAGATCTGGGCATAGCGCGGCCCGAAAATAAAACCACGCATCGGGATCAAAACAACGGAGCGAGCGAAATGCGGAGGGGGTCTTCCGTCGCGAAGCCGCCGGCCGTGAGAAGCGCATTTCCAAGCTCGCCATCGTCTTCCTCCCGCCTTCCTTTTGGCACGGGATTTCCACGCCACTCGTGACGCACGCTCCGTCTCGGCCTACATGTCGTCGCACTAGTTGACGGCTGCTCTTTCTTTCTTTCTTTCTTTCTTTCCCTGCTGTTGCGCGCTCCACATACCAAACCGTCCTTTATTTTTTGAAGCTGGCCACACATTCTATATTCCGTTCCAGTGCACGTACCGCCCACTGCAATTTCTGCAAACGTTTAGAAAAACAAGGTACTAGTAGTACTAGTAGGAGTATGACCAGGGGGGACGAATCTGTACGGGATCGCGGCGAGATTCACCCGGCGCCACCCTCGCCTCCCTGTAGCGTCGTTATACAAGTGTACTTATCCCGGGGGGGCCTATAAGGGACGGAGGCGGCTCCAGCTCCCCCACGCCAGCCAGCGAGCCGACCACGACCAAGATGCAGCGCGCGGCGGCCTCCCTCGCCTCCTCCC
Organism: Secale cereale; assembly: GCA_902687465.1. Taxonomy (NCBI): domain Eukaryota; kingdom Viridiplantae; phylum Streptophyta; class Magnoliopsida; order Poales; family Poaceae; genus Secale; species Secale cereale. The sequence goes on along the minus strand of LR738711.1, from coordinate 164,532,091 downwards.
GCTCCGCGGCGGCCTGGGCGTGCTCCACCACCTCGCGCCATGCCGGCTCCGGCGCCTCCTGCTCCGCCGCCACGCGCCGGGACGCCGTCGTGCCTCTCCGAATTCGTGGCCAAGAGCAGCGGCCCGCCGCCCTTCCCATGTCCCTGTCGCTGCTCTCGCGGGGACGGCCGGCGCGGACGGCTGCTGCGGCGGTCGCAACGGCGGAGCTGACCCCGGCGGACGAGGTGGCCGCTGGCGGCAGCATTGCCGGCACGGTGCAGCTCGGCGCCATGATCGTCGCCTGGTACCTCCTCAACATCTACTTCAACATCTACAACAAGCAGGTACGCACGCCCGCCATTGGCATCCCCTCCCCTGTTCCTCGCCGTTCGCCAGTCCGTGCGTGACCGACCAACAAACAAACCCGCTTTGCAACAATCGCAGGTTCTCCAGGTACTGCCATTGCCGCTCCCCTACACCATCACCGCCTTCCAGCTCGCCTTCGGCTCGCTCGTCATCTTCTTCATGTGGGCCGCCAGGCTCCACCCCGTGCCCAAGCTCTCCGCCGGACAGGTCCGTCAGCCATTTGAACAATAGTTTTTTCGTCTGCTATTGTCTGAATTCGCTTCCCCCAAACTGAAGCTTCTGTTCCACCCGTTCAGCTGGCCAAGATCGCGCCGCTGGCCGCCGGGCACATGCTGGGCACGGTGTTCACCAACATGAGCCTGGGCATGGTGGCCGTCTCCTTCACGCACACCGTCAAGGCCTCGGAGCCGTTCTTCACCGTCCTGCTCTCGGCCTTCTTCCTCGGCGAGGTGCCGTCGCCGCTGGTGCTGGGCTCCCTGGTGCCGATCGTCGGCGGCGTCGCCCTGGCATCGCTGACCGAAGTCTCCTTCAACTGGTTCGTCCCGTCTAACCAACCATCGGAGATCATTGTCCTCTAATCATGACCCGATGATTATATTCCCTTTTGCCGTCGACCCCAAATAATTGGGGCCAGGAAGAATCCCGTCACTTTCTCACGCCACATGCGATTCCGTTGACGCGCAGGGTCGGATTCTGGAGCGCCATGGCGTCGAATCTGCTCAACCAGACCAGGAATGTGCTCAGCAAGCGGCTCCTCGGCGGCGAAGAGGTGATTCCTTCCTCTCCTTCTTCAGATCACCAGTAACAATTCAGCATCTTATGATTCTCTCCAAATTCCAAGCACTGATGAAATTGTTCATGTAATGCTTCTGCAGGAGGAGTTCATGGACGACATAAACCTCTTCTCGGTGATCACCGTGCTGTCCTTCCTGCTGTCCTTCCCTCTCATGATCTTCACAGAAGGGGTCAGGTTCTCCCCGGCGTTCCTCCAGAGCACCGTGAGTCAACCTCAAAGTCTGCAAAATCCAGACAGATTGAAATGTTGCATCATCATAACTTCCGAAACTAATAAACTATCGTGAACTCTGGCATGTAGGGCCTGAACCTGCAGGAGCTGTGCGTGAGGGCAGCCCTGGCCGGGCTCTGCTTCCATGGCTACCAGAAGGTGAGAGACACATGACAAATCGTCACACGGTTCTGGCTTGAGTCAGCTCCAAATAAAACGCATGATCTGTAAGACTAACTGGCATTGGTCCTCGCAATGGTAATGGCAGCTGTCGTACATGATCCTGGCGAGGGTGTCGCCCGTGACCCACTCCGTGGCCAACTGCGTCAAGCGTGTGGTGGTCATCGTCTCCTCCGTCCTCTTCTTCCGGACGCCCATCTCCCCTGTCAATGCACTGGGTAAAAACAACTTGGCCACACTGCCATTACTTTCTTTTGTACCGCAATCTCTTCTGACTTGTTTCTCATTGTAACTGCAGGAACTGGTGCGGCACTGGCGGGAGTTTACCTGTACTCCAGGCTCAAGAAAACAAAGCCAAAGAGTTCATGAGGGCTTTTTTTTCCTGTTCCAAATACAGGGTTTTGAGGTAGACGACTAGGTCGATATAGTAGTATTCACGAAAAAAATGTATTGAGATAGTAGGTTGTACAGAACTTGCCATGGCCAGTAGTACACTTGTACTACAGGCTACAGCAGCTTCTTTCAATAGTAGCAAGACCAAACTTCTTGTCTTGAAGATTTGTAACATCCTCCCTGAATAATGTCATATCTCCTGACAAATGCAATATGCTCAGATGCCATGAGAATACCACTCTTCAAGTCTTCCAAGGTGCAAAAATAACTTATGAGAAGAGCGGGCATGTTTGGCTTGTGAAATTGCAAGCCCTAACAAATCTTGCCAACAATTGGCTAGCCAAAATATTGGCTAGACATTGCTTGACCATCTGTTGGCCAAAAATCTTCGCAATATGCAAGATCCCATAATTAACCAAATTTTGGTAGCCAACCAAATAAAAGCCAAAAAAATTGCCAACAATTGGCGTGAGGTCGCCAAAACCTGGCAATATATGAGCAGAGTTGGCAAGATGCCGCAGATAACCAAAATTTTGGTAACCAACCAAATGAAGGGCTGCCAACATTTTGGTAGGGTAAATCTGGGCACCAACCAAACATTCCCCTTTTGCTCCGAGAAAACGTGCTAGAGCGCAAGGCACACATGTGCAGGATAGTTCAGCAGTTCACTTAGGGCATTTCAGTTCAACATCAAGCCATGCCGAGAGCATTTACAACAGCCAACATAACTTACATGGTTCCATCCAAAATTCATGGCTCAACCAGTCCGGATTCCGAAGGATTATAACACGACTACCAGGCATAAAGAGGTCCGAGGTTCCAGGTTTCATAGAGTACTAACGCCAGCATACGGACACCGTATAAAGCGCCTCCAAGACACCACCACATCAACATAGCAAAATATCCGACACGCTTAACCTATGTCAGCAAAGTTCCAGGACACGCTTTGCTTAAACCAACATGACTGATACTACGATTTGGTTAGGGAACCAACTCCATCTACTCCGTTGTTTCGTCACCATCGTGATGCATTTTACCAGTTGGAGACCCCCACGGCCTTGGGAGGGCTCCTGCTCCTAGCACGGTCACCACCACGGGAATTGCCGCTATAGAACCTGCCAATCGAACAAAACGGGTCATTAAATTATATATAGCCTTTGTAGATACGGAGTACATCACACCCCCGATAAAAAAAAAACTACTATTTGATATAGATGAAATAAAGTTGTCAACAGGATGGAACAAGACAGACAACATGTTTTCGCTTAAAGTAAAGTGGCGATTAACTCAATTTGTCAACCATAAAATACAGTTTGATTCAGCTACGTCAAAAGTTTCACCAACACAATCAGACATTTTCTTCTTTATTTCAAGAATTTCAAGGAAACGGTATGTGTGGGCATAGGTGAACTCCAAAGTTGGTGACATGTGCCTCATCGAGTGAGATGCATATTAGAGAGGTATAAATGCATACATCAGATAATTCAACTAGGCAATCCATCCAATCGCCACATATGATCTAAGAACAAATATTGGTAGCTAACAATGCAATCAGATGTTTCTGTTTGTTTCATAAATGTGAAGGGCACGGCATAGCATGGGCACAGGTGAATGGCAAAGTAGGTGACCATGTGCCTCTCTGTGGACTGACATGATGTTATGACTTATAGGGATACAGTATGTTTTAGGGATACAGTACCTATCATGAAAGCTGAGACCTTCACCAGAGCCGCCACTGTTATGCCGGATGACAATTGATTAATTATCAGCAGTGGTATATAAAAGCTGGAAACAAGGAAGTTATACTAACCTGGCAGGTAAACTTGCAGCGCCACTGGTCTGATTGTTGCTACTGCTGTTATGAATGATGCAAGTGAAAGTTCATCAGGTATGGATGAGACTGAAAAGGAATTAGAGAATAGGAATTGGTGCCATACCTGGTATGGAAGCTTGGAGCTCCACCATATTGATTGCCACTGCTGCTGTTATTGAAGCTGCAAACAATGATTCATCAGGCTGGCACAAGTCCTGAATGAAGTATTCAAATCAAATAGAAACTGATATGCACCTCGACTGAAAGCTTGGAGCATCCCTAGTCTGGCTGCCATAAGCTCCCTGGCCACCATAGGAATCATTAGAAGATGCCCACCGCCGTGGCCCCCTGCCACCATATCCTCCACGGCCGACCATAGCTCGTAACTCTGGCGAAACATTTTGGTTCGCACCCTCCAAAATCTTCACAAGATCTGAAGCATACTTTGAATCCTGGTCACAGAAGAATGTGTATGCAATTCCAGTCGCACCAGCCCGGCCTGTTCTCCCAATTCTATGGACATAGTCCTCAACACCCGTTGGGAAATCATAGTTAACAACAACCCTGCGGCAAAAGATTTGGGAAGGATTGTCAGTGGACAACATTTAAGAAAACCACAGAATAGTAAATGTGTATTCAACCATCACCATTATGAGCTATATCCATGAAATCTTGTTTACAAACAGAGTCAAACTAGAAAGTCAAAGAAGTTGCAAAGTTAAAGTTCAAACCTGATGTCCTTCACGTCTAAGCCTCGAGCAGCCACATCAGTGGCTACAAGAATTGGGCACCTGCCGGTTCTAAATTCACTCAACACAGAGTCCCTCTCAGCCTGTGATTTATCACCATGAATAGCAGAAGCACCATACTGCCGTGATAGGTTCCGAGACAGCTGATCACACATCCTCTTCGTGGAGCAAAATATAATGACCTTCGATCCAGGCTCCTGTTGTCTCAAGATCTGATCAAGGCGCCTCCCTTTCTCAAAAGATGTGGTAACTTCCACATGCTGCAAGGCACAAAAAACTAGTTTAAAACAATGAAGCAAAATATACCTCAGCCTGGAAAATAGCATTTTTACCCTGCAGAAAAAATAGCATTTTTTATTACCTGGGTGATTGACTTATTTGCAACCAGCTCATCAGTGTTCCCAATGTTAACCTGGACAGGGTTAGTGAGCAAATCTGAAGCTATTTTCCTCACCTCTCTTGGCCAAGTGGCAGTGAACATAAGAGTTTGCCGTTTCGGTTGCACTTGTTTCACAATTTTTCTTATTTGTGGCTCAAACCCCATATCAAGCATGCGGTCAGCTTCATCAAGAACGAGATAAGCTACCTGACGGAGACTGACTTTTCCCATTTCTAGTATATCATTCAGTCTACCAGGAGTTGCAACAACAATGTCAGCGCCACGCTCTAAATCTCTTAGCTGAGGGCCTTTTGGAGCACCACCATACAGACACTGCAAAAGAAAAATTATGAGTAAGACAGTATTCTGTTACTGATGTATCAATATGTAGCATCTAGCAATGTGGATGCAAAGTGGATACACAAGTGAATTAAGTGGTCTAAGAGTAGAGCAGTGTAGTGAACACATAAAGATAGAAGGAACATACAGTAGATGAAATTCTCGATGATCTACCAAACTTGATTGCTTCATCTTGAATCTGTGTTGCCAATTCCCTGGTTGGAGACAGAACTAACACAGTTGGCCCATCCCTTGAATTGTGCCGTAGGTTCTTAACAAGTATAAACCCTGGAAGTAGATAACCCAGGGTTTTTCCAGAACCTGTCTTCGCCACAGCTACAATATCACTACCTTTTAGAGCAATCGGCCACGATTGAGCTTGGATAGGACTTGGTGCTTTGAATCCTGCTTGCTGCACCTGTAGACATGAGTAATATGTGAACAACTGAATACTATAGCTGATACAACCTAAATATTCAAGCCCAACATACAATAGGACAAAGAGGAAAAGGTTCCCTAACATTTTAGCTATATAGAAACCAATTCAGGTGTATTGTAGCTAAAGATGAAAGCAAAACAAAGAGCATATTTTTCAAACCATAGCAGCCTGGAGAAGACAACGGAACGTGTTGAACTCTAAATTAAATTGTTGACTTCAAATAGGGTATAAGGCAGTGCATTACTACTTGTATGCATTATGTGGACTTACCTCCCTTAGAATCTCCGAAGGGAAGCATGTGGACTGAAATGACATGAATGGCGGTGGAGCTTCACGTCCCGGGCACTAAAAGGTATGGAACAACTAAGTCACATCACGCATAACAACAAGGAGGGATTGGGGGGCATAAAAGAAGTTGAAAACATACAATAATAGTAATCTCATGTTTTTTACGGTATGCATCTACCGACATGTTTCCATTGTCAGCCTCTGGAGCTGGGTTAGTAGAAGGCACAGGTGCAGGGTTTACTCCAGCTGAAAAGCGCTGCTGAAAAAGAGGATAGCATGTTACTATTTGGGAGCAGGACAAGATATGCATCACAGTTGATGTGGCATTCCTGTGACATTTATGGAGCAATGCAGTATAAAATATGTGACCTGTAACGTGCGAGAAATGTGTTACCTCGAAAGAAGGATCGTTCCTGGCCTTGTGATCAGCAAAGGGTGCATTCTGCACACGGTTTCCGGCAGATTCAGTGTGCCGCTGAAAACAAGAACAAACATGTCATGATACTGCATAGTTAATGAAATAGATTCCCCAGTTACAGCTATTAGTAGGCTTAACAAACTGAGATTTCCACTTGACAGTTAAGTGGCATTGCTGTTCTAAACCATGCTTGCCTGTGTTAACGAGACAAATACAATGCAAAGCGAATTCGGGTAGGTTGCCCAAAGAACTGAAGTTTATGCTTAACAGCCAGTGGCATTCGTGTTGTATGCCATGCTCGTCTACATTATGACACAGATACAAGGCGAAACAAACAGACAATGATGCAACAGTAGCGTGCAGATGATGAGAAGGTGGGGAGGAAATATAACCCCGCCTCCAAATGAGCGGGAGCCGCGCGCATTCTGCGAGCGACGCGCCGCAAGCTTGCGGCTGCTATGCGACAAACGAACGAAACGAAAAGGAAATCTCGTAGTACATTTACTTGCACCCAACAATCAAGCTACGGAAGCTACGGGAGAGGGACTAAAAACCCCCAAAAGGGGGGATGAATTTGGTGCTATACCTCGGGCGGGTCTCTGTGCCTGGCCCTCTCGTCGTGGTGGTACTGGGGCTGCTGGACGGGAGCGGGGGCCGGGGCCGGCGCCGGAGCTGGGGCCGGAGCGGGGGGAGGCGGGCCGGTGGGGCGGTCGTAGGTGACGGCCTTGGTCTCCGGGTTCCAGAAGTAGAGGTAGCCGGTGGTGCCGTCGATGAGGCCCCTCCAGGGCTTGGGCAGCGTCGGATCTGGCGGCGCGTAGCGCGGCCCCGCGGACGCCATTCCTCTCCCAACCCTACGCGGAAAGAGGAAATGAAATCAGATCAAGGACAGGCCAGGCCGCAATGCGCGCGCGGGGCGGTGGGGGGCGGAGGAGATCGGGGAGGGCGGACGCGCGGAGCGAACCCTAGCGATCGGCGGCGCGGGCGCGGGGGGGTCGCGGGCGGCGGCGGCGGACGGAGGAAGGGGCGGGGGAGGGAGCCCTGGGCGTCGCGCTGTGGCTGCGCGTTCCTCTGTGGGTGAGTGGGAACCCTTTCCTTCCTCGTCGATGGGGGCCGCTGCGGTCGCGTGGTTAAGTAGGGTGGGGTGCGTTCGCCCCGTCCGATTGATGAAAAGTAGTCGCAGGAATGGGAGCGGAGGCGTCGATGGGGTGGGGTGGGGTGGGGTGTGGTCCGCCGCGGCTGCCTCGCTCACACACCTGGCCTGACCCGGCCCCGGGAGAGCCAGCGAGGAGTGGGGATGACAGGTGGCCAGCTGCGACAAGTGGTGGTGGGATCGGGAAGCTCCAAGCCTCCAAAGGTGCAAGGCCCGCGCCCGCGCCCGGACCCGGCCCGGCCTGGCCCGAGGTTCACTATCTCTTTGCTGCTTTCGGCCCAGGCACCACCTGGCCAGCAGCTACTGCTTTGCTAATTCTGTGCAGGGTGCTTTGGATTCTTGCCGATGCCTGTTCACGTCTCACGGAAAAGCAAATATGATCGGCGTGCTTGAATGAAGAGGAGAAAAGCAAAGGACGGAGGAGAAATAGGTCTTACACACAAGGTGTGAGGCAAAAGAAAATGACGGAGAAAAATACGTCTTTCACGTGATCTTTGACTTGGACTAGTACAAGTGTTCTTGCACGCACTCGGCTGTTTGCGGCTCCTGCTTCGCTATTAAACTTCACCAAACACGTGCCATGGAGAGCCTGGTGACGAGCTCCCATCATTACCAAACAGTACGTAATTGACAGATATCTATTTCTACCAACCACGTATTGTAGATTATATAGTGCCCAAATCGGAAACATCTTGGTCATATTGATAGAGGGGTAAGGGCATCTTCAAGACCGACCGGCAAACCTCCTGCAACGGTGTGGATCGCAAAAGTTATCCAACGCGGGACTGTATTGGTCCGTGAGGTGGTTCGGGCACGATTTCTTTCGCAAATCAGAGACAAACGTGGGGAGGTCTGCGCGAGTCCGGGCCGATCCCAAGCCCCTTTTTTAACCGCCCTGGCCCACCAAAAACCCTCCTCCCCTCCTATGCACGCTCCAGCCGACGTCAGCTGCCCGCCTGCATTCATGCCGCTGTAGAGCGTGCCGCTTAACATTGAAGACGGCTCAGGGCGGACGCGACCTCTCACTGCCTCCGCCATTGAAGCGGCGCGCCGGCCAAGGGCGTCGCACGCGACTCGTTTCCGGTGTCCGCGCCTAGACATGGCGGGGTAGATATCTGCCGCACCCGTTCAATGTTGTTGTCCATCCGCCTGCCGCTATTAAGCAGGCTCTCCTGCCGAGAAACCGACCCTGAGGCCGCGCATTGACGCACCCAGACGCCTTGTGATGGTGTCCTGGACTAGAGGGTACCAGCCAATTCGGCCCATAATCAAGTGATTCCAAAAGTCCATCTGCAGGTCCTTGGCAGTGCCACAAGTATGTTGCACTATCATTATCAACTCTTCATCTTTTGGCTTCAATATTATGAATATGTGTATTACTGAGACTCAATAAACATTCTCCTTGGGTGTATGTCCATAGAAGGTTTTATTCATGTAAACAGAATAACAATTATTCCCTGACTTAAATGAATAATTGTATTGCAATAAATACGATCCAATCTTGTTCATGCTCAACGCAAACACCAAATAACATTTATTTAGGTTTAACACTAATCCTGATAGTATAGGGAGTGTGTGATGATGATCATATCAATCTTGGAACTACTTCCAACACAAATCGTCACCTCACCCTCAACTAGTCTCCGTTTATTCTGCAACTCCTGTTTCAAATTACTATTCTTAGCAACCGAACAAGTATCAAATACTCATGGGTTACTACGAGCACTAGTAAGGTACACATCAATAACATGTATATCAAATATACCTTTGTTCACTTTGTCATCCTTCTTATCCGCCAAATATTTGGGGAAGTTCCGCTTCCAGTGACCATTTCCTTTGTAGTAGAAGCACTCAGTTCCAAGCTTAGTTCCAGATTTGGGCTTCTTCATGGGAGTGACAACTTGCTTGCCAGTATTCTTGAAGTTCCCTTTCTTTCCCTTGCCCCTTTTCTTAAAACTAGTGGTCTTTTTAACCATCAACACTTGATGCTTTTTCTTAATTTCTACCTTCGCCGATTTCAGCGTCGCGAAGAGCTCGGGAATCGTTTTCGTCATCCCTTGCATATTATAGTTCATCACGAAGTGTAGTTGCTTGGTGATAGTGACTAGAGAACTTCTATCAATCATTATCTTATGTGGAAGATTAACTCCCACTTGATTCAAGTGATTATAGCACCCAGACATTGTAGGCAAAGTACTTGTTAGAGGTCTCATACCTCTCAACATGGGCATGAGTCTGAAATGCCAATTTTAGCTCTTGGAACATCTCATATGCTCTGTGCCATTCAAAACATTTTTGAATTCCCGGTTCTAAGCCGTAAAGTATGGCGCACTAAACTATTAAGTAGTCATCATATCGAGCTTTGCCAAATGTTCATAACGTCTGCATCTGCTCTTGCAGTAGGTCTGTCACCTAGCGGTGCATCAAGGACATAATATTTCTGTGCAACAATGAGGATAATCCTCAGATCACGGACCCAGTCCGCATCATTGTTACTAACATCTTTCAACTTAGTTTTCTCTAGGAACATATCAAAAGCAAGGGGGCTAAATCGTGAGCTATTGATCTACAACATAGATATGCAAATACTATCAGGACTAAGTTCATGATAAATTAAGTTCAATTAATCAAATTACTAAAGAACTCCCACTTAGATAGACATCCCTCGAGTCATCTAAATGATACATGATCCAAATCAACTGAACCATGTCCGATCATCACGTGAGATGGAGTAGTCATCAATGGTGAACATCTTTATGTTGATCATATCTACTATATGATTCAGGTTTGACCTTTCGGTCTCCAGTGTTCCGAGGCCATGTATGTACATGCTAGGCTCGTCAAGTTTAACCCAAGTATTCTGCATGTGCAAAACTCTCTTGCACCCGTTGTATGTGAACGTAGAGTCTATCACACCCGATCATCACATGGTATCTCAACACGACGAACTGTAGCAGCAGTGCATACTCAGGGAGAACACTTTTACCTTGAAATTTAGGTAAGGGATCATCTTACGTACTAAGCAAAATAAGATGCATAAAAGATAAACATCACATGCAATCAAAATATGTGACATGATATGGCTATCATCATCTTGTGCTTTTTATCTCCATATCCAAAGCATCGTCATGATCTCCATTGTCACCAGCTTGACACCTTGATCTCCATTGTAGCGTCATGGTCGTCTCCCCAACTTTTTCTTTTACGACTATTGCTGACTCATAGCGATAAAGTAAAGCAATTACATGGCGTTTGCATTTCATACAATAAAGAGACAACCATAAGGCTCCTACCGGTTGTCAGATATCTTACAAAACATGATCATCTCATACAATAACATATAACTCATCACGTCTTGACCATATCACATCACAACATGCCATGCAAAAACAAGTCAGATGTCCTCTACATTGTTGTTCCAAGTTTTTACGTGGCTGCTACGGGCTTCTAGCAAGAACCGTTCTTACCTACGGCACAAAACCACAACGGTGTTTCGTCAAATTTGTTGTTTTAACCTTCTTCAAGGACCGTCCGCAGTCAATTTGATTCAACTAAAGTAGGAGAAATAGACACCCGCCAGCCACCTTTATGAAAAACTAGTCGCATGTCTGTCGGTGGAACCGGTCTCATGAACGCGGTCATGTAAGGTTGGTCCGGGCCGCTTCATCCCACAATATCGCCAAATCAAAATAAGACATTGGTGGTAAGCAGTATGCTATCACCGCCCACAACTTTTTGTGTTCTACTCGTGCACATCATCTACGCATAGACCTGGCTCATGATGCCACTGTTAGGAAATGTAGCATGTAATTTCAAAATTTTCCTACGCTCACGCAAGATCTATCTAGGAGATGCATAGCAACGAGAGGGGGAGAGTATGTCCATGTACCATCATAGACCGAAAGCGGAAGCGTTTTAACAACGCGGTTGATGTAGTCGAACTTCTTCTCGTTCCAACCGATCAAGCACCGAACGTACGGCACCTCCGAGTTTTGCACACGTTCAGCTCGATGACGTCCCTCGTACTCTTGATCTAGCAAAGTGTCGAGGAAGTATATTTGTTCCATCAACACGACAATGTGGTGACGGTGATGGTGAAGTGATCCACGCAGGGCTTCGTCTGAGCATTACGAGAATATGACCGGAGGCGTAAACTGTGGAGGGGGGCGCCGCACACGGCTAACAATTGTTGGTGTCTGTTCTAGGCGCCCCCTCCCCATATATATAGGTTGGAGGGGAGGAGAGGCAGCCAAGGGGGCGCCCCAAGTAGGAGGAATCCTACTTGGGGTCCTCTCCAGTTCGTCCAACCCCCCTCTCCTATTCCTATTCGGGGTAGGAAGGGAAAATGAAGAGAGGGGAGAGGAAAGGAAGGGGGAGGCCGAATCCCTCCTTTCCTTCTCCCACTTGGCCGGCGGCCTAGGAGGGGTGCGCCAGCCTCTTGTGGGCTGGTGTGCCCCTTCCCCTTTGGCCCATGTGGCCCATTAACCTCTCGGGGGTTCCGGTAACCCCCCGGTACTCCGATATGTACCCGGTACCCCTCGGAACACTTCTGGTGTTCGAATACTATCGTCCTATATATCAATATTTACCTCTTAACCATTTTGAGACTCCTCGTCATGTACGTGATCTCATCGGGGACTCCGAACAACATTCGGTCACCAAATCACATAACTCATATAATACAATATCGTCATCGAACGTTAAGCGTGCGGACCCTACGGGCTCGAGAACTATGTAGACACGACCGAGACACTTCTTCGATCAATAACCAATAGCGGAACCTAGATGTTCATATTGGCTCCCACATATTCTATGACGATCTTTATCGGTCGAACCATTATGACAACATACGTTATTCCTTTGTCCATCGGTATGTTACTTGCCTAAGATTCGATCATCGGTATTCTTCATACCTAGTTCAATCTCGTTACCGGCAAGTCTCTTTACTCGTTCCGTAATACATCGTCCCACAACTAACTCATTAGTTACTTTGCTTGCAAGGCTTCTTATGATGTGTATTACCGAGAGGGCCCAGAGATACCTCTCCGATACTCGGAATGAAAAATCCTAATCTCGATCTATGCCAACTCAACAAACACCTTCGAAGATACCTATAGAGCATCTTTATAATCACCAAGTTATGTTGTGACGTTTGATAGCACACAAGGCATTCCTCCGGTATCCGGGAGTTGCATAATCTCATAGTCGGAGAAATATGTATTTGACATGAAGAAAGCAATAGCGGTAAAACTGAAATGATCATTATGCTAAGCTAACAGGTGGGTCTTGTCCATCACATCATTCTCCTGATGATGTGGTCCCGTTATCAAATGACAACTCGTGTCCATGGTTAGGAAACCTTAACCATCTTTGGTCAACGAGCTAGTCAAGTAGAGGCTCACTAGGGACACAGTGTTTGTCTATGTATTCACACATGTATTTAGGTTTCCTGTCAATACAATTTTAGCATGAATAATAACCTTTATCATGATTAAGGAAATATAATAATAACCATTTTATTATTGCCTCTAGGGCATATTTCCATCAGGAGGACACTAGGCATTCCAGCGGTGAGCTCGTCCTTTCAGGTTGGATGCCTGGCCGGATTGAGGGTTTATATGACATCGGGGGCTTGACTCCGGAACCGATTTGCCTCGAGCACGTCAGGTCTAGTTCCCTAGCACCGCCAGGCTGCACGGAGGAATCAATCACCCCCACCTCAGGCAGCACTGTTTGCAGCATCAAACCCTGACATTGGTCAGGACCCAGCTTCGGACTCTACTTCGGGTTAGAAGCGGCTCCCGTCCTAGATCCGGAACCAACTCCGACTCCTTTACGAGGCTGAGGGCGCATCAAGCGGCCCGCCAAATCCTACTGCAAGTTGGATCGGCTTATTTCCAAGCCATGAATCCCTAGGATTTATGTCACCTAAACGAGATGCTCGATCGCATCTAGAGCTTATCGATCTTGGATGGCCAGACCTCAGTCTATGACAAGATCGGACTTAAAGCTGATGATCATGAGAACGGTGCCATAGCGCGCCCAAATCTTACCCACGTAGGCGTTTGCTGCCTGAGTTTGACAAAGAGTTAACAGACGGCGTGCCTTCAGCATGCGGATGGGCTGATCAACCTAATCGGCCCCCTAGAGGGCGCGACATGCCATCAAGGGAGGGGGTCTTCATGCCCAAACATCAATGTGTCGTCACGACAAGGACCATGTTGATTACTTTGAGCCTTACAACGCTCGACATCAGATAGAAGCAAACCGGGCGCCACCTCGGTCCATCTACGGATCAAGAAGGCGTGCGCTAGCTGGGCTCGATGGCTATAATGCATGGTTGGACAGGAACGGCCGAGCTCGGAATCAAGCGTATACACGGATATCTCCCGATGTCCGGCGTGACACGGCGCGGTTCTGAGACCCCGCTAACCCGATCTGTTTTACATACAGGGTGATGGAACATTAGTTCCCGAACGTGTTTAAACCCATCAACATAGAGTTATACGATGGCACGACTGATATACAGCCCCGTGGATCGAGGATTTCCTTCTCCATATACATATGGACAATGGAGACAACCTCCATGCTATCAAATACTTGTCGCTCAAGTTAAAAGGGTCGGCGAGGCATTGGCTGAATAGTCTGCCTCCTCATTCCGTCGGGAGCTGGGAAGCACTCGGGAAATGCCTTTAGGGCAAACTTCCAAGGCACCTATGTCCGACCTCCGAACGCTGAGGACCTCAGCCATGTGATTCAACAGCTTAGCGAGTTAGCTCAGAAATTCTGGAAATCGGTTCTTGACCAAAAAGAACCAGATTATCGACTGCCCTGACTCTGAGGCCATTGCAACATTCAAGCAGAATATCCGCCAGCTCGGGCAGGATAAGCCGAGGACCATAGCGGCCCTCACCTCACTTATGACCCACTTTTGCATGGGAGAGGACAGTTGGTTGGCCCGCACTACTCCCGAATACTGGAGGAATACTTTTTGTACTCCCGAATACCAGAGGAATACCCGCTTAGCATATGATCATGCCACTAAGTTCACTTTGTCGTAGCTTTCGTAATGTCAAAGTATTTGTTCCTTAGACCATGAGACCATGCCACTCCCGGATACCGGAGGAATACTTTGTGTTCTATCAAACATCACTTCATAACTAGGTGATCATAAAGGTGCTCTACATGTATTTTTGGAAGTGTTTGTTGGGCTGCATGGATCGAGACTGGGATTTTTCACTCCGTGTGATGGAGAGGTATCTTTGGGCCCTCTCGGTAATACATCATCACAAAGAAGCTTGCAAGCATGTGACTAATGAGTTTAGTCACGGGATCTTATATTACAAAAAGAGTAACGAGACTTGCCGGTAAGGAGATTGAACCAGGTATGGAGATACCGACGATCAAATCTCAGGAAAGTAACATATCGAAGGACAAAGGGAATTGCATACGAGATTAACTGAATCCTTGACACCGTGGTTCAACCGATAAAGATCTTCGTGGAATATGAAGAACCAATATGGGCATCTAGGTCGGGAAGTGCATGGATGAACCTGGATACATTTGAACCCACTTAGAAAAACATATTTATAAATGCTAAAAAACTGAAAAATGATGCACTGGTATGTTTCCATGTTCCATGTGCGTGCATAAAGTTTCATGGAAAAATAACTTTTTTGTGGCTTGTGCAAAAAGACAAAAAAATGTGTCGTGAAATGCTATTTAGAAGCACTGAAATTTGTCCTTTTTCCAGAGGCAAACCAAAAAGACATTTCTTCACAAAATTTGTGCCGTACACACACATTTGTGAACATGTATGTATGAAATTTTCTTTTATATTTTTGACATTTTAAAACATGCTTAAAATGCATTTTGTCAAAAGTGAGTGCAGATGCCCCTCGGTTCAGGACGTGCTCGCTCCATCCAGGTCTCGCTATTGGTTATTGACCGGACAAGAGTCTTGGTCATGTCTACATGATTCTCGAACCCGTAGGGTCACACGATTAACGTTCAGTAGCTCTAGGGTAGTATGAGATATTGGTATCGTGAAGTCTGAAGGTTGTTCGTAGTCCCGTACGGGATACAGGATGTAACGAGGAGCTCCAGAATGGTTCGGAGGTAAAGATTCATATATGGAAAGTTGTTGTGGGGGTTCCGGAAAAGGTTTGATTTTTTCTGTTATTGTACTGGGAATGTTCCCGAGGATTCCGAAGGGGTCTGGAAGTCCACAAAGGGTTCCACCACGTCCCTTAGGACAACATGGACTGTAGGGGGGGGTGCCCCGTGTCATTATTGGGCCAGGCACACCAGCCCCTACAAGGCCCCATGCGCCTGGGGGATGGGAAACCCTAAATGGGAGATGGTCCACTTGCCTTGGGAGGCAAGTGCCCCTGGCCGCCGACCCCTCCTTGGAGGAAGGTCTAGGGATGTGTGCCCCCTCTCTCACCCCTATATATAGTGGGGAGGGGCTCTAGGGCTAGACATATCATATATTTCCAACCTTGCCCACATCTCTTGTGTTACACCTCCTCCACATCGTACAAGCCCTATTACAGTTCCGCTGATGCCACCATCACTACACTGTCGTGTTGGTTCAGATATCATCTACCTCCTATCCCTTGCTTGCTAGATCAAGAATGAGAGGGCACGACCTAGACTTACGTGTGCTAAACTTGGAGGTGCCGCACATGTGGTACTTGGATCGGATTGGATTTCGGCACGAGTACGACTACGTCAACCACGATCACTAGATCGTTAACGCTTTTGGTCTACAAGAGTACGTAGACACACTCCCCTCTCATTGTTAGCATCTCCATAGATAGATATTTGGGTCTTTCGTACGAATTTTTTGTTTTCCATCCAACGTTCCCCATCAAGATGTTGCATACATCTTGTTCCTGGTCACTTGCAGTGAATTGCATGCAGAGATCCCTTTAGGTGCTCCCATTGCCTTGAGACCTGTCACCAGTCATGTCACTATCGCGATGCATGGCACCCACTCAACTTGTTGATGAGCCCTTACATGTCGATGTTGTCACGCCTCATCGCCAATCATTGTTTGGATCCAGCTCCATGTTAGCCACAATTAGAATCCACACTTCCCTCCAAGAAGATCTTTCGCGATTCCTAGGCATCGTCATTCGTGTTGACTCATCTGTCTCAGACGATGTGGTGGTGCAGTCTAGCCTTGCGGCACAGGCTGAGCTATTTTGCCCTAAGCTTCACGTCTTGGCTTCCTTTCAACTCAAGGAGGCGGTCCATTCCTTGCATAATGTCATCGATTCCTTGCATGGATGGTTGATGCTGGTTGAGAGCTTTTTGAAGTAGGTTCTCACACGCCGGCTGGGACATTATCTCCTCCAATGTCGCCTCCTAGGTCCGGGGACCAATTGTGTCTCTGTGGATGATTATGGCTGAGCTCCGCAGCTCCTTCTCCCCTAGGGCTAGCGCCACTTCATTGATGCTTCCTACATTGCCCATTGAGTCGGTTGCTATTGTTGGTGAGCCGGTTGTTGTTGTGGGTGAGCCGACTGATGTTGTGGTCGAGCCCGTTGCCGTGGTTGTGGCTCCAGTGATGTAAATCATGCCTGAGCCGATTGCTCTTGGTTGACAACAACTACACCAAGAAAGTCAATGAGTTTTACAATTTTCTTTACAAATGGGTGGTCGATCAGCCTAGATCTGACAAGACAAGTGGCTGCCTTGTGAAGGAGAAACCAAGCAGTGAGAAATCAAAGAGGAACAAAAATGTGACGCCCGAGACCGACGTCCCAGAAGATTCCAGAAGATTCCCGAAGATTCCAGATGTTCCGGGTTGCCCGTGTGTTCTTTGTGCTGTGTTATTTATTTTTGCATTGCATCATGTCATCATGTCATCATGTCATATTTAATTTTTGCATCTCAACCAAATAAATTGTGTGGACTTTCGGTCCATTTAAATCGAGGGAAGAATGTCTTCTCTTTATAACATATAAAAGCCTCCTAATAATTATGGAGCTATATTAATAATTATTCCATTGCTTTGGAATCACCATAACACACTTGCATTTTTCCCCATGTCTTTTCACCTCGAGTTTCTCCATCTAAACCTCCCCTATATTCTTTTCTCAATTTTCGAGGCTCCTCTAAAATCTAGACTCCTTTTAAACTCCTTTAAGACAAGCTATTTATTTTAGTTTGCACTCCCCTTTTTGTTGGAACTATTTTTGTGAGGTTGGAATTATTCCGTAAAGCCTTACAAAAATGTCCATCATTTTATTCTTATTCTTTGCCTCTTTTTTTTTTAATTTTTTGGCTCTCTCCTTATTTGTTTTTTTTTCTCTGCTAAGAAATAAAAAGAAGGCAGCCTTCCCAGGCCCATTCCTCTCGGCCCACTTCTACTCCAGTTCTTCCTCCCTCTTGGGCCCAGCCGGCCTCCTTTGGTCCAGCCCAACCGGCGCACCAAACCCTAGCGCTCAGCCTGAGCCCCTCGCTCCCTCGACCCGCTCTCGTTCTCTCCCTCGTCCCTCTCGACCGCCGCCGCACTCTTTTCCCCGAGCACCCCCCTCCTCCTCTGGCGCTTGCGCAGAGGCCCGATTCCCCTCGATCTTCGCCCGCTCGCCTCGCTCCTCTGCCCGTTCCTCGACCTCCCTCGCTCGCCTCTCCATCTCGCATCGCCCTGCTCACCCCGTCGCGCCGGCCAGAAGCAGCGGCCCCGAGCGCCCCCGGCCAGGACTCACCGCGCCAGAGGCCTGTCGCGCCCTCGTCGTCCCTCCGGCCGGCCAGGAGCCGCGGCCCCCGAGCGCCCGTCCTCCAATTTCGCCGCGGCCAGGCCCGGGCCTCTTCCTCGCTGGCGTCCAGCGCCGCGGCCAGGCTCTCGCCTCATCTCGCCTCGCTCCCTCCGTCCTTGAAGCCTGGCGCCCCGAGCCCTGCAGCGCCATGGCGCCCCGCAAGATGGCCGAAGTCCAGCGCCCGCGGCACCTCTCCTCTACGCTATTGGCCCCGCCGGCCAGGCCCTCGTCTCCGACGGGCCAGCAGCTCCGCAGCGCCTCCGCGCCGGGCCGCAGCGGCCGGATCCCGCAGCGCCCGATGCGCCCCGAGGCCCCGTTCTTTTCCAGCTCGCCGACCCGCATCCTTCTTTTTCCTTTTTTTTGTTTTTATTTTTGTTTTTGTTTTGTGTGCTGCTATCTGTTCATCTCAAGTAACCAGGGAGCAGTAGGTATATCTACTTTTGGACCCTTGTTCAACTACGATGCGAGATCGAGAACCCTCAAGTACCTCTACACGTGACGTTGAACGGCTACGAGCTCGAGAACGACTACATGAACGAGTTCAACTACACGATGAAACGACAAGTACCCCTCCGATGCAAGTGCGTCTACGAACCGGAACGACTACTCGTTGGCAACCTCGTGTACAACTACTTCCTCTCCGATGAACGAGAACAACTACTTCCCTCTACGGCATGTACCACTACCGTCGCCCCGTGTACCACGACTCGTGTACCACTACTTCCCACGACGACCACGAGAACAACTACGCCTTCTTCCTCTACGTCTCGAACCGCCCCGAAACGCACGCTTCGAAGGTATAACCCGAGACGACCCCGTGGATGCTTGTTGTGGTTGTATGAAATGTCCCCCTTGTGTGCTTCGTGCCTGTTCCGATCTTTTGTCATGTTCCTCGGTTGCCTCGTCACCGACTCGTGGGAACCCGGTGACAGATCGCCCCACCTTTCATCTTGTTTGACTCGCTTCGTCACCTTTTGCACCGGTCTCTCAACGAGTTACCGGAACCGATATGATGCGTTGCATCATTTTCGGATCGTTGTCGTGGCACCCTTTTTCCTTCCACCACGGTGACGATGCTTCATCCTCTTATGTCAACCTTTTAATAAAATTGTATAAACTTGAGCATGTCATCCGCATCATGTTAACAACACTAAAATGTTTAATTGTTGTTGCTTTATAATTACTAAACATGCTCATGGGGATTTTCCGGATATGTTGTTTTTATTTCCGGCCTCATTTAAAATGTCTTAATAGTGTAGTTTCTTTATGTTTCACCTCTTGCCATACTAAAAACATTTAATCTTGTCTTGTTAATAACGAGAGTCAATTAAATAATTAATGTGGTGTTTTGTCAATATGCAACTCGTTGCATATTGAGCTCTGCTTAACTTGTAGTGTTGTTTGTGCATTTTGCCATGCCATGCATATTTAAACCGGACATGCATCATGCTTGCTTGTGCATCGTATGCCATGTTTATGCTTGTGTGTTTACCGTGTTGTTTCCTTCTTTCCGGTTGCTTCTCTTGTTAGCTTCGGTTTCGTTCCGGAGTTGTGAGGATTCCGCTCGACTGTTGCTCCGTCTTCTTCTTGGATCCGTTCTTCTCCCTTGTGGAATCCCAGGCAAGATGACCGAACCCGGATACCATTACTATCTTTGCCTATTGCTAGAGTATCGCTCTATAGTTTTGCCTCGATGCCCATGTTTTCCTGTCAGCCTCCTATTGTAACCATGAACCTGTTTAACCATCCTACCTATGCAAACCGTTGCTTGGCTAAGTACGCTTCGCTCAGCCCCTCTTATAGCATTGTTAGTTGCAGGTGAAGATTGAAGATGCTTGCTTCATGTTGAAGTTTGGTTGGGTTATATCACACTATATAAATGCTTAAAATGAAATCATCTATATATTGGCAGGGTGGAAGGCTAAGCCTTTTGCTTGGTGATTTGTTCCACTCATGCCGTTAGGAACCGTATAAACCGGTGTTATGTTCCTTGATTATGCGTTCCTAACACGGTTGGGGTGTATGGGACCCCCTTGATAAACCGCTAAGTGCTAAGTCTTTTCCAGCAAGTCCCAACTTTTGGTACTATTTGCCTCATAATAACAACTTAATTAATTAATTAAATTTGCATAGGGGGTCGCTCCCTCGAGGATCCTTAATTCTACATAGCAGGGGGGGCCAGTGCCGTTGGTGTTGGTCCCAAACGGGGAGTCTGCGGGAACCACCACGGGGAAACTCGAGGATTGGGTCCTGTAGAATCGCCCATCCGGTCGTGTCCTGAGACTTAGATACGCGCGGCTACTATCAGGGTGTCGACACGCCGGGAGGATTTGCTGGATTAGCCTTACCTTAGTTCGGTTTAACTTGAGCACGGGATTCCGAGAATACTCGGGTCTTCCCACCTTGGAGTTGCGACTCCGCGGATCGTGGGCTTGTAATGGGTCAAGTTGGAACACCCCTGCAGGGTTTGAACTTTCGAAAGCCGTGCCCGCGGTTATGTGGCAGATGGGAGCTTGTTAATTCCGGTTGTAGATAACTTGACACAATGTTTCAATACACTACCAGCGTGTGTACCGTGACTGTCAATTTCCGAATAGGGATTCGGGAGTTGAACACGGTGGGGTTATGTTTGACCGGCTTTAGTTAGGATCACTTCGTGATCATCTCTCGTCCGAGGCTTTCTCTTCTCGCTCTCTTTCACGTAAGTTAGTGCTAGTTGCTGCTGCAGACTCTTGTTGTTCCTTCACCTCATTTCTTTCTTCAGCCTTGTCCTCACCAAGGCTTAAATAGTCTTGTTACCCGGGAACGGGATTGCTGAGTCCTTTGTGGCTCACAGTTACTTCACCACACCAGATGCAGGTTCAGCCGAGCTTGATGCAGGAGTTGGATCAGTACTTCACCAGGAGCTCGTTGAAGAGTGTGGCCGTTTGCTTGTGACGTTTCGATGTTCAGTAGTGGTTTCTACTAGGATTCGATCCTGACCTGTGGCTTTATGTTGTTTTGGTATCTTTCTTTTGGATCTTCACCCGTAGTCGGGTTGTGATGTTTTGAATGATGATTGCTTATGTAATGTATTGTGTGAAGTGGCGAGTGTAAGCCAACTATCTCCTTTTGCAATTTAATCCCTCTTTTACATGAGTCGTGCAAAGATACCAAACTTGAGATCATTCTAGGATGGGCTTATACCTTTAAGTCGTGCCTCGACACGTAGGAGGTATAGTCCCATCCTGGGCATTACAAGTTGGTATCAGAGCCTTCTCCGACCTAGAAGCCCCCACTGATTGATCGAATCGTTGACGGTTGAGTCTAGGCACACACTGAAAATGTTTTGAGTCCTATATATATATCGGAGAGTAGGATTTCTTTGCTTCTCATCCCTTTTCATTCTGGTGAGGACTCCTGACGATTACTCTTTTCTCTTCTACTTTCAAAAATTGCACCAAATTTTTTTTAGGATCCCGCGAGTATTCTGGGATTGTCTCGATGTTCTTGTGACAAGGATATTGTTCTCGATGCCTCCTGTTACCGAGGAGTTGAGCTTCGGGGTATCATTGACACAAGCATATCGCGGCAGTACTAAATACTTAAGACGGCCGACATCGAAAATCTCTCCTATACGGCCAGTGGCAAGATAACCCCGACATCACCCAGTACTGGGGAGGTAGTTCGAGAGTATTGCCATAGCTTGTTATAGTGGATGCTTTTCGAAGGTCCGAGGTACACAGTTTCCGAGAAAGACTGGTTATGTGTTGAAGGATGGATACACCTGGATGTAGGTTTAGAGTTGATTGCGCGGTGCTTCCCGTGTATCCCCAACACCTGATTGGATAACTGGAAACTTTCGGAAATCTATAGGTGGGTTCATCTAGTAGTTCTAGGCATTCTTCCAACGGATGCTCGATATGAAGTTTGGGGTTCTGCATTGAGTGAAGTGGTTTTATGGACTTGTTCTGATCGGGAGTTGCATCTTAAAGGGTCCTTGTCTATGCTGATCCGGGGATTGCAAAACCCTTTTGTAACACGTTCCATGAGCTTTCAGCACGAAGATGTCGAACGAAACTTCTATCTTGTATTTGTTCTATCTGATCCTTGTTCCTTTTTTTTATTTATTTACCTTTTGTTCTCCAAGTGGCTTCTCGACATGTTGATGTAACTACGGAATTCATTCGTTCAATTCTCTGTTCGGATGATATTGTGAAGATCATGTTTCATATCTACCCCTTTGTTCTTGTTTTGATTCTGGTATTCGAGTTGCTTCGATGTCAAATGTTGATTCCATACCTTTCCTATTCGGTGTTCTCATACTTCTATGGGAGTGCTAATTCCTCTTGATCATCAAGATGGTCATGTTAAATTCTTTTTCAACCGGTGTCCATTTTGCTCATCCCAAGTTGTCTTTGTTTCCCCACCCTCCCACCCTTTTCTGCATTGAGCCAGAAATTCTCAGATGAAGTTTCCATTTTATTCACGTGATATTTCTTCATTCTTTCCTTCAATGTTCTTATTCGGTGAATTTTCGTGAAGATGCTCAAGAGCTTCGAGTTCATCATTCTTTTGTTCTCAGTTTCTGCCGGTGGATGTAATTCAAGATTTCGGTGTTGATCTTATCCTTTTCCTCTTTTCACAATGCTTTCTTATTCCGGTGCACCAATTAATCATTCTCCTCTTGCTATTCATATCCGGAGTGCTGAAGATTCATAATTCCATTCTTAATCCGTTCAATTATTTTGAGGTTTATCATCTTATTCAAGCCATTTAATTCAACCGGTGCTATATCTCTTAAACAATCTTTTCCAACGGTGATTTCTTTGAGTGGGCCCTAACCCACAGGTCTTTTTCCAGGATCTTACCTGACTCTTCTAATTTTTCCGGAGTTATTCTGAATTTTTTTTCAAATGTGACGTAAGAATGATTCCCATCAGTCACATGCCTTCTCCAGGACCGCTCTCAAATTCTTGTTCATCATTGGTCCAACCTCTTAATTCTTCATTCCGGAGTGCTCAACAATTCTTCTTGGCATATCTCGTATTCATTCTCAACATTTGGAGACCGCAGAAGTGTTTCTCTTAAATCTTGGCCCGTTCTCTTCAAGATTCGTGGTTCTAGCTTCATGCCATCCTCATAGTTGTTTCGATTGTGAGGAATTCTTTTTATACCCATCCGGAGCATTTCATGAATTCTTTCCATTGTGATCCTCCGAAGGCCATCAATTCAGAATATTTCTTCGTTCTCAGTTTTCAACTTTGCCCTCCAAATATTCTTCATTGATGCCTCTTCGTTCGTCTCCATATTCTTACGGTGGTTCTTTCAAGTTACTCTTCCGTTGTTATCATATCAATTCAATTATTCTTTTCACAATCCTACCGGTGGTTCGTTGAAGATTTATCCAAGCTTGTGCGAGATCTCTCTTTAATTCTTTTCAACGAGAATAAGTAGTATGCCAAATCCCTTTGGTTGTCATCAATTTAAATTGGTGAAGGATATGCATAACATAAATCTTATTCTAGTTTCTTCCAAGAGGGTAATCCCTTCCTTCGGAGCTTGTTCATCATATCATATTCTCGGTTCTAAATTCTTTATCTTGTTTCCGGAGCTCCAAGTTTTTTTCAATCATATCATTTCAAAGCTTCATCTATTTCATCGCAGGCCTTGAATCTTATTCTTTTCATCTTTCACTTCTATGCTTTCATTACCGGAGTTCTTCATGGTTCATCATGTTTTAATTCATCCTCGTAGTCTTCATCAAGATTCTTGTTGGAGCTCAAGCATTCTTCTTCATGCTTTCCAAGTGCAATTCTTTCTATCTTATCTTTCCAGGTGGTGTTATGTCATTTTGACAATTCCTTCATGTTTCATGATTCACGAGTTGTCAAGAATGAGATATTTAAAACCCATCATTTTCCTTGTTCAAGAGATCTTTCCACCCCTTCATTTATTCGTTGGAGTTATCTTGGGTTGTATTTCACCTAAAAGCTTTCCCTAAGGATTGTTGCTATTATGGTGCTTATAAATGACCCAAATTCTTCATTTATCATTCCGGTGATATAAGTTTTTTGTCTCCTTGTTGATCTCAATCCAATCAATTGTTTAAGTTAGTGGCTGGTTATCACCTCTTAATTTTGAGATGTTTTACATAAGTCCACTATGAGCTTATTCTTTCGTTGTTGAATTTCCAACAACTCTGTTCAACCCTTCTCCGTAAGGAGGATTTTCTAATTCATTCGTGGGAGAAGTTGTCATCTTCTTCTTCGATCTTTTCTTTCCAACGATCTAGCATCTATTCTTTCATTCCGGAGGCTTTGTGATGTTGTTCTCTTCAAACCATCATCTTGTTTTTCTTTTCAAGATCATGTTCTTTCCCTTGCTTATCATTTAACCGGAGTGCTGTATTCTTCATTCTAGTTCCCTCATCTTATCAAGTTTTACCTCTCTTTTTCAACCGGAGTGCTGTCTGAGTCCTTCTTACCATTTGTGCCTTTCTTTCAATTGTTTCGGAGGCAATATGTTGTTGTTTTCATCAAGTATCATTCCATCTTCTCAAGTTCTTGTTCAATTCCTTCCATTTTCAGACGGAGTGCTGTCCGAATTCTGTCATTCTTATTCCTTGGCTATACCATTACGGTTTCTTATTCTTTCGTCATCCGTGAGCTCTTGTTTCATGTCTTTCAACCTACAAGGTTCTCTTTGTGTTCCTTGTTCCTCCTTTTACCGGAGTGCTCTTAACTTCGTTCATCTCCGTTGTATTCTTTCTTTCAATTCGTTAAACCACTCAAGGTTTATTGGTTTCACTCGTCTGTCAAAGAAGCAACTTGGTTTTACCCCTTCCTCTTCAGTTTTTACCCGGTGATATCTCTAGGATCTCGGGTCGAGATCCTCTGTTAGTGTGGGAGAGTTGTGACGCCCGAGACCGACGTCCCAGAAGATTCCAGAAGATTCCCGAAGATTGCAGATGTTCCGGGTTGCCCGTGTGTTCTTTGTGCTGTGTTATTTATTTTTGCATTGCATCATGTCATCATGTCATCATGTCATATTTAATTTTTGCATCTCAACCAAATAAATTGTGTGGACTTTCGGTCCATTTAAATCGAGGGAAGAATGTCTTCTCTTTATAACATATAAAAGCCTCCTAATAATTATGGAGCTATATTAATAATTATTCCATTGCTTTGGAATCACCATAACACACTTGCATTTTTCCCCATGTCTTTTCACCTCGAGTTTCTCCATCTAAACCTCCCCTATATTCTTTTCTCAATTTTCGAGGCTCCTCTAAAATCTAGACTCCTTTTAAACTCCTTTAAGACAAGCTATTTATTTTAGTTTGCACTCCCCTTTTTGTTGGAACTATTTTTGTGAGGTTGGAATTATTCCGTAAAGCCTTACAAAAATGTCCATCA
This sequence comes from Secale cereale, assembly GCA_902687465.1. NCBI lineage: Eukaryota > Viridiplantae > Streptophyta > Magnoliopsida > Poales > Poaceae > Secale > Secale cereale. Next base: position 164,506,426 of record LR738711.1, on the reverse strand, counting down.
TTTTATTCTTATTCTTTGCCTCTTTTTTTTTTATTTTTTGGCTCTCTCCTTATTTGTATTTTTTCTCTGCTAAGAAATAAAAAGAAGGCAGCCTTCCCAGGCCCATTCCTCTCGGCCCACTTCTTCTCCAGTTCTTCCTCCCTCTTGGGCCCAGCCGGCCTCCTTTGGTCCAGCCCAACCGGCGCACCAAACCCTAGCGCTCAGCCTGAGCCCCTCGCTCCCTCGACCCGCTCTCGTTCTCTCCCTCGTCCCTCTCGACCGCCGCCGCACTCTTTTCCCCGAGCACCCCCCTCCTCCTCTGGCGCTCGCGCAGAGGCCCGATTCCCCTCGATCTTCGCCCGCTCGCCTCGCTCCTCTGCCCGTTCCTCGACCTCCCTCGCTCGCCTCTCCATCTCGCATCGCCCTGCTCACCCCGTCGCACCGGCCAGAAGCAGCGGCCCCGAGCGCCCCCGGCCAGGACTCACCGTGCCAGAGGCCTGTCGCGCCCTCGTCGTCCCTCCGGCCGGCCAGGAGCCGCGGCCCCCGAGCGCCCGTCCTCCAATTCCGCCGCGGCCAGGCCCGGGCCTCTTCCTCGCCGTCGTCCAGCGCCGCGGCCAGGCTCTCGCCTCGTCTCGCCCCGCTCCCTCCGTCCTTGAAGTCTGGCGCCCCGAGCCCTGCAGCGCCATGGCGCCCCGCAAGATGGCCGAAGTCCAGCGCCCGCGGCACCTCTCCTCTACGCTATTGGCCCCGCCGGCCAGGCCCTCGTCTCCGACGGGCCAGCAGCTCCGCAGCGCCTCCGCGCCGGCCCGCAGCGGCCGGATCCCGCAGCGCCGGATGCGCCCCGAGGCCCCGTTCTTTTCCAGCTCGCCGACCCGCATCCTTCTTTTTCCTTTTTTTTGTTTTTGTTTTTGTTTTTGTTTTGTGTGCTGCTATCTGTTCATCTCAAGTAACCAGGGAGCAGTAGGTATATCTACTTTTGGACCCTTGTTCAACTACGACGCGAGATCGAGAACCCTCAAGTACCTCTACACGTGACGTTGAACGGCTACGAGCTCGAGAACGACTACATGAACGAGTTCAACTACACGATGAAACGACAAGTACCCCTCCGATGCAAGTGCGTCTACGAACCGGAACGACTACTCGTTGGCAACCTCGTGTACGACTACTTCCTCTCCGATGAACGAGAACAACTACTTCCCTCTACGGGATGTACCACTACCGTCGCCCCGTGTACCACGACTCGTGTACCACTACTTCCCACGACGACCACGAGAACAACTACGCCTTCTTCCTCTACGTCTCGAACCGCCCCGAAACGCACGCTTCGAAGGTATAACCCGAGACGACCCCGTGGATGCTTGTTGTGGTTGTATGAAATGTCCCCCTTGTGTGCTTCGTGCCCGTTCCGATCTTCTGTCATGTTCCTCGGTTGCCTCGTCACCGACTCGTGGGAACCCGGTGACGGATCGCCCCACCTTTCATCTCGTTTGACTCGCTTCGTCACCTTTTGCACCGGTCTCTCAACGAGTTACCGGAACCGATATGATGCGTTGCATCATTTTTGGATCGTTGCCGTGGCACCCTTTTTCCTTCCACCACGGTGACGATGCTTCATCCTCTTATGTCAACCTTTTAATAAAATTGTATAAACTTGAGCATGTCATCCGCATCATGTTAACAACACTAAAATGTTTAATTGTTGTTGCTTTATAATTACTAAACATGCTCATGGGGATTTTCCGGATATGTTGTTTTTATTTCCGGCCTCATTTAAAATGTCTTAATAGTGTAGTTTCTTTATGTTTCACCTCTTGCCATACTAAAAACATTTAATCTTGTCTTGTTAATAACGAGAGTCAATTAAATAATTAATGTGGTGTTTTGTCAATATGCAACTCGTTGCATATTGAGCTCCGCTTAACTTGTAGTGTTGTTTGTGCATTTTGCCATGCCATGCATATTTAAACCGGACATGCATCATGCTTGCTTGTGCATCGTATGCCATGTTTATGCTTGTGTGTTTACCGTGTTGTTTCGTTCTTTCCGGTTGCTTCTCTTGTTAGCTTCGGTTTCGTTCCGGAGTTGTGAGGATTCCGCTCGACTGTTGCTCCGTCTTCTTCTTGGATCCGTTCTTCTCCCTTGTGGAATCCCAGGCAAGATGACCGAACCCGGATACCATTACTATCTTTGCCTATTGCTAGAGTATCGCTCTATAGTTTTGCCTCGATGCCCATGTTTTCCTGTCAGCCTCCTATTGTAACCATGAACCTGTTTAACCATCCTACCTATGCAAACCGTTGCTTGGCTAAGTACGCTTCGCTCAGCCCCTCTTATAGCATTGTTAGTTGCAGGTGAAGATTGAAGATGCTTGCTTCATGTTGAAGTTTGGTTGGGTTATATCACACTATATAAATGCTTAAAATGAAATCATCTATATATTGGCAGGGTGGAAGGCTAAGCCTTTTGCTTGGTGATTTGTTCCACTCATGCCGTTAGGAACCGTATAAACCGGTGTTATGTTCCTTGATTATGCGTTCCTAACACGGTTGGGGTGTATGGGACCCCCTTGATAAACCGCTAAGTGCTAAGTCTTTTCCAGCAAGTCCCAACTTTTGGTACTATTTGCCTCATAATAACAACTTAATTAATTAATTAAATTTGCATAGGGGGTCGCTCCCTCGAGGATCCTTAATTCTACATAGCAGGGGGGGGCCAGTGCCGTTGGTGTTGGTCCCAAACGGGGAGTCTGCGGGAACCACCACGGGGAAACTCGAGGATTGGGTCCTGTAGAATCGCCCATCCGGTCGTGTCCTGAGACTTAGATACGCGCGGCTACTATCAGGGTGTCGACACGCCGGGAGGATTTGCTGGACTAGCCTTACCTTAGTTCGGTTTAACTTGAGCACGGGATTCCGAGAATACTCGGGTCTTCCCACCTTGGAGTTGCGACTCCGCGGATCGTGGGCTTGTAATGGGTCAAGTTGGAACACCCCTGCAGGGTTTGAACTTTCGAAAGCCGTGCCCGCGGTTATGTGGCAGATGGGAGCTTGTTAATTCCGGTTGTAGATAACTTGACACAATGTTTCAATACACTACCAGCGTGTGTACCGTGACTGTCAATTTCCGAATAGGGATTCGGGAGTTGAACACGGTGGGGTTATGTTTGACCGGCTTTAGTTAGGATCACTTCGTGATCATCTCTCGTCCGAGGCTTTCTCTTCTCGCTCTCTTTCACGTAAGTTAGTGCTAGTTGCTGCTGCAGACTCTTGTTGTTCCTTCACCTCGTTTCTTTCTTCAGCCTTGTCCTCACCAAGGCTTAAATAGTCTTGTTACCCGGGAACGGGATTGCTGAGTCCTTTGTGGCTCACAGTTACTTCACCACACCAGATGCAGGTTCAGCCGAGCTTGATGCAGGAGTTGGATCAGTACTTCACCAGGAGCTCGTTGAAGAGTGTGGCCGTTTGCTTGTGACGTTTCGATGTTCAGTAGTGGTTTCTACTAGGATTCGATCCTGACCTGTGGCTTTATGTTGTTTTGGTATCTTTCTTTTGGATCTTCACCCGTAGTCGGGTTGTGATGTTTTGAATGATGATTGCTTATGTAATGTATTGTGTGAAGTGGCGAGTGTAAGCCAACTATCTCCTTTTGCAATTTAATCCCTCTTTTACATGAGTCGTGCAAAGATACCAAACTTGAGATCATTCTAGGATGGGCTTATACCTTTAAGTCGTGCCTCGACACGTAGGAGGTATAGTCCCATCCTGGGCATTACAAAAAACAAGAAGGGTGGCATTCGGTAGGCGCCCGTGATTTTATGATGGAGGGTGCCCAACTCTCGTCGTGAGTTTCGTTGTGTTGTACAAGTGTCGAGGTTTGCGTTTGTTGCGTGTGTGGAGGGCGGCTTGTGCGGTTATGGTGTTTCGTGCTTTGTGAGTTGTCTGCTTTTGGGGTGTTTGTATCAATTTCCACACGGTGTTTCTTAAATTAACTGGGCAGCTCTTCCTAATTAATCGACGAGAAAAATCTTTTACCTTTGTTTTAAAAAACAGAGTAGACAACCTTGACAAAAGAGCTCTATCATACTGTAGATTGGAGCCGCTACCGATGTTGTGAACCCACCATTATTTAGCATTTAAGAGCATCTACAACTAGACCTCTCAAACCCGCCTCACATTTCCTGGCAGGTAGCCCGGTTACTAACCGATCACGTTTTTTTGAACCAGACGGACGCCTCAAATGGGCCTCAAACGCTTGGGCCGATCGGTGCTACTTCTTGAGCTTGTATTGTTTTTTCCCTTGAAGAGGAAAATGTGATGCAGAAAAGTAGAGATAAGTATTTCCCTCATTTGAGAACCAAGGTATCAATCCAGTAGGAGGCACAAGCAAGTCTCCAATCTATGCACCTGCACAAACTAACAAACACTTGCACATGGCGCGAAAAAGGGGTTGTCAATCCCTTCACGGTCACGAACAAGAGTGATATCTCATAGAGATAGATTTAAAACAAAAGTAAAAAAATCAAAATAAAATGAACGCAAAATAATTGCAACAAGGTATTTTATAGATCTGAAAATATATGATGGAAAATAGACCCGAGGGGCATATGTTTCACTGGAGGCTTCTCTCTCGAAGAAAGCATACGATAGGTAAACAAATTACTGTTGAGCAACTAATAAAAAAAGCACAAAGTTATGACGACATCTAAGACAATGATCATGAATATAGGCATCATGCCCGTGACAAGTAGACAGACTGCTTCCTGCATCTACTACTATTACTCCACTCATCGACCGCTATCCAGCATGCATCTAGAGTATTAAGTTATGAAAACAGAGTAACGCCTTAAGCAAGATGACATGATGTAGAGGGATAAACTCATGCAATATGATATAAACCCCATCTTTTTATCCTTAATGGCAACAATACAATACGTGCCTCGCCACCCCTTCTGTCACTGGGTGAGGACACCGCAAGATTGAACCCTTCACAAAGCACCTCTCCCATTGCAAGACAACCCAATCTAGTTGGCCAAACCAAATCGACAGATCAAAGAGAAATACAAAGCTATCTTAATCATGCATAAAAGAGTTCAGAGAAGACTCAAATAATATTCATAGATGGTCTGATCATAAATCCACAATTCATCGGATCTCAACAAACACACCGCAAAAGAAGATTACATCAAATAGATCTCCAAGAACATCGAGGAGAACATTGTATTGAAGATCAAAGAGAGAGAAGAAGCCATATAGTTACTAGCTATGGACCCGTAGGTATGTGGTAAACTACTCACACATCATCGGAGGGGCAGCAAGGTTGATGTAGATGACCTCCGTAATCGAATCCCCCTCCGACGGAGTACCGGAAAAGGCCCCAAGATGGGATCTCATGGGAACAGAGACTTGCAACTGTGGAAAAGTATTTTCGTGGATGCTTCTAGGGTTTCTAGAATACTTGGGAATTTATAGGCCAAAGATTAGGGTCGGTGGACTCCCGAGGGGCCCACAAGCCGTCAGGGTGCCCCCCGAGGCTTGTGGCCTCCTCGAGACTCTTTTAACTTCATCTCCAAGTCTTCTGGATGTCTTCTGGTCCAAGAAAAATCATCGCGAAAGTTTTGTTCCGTTTGGACTCCGTTTGATATTCCTTTTCTGAAAAACAAGAAAACAAGAAAAAAGCAGAAACTGGCACTAGGCTCTAGGTTAATAAGTTAGTCTCAAAATAATTTTAAAGATAGCATAATAATGCATATAAAACATCCAAAGTTGATAATATAATAGCATTGAACAATAAAAAATTATAGATACGTTGGAGACGTATCAAGCATCCCCAAGCTTAATTCATGCTCGTCCTCGAGGAGGTAAATGATAAAAACAATTTTTTTGATGTGGAATGCTACCTAACATTTTTAGCAATGTATTTCTTCTTATCTTGTCATGAATGTTCAGATCCATATGATTCAAACCTAAAGTTCATTAACATAAAAACAATAATACTTCAAGCGTACTAGAAAGCAAAATCATGAAGCTTAAAAAAATTATGGTCAAAGAAAGTTATCCCTACAAAATCATATAGTCTTGTTATGCTCCCTCTTCTTAACACAAAGTATAAATCATGTACCACCCCAGTGTCAGCCAAGCAATTGTTTCATATATTTTAACGCGCTTCAGCTTTTTCAACTCTTCAAACAATACATGAGTGTGAGCCATGGACATAACACTATAGGTGGAATAGAAGGTGGTAGTAGACAAAACAAGGGAGAAAGTCTCACATCAACTAGGAAAATTAAGGACTATGGAGATGTCCATCAATTGATATCAATGTGAGTGAGTAGGGATTGCCATGTGCAAGGATCGAGCACAGGGGTCTAGAGGGGGGTGGACCCTCAACAAGCAAAAGTGGCAGTTTTTGAATTCTTCAAGTTGAGGTGGAGTTTTAGCACAAGTTTAAGCATTCACAATACATTTCAAGCAAGCATGGCAAGAGTATGAGCAGCGAAAAGATTAAAGCATGCTAATTTAAATAAAGGAAAGGGATGGGATTGGAGAGTGCAAATGCAATGAAGACATGAAGATTTTTGGGGTGGTTCCGATAGGTGGTGCTATCGTACATCCACGTTGATGGAGACTTCAACCCATGAAGGGTAACGATTGCGCGAGTCCACGGACGGCTCCACCCACGAAGGGTCCACGAAGAAGCAACCTTGTCTATCCCACCATGGCCATCGCCCACAAAGGACTTGCCTCACTCGGGTAGATCTTCAGAAAGTAGGCGATCTCCTTACCCTTACAAACTTCTTGGTTCAACTCCACTATCTTCTTGTCTGAGGCTCCCAAGTGACACCTAACCAATCTAGGAGACACCATTCTCCAAAAGGTAATAGATGATGTGTTGATGATGAACTATTTGCTCTTGTGATTCAAATGATAGTCTCCCCAACACTCAACTCTCTCTCACATATTTGGCTATGGTGGATAGATGATTTGAGTGGAAAGTAACTTGGGGAAGGCTAGAGATCAAGATTCTTGTGGTGGGATTGGAATGTCTTGGTCTCAACACATGAGTGGGTGGTTCTCTCTCAGAAAATGAGTAGTGGAAGTGTAGGCACGTTCTGATGGCTCTCTCACAAATGGAGAAGGGGGTGGAGGGGTATATATAGCCTCCACACAAAATCCAACTGTTACACACATTTGACCCAACTCGGTCAGACCGAATAGGAGAACTCAGTGAGACTGAAGAAGTTCAAAATTTGAACATTAGGAATCTTGGTGGGACCGGCGGGATAAACTCGGTGGGACCGATGTGCTAGGGCTAGGGCAAAACCTGAAGGAAATATGCCCTAGAGGCAATAATAAAGTTATTATTTATTTCCTTATATCATGATAAATGTTTATTATTCATGTTGGAATTGTATTAACCGGAAACTTAGTACATGTGTGAATACATAGACGAAACATAGTGTCCCTAGTATGCCTCTACTAGACTAGCTCATTCATCAAAGATGGTTATGTTTCCTAACCATAGACATGAGTTGTCATTTGATCAACGGGATCACATCATTAGGATAATTATGTGATGGAGAAGACCCATCCGTTAGCTTAGCACTATGATCGTTTAGTTTTACCGCTATTGCTTTCTTCATGACTTATACATGTTCCTATGACTACGAGATTATGCAACTCCCGAATACCGGAGGAACACCTTGTGTGCTATCAAACGTCACAACATAACTGGGTGATTATAAAGATGCTCTACAGGTGTCTCCGAAGGTGTTTGTGGTGTTGGCATAGATCGAGAATAGGATTTGTCACTTCGAGTGCCGGAGAGGTATCTCTGGGCCCTCTTGGTAATACACATCATAATAAGCCTTGCAAGCAAATGAGTAATGAGTTAGTCACGAGATGATGTATTACGGAACGAGTAAAGAACTTTCCGGTAACGAGATTGAACTAGGTATGATGATACCGACGATCGAATCTCGGGCAAGTAACATACCGATGACAAAGGGAACAACGTATGTTGTTATGTGGTTTGACTGATAAAGATCTTCATAGAATATGTAGAAACCAATATGAGCATCTAGGTTCCGCTATTGGTTATTGACCGGAGATGTGTCTCGGTCATGTCTACATAGTTCTCGAACCCGTAGGGTCCGCACGCTTAACGTTCGATGATGATCGGTATTATGAGTTTATGTGTTTTGATGTACCGAAGGTAGTTCGGAGTCCTGGATGTGATCACGGATACGATGATGAGTCTCAGAATGTCCGAGACATAAAGATTGATATATTGGAAGGTTATATTCGGACACCGTAAGGGACGTCACCGAGCTGAACGTGTGCCAACGGAACTCTCCCTCGAAGCTCTACTGGATCGTGAGTTCGTGGGACGTCACCGATCTGAACGCGTGCAGATCGCGAAGGTGCCGTACGTTCGGTACTAGGATCGGCCGATCATGAAGACGTACGACTACATCAACCACATTGTCATAACGCTTCCGCTTATGGTCTACGAGTGTACGTGGACGACACTCTCCCCTCTCGTTACTATACATCACCATGATCTTGCATGTGCGTAGGGATTTTTTTAAAATACTACGTTCCACAACAGTGGCATCATGAGCCAGGTTTATGCGTAGATGTTGTATGCACGAGTAGAATACAAGTGAGTTGTGGATGATACTAGTCATATTGCTTACCAGCATGTCATACTTTGATTCGGCGGTATTGTTGGATGAAGCGGCCCGGACCGACATTAGGCGTACGCTTACGCGAGGCTGGTTCTACCGACGTGCTTCACAGACAGGTGGCTCACGGGTGTCAATTTCCCCAACTTTAGTTGAATCAAGTGTGGCTATGTCCGGTCCTTGTGAAGGTTAAAACATCACATACTTGACGAAATATCGGTGTGGTTTTGATGCGTAGGTAAGAACGGTTCTTGCTCAGCCCGTAGCAGCCACATAAAACTTGCAAAAACAAAGTAGAGGACGTCTAACTTGTTTTTACAGGGCATGTTGTGATGTGATATTGTCAAGACATGATGCTAAATTTTATTGTATGAGATGATCATGTTTTGTAACAAAGTTATCGGCAACTGGCAAGAGCCATATGGTTGTCGCTTTATTGTATGAAATACAATCGCCATGTAATTGCTTTACTTTATTACTAAGCGGTAGCGATAGTCATAGAAGCAATAGTTGGCGAGACGACAACGATGCTACGATGGAGATTAAGGTGTCGCGCCGGTGACGATGGTGATCATGACGGTGCTTTGAAGATGAAGATCAAAGGCATAAGATGATGATGGCCATATCATATCACTTATATTGATTGCATGTGATGTTTATCTTTTATGCATCTTATTTTGCTTAGATTGATGGTAGCATTATAAGATGACCTCTCACTAAATTTCAAGGTATAAGTGTTCTCCCTGAGTATGCACCGTTGCGAAAGTTTGTCGTGCCGAGACACCACGTGATGATCGGGTGTTATAACCTCTACGTTCAAATACAGCGGGTGTAAGACATTTTTGCACATGCAGAATACTCGGGTTAAACTTGACGAGCCTAGCATGTACATACATGGCCTCGGAACACTAGAGACCGAAAGATCGAGCGTGAATCATATAGTAGATATGATCAACATAAGATGTTCACCATTGAAAACTACTCCATCTCACGTGATGATCGGGCATGGTTTAGTTGATTTGGATCACGTGATCATTTAGATGACTAGAAGGATGTCTATCTAAGTGGGAGTTCTTAAGTAATATGATTAATTGAACTTTAATTTATCACGAACTTAGTCCTGATAGTATTTGCAAATTATGTTGTAGATCAATAGCTCGCGTTATAGCCCCCCTATGTTTTTGATATGTTCCTAGAGAAAACTAAGTTGAAAGATGTTAGTAGCAATGATGCGGACTAGGTCCGTGATCTGAGGATTATCCTCATTGCTGCATAGAAGTATGATGTCCTTGATGCACCGCTAGGTGACAAACCTATTGCAGGAGCAGATGCAGACGTTATGAACATTTGACAAGCTCGATATGATGACTACTTGATATTTTAGTGCGCCATGCTTTACGGCTTATAACCGGGACTTCAAAAACGTTTTGAATGCCGCAGAGCATATGAGATGTTCCAAGAGTTGAAATTAGTATTTCATACTCATGCCCGTGTCGAGAGGTATAAGACCTCTGACAGTACTTTGCCTACAAGATGGAGGACAATAGCTCAACCAGTGAGCATGTGCTCAGATTGTCTGGGTACTACAATTGCTTGAATCAAGTGGGAGTTAATCTTCTAGATAAGATAGTAATTGACAAAGTTCTCTAGTCACTAACACCAAGTTAGTAGAACTTTGTGATGAACTATAATATGCAAGGGATGACGAAAGTAATTCCCGAGCTCTTCGCGATGCTGAAATCGACGAAGGTAGAAATCAAGAAAGAGCATCAAGTGTTGATGGTTAACAAGACCACTTGTTTCAAGTAAAGGGCAAAGGGATAGAAGGGGAATTTCAAGAAGAATGACAAGAAAGTCATCACTCCCGTGAAGAAACCCAAAGCTAAACTCAATCCTGAAACTAAGTGCTTCTACTGCAAAGGAAATGGTCACTAGAAGTGGAACTGCCCTAGATACTTGGTGGATAAGAAGGATGGCAAAGTGAACAAAGGTATATTTGATATACATATTATTGATGTGTACTTTACTAGTGTTTATAGCAACCCCTGGGTATTTGATACCGGTTCAGTTGCTAAAATTAGTAACTCGAAACGGGAGTTGCAGAATGAACAGAGACTAATTAAAGGTGAAGTGACGATGTGTGTTGGAAGTGGTTCCAAGATTGATATGATCATCATCGCACACTCCCTATACTTTCGGGATTAGTGTAGAACCTAAATAAATTTTATTTGACATTTGCGTTGAGCATGAATATGATTTGATTATGTTTGTTGCAATACGATTATTCATTTAAAGTCATAGAATAATTGTTGTTCTGTTTACATGAATAAAACCTTCGATGGTCATACACCCAATGAAAATAGTTTGTTGGATCTCGGTCGTAGTAATACACATATTCATAATATTGAAGCCAAAAGATGCAAAGTTGATAATGATAGTGCAACTTATTTTTGGCATTGTCGTTTAGGTCATATTGGTGTAAAGCGCATGAAGAAACTCCATGCAGATGGACTTTTGGAATCACTTGATTATGAATCACTTGGTACTTGCGAACCATGCCTCATGGGCAAGATGACTAAAACTCCGTTCTCCGAAACAATGGAGCGAGCAACTGATTTGTTGGAAATCATACATACTGATGTATGTGGACCGATGAGTGTTGAGGCTCGCGGTGGGTATCGTTATTTTCTGACCTTCACTGATGATTTGAGCAGATATGGGTATATCTACTTGATGAAGCACAAGTCTGAAACATTTGAAAAGTTCAAAGAATTTCAGAGTGAAGTAGAGAATCATCGTAACAAGAAAATTAAGTTTCTACGATCTGATCGCGGAGGCAAATAATTGAGTTACGAATTTGGTCTTCATTTAAAACAATGTGAAATAGTTTCACAAGTCACGCCACCCGAAACACCACAGCGTAATGGTGTGTCCGAACGTCGTAACCGTACTTTATTAGATATGTTGCGATCTATGATGTGTCTTATCGATTTACCACTATCGTTTTGGGTTATGCATTAGAGACAACTGCATTCACGTTAAATAAGGGCACCATCTAAACCCGTTGAGACGACGCCTTATCAACTGTGGTTTGGCAAGAAACCAAAGTTGTTGTTTCTTAAAGTTTGGGGATGTGATGCTTATGTGAAAAAGCTTCAACCTGATAAGCTCGAACCCAAGTCGGAGAAATGTGTCTTCATAGGATACCCAAAGGAAACAGTTGGGTACACCTTCTATCACAAATCCCAAGGCAAGATATTCGTTGCTAAGAATGGATCCTTTCTAGAGAAGGAGTTTCTCTCAAAAGAAGTGAGTAGGAGGAAAGTGGAACTTGATGAGGTAAGAGGAAGACAGACGCCGATGGTAATGTTACTGTCTACAAAGCTTGACTTGTTGCGAAAGGTTTTCGACAAGTTCAAAGTGTTGACTACGATGAGATTTTCTCACTCGTAGCGATGCTTAAGTCTGTCCGAATCATGTTAGCAATTGCCGCATTTATGAAATCTGGCAAATGGGTAACAAAAACTGCGTTCTTTAATGGATTTATTAAAGAAGAGTTGTATATGATGCAACCAGAAGGTTTTGTCAACCCTAAAGGTGCTAACAAAATGTGCAAGCTCCAGTGATCCATCTATGGACTGGTGCAAGCATCTCAGAGTTGGAATACACGCTTTGATAAGTTGATCAAAGCATATAGTTTCATACAGACTTGCGGTAAAGCCTGTATTTACAAGAAAGTGAGTGGGAGTACTACAACCTTTCTGATAAGAATATGTGAATGACATGTTGTCGATCAGAAATAATGTAGAATTTTCTGGAAAACAAAAAGGAGTGTTTGAAAGGAGTTTTTCAAAGAAAGACCTCGGTGAAGCTGCTTACATATTAAGCATCAAGAGCTATAGAGATAGATCAAGACGCTTGATAAGTTTTTTCAATGAGTACATACCTTGACAAGTTTTTGAAGTAGTTCAAAATGGAACAGTCAAAGAAAGAGTTCTTGCCTGTGTTGCAAGGTGTGAAGTTGCGTAAGACTTAAAGCCCAACCACAACAAAAGATAGAGCGAGAATGAAAGTCATTCCCTATGCCTCAACCATAGGTTCTATAAAGTATGCCATGTTGTATACCAGACCTATTGTATGCCCTGCCCTGAGTTTGGCAAGGGAGTACAATTTTGATATAGGAGTAGATCATTGGACAACAGTCAAAATTATCCTTAGAGGATTAAGGAAATATTTCTCGGTTATGGAGGTGATAAAGAGTTCGTCATAAAGAGTTACGTTGATGCAAGCTTTGACACCGATCTGGATGACTCTGAGTCTCGATCTGGATACATATTGAAAGTGGGAGCATTTACCTAGAGTAGCTCCGTGCAGAGCATTGTAGACATAGAAATTTGCAAAATACACACGGATCTGAATGTGGCAGACCAATTGACTAAACCTCTCTCACAAGCAAAACATAATCACACCTTAGTACTCTTTGGGTGTTAATCACATGGCGATGTGAACTAGATTATTGACTCTAGTAAACCTTTTGGGTATTAGTCACATGAGGATGTGAACTATTGGTGTTAAATCACATGGTGATGTGAACTAGATTATTGACTCTAGTGCAAGTGGGAGACTGAAGGAAATATGCCCTAGAGGCAATAATAAAGTTATTATTTATTTCCTTATATCATGATAAATGTTTATTATTCATGTTGGAATTGTATTAACCGGAAACTTAGTACATGTGTGAATACATAGACGAAACATAGTGTCCCTAGTATGCCTCTACTAGACTAGCTCATTGATCAAAGATGGTTATGTTTCCTAACCATAGACATGAGTTGCCATTTGATCAACGGGATCACATCATTAGGAGAATGATGTGATGGACAAGACCCATCCGTTAGCTTAGCACTATGATCGTTTAGTTTTACTGCTATTGCTTTCTTCATGACTTATACATGTTCCTTTGACTATGAGATTATGCAACTCTCAAATACCGGAGGAACACCTTGTGTGCTATCAAACGTCACAACATAACTGGGTGATTATAAAGATGCTCTATAGGTGTCTCCGAAGGTGTTTGTGGTGTTGGCATAGATCGAGAATATGATCTGTCACTCCGAGTGCGGGAGAGGTATCTCTGGGCCCTCTCGGTAATACACATCATAATAAGCCTTGCAAGCAAATGACTAATGAGTTAGTCACGAGATGATGTATTACAGAACGAGTAAAGAGACTTGCCGGTAACGAGATTGAACTAGGTATGATGATACCGATGATCGAATCTCGGGCAAGTAACATACCGATGACAAAGGGAACAACCTATGTTGTTATGCGGTTTGACTGATAAAGATCTTCGTAGAATATGTAGGAACCAATATGAGCATCCAGGTTCCGCTATTGGTTATTGACCAGAGATGTGTCTCGGTCATGTCTACATAGTTCTCGAACCCGTAGGGTCCGCACGCTTAAAGTTTGATGACGATCGTTATTATGAGTTTATGTGTTTTGATGTACCGAAGGTAGTTCGGAGTCCAAGATGTGATCACGGACATGACGAGGAGTTTCAAAATATCCGAGAAATAAAGATTTATATATTGGAATGTTATATTCGGACACCGGAAGGGTTCCGGGGGTCACCGGATAAATATCGGAGTACCGGGAGGTTACCGGAATCCCCCGGGGAGTTTATGGGCCTTATTGGGCCCTAGTTGAGAAAGAGGGCAGCAAGCATGTGGTGGGGCGCGCCCCCCTTGTCCCAAATCGAATTGGTTTAGGGCTTGGGGGCCGGCCCCCCTTTCCTTCTCCCTTCTCCCTATTTCCTCCTTTCTCCTAGTAGGACTAGGAAAGGGTGGAACCTACTCCTACTAGGAGTATGATTCCTACTCCCTTGGCGTGCCCCCTACTTGGTCGCCTCTGATGGGCCTCGAACCCCTCGTTGGTTACCCCAAGTGGAAGGTGTAAGATGCAGTAAGTAGAAGTGTTTTCCCCTAGCAAACATGCCAAGGATCGAATCCCCAGAGACTCCTAGGTTCAACAAGTAGGTGTCAACTGCTAACGGCGCAATTAGCAATCAACGTGGACCTGCACACAGATACAAATAACTTTGCTCCCAACGAGTACAGAGAGGTTGTCAATCTCTCCGGCCTTGTAGTTCACAAAGGGTTAAAAGCAATATGATAGTAGTGATAGATAGTGTTTTGCAATAGTAAGTAAATAGCGAAAAGTAAATAGTGGATGTGATCAATGATGGTAATATGGACCGGAGTCTCATGATGTTCACTAGTGATGTCTCTCTCCCAAAAGACGATAAAACAGCTATGTGAGGTAAACAAATTACAGCTGGGCAATTGACAGGACCACGAACGCAAACCAATGCTGACTACATTGCAAGAAAGGTTGAGGTTCAAAGCATGGGCGGTACGCCAAAGTAAGTAGACCGAAATCCATCAATATCTACTACTAATCATCCACCTTGAGATATCTATCCAGAACATCTCGCTGGTATTAAGTTGCGAGTCCCACCCATAGTGTAAACTCAATGCAACAGACAACTGCATTAAAAGAACTTTGCGTAAAGTAAACAATCCTTGCACCCGCGGGCACAAGCACCGTTGTTTTCCCCCTTGTGGCAACAGCACATCCCCTAGACTCATGTTTCTTTCACTCAAGCTAGTCATCGAGGGGCATGAACCCACAATCGAGCATAACGTTCCCTCTTGGAGTCACTACCTACTACTCGGCCAAAGCAATAAGTAACAACGGAGAACATGCAATAATTACTTATGAACTAAAATATAAAAGAGGTGAATCAAATATATTACTCAAGATCAATCTGAACATAATCTCATAATCCATCGAATCCCAGCAAATTCAACATAGCAACAGCATAAGGATTACATAGATGCCTCGATCATGTAGGGCAGCTCACGAGGACTAATTAGTGAAGCACAAGAACGGGAGGAGAACATCACATAGCTACTGGTCATGGACTCATGGTCCAAGGGAGACTACTCACGAGTCATCCGGGAGGCGTCCATGGTGGTGGAGAAGCTCCCGGTGGTGATCCTCCCCTCCGGCAGGGTGCCGGGAAGAGTTCTCCTGGTGCTCCCGATTCTTGGAAGCGGCGGCGGCGGCGGAACAGAGATGGGATCACAAAAAGAGTTCCTGTTCTGAGGGTTACGGAGGACCCTTTAAATATATGCCAAAGTAGGGCACCGGGGGAGCCTCGGGGGGCCCAGGCGCCCCCCCGGCGCGGCCCAGGGGGGGCGCCCACAGGGCGCCTGGAGCCCCTGTGCCCCCCCCAGGCTGCCCTTCGGACGCAGTGTTGTTTCCGGATCGCTGATTTTTTATATAATTTTTCTGTATTTTTCTGGGCAGTTCTCGAAACGTGAAAACCTGAAATACAAAAACAGCCGAAAACAGAAACTAGCACTGGGGTGCACTGGATTAGTAAGTTAGTTCAAATATGATCAAAAGTGTATGGAAGTGTATGAATATCATAGCAATATCACCCAAAAGTGGCATGGAGCAAGCAGAAATTGTAGATATGTTTTGGACGTATCAACATCCCCAAGCTTAATTCCTGCTCGTCCTCGAGTAGGTAAATGATAACAAGAATAATTTCTGTGGTGACATGCTATTAACCATATAGGACTTTCTCATAGTCATATGACAAAAGCTTACTGAGACAATGATTCTATAGTAATTAAGTTGCCTCAAGAGAAAATCACAAATGACTGAAAGTTTTACAATATGAAACTGAAACATCAAAAAGATTTGCAATGAACATGATGTGCAAATATGATAAAGTGATATCTAGCTTGCCCCCTTTAGTGATGCAAAACATAAATGCAGGGGCACCTTCAAGGTTTAAGTGATGACTAGATACAATCATTTCAGAATAAACGATATCACAATCATGCAAAAGACAATGCTACTTTGGGACAATGCACATTACACTCAGAATGACAATCATGCTCTCAGTAGTTGGTGCTTCAACATAAAGGTAAAAGAAAGGTTAAGTGCTAGAGCTTTTTATTTTGAAAACATGGAAGCAATTGTGTCAACGGTAGTAGTACTTCATATGTGTCATGTATAAAACATCCTATAAGTTGCAAGACTCATGCATCGAATACCAATAGTGCTCGCTCCTTGTCCTAATTAGCTCGGATCCCCATGGGTTATCATTGCATTGCATATGTTTTGACCAAGTGTCACAAAGGGGTACCTCTATGCCACCTGTACAAAGGTCCAAGGAGATAGATCGCATTTGATTTCTCGTTTTTGATACATCTCAACTTGAGGACATCCATACCGGGACAACATGGAAAATAGATGATGGACTCCTCTTTAATGCATAAGCATATTCTCATGAGAGATTGAGGATTAAGGTCCAAGCTAAAACTTCCACCATGATGCATGGCTTTGGTTGGCGGCCCAATGTTCTTCTCTAACAATATGCATATTAATTCAACCCACGGTAAATCACCCTTACTTCAGACAAGACGAACATGCATAGCAACTCACATGATATTCAACAAAAGTGTGACAGTTGATGGCGTCCCCAGAAACATGGTTACCGCTCAGCAAGCAACTTATAAGAAATAAGATACATAAGCAACATATTCTTTACCACAATAGTTTTTAGGCTACTTTCCCATGAGCTATGTATTGCATGGTTAATTTGCTTAGTGCAGGTGGAGGTTAGCAAAAGACTGGGAGCGACCAACTAATAGAGCAATGACGGTCATAATCATGCAGAGCGACAAAGCAATATTGAATCAGGCATGGTAGTTATATCGCTACTTAGAAACAAAAGATCATCAAGGCTTGACAGACTTTCTTTACAGTCTTGAATATGCGTGAGCATACGCCAAGTCAATCAAAATAAATTCTCGAAGGAAGATATTACTAAACCATACCATATCATAGGCAAACAAACCAAGTTGGTACTCCAATAACACATTGGGAACCTCCCAGCTATTTGAGATTAACCATAAGAAAACCTGAACTACTAAGCACCATCATGAAAGTAGCATCTTTATCATAGACACATTAACCCATGCAACGGAAGCAAACTCTCTTAATAAAGTGAGCATGGTAATTAAAGAGAGTTCAAGCAACCAACTAAATAAAAGCTCTTGAAAAGATAAGCATGAATACTAAGAGCAGAGCACGATAGTAGCTATTAAAACATAAAGAACACACACAACATAGATAGTCATGAAAATCCTATGTAATGTTCTAGGTAGAAGTGGAGCGTGTTTCTCTCCCACATAAAGGAATGCTGGGTTCCGACTCGTTATGAAAAGCTAAAAAGAAAAAACTAAAAGCAAGACGCTCCAAGCATAGCACATAACATATGAAGTGATAAAAATATAGCGAAACGAAAGACGAACTGATAATTTTGATGGAGAAGGGGATGCACGGGGGCATCCCCAAGCTTAGACGCTTGAGTCTCCTTGAATATTTCTTGGGGGTGCACGGGGGCATCCCCAAGCTTGAGCGCTTGACACTCCTGAATCTTTTTATCATCTTCCCTCGCACACTTGAAAACTCCCTTCATACACAACTCATCATAATCTGATTAGCGAGGTTAGTACCCTTAATAAAATAATTATACCTTGCTGGAAATAAGGATATTCTTGAAGTACTACTGTTTCTCAAGATTGCCAAAAGGTTTTTGCAAAGAAAAAGCAAGTTCTTAATTTGCAAAGTGAAGGTAAGGCAAAACGGGACAGAATCTGTGAAAAACAGAACAGCAGGCAGTAATTGACCTGTTCGGGATACTTCTGCAACTCAAATCAAAAAACTCAGAACTGACGCACGAAAGACAATTATATAGAGAACGCTGTCGAAAACATTCAGACCAAAAAGATGATCTGGTGATTTTATACGAATTTTTCTATCCAAGGACAGAATCTGTTTCCTGGACAGCACCTCACAACTTTTGAAGTTTCTAGCAATCGGAGGCTATACTTGGCACAAATATGAAAAGCAAAGATACAATGATGATGCTACAGCAGTAAACAACATCAAGACACAACAAAAGCAAAATATAAAAATTTATTCATGTGGGCTGCCTCCCAAAAGCGCTTTCTTTTATGCCTTTAAGCTAGGCATAAGACTTTAATGATGCTCTTGTAGGAATAAGAATTGAAGAACAAAAGAGAGCATCAAGAAGCAAATAACAAACATATTTAAGCCTAACATGCTTCCTATGCATAGGATTATTGCAATAGAATAATTCATTGAAGCACAAAGCAATAAGCATAGGAAGACAAAACAAGTGCAGCTTCAAAACCTTCAACATAAAGAGAGGGAACTTAATATTATTGGAATATCTATAAGCATATGTTCCCTTCTCATAATAATTTTCAGTGGGATCACGAATAAACTCAACAATATAAGCATCACATAAAGCATTGTTACCATGATCCACATGCAAAAAGGTACTCTTACTCTCCACATAAGCATCATGAAGAGGATAAAACTTAGTATAAAAGAGAGACATAAGCTCTTGCCAATCAAGCAAGTGCGAGTTATCGAGAAGCTTATACCAATCTGAAGCTTTATCTATAAGTGATACGGCGAATAATGTCCTCATGACAAACTCCCTTGATACACCTGCAAGCTTAAATAATGAACATAGTTGTGACAGATATAGCAAGTGTTCACCGGGATGTCTGTCTCCTGCATAACGATTAGCCAAGATATAATTGATAATACCAGCTGGTATTTTATAGGGCACAATTTTAGTAGGGGGAGGAGCAACCACCACAGGTGCGGGGCGTCTTCCCGCAAGCAACGATCCAATAGCAAGGTTGTCCATAAACATAACTAGTGAAATACATGAAGAAAACTGAAAGGTAAACTAACAAGACTAAAAAGCAAAGGTAAAAGATAGCGTGCAACTCCCCTATCCTGAAGAGTGGAGTCCCCGGCAATGGCGCCAGAAAATACTCCTTGATGGGCCTCGAACCCCTCGTTGGTTACCCCAAGTGGAAGGTGTAAGATGCAGTAAGTAGAAGTGTTTTCCCCTAGCAAAGATGCCAAGGATCGAATCCCCAGAGACTCCTAGGTTCAACAAGTAGGTGTCAACTGCTAACGGCGCAATTAGCAATCAACGTGGACCTGCACACAGATACAAATAACTTTGCTCCCAACGAGTACATAGAGGTTGTCAATCTCTCCGGCCTTGTAGTTCACAAAGGGTTAAAAGCAATATGATAGTAGTGATAGATAGTGTTTTGCAATAGTGAGTAAATAGCGAAAAGTAAATAGTGGATGTGATCAATGATGGTAATATGGACCGGAGTCTCATGATGTTCACTAGTGATGTCTCTCTCCCAAAAGACGATAAAACAGCTATGTGAGGTAAACAAATTACAGCTGGGCAATTGACAGGACCACGAACGCAAACCAATGCTGACTACATTGCAAGAAAGGTTGAGGTTCAAAGCATGGGCGGTACGCCAAAGTAAGTAGACCGAAATCCATCAATATCTACTACTAATCATCCACCTTGAGATATCTATCGAGAACATCTAGCTGGTATTAAGTTGCGAGTCCCACCCATAGTGTAAACTCAATGCAACAGACAACTCCATTAAAAGAACTTTGCGTAAAGTAAACAATCCTTGCACCCGCGGGCACAAGCACCGTTGTTTTCCCCCTTGTGGCAACAACACATCCCCTAGACTCATGTTTCTGTCACTCAAGCTAGTCATCGAGGGGCATGAACCCACAATCGAGCATAACGTTCCCTCTTGGAGTCACTACCTACTACTCGGCCAAAGCAATAAGTAACAACGGAGAACATGCAAGAATTACTTATGAACTAAAATATAAAAGAGGTGAATCAAATATATTACTCAAGATCAATCTGAACATAATCTCATAATCCATCGGATCCCAGCAAACTCAACATAGCAACAGCATAAGGATTACATAGATGCCTCGATCATGTAGGGCAGCTCACGAGGACTAATTAGTGAAGCACAAGAACGGGAGGAGAACATCACATAGCTACTGGTCATGGACTCATGGTCCAAGGGAGACTACTCACGAGTCATCCGGGAGGCGTCCATGGTGGTGGAGAAGCTCCCGGTGGTGATCCTCCCCTCCGGCAGGGTGCCGGGAAGAGTTCTCCTGGTGCTCCCGATTCTTGGAAGCGGCGGCGGCGGCGGAACAGAGATGGGATCGCGAAAAGAGTTCCTATTCTGAGGGTTACGGAGGACCCTTTAAATATGCCAAAGTAGGGCACCGGGGGAGCCTCGGGGGGCCCAGGCGCCCCCCCGGCACAGCCCATGGGGGGCGCACCCACAGGGTACCTGGAGCCCCTGTGGCCCCCCCAGGCAGCCCTTCGGACGCAGTGTTGTTTCCAGATCGCTGATTTTTTATATAATTTTTCTGGGCAGTTCTCGAAACATGAAAACCTGAAATACAAAAACAGCCGAAAACAGAAACTGGCACTGGGGTGCACTGGATTAGTAAGTTAGTCCAAATATGATCAAAAGTGTATGGAAGTGTATGAATATCATAGCAATATCACCCAAAAGTGGCATGGAGCAAGCAGAAATTATAGATACGTTTTGGACGTATCAGCCTCCTCCTCCCCTCCCTCCTTTATATACGTGGGGAGGGGGCACCCCATAGAGACACAAGTTGATTTTAGCCGTGTGCGGTGCCCCTCCCCACATATACACACCTCGGTCATATCGTTGCAGTGCTTAGGCGAAGCCCTGCGTCGGTAGCTTGATCATCTCCTTCACCACGCCGTCATGTTGACAAAACTCTCCCGTGAAGCTCAACTGGATCAAGGGCTCGTGGGACGTCATCGAGATGAACGTGTGCTGAACGGGGAGGTGCCGTACATTTGGTACTTGGATCGGTTGGATCGCGAAGACGTTTGACTACATCAACCGCGTCACTAGACGCTTCCGCTTTCGGTCTACGAGGGTACGTGGACGACACTCTCCCCTCTCATTGCTATGCATCACCATGATCTTGCATGTGCATAGGAAATTTTTGAAATACCACGTTCCCCAACAAAACCTCATCTTGGTGACGCCGATTGCATGAACTCAATGAGACTGATTTCAGAAATGAGCAACCAGAGAGTTGGCCAGGCAAACTCGGTGGGACTGATTGCTCATTTCGGTGAGACCGAAATGTTACAATAGGAAACAGAGAGTTTGCAAGGCCATCTCGGTGAGACCGAGATCCATATCGGTGTGACCGAACTGTCTAGGGTTTCTCGCAGTGGCGATGTCAAATGATCTCGATGGCGCCGGATAGATGAAACTGGTGGGGCCGAGTTTGACTTTGGGTTTTGGACAAATCTGGAAATGAGAAAGTGGGTGAGGGTTTTGGACCAATATCACTAAGCACTTTGATCAAGTAGACCATGAAGCAAAACCTCATCCCCTTTTAATAGTACTGGCTTTCCTATAGACTCGATGTGATTTTGGATCACTAAAATGAATATGAAGAGTCTTGAGCTCTTGCCAATCTTTGTCGTTAGCATTTGAAGGAGTTCCACATCCTCTTGTCCTTGCCACTCCAATGTTGTACTCATATGAAATACACTAGGTAAATGTATTAGTCCAACAAGAGATATGCTAACATTAATTACCAAAATTACCCAGGGAGCACTTGTGCTTTCAATCTCCCCCTTTTTGATAATTGATGACAACATACATCAAAGCTTTTGATAAAAGATATGAAGAGTAACAAGTAAAGCTTTGGAAGGACATGTAACTTGCATAGGCTCCCCCTACATGTAAGCAATCATGTAAAGATAGAGTATAAGAACATGTGAATGCATAGGCATGATAGAGTAAGCAATGAGTTACATGTATCTTGGCTATATGCATCAGGGCAAAAGATGTAGATAAAAGGAAATGTACCTTCATGGTCATGAATCCTTCTTGCAAACAATATGTACATCAGCAAGATATTATCATGCACATGAGTGTGATGCATATACTTACCTTGTGGTCTTGAGCTGGCTTTGGAATAGGTGAACTTGAGAAAACAGGGTTAGATAACACAAGAACACTCTAATGTAAAGCAGTTTCAGGGAACCATAAGAGTACCAAGATTGGGATGACATGTAATGGGTGAGTACTTAGTACTTCATTTGGATATAGACATGTCCCCAAAGATTTAAAGATATGCAATGAATTCCAAAGATTTTCTTCCCTAGATATGGACCCTTTCTCCCGCTGAATCTATTATTGGATAATGGGAGAAGGTAGGGTAAGAGAAAATCAGAGCAAGACAAATCAGAGCATGAAAAAGGTGCAACCAACCGTATATAGACATGTCTTTCCCCTCCTAAAGACATGTTACTTCTCTCCTCTTTATATTACTGGCATTTGGAAGAGCTAAGATGTGCTTTCTCACCCATGTGATAAGCTTTGATGTGCTCTTTCTCTCCCCCTTTGACATCAATTTCCAAGAAGGGTACTTCTGGAGCATGAGTCAAGCTGATTTGGTCCTTGAGACACACTACAAAGCAGTATGTAGATGAAGATGCGGGTAGAGAATAAGAATCATTGAGTGGAGCTGGAGAAGAAATGAAATATGCAATGGCAAAAAGTTTTCTCAGCAGTGAAGTCGGTAACGCCGATCTGTTTCAATCGGTGACACCAAGTTGGCAGTGTCATGGATGATGCATATCGGTCAGACCGGGTTGGTCCACATCGGTTGTACCGATGAACTGTCTACAAGATATTCTTATAGTTCGGTCTAGCCGATAGACTTGGATCGATGAGTCCGAGTTCCATGCAGAAGAAAAGTTTTGTTAACTCAGTTCACTTGGCAAATTAAATCACACAAGGATTTGCAATGAATTAAATAAAATTCAAGGAATTAAATACAAAAAACAGAAATATGAAATTAGGAACAAACAAAAAGAAAGGAAATCAAGATGAAGTTTTTTCGTTAAGGGGAACAAGATAGCAAGAAACACTATAGAACTTCATCTAGAAGGGGTCGGCGACAAAGTCACCTATGTTAGAGTATATTGACTTAGGAGTCAAGTGAGATCACTTGATCATAGGTCATACTCATCGTTTAAGCTCAAAGTGGGGTTACCATTTTTTTGTTTAAGCATTTTGATGTGTTCACATCTTGTTGAGTTGCTTTTACTCATGACTTGAGTCAAAACTTCTCTAATATGTAATAACATACCTTGGGTGGTGTTGATCCTGATCATGCAATCGAACTTGTGTCGGATGCTCAAATGTATTCCATCAAGAGTTGGAGCACCACCAGTAGTTTGAGTTCATCTTCCTACATGGGTTAGTCTTGCAAGGAAGAGCACTTGTGTTGGGGATATAAGTATTTCATAAGACCCGCCCAGGAGGGGCCGGGTTACCCAACGGCGGTTCATGGGCTCAACCCATAAGCACGTTAAGGATGGCAGTTTAGTTAAGGGCCCAAGGCCTACGGCGGCTTAAGACCTATAAGTATTAACCGCCATATATGTGACTTGTATTGTAAGGCATGTAATAAGAGTCATCGAGCCGGACACGATTGTATGAGCCGGCCGGGACTCCGTAGGCCGCAGGGCGTCAATCCGTGTATATAAGGGGACGACCTGGAGCAACTTAGGGCATGAAACAACAGATCGAGGGCTAGGCAAGCGAATCCGCACCCTAGCAATCGACACCCCAGCAATTCCACCTAAAACTGGATTAGGCTTTACCCTCACCGCAAGGGGCCGAACCAGTATAAACTCCATGTGTCCTTTGTCTCGTTCTTAACCCCTTTAAGCTAACCATGTCGCTATGGCTATGCAATCAAGTCCTTATCTTAGGACATCTGCCGTGACACTTCCACGATAACTTGTGTATCCAAAATTGCAATCATGAGACTTGATACCAAATGAATTTTGATATATAGAAATTGTCAAAGGATATGTTGAGTGTGTTCATGCTTCCTTGAATTCAACAACCATATAATGAGGACTTGGTGATGTTGAGATTGGTCAAAAATGTGAGTGACTTGCAATCTCATATATTTGGGCTCATCCAAGTACCTAGAAGGGTTAGATAGCATGCAAGGGTACAAGTATAGAGCCAAGACTTAAAATCATCATCATAAGAGAAATATCAAGGATTAGTCACAAAAGGCTCATGCCTTGCATGTGACGCCCGAAGACCGACGTCCCAGAAGATTCCAGAAGATTCCAGATGTTCCGGGTTTCTCCCGTGTGTTTCTTTTGTGCTTGTGTTATTTATTTTTGCATCGCATCATGTCATCATGCCATCATGTCATATTTATTTTGCATCTCAACCTAAATAATCGTGTGGGCCTTCGGTCCAGTTAAATCGAGGGAAGAATGACTTCTCTTTATAACATATCCTCCTAATATATGGAGCTATATAATTATTCCATTTGTTGGAATCACCATAACACATTTACACCGTTCTTCATTTTTTTCTTACATCCAACTCAACTTCATTTCTTCCTTTGAGGCCTTTTAGTAAAATTGTATTGCAATTTTACTTCATTCACAAATGTTCCAAATCTTCCCATAAATCACATCTAATGTGTAGGGCCATCTCTTGAAATTCCAACCCATTTGGATTTCATCTATAGGGATTTCTAAATTCAAACAGTTTGATTTTTTTATTCAAACTTGTTGAATTTTCATCTTCCAAAAGTCCTCAGACAATTTTATTTAAATTCCTTACATTTTTGTGAGTCCAGTAAGATTGACCTCATGTCCCAATTCTTCCCTAGCCACCTCCTTCCTTTTCTTTTCTATGGTGTTGTTTTTTGTTTTTTTTGGGAGAGCAACTTCACAGCAGTATGGAGAGAGAGGCCCAGCCGCAGGCCTCCTTTTAGCCAGGCCCAAGCCAGCCTTCCCTCCCCGCGTCCCATCAGGCCCAGCATCCCTCTATCCTAACCCTAGGCCCGACCGGCAGGTCGCCCGCTCGTCCCCTCGCTCCCCCGTTTTTCCTTCGTCCGCCGCTAGCCTTTCCCTTCGATCCCCTCACTCCTCATCACCGCAACCTTCGCTCGCGACCCCATCTCGCACTCTCTCCCTCGATGCCCTCTCAGCCTCGCGCGCCCGAGAGCCCCATCGCAGCCGCAGCCTCGGCCAGACAGCGCCCGACCGCCCTGGCCTCTTCCTCCTCCTGCCGCGCGACCTGCGCCTCCTCGCCGAGGCCGCAGCAGAGCAGCTCCCAGGAGGTCGCTGCCTTCGCGCCAAGGCCAGCCGCGACGGCCCCGCCCTTCCTCCAGGCGCCGGAGCGGCTGCCTCCTCGCCGCCTCCCTCCAGCGGTCGGGAGCAGCACCGTCCGCAGCTTCCTCGCCAAGCAGCGCCGAGCAGCCTCCTCCTTCCTGTGCTCGGCCCCGTCCAGGGCCCCCTCGAGCTGCTGCCGTCGTCTCCCTCCGCGCCCCTGCTGCCTCCATTCCCGCGCGCCAGGAGAGCAGCAGCGCCCCACATATCCATCTTCCAAGCCGCGTCGCCTCCGTGACCGGGACCTCATTTTTGTTGCTGATGTTGTTCGCCTAGACCTTGCTGCCGATTTTGTTTTTGCCAAGTTCTTATGTACGAGGGACCCCGAGACCGCCAAGTTCCCCTTCGGCAAGTACCACGACGATGCGTCAAGTTCCTCTCCGATGCCCAAGTTCGACTACACGGCGATGCGTCAAGTACCTCTACACGTGACGTGAACATCTACGATGCGAAAACGCCGACACAAGACGACGCGACAAGTACCTCTTCGAAAACGGAAACGCCAACGTGTACCACTACCGCCACCGTCGCCCCGTGTATGACTACGAACGAGAACAACTACTTCCTCTACGTCCCTCGACGACTCGAACCGCCCCGAAACGAGTGTTTCGAAGGTATACTGAGACGACCCCGTGGATGAACGCTTGTGAATGCTTGTGTTGTATGAAATGCTCCACTTGTGTGCTCCGTGCCCGTTTCGTCCTTTTGTCATGTTCCTCGGTTGCCTCGTCGCTGACTCGTGGGAACCCGGTGACGGGATCACCCCACCTTTCTTCTTGTTCGAATCGTTCACTCCACCTTGCTTTTGCATCGGACTCTCATCGAGTTACCGGAACCGAGATGTTGTTGTGCATCATTTTCGGATCGTTGCCGTGGCACCTTTTCCCTTCCACCACGGTGACAATACTTCTTATCTTCTTCATGTCAACTTTTAATAATAATTGCATAATACTTGATCATGTCATCCGCATCATGTTAACAACATTAAATGTTTAATTGTTGTTTGCTTTAAATTGCTAAACATGCTCATGGGGATTTTCCGGATATGTTGTTGTTATTTTCCGGCCTCTTTTAAACTTGCCTAAATAGGTAGTTTGTTTTATGCTTCACCTCTTGCCATGTTAACAAACATTTAACCTTGTCTTGTAAATAAACGAGAGTCATTTAAATAATTAAAATGTGGTGTTTCATCAATATGCAACTCGTTGCATATTGAGCTCCACTTAACTCGTAGTGTTGTTTGTGCACTTTGCCATGCCATGCATAATTAAACCGGACATGCATCATACTTGGATGTGCATCGTATGCCATGTTTATGATTTGTGTGTTTACCGTGTTGTTTGCTTCTTTCCGGTTGCTTCTCTTGTTAGCTTCGGTTTCGTTCCGGAGTTGTGAGGATTCGCTCGTCTGTTGCTCCGTCTACTTCATGGATCCGTTCTTCTCCCTTGCGGAATTCCAGGCAAGATGATCATACCCTTGGATACCTTTACTACCATTGCCATGCTTAGTTGTCTCGATGCTATCGTTACATGTCGTGCTACCCATCTTTTATGTCAGCCTCTCCTTGTTGCCATGAAACCTCTAACCTTGACACCTTCCTAGCAAAACCACTGCTTGGCTATGTTACCCGCTTGCTCAGCCCCTCTTATAACGTTGTTAGTTGCAGGTGAAGATGAAGTTCGTTCCAGGAGGGAACTTGTTGTTGTTATATCACAATATCTATTATTATATAATAACACACCTATATACTGGGCATGGGTGGAAGGCTTGGCCTTTTGCTCGGTGTTTTGTTCCACTCATGCCACCTTAGGCGCCGATAAACCGGCATTATGTTCCTTGATTTTGCGTTCCTTACACGATGGGTGGATGGGGACCCCTTGACAGTTCGACTTTGAATAAAACTCCTCCAGCAAGGCCCAACATTGGTTTTAATTTGCTCATAATAACAACTTAATTAATTAATTAAATTACATAGGGAGTTAGCGCTACCCAAGGATTCTTTCTACATAGCAGGGGGGGCCAGTGCTGATGGTGTTGGTCCCAAACGGGGGTCCTGCAGGGCCACCACGGGGAAACTCGAGGTTTGATTTTACCTGTAGCATCACCCATCCGGTCGTGGCCTGAGACGAGATACGCGCGGCTACTATCAGGGTGTCGACACACCGGGAGGTCTTGCTGGACTTGTTTTACCATTGTCGAAATGTCTTGTGCTACCGGGATGCCGAGCCTGATCGGTTTTCCCTAAGATAAGGGGTGATGATATTATATTTATCACTTCAGCTAATCGTGAGAGCTTGTGATGGGCTAAGTTGGGACACCCCTGCAGGGTTATGATCTTTCGAAAGCCGTGCCCGCGGTTATGTGGCAGATTGGAATTTGTTAATGTCCGGTTGTAGAAAACTTGACAGAGGATCCGAAGTAAAACACACAACTGTGTGAGTAACCGTGACTGTCTCTTTTCACTTTGAGAAGAGAACACGGTGGGGTTATGTTTGACTCATATGTAGTTCAGGATCTTTAGCGATCACTACTTTTGTGACCGTTTGCGTAGATTCTCATCTTACTCTTGTACTCGTAAGTTAGCCACCATATTATGCTTAGCCGCTGCTGCAACCTCACCACTTTACCTCTTCCTACCCATAAAGCTTTGCTAGTCTTGATACCCATGGTTATGGGATTGCTGAGTCCTCGTGGCTCACAGATACTACAACACCAGATGCAGGTTCAGCCGAGTATGATGCAGGAGCTGGTTCAAGTTCTTCACTAGGAGCTCGATGAAGAGTTTGGCCGTATGCTTGTGACGTTTTCGATGATCAGTAGTAGTTTCTACTAGGATTCGATCCTGACCTGTGGCTTTATGTTGTTTTGGTATCTTTCTTTTGGATCTTCACCCGTAGTCGGGTTGTGATGTTTTGAATGATGATTTGTTTATGTATTGTATTGTGTGAAGTGGCGAGTGTAAGCCAACTATCTTGTTTTGCAATTTAATCCCTCTTTTACATGAGTCGTGCAAAGATACCAAACTTGAGATCATTCTAGGATGGGCTTATACCTTTAAGTCGTGCCTCGACACGTAGGAGGTATAGTCCCATCCTGGGCATTACAAGTTGGTATTCAGAGCCTTCTCCGACCTAGAAGCCCCCACTGATTGATCGAATCGTTGACGGTTGAGTCTAGGCACACACTGAAATTGTTTTGAGTCCTATATATATATATATATCGGAGAGTAGGATTTCTTTTGCTCCTCATCTCTTTTCACTCTGGTGAGGACTCCTGACGACTACTCTTGCCTCTTCTACTTTCAAAAATTGCACCAATTTTTTTTTAGGATCTCGCGAGTATTGTTTGGATTGTTCCGATGTCTTTGTGACGAGAACATTGTTCTCGATGCCTCCTGTCATTAGGGGTTGTGGCAGTGTCCCGGGGAGTTGAGCTCCGAGGTGTTGTCGTCACAAATCCATCGCGGCAGTACTAGAATACTTAAGACGGCCGACATTGAAAACTCTCCTATGCGGTTAGTGGCAAGATAACCCCGACATCACCCAGTACTGGGGAGGTAGTTCGGGAGTATTGCCATAGCTTGTATAGTAGATGCGTTTCGAAGGTCCGAGGTAAACGGTTTCCGAGAACAACTGGTTATGTGTTGAAGGATGGATACAGCTGGATGTAGGATTAGAGTTGAGTGCGCGATGCTTCCCCTGTATCCCCAACACCTGATTGCATAACTGGAAACTTTTGGAAATTAATAGGTGGGTTCATCTAGTAGTTCTAGGCATTCTTCCAACGAGTGCACGATATGAAGTTCGGGGTTCTACATTGAGTGAAGTTGTTTTATGGGCTTGTTCTGATCGGGAGTTGCATCTTAAAGGGTCCTTGGCTATGCTGATCCGGGGATTGCAAAACCCTTTTGTAACACGTTCCATGAGCTTTCAGCACGAAGATGTCGAACGAAGCTTCTATCTTGTATTTGTTCTATCTGCTCCTTGTTCCTTTTTATTAAAAAAAATTCTTCTCCCAAGTGGCTTCTAGTCAAGTTGTTGTACCTGCGGAATTCATTCGTTCAATTCTCTATTCGGATAGATATGTTGCAACATAATCTTCTTCATAAACATATCTATCCTTTGTTCTTGTTTTGATTCTGGTATTCGAGTTGCTTCGATGTCAAATGTTGATTCCATACCTTTCCTAATGGGTGTTCTCATATTTCTATGGGAGTGCTTGTCCTTATTGACCATCAAGATGGTCATGTTAATCCTTTTCAGCCGGTGTGCCTTCTCTTCAAGTTATTCCATACGGACGTCATTGAGAAATCTGACGATTTGTCTGTTTCATTCATTCCAAGTTGTCCTTGTTTTCCCCACCCTCCCACCCTTTTTATTATGGAGCTGGAATTCTTAATCAAGTATCCATTTTATACATGTGATGTTTCTTCATTCTTTCCTTCAATGTTCTTATCCGGTGATTTATCGTGAAGATGCTCAAGAGCTTCAAGTTCATCATTCTTTTGTTCTCAAATTCTGCCGGTGGATGTAATTCAAGATTTCGGTGTTGATGTTATCCTTTTTCCTCTTTTCACAAGGCTTTCTATTCCGGTGCATCAATTAATCATTCTCCTCTTGTTATTCATATCCGGAGTGCTGAAGATTCATAATTCCATTCTTAAAACGTTCAAGCTATTTTGAGGATTGTCATCTTATTCAAGCCATGCAATTCAACCGGTGCAATATCTCTCAAGCAATCTTTCCCAATGGTGATTTCTTTAGTGGGCCCCTAACCCACAGGTTTTTTTCCACGATCTTACCTAACTCTTCCAATTTTTTCTGGAGTTATTCCCAAATTCTTTTCAAAGTGTGACGTAAGAATGATTTCCATCAGTCACATGCGTTCTCCAAGATCGCTTTCAAATTCTTGATCATCATTGGTTCAACCTTTTAATTCTTCATTCCGGAGTGCCTATACAATTCATGGTGGTGTATCGCATCGTCTTCTCAGTTTTTGAAGACCCGAAGATGAGTTCCTCTTGAATCCTTATCCGTTCTTCCAAGATTCGTGGTTCTAGCTTCTTGCCATCCTCATTATTGTTCCGATTGTGAGGAATCCTTTTATACCCTTCCGAAGCTTTTCATAAATTCTTCTTATTGTGATCCTCCGAAGGCCATCATTTCAGAATATTTCTTCGTTCTCAGTTTTCAACTTCGCCCTCCAACTATTCTTCATTGATGCCTCTTCGTTCGCCTCTTTATTTTTATGGTGGTTCTTTCAAGTTTACTCTTCCTTGTTATCGTTTTAATTCATTTGTTCTTTTCACAATTCTACCGGTGGTTCGTTGAAGATTTAATCAAGTTTGTGCGAGATCTCTCTTAATTCTTTCCAACGAGAATAAGTAGTATGCCAAATCCTTTGGTTGTCATCAATTTAAATTGGTGAAGGATATGCATGACATAATTCTTATTCTTATTCCTTCAAGGTGTTTTAATCCCTTCATTCAGAGCTTGTTCATCATACCATATCCTCGGTTCCAAGTTGTTCATCTTGTTTTCCGGAGCTCCAAGTTATTTCAATTATCATTTCAAAGCTCCATCTAATTCACCGCAGGCCTTGAATCTTATTCTTTTCATCTTTCACTTCTCATGCTTTCATTACCAGAGTTTTCATGGTGATTCATCAAGATTTAATTCATCCTCGAAGTTTTCATGAAGATTCTTGTTGGAGCTCAAGCATTCTTCATCATACGTCCAATTGCAATTCTTTCTACCTTATCTTTTCAGATGGTGTTATGTCATTCTTGATAATTTTCCTTCATGTTTCATGATTCACAAGTTGTCAGGAATGAGATATTTAAAACCCATCATTTTCCTTGTTCAGGAGATCTTTTCAACCCCTCATTATTATTCGTTGGAGTCATCTTGGGTTATAATTCAGCTAAAAGCTTTCCCTAAGGATTGTTGCTAATTATGGTGCTTATAAATGATCCAAGTTCTTCATTTATCCTTCCGGTGAAATAAGTTTTTCATCTCCTTGTTGATCTCAATCCAATCAAATGTTTTCTTCAGTGGCTGGTTGTCACCTCTTAATTTTGAGATGTTTTCCATAAGCCCACATGAGCTTATTCTTTTCGTTGTTGGATTTTCCAACAACTTCGTTCAACCCTTCTTCGTAAGGACGCTCTTTCAAATTCAATTTTGAGAGAAGCTGTCATATTTTCACCGTTCATGTCTTTCATGGATCTTTATTCTATTCTTTCATTCCGGAGGCTTTGTGATATTGCTCTCTTTGACCATCATCTCATTTTTGTCAAGATCATATTCTTCCCTTGCTTGTCTATTTATCTGGAGTGTTGTGTCCTCCATTCAAGTTCCGTCATCTTATCTAGTTTTGCCTCACTTTTCAACCGGAGTGCTGTCTGAATCTTCCTTACCCCTTGTGCCATTTTTTCAATTGTTTCAGAGGCAGTGTGTTGTTGTTTTCATCAAGTATCTTCCCAACTTGACAAGTTCTTGTTAATTCCTTCCATTTACAGACGGAGTGCTGTCCAAATTCTGTCATTCTTATTCCTTGGCCATACCATTGCAGTTTCATATTCTTTTGGTTCGTAAGCTCTTGTTTAATGTCTTTCAACCTTCAAGGTTCTCATAATGCTCCTTGTTCCTCCTTTTACCGGAGTGTTTTCATCTTCGTTCATCTCCATTGTATTCTTTATTCATCTTGTTTAACCTCTCACGGTTCTTGGTTTCACTCGTCTGTCTAAGAAGCAACTTTGTTTACCTCTTCTTTTTCGTTTTCTATCCGGTGCTATCTCTAGGATCTCGGGCCGAGATCCTCTGTTAGTGTGGGAGAGTTGTGACGCCCGAAGGCCGACGTCCCAGAAGATTCCAGAAGATTCCAGATGTTCTGGGTTTCTCCCGTGTGTTTCTTTTGTGCTTGTGTTATTTATTTTTGCATTGCATCATGTCATCATGCCATCATGTCATATTTATTTTGCATCTCAATCTAAATAATCGTGTGGGCCTTCGGTCCAGTTAAATCGAGGGAAGAATGACTTCTCTTTATAACATATCCTCCTAATATATGGAGCTATATAATTATTCCATTTGTTGGAATCACCATAACACATCTACACCGTTCTTCATTTTTTTCTTACATCCAACTCAACTTCATTTCTTCCTTTGAGGCCTTTTAGTAAAATTGTGTTGCAATTTTACTTCATTCACAAATGTTCCAAATCTTCCCATAAATCACATCTAATGTGTAGGGACATCTCTTGAAATTCCAACCCATTTGGATTTCATCTATAGGGATTTCTAAATTCAAACAATTTGATTTTTTTATTCAAACTTGTTGAATTTTCATCTTCCAAAAGTCCTCAGACAATTTTATTTAAATTCCTTACATTTTTGTGAGTCCAGTAAGATTGACCTCATGTCCTAATTCTTCCCTAGCCACCTCCTTCCTTTTCTTTTCTATGGTGTTGTTTTCTGTTTTTTTTGGAGAGCAACTTCACAGCAGTATGGAGAGAGAGGCCCAGCCGCAGGCCTCCTTTTAGCCAGGCCCAAGCCAGCCTTCCCTCCCCGCGGCCCATCAGGCCCAGCATCCCTCTATCCTAACCCTAGGCCCGACCGACAGGTCGCCCGCTCGTCCCCTCGCTCCCCCGTTTTTCCTTCGTCCGCCGCCAGCCTTTCCCTTCGATCCCCTCACTCCTCATCGCCGCAACCTTCGCTCGCGACCCCATCTCGCACTCGCTCCCTCGATGCCCTCTCAGCCTCGCGCGCCCGAGAGCCCCATCGCAGCCGCAGCCTCAGCCAGACAGCGCCCGACCGCCCTGGCCTCTTCCTCCTACTGCCACGCGACCTGCGCCTCCTCGCCGAGGCCGCAGCAGAGCAGCTCCCAGGAGGCCGCTGCCTTCGCGCCAAGGCCAGCCGCGACGGCCCCGCCCTTCCTCCAGGCCCCGGAGCGGCTGCCTCCTCGCCGCCTCCCTCTAGCGGCCGGGAGCAGCGCCGACCGCAGCTTCCTCGCCAAGCAGCGCCGAGCAGCCTCCTCCTTCCTCTGCTCGGCCCCGTCCAGGGCCCCCTCGAGCTGCTGCCGTCGTCTCCCTCCGCGCCCCTGCTGCCTCCATTCCCGCGCGCCTGGAGAGCAGCAGCGCCCCGCATATCCATCTTCCAAGCCGCGTCGCCTCCGTGACGGGGACCTCATTTTTGATGCTGATGTTGTTCGCCTAGACCTTGCTGCCGATTTTGTTTTTGCCAAGTTCTTATGCACGAGGGACCCCGAGACCGCCAAGTTCCCCTTCGGCAAGTACCACGACGATGCGTCAAGTTCCTCTCCAATGCCCAAGTTCGACTACACGGCGATGCGTCAAGTACCTCTACATGTGACGTGAACATCTACGATACGAAAACACCGACACAAGACGACGCGACAAGTACCTCTTCAAAAACGGAAACACCAACGTGTACCACTACCGCCACCGTCGCCCCGTGTACGACTACGAACGAGAACAACTACTTCCTCTACGTCCCTCGACGACTCGAACCGCGCCGAAACGAGTGTTTCGAAGGTATACCGAGACGACCCCGTGGATGAACACTTGTGAATGCTTGTGTTGTATGAAATGCTCCACTTGTGTGCTCCGTGCCCGTTTCGTCCTTTTGTCATGTTCCTCGGTTGCCTCGTCGCCGACTTGTGGGAACCCGGTGACGGGATCACCCCACCTTTCTTCTTGTTCGAATCGTTCACTCCACCTTGCTTTTGCACCAGACTCTCATCGAGTTACCGGAACCGAGATGTTGCCGTGCATCATTTTCGGATCGTTGCCGTGGCACCTTTTCCCTTCCACCGCGGTGACAATACTTCTTATCTTCTTCATGTCAACTTTTAATAATAATTGCATAAAACTTGATCATGTCATCCGCATCATGTTAACAACATTAAATGTTTAATTGTTGTTTGCTTTAAATTGCTAAACATGCTCATGGGGATTTTCCGGATATGTTGTTGTTATTTTCCGGCCTCTTTTAAACTTGCCTAAATAGGTAGTTTGTTTTATGCTTCACCTCTTGCCATGTTAACAAACATTTAACCTTGTCTTGTAAATAAATGAGAGTCATTTAAATAATTAAAATGTGGTGTTTCGTCAATATGCAACTCGTTGCATATTGAGCTCCACTTAACTCGTAGTGTTGTTTGTGCACTTTGCCATGCCATGCATAATTAAACCGGACATGCATCATACTTGGATGTGCATCATATGCCATGTTTATGATTTGTGTGTTTACCGTGTTGTTTGCTTCTTTCCGGTTGCTTCTCTTGTTAGCTTCGGTTTCGTTCCGGAGTTGTGAGGATTCGCTCGTCTGTTGCTCCGTCTACTTCATGGATCCGTTCTTCTCCCTTGCGGAATTCCAGGCAAGATGATCATACCCTTGGATACCTTTACTACCATTGCCATGCTTAGTTGTCTCGATGCTATCGTTACATGTCGCGCTACCCATCTTTTATGTCAGCCTCTCCTTGTTGCCATGAAACCTCTAACCTTGACACCTTCCTAGCAAAACCACTGCTTGGCTATGTTACCCGCTTGCTCAGCCCCTCTTATATCGTTGTTGGTTGCAGGTGAAGATGAAGTTCGTTCCAGGAGGGAACTTGTTGTTGTTATATCACAATATCTATTATTATATAATAACACACCTATATACTGGGCATGGGTGGAAGGCTTGGCCTTTTGCTCGGTGTTTTGTTCCACTCATGCCACCTTAGGCGCCGATAAACCGGCATTATGTTCCTTGATTTTGCGTTCCTTACACAATGGGTGGATGGAGACCCCTTGACAGTTCGACTTTGAATAAAACTCCTCCAGCAAGGCCCAACATTGGTTTTAATTTGCTCATAATAACAATTTAATTAATTAATTAAATTGCATAGGGAGTTAGCGCTACCCGAGGATTCTTTCTACATAGCAGGGGGGGCTAGTGCTGATGGTGTTGGTCCCAAACGGGGGTCCTGCAGGGCCACCACGGGGAAACTCGAGGTTTGGTTTTACCTGTAGCATCACCCATCCGGTCGTGGCCTGAGACGAGATACGCGCGGCTACTATCAGGGTGTCGACACACCGGGAGGTCTTGCTGGACTTGTTTTACCATTGTCGAAATGTCTTGTGCTACCGGGATGCCGAGCCTGATCGGTTTTCCCTAAGATAAGGGGTGATGATATTATATTTATCACTTCAGCTAATCGTGAGAGCTTGTGATGGGCTAAGTTGGGACACCCCTGCAGGGTTATGATCTTTCGAAAGCCGTGCCCGCGGTTATGTGGCAGATTGGAATTTGTTAATGTCCGGTTGTAGAAAACTTGACAGAGGATCCGAAGTAAAACACACAACTGTGTGAGTAACCATGACTGTCTCTTTTCACTTTGAGAAGAGAACACGGTGGGGTTATGTTTGACTCGTATGTAGTTCAGGATCTTTAGCGATCACTACTTTTGCGACCGTTTGCGTAGATTCTCATCTTACTCTTGTACTCGTAAGTTAGCCACCATATTATGCTTAGCCGCTGCTGCAACCTCACCACTTTACCTCTTCCTACCCATAAAGCTTTGCTAGTCTTGATACCCATGGTTATGGGATTGCTGAGTCCTCATGGCTCACAGATACTACAACACCACATGCAGGTTCAGCCGAGTATGATGCAGGAGCTGGTTCAAGTTCTTCACTAGGAGCTCGATGAAGAGTTTGGCCGTATGCTTGTGACGTTTTCGACGATCAGTAGTGGTTTCTACTAGGATTCGATCCTGACCTGTGGCTTTATGTTGTTTTGGTATCTTTCTTTTGGATCTTCACCCGTAGTCGGGTTGTGATGTTTTGAATGATGATTTGTTTATGTATTGTATTGTGTGAAGTGGCGAGTTTAAGCCAACTATCTACTTTTGCAATTTAATCCCTCTTTTACATGAGTCGCGCAAAGATACCAAACTTGAGATCATTCTAGGATGGGCTTATACCTTTAAGTCGTGCCTCGACACGTAGGAGGTATAGTCCCATCCTGGGCATTACATTGCATGTATCCAAATGGAGTTTCTACTCCAAGTTTGAGGCATCAATGATATTCAATTCACCTCTCAAACGGAAAAATACTTTCTCATCAAGCGGTTTGGTGAATATATCTGCACAAACATGCTTAAGATTGATGTCTCCTTTTGCAACATGATCACGAATGAAATGATGAGGAACTTCAATATGTTTAGTTCGAGAATGTTGCATGGAATTGTGAGCAATCTTAATAGCACTCTCATTGTCACAAAGCAATGGAACATGTTTCACATGTATCCCATAGTCCTTAAGGGTTTGGGTCATCCAAAGTAATTGAGCACAACATGATCCAGCGGCAATGTATTCCGCTTCAGCGGTGGATAAGGATATCGAGTTTTGTTTCTTGGAGGACCAAGACACAAGGGATCTACCAAGAAATTAACAAGTACCCAAAGTGTACTTTCTATCAACCCTGTTACCAGCGTAGTCCGAATCGGAGTAGCCAACAAGATCAAAAGAAGACCTCTTAGGATACCAAATGCAAAAGTTTGGTGTATGAAATAACTATCCCACTATCCCTTTCAGAGCCTTAAGATGACATTCTTTAGGGGCTGCTTGATAACGTGCACACATGCACACACTTAGCATAATATTGGGACGTGAAGCACATAGATATAACAATGAACCAGTCATAGAGCGGTAAACCTTTTGGTCAACCGGTTTGCCATCCTTAGTCAAGTCAAGATGTCCATTGGTAGGTGATAACCCACACGTGTAGGGGATCACAACAATTTTCGAGGGTAAAGTATTCAACCCAAATTTGTTGATTCGACACAAGGGGAGCCAAACAATACTCTTAAGTATTAACAGTTGAGTTGTTAATTCAACCACACCTGGAAACTAGGTATCTGCAGCAAGGTAGTTTTGTAGCAAAGTAATATGGAGATAGCGGTAGCGTCAATAAAAGTAACGATAGTGTTTTTGTAGTTTTTGTAATAGTAGCAGCGGAAAAGTAAATAAGCAACAAGCAATATGTGAAAAGCTCGTAGGCATTGGATCGGTGATGGGAAATTATGTCCGATGCAATTCATCATGTAGAAGTTATAACCTAGGTTGACACAGAAGTAGCTCCAGTTCATCAATGTAATGTAGGCATGTATTCCGAATATAGTCATATGTGCTTATGGAAAAGAACTTGCATGACATCTCTTGTCCTACCCTCCCGTGGTAGTGGGGTCCTGTTAGAAACTAAGGGATATTAAGGCCTTCTTTTCATAGAGTAATAGACCAAAGCATTAACACATAGTGAATACATGAACTCCTCAAACTACGGTCATCACCGGGAGTGGTCCCGATTATTGTCACTTCGGGGTTGCTGGATCATAACACATAGTAGGTGACTATAGACTTGCAAGATAGGATCAAGTGAAGGAAATATGCCCTAGAGGGAATAATAAAGTTATTATTTATTTCCTTATATCATGATAAATGTTTATTATTCATGCTAGAATCGTATTAACTAAAAACTTAGTACATGTGTGAATACATAGACAAAACAGAGTGTCCCTAGTATGCCTCTACTAGACTAGCTCATTGATCAAAGATGGTTATGTTTCCTAGTCATAGACATGAGTTGTCATTTGATCAACGGGATCACATCATTAGGAGAATGATGTCATGGACAAGACCCATCCGTTAGCTTAGCACTATGATCGTTTAGTTTTACTGCTATTGCTTTATTCATGACTTATACATGTTCCTATGACTATGAGATTATGCAACTCCCGAATACCGGAGGAACACCTTGTGTGCTATCAAACATCACAACGTAACTGGGTGATTATAAAGATGCTCTACAGGTGTCTCCGAAGGTGTTCGTGGTGTTGGCATAGATCAAGAATAGGATTTGTCGCTCCGAGTGTCGGAGAGGTATCTCTGGGCCCTCTCGGTAATACACATCATAATAAGCCTTGCAAGCAAATGACTAATGAGTTAGTCACGAGATGATGTATGATGGAACGAGTAAAGAGACTTGCCAGTAACGAGATTAACTAGGTATGGTGATACCGACGATCGAATCTCGGGCAAGTAACATACCGATGACAAAGGGAACAACGTATGTTGTTATGCGGTTTGATCGGTAAAGATCTTCGTAGAATATGTAAGAGCCAATATGAGCATCCGGGTTCCGCTATTGGTTATTGACAAGAGATGAGTCTCGGTCATGTCTATATAGTTCTCGAACCCGTAGGGTCCGCACACTTAAGGTTTGATGACGATCGGTATTATGAGTTTATGTGTTTTGATGTACCGAAGGTAGTTCGGAGTCCCGGATGATATCGGGGACATGACGAGGAGTCTCGAAATGGTCGAGACGTAAAGATCGATATATTGGACGACTATATTCGGACATCGGAAAGGTTCCGAGTGATTCGGGTATTTTTTGGAGTACCGGAGAGTTACGAGAATTTGCTGGGGAGTATATGGGCCTTATTGGGCTTTAGGGGAAAGAGAGAGAGGAGGCTGCGCCCCCCCAAGGCTTAGTCCGAATTGGACTAGGGGGAGGGGCTGCGCCACCTCCTTCCTTCTCTTCTCTTTTCCCTTTTCTTTTCTTTTACTCCTACTACTTGGAAGGGCTCCTAGTTCTACTAGGAAAGGGGGAATCCTACTCCCGGTGGGAGTAGGACTCCCCTAGGGCGCGCCATAGAGAGGGCTGGCCCTCCCCCTCCTCCACTCCTTTATATACGGGGGTAGAGGCACCCCATAGACACATAAGTTGATCAATTGATCTCTCCCAACCGTGTGTGGTGCCCCTCTCCACAGAAACACACCTCGGTCATACCGTTGCAGT
Organism: Secale cereale; assembly: GCA_902687465.1. Classification (NCBI taxonomy): domain Eukaryota; kingdom Viridiplantae; phylum Streptophyta; class Magnoliopsida; order Poales; family Poaceae; genus Secale; species Secale cereale. The sequence continues at coordinate 164,466,636 of LR738711.1, read as the reverse complement.
GCTTAGGCGAAGCCCTGCGCCGATAGCTTCATGATCTCCGTCACCGCGCCATCGTGCTGACGAAACTCTCCCGTGAAGCTCTACTGGATCAAGAGCTCGTGGGATGTCATCAAGCTGAACGTGTGCTGAACGCGGAGGCTCCGTACGTTCGGTGCTTGATCGGTTGGATCGCGAAGAAGTTCGTCTACATCAACCGCGTCACTAGACGCTTCCACTCCCGGTCTACGAGGGGACGTAGACACACTCTCCCCTCTCATTGCTATGCATCTAGTAGATAGATCTGGCATGATCGTAGGATTTTTTTTGAAATACTGCATTCCCCAATAGTGGTATCAGAGCCAGGTCTATGCAGATGATATGCACGAGTAGAACACAATGAGTTGTGGGCGATAATAGTCATACTGCTTACTAGCATGTCATACTTTGGTTCGGCGGTATTGTGAGATGAAGCGGCTCGAACCGACATTACGCGTACGCTTACGCGAGACTGGTTTCACCGTTATGAGCACTCGTTGCTTAAAGGTGACTGGCGGGTGTCTGTCTCTCTCACTTTAGCTGGATCGAGTGTGGCTACGCCCAGTCCTTGTGAAGGTTAAAACATCACATACTTGACGAAATATCGTTTTGGTTTTGTATGTGTAGGTAAGAACGGTTCTTGATAAGCCCGTAGCAGCCACGTAAAACTTGCAGCAACAAAGTAGAGGTCGTCTAACTTGTTTTGTAGGGCATGTCATGATGTGATATGGTCAAGACATGATGAGTGATACGTTATTATATGAGATGATCATGTTTTGTAAAGTTATCGGCAACTAGTAGGAGCCATATGGTTGTCGCTTTACTGTATGAAATACAATCGCCATGTAATTTCTTTATTTTATCACTAAGCGGTAGCGATAGTCGTAGAAGCAATAGTTGGCGAGACGACAACGATGCTACGATGGAGATCAAGGTGTCGCGCCGGTGACGATGGTGATCATGACGGTGCCTTGGAGATGGAGATCAAAAGCACAAGATGATGATGGCCATATCATGTCACATATTTTGATTGCATGTGATGTTTATCTTATTATGCTTCTTATTTTGCTTAGTACGGCGGTAGCATTATAAGACGATCCCTTTCAAAATTTCAAGGTACAAGTGTTCTCCCTGAGTATGCACCATTGCGAAAGTTCGTCGTGCCGAGACACCACGTGATGATCGGGTGTGATAAGCTCTATGTTCAAATACAACGGGTGTAAGACAGTTTTGCACATGCAGAATACTTGGGTTAAACTTGACGAGCCTAGCATGTACAGACATGGCCTCGGAACACTAGAGACCGAAAGGTCAAGCGTGAATCATATAGTAGATATGATCAACATAAGATGTTCACCATTGAAAACTACTCCATCTCACGTGATGATCGGACATGGTTTAGTTAATTTGGATCACGTGATCATTTAGATGACTAGAGGGATGTCTATCTAAGTGGGAGTTCTTTAGTAATATGATTAAATTGAACTTTAATTTATCATGAACTTAGTCCTGATAGTATTTGCAAATTATGTTGTAGATCAATAGCTCGCGTTATAGCTCCCCTATGTTTTTAATATGTTCCTAGAGAAAACTAAGTTGAAAGATGTTAGTTGCGATGATGCAGACTAGGTCCGTGATCTAAGGATTATCCTCATTGCTGCACAGAAGTATTATGTCCTTGATGAACCGCTAGGTGACAAACCTATTGCAGGAGCAGATGCAAACGTTATGAACATTTTGACAAAAGCTCGGTATGATAACTACTTGATAGTTTAGTCCACCATGCTTTATGGCTTATAACCGGGACTTCAAAATCGTTTTGAACGCCCCAGAGCATATGAGATGTTCCAAGAGTTGAAATTAGTATTTCATACTCATGCCCGTGTCGAGAGGTATAAGACCTCTGACAGTACTTTGCCTACAAGATGGAGGAGAATAGCTCAACCAGTGAGCATGTGCTCAGATTGTCTGGGTACTACAATTGCTTGAATCAAGTGGGAGTTAATCTTCCAGATAAGATAATAATTGACAAAGTTCTCTAGACACTATCACCAAGTTAGCAAAACTTCGTGATGAACTATAATATGGAAGGGATGACGAAAGTAATTCCCGAGCTCTTCACGCTGCTGAAATTGGCGAAGGTAGAAATCAAGAAAGAGCATCAAGTGTTGATAGTTAACAAGACCACTTGTTTCAAGTAAAGGGCAAATGGATAGAAGGGGAATTTCAAGAAGAATGACAAGCAAGTCGTCACTCACGTGAAGAAACCCAAAGCTAAACTCAAGCCTGAAACTAAGTGCTTCTACTGCAAAGGAAATGGTCACTAGAAGTGGAATTGCCCTAGATACTTGGTGGATAAGAAGGATGGCAAAGTGAACAAAGGTATATTTGATATACAGATTATTGATGTGTAGTTTACAAGTGTTTATAGCAACCCCTGGGTATTTGATACCGGTTCAGTTGCTAAAATTAGTAATTCGAAACGGGAGTTGCAGAATGAACAGAGACTAGTTAAATGTGAAGTGACGATGTGTGTTGGAAGTGGTTCCAAGATTGATATGATCATCATCGCACACTCCCTATACTTTCGGCATTAGTGTAGAACCTAAATAAATGTTATTTGGCATTTGTGTTAAGCATGAATATGATTTGATCATGCTTGTTGCAATACGGTATTCATTTAAAGTCATAGAATAATTGTTATTCTGTTTACATGAATAAATCCTTCGATGGTCATACACCCAATGAAAATAGTTTGTCGGGTCTCGATCGTAGTGATACACATATTCATAATATTGAAGACAAAAGATGCAAGGTTAATAATGATAGTGCAACTTATTTGTTGCACTGCCGTTTAGGTCATATTGGTGTAAAGCGCATGAAGAAACTCCATAGTGATGGACTTTTGGAATCACTTGATTATGAATCACTTGGTGCTTGCGAACCATGCCTGATGGGCAAGATGACTAAAACTCCGTTCTCCGGAACAATGGAGCGAGCAACAGATTTGTCGGAAATCATACATACTGATGTATGTGGACCGATGAGTGTTGAAGCTCGCGGCGGGTATTGTTATTTTCTGACCTTCACCGATGATTTGAGCAGATATGGGTATATCTACTTGATGAAACACGAGTCTGAAACATTTGAAAAGTTCAAAGAATTCCAGAGTGAAGTAGAGAATCATCGTAACAAGAAAATAAAAGTTTCCACGATCTGATCGTGGAGGTGAATATTTGAAGTTACGAGTTTGGCCTTCATTTAGAACAATGTGAAATAGTTTCACAACTCACGCCACCCGGAACACCACAGTATAATGGTGTGTCCGAACGTCGTAATCGTACTTTATAAGATATGGTACGATCTATGATGTCTCTTACCGATTTACCACTATCATTTTGGGTTATGCATTAGAGACAGCTGCATTCAGTTAAATAAGGGCACCATCTAAATCCGTTGAGACGACGCCTTATGAACTGTGGTTTAGAATGAAACCAAAGTTGTTGTTTCTTAAAGTTTGGGGCTGCGATGCTTATGTGAAAAAGCTTCAACCTGTTAAGCTCGAACCCAAGTCGGAGAAATGTGTCTTCATATGATACCCAAAGAGACTGTTGGGTACACCTTCTATCACAGATCCGAAGGCAAGATATTCATTGCTAAGAATGGATCCTTTCTAGAGAAGGAGTTTCTCTCGAAAGAAGTGAGTAGGAGGAAAGTGGAACTTGATGAGGTAATTGTACCTTCTCCCGAATTGGAAAGTAGTACATCACAGAAACTAGTTCTAGTGATTCCTACACCAATTAGTGAGGAAGCTAATGATGATGATCATGAAACTTCGGATCAAGTTACTGCTGAACTTCGTAGATCAACCAGAGTACGTTCCGCGCCAGAGTGGTACGGCAACCCAGTTCTGGAAATCATGTTACTAGACCATGATGAACCTACGAACTATGAGGAAGCGATGGTGAGTCCAGATTCCGCAAAATGGCTTGAGGCCATGAAATCTGAGATGGGATTCATGTATGAGAACAAAGTGTGGACTTTGGTTGACTTTCCCGATGATCGGCAAGCCGTTAAAAATAAATGGATCTGTAAGAGGAAGACTGACGCCGATGGTAATGTTACTATCTGCAAAGCTCGACTTGTTGCGAAAGGTTTTTGACAAGTTCAAGGTGTTGACTACGATGACATTTTCTCACTCGTAGCGATGCTTAAGTCTGTCCGAATCATGTTAGCAATTGCCGCATTTTATGAAATCTGGCAAATGGATAACAAAACTGCATTCTTTAATGGATTTATTAAACAAGAGTTGTATATGATGCAGCCAGAAGGTTTTGTCAATCCTAAAGGTGCTAAATAAGCAAGCTCCAGCGATCCATCTATGGACTTGTGCAAGCATCTCGGAGTTGGAATATACACTTTGATAAGTTGATCAAATCATATAGTTTTATACAGAGTTGCGGTGAAGCCTGTATTTACAAGAAAGTGAGTGGGAGCACTACAACCTTTCTGATAAGTATATGTGAATGACATATTGTCGATAAGAAATGATGTAGAATTTTCTGGAAAGCATAAATGAGTGTATGAAAGGAGTATTTCAAAGAAAAACCTCGGTAAAGCTGCTTACATATTGAGCATCAAGATCTATAGAGGTAGATCAAGACGCTTGATAAGTTTTTTCAATGAGTACATACCTTGACAAGATTTTGAAGTAGTTCAAAATGGAACAGTCAAAGAAAGAGTTCTTGCCTGTGTTGCAAGGTATGAAGTTGAGTAAGACTCAAAACCCGACCACGACAGAAGATAGAGAAATAATGAAAGTCATTCCCTATGCCTCAGACATAGGTTCTATAAAGTATGTCATGCTGTGTACCAAACCTGTTCTGTGCCTTGCCATGAGATTGACAAGGAGGTACAATAGTGATCCAGGAGAAGATCACTAGACAGCGGTCAAAATTATCCTTAGAGGACTAAGGAAATATTTCTCGGTTATGGAGGTGATAAAGAGTTCGTCGTAAGGAGTTACGTCGATGCAAGCTTTAACACCGATCTGGATGACTCTGAGTCTCGATCTGGATACATATTGAAAGTGGGAGCAATTAGCTAAAGTAGCTCCGTGCAGAGCATTGTAGACATAGAAATTTGCAAAAATACATACAGATCTGAATGTAACAGACCCGCTTACTAAACTTCTCTCACGAAGCAAAACATGATCACACCTTAGTACTCTTTGGGTGTTAATCACATGACGATATGAACTAGATTGTTGCCTCTAGTAAACCCTTTGGGTATTGGTTGCATGGCGATGAGAACTATGGGTGTTAGTCACATGGTGATGTGAACTATTGGTGTTAGTCACATGGTGATGTGATCTAGATTATTGACTCTAGTGCAAGTGGGAGACTGAAGGAAATATGCCCTAGAGGCAATAATAAAGTTATTATTTATTTCCTTATATCATGATAAATGTTTATTATTCATGCTGAAATTGTATTAACCGGAAACTTAGTACATGTGTGAATACATAGACGAAACATAGTGTCCCTAGTATGCCTCTACTAGACTAGCTCATTGATCAAAGATGGTTATGTTACCTAACCATAGACATGAGTTGCCATTTGATCAACGGGATCACATCATTAGGAGAATGATGTGATGGACAAGACCCATCCGTTAGCTTAGCACTATGATCGTTTAGTTTTACTGCTATTGCTTTATTCATGACTTATACATGTTCCTTTGACTATGAGATTATGCAACTCCCGAATACCGGAGGAACACCTTGTGTGCTATCAAACGTCACAACGTAACTGGGTGATTATAAAGATGCTCTACAGGTGTCTCCGAAGGTGTTTGTGGTGTTGGCATAGATCAAGAATATGATTTGTCGCTCCGAGTGTCGGAAAGGTATCTCTGGGCCCTCTCGGTAATACACATCATAATAAGACTTGCAAGCAAATGACTAATGAGTTAGTCACGAGATTATGTATTACAGAACGAGTAAAGAGACTTGCCGGTAACGAGATTAACTAGGTATGATGATACCGACGATCGAATCTCGGGCAAGTAACATACCGATGACAAAGGGAACAACGTATGTTGTTATGCGGTTTGACCGATAAAGATCTTCGTAGAATATGTAGGAGCCAATCTGAGCATCCAGGTTCCGCTATTGGTTATTCACATGAGATGAGTCTCGGTCATGTCTACATAGTTCTCGAACCCATAGGGTCTGCACGCTTAAGGTTTGATGATGATCGGTATTATGAGTTTATGTGTTTTGATGTACCGAAGGTAGTTCGGGGTCCCGGATAAGATCGGGTACATGACGAGGATTCTCGAAGTGATTGAGACGTAAAGATCGATATATTGGACAACTATATTCGAACATCGGAAATGTTCCGAGTGATTCGGGTATTTTTTGGAGTACCGGAGAGTTACGAGAATTCGCCGGGGAGTATATGAGCCTTATTGGGCTTTAGGGGAAAGAGAGAGAGAGGAGGCTGCGCCCCCCAAGGCTTAGTCCGAATTGGAATAGGGGGAGGGGCTGCGCCACCTCCTTCCTTCTCTTCTCTTTTCCCTTTCCTTCTCTCCTACTCCTACTACTTGGAAGGGCTCCTAGTTCTACTAGGAAAGGGGGAATCCTACTCCCGGTGGGAGTAGGACTCCCCTAGGGCGCGCCATAGAGAGGGCCGGCCCTCCCCCTCCTCCACTCCTTTATATACGGGGGTAGAGGCACCCCATAGACACACAAGTTGATCAGTTGATCTCTCCCAACCGTGTGCGGTGCTCCTCTCCACAGAAACACACCTCGGTCATACCGTTGCAGTGCTTAGGCGAAGCCCTGCACTGGTAGCTTCATCATCCCCGTCACCACGCCGTCGTGCTGATGAAACTCTCCCGCGAAGCTCTACTGGATCAAGAGCTCATGGGACGTCATCAAGCTGAACATGTGCTGAACACGGAGGATCCGCACATTCGGTGCTTGATCGGTTGGATCACGAAGAAGTTCGTCTACATCAACCGCGTCACTACGCTTCCGCTCCCGGTCTACGAGGGTACGTAGACACACTCTCCCCTCTCGTTGCTATGCATCTAGTAGATAGATCTTGCATGATCGTAGGATTTTTTTTAAATACTGCGTTCCCCAATATCAAGAACACACATATATTCATGAAAACATAATAGGTGCAGATCTGAAATCATGGCACTCGGGCCCTAGTGACAAGCATTAAGCATAGCAAAGTCATAGCAACATCAATCTCAGAACATAGTGGATACTAGGGATCAAACCCTAACAAAACTAACTCGATTATATGATAGATCCCATCCAACCCATCACCGTCCAGCAAGCCTATGATGGAATTACTCACGCACGGCGGTGAGCATCATGGAATTGGTCATGGAGGAAGGTTGATGATGACGATGGTGACGATCTCCACTCTCTAGAGCCCCGAACAGACTCCAGATCAGCCCTCCCGAGAGAGATTAGGGCTTGGCGGCGGCTTCGTATCGTAAAACGCGATAATTCTTCCTTCCTGATTTTTTCTCCCCGAAAGTGAATATATGGGATCTTGGATACGTCGGTGGAGCACCAGGGGGCCCACGAGGCAGGGGGTGCGCCCTAGGGGAGGGGGCGCGCCCCCCACCCTCGTGGATAGGGTGTGGGCCCCCTAGTCTGGATCTTCTTGCAGGTATTTTTTATATTTTCCAAAATAATTCTCCGTGGATTTTCAGGTCATTCCGAGAACTTCTTATTTCTACACAAAAACAACACCATGGCAGTTCTGCTGAAAACAGCATCAGTCTGGGTTAGTTCCATTCAAATCATGCAAGTTAGATTCCAAAACAAGGGCAAAAGTGTTTGGAATAGTAGATACGTTGGAGACGTATCAACTCCCCCAAGCTTAAACCTTTGCTTGTCCTCAAGCACTTCAGTTGATAAACTGAAAGTGATAAAGAAAAACTTTGACAAACTCTGTTTGCTCTTGTTGTTGTAAATATGTAAGCCATCTTTCATGTTTTCAGCAATGATCATGAACTAACCACATTAGCAATAATTTTCAGGTCTCATGTCTACTCACATCAATGGCATAATCAACTAGCGAGCAATAATAATAAACCTCGGATGACAACACTTTCTCAAAACAATCATCATATGATATAACAAGATGGCATCTCGCTAGCCCTTTTTGAGACCGCAAAACATAAATGCAAAGCACCTTTAATGATCAAGGACTGACTAGACATCATAATTCATGGTAAAAGAGATCCAGTCATGATCATACTCAATGCAAATTAATGGTAATACATGCAAATGACAGAGGTGCTCTCCTACTAGTGCTCTTTGATAAGAGGATGATGACTCTGCGCAAAAGTAAATAGATAGGCCCTTCACAGAGGGAAGCAGGGATTTGTAGAGGTGCCAGAGCTCGATTTTTAAATAGAGATGAATAACATTTTGAGCGGTATACTTTCATTGTCAACATAACAACCAAGAATCTCGATATCTCCCATGCTACGCACATTATAGGCGGTTCCCAAACAGAATGGTAAAGTTTATACTCCCCCAACCACAAACAAGCACACTCCAAGGCTAGCCCGAAACAATGGGTACCGTCCAAATCAGCAACATCCATGGGGGAGTTTTGTTTAATTATTATGATTTTGAGCATGGGACTGGGCATCCCGGTTACCGGCCATTTTCTCGTGAATGATGAGCGGAGTCCACTCATCGTGAGAATAACCCACCTAGCATGGAAGATATAGACAGCCCTAGTTGATACATGAGCTGTTCGAGCATACAAAACAGAATTTCATTTGAAGGTTTAGAGTTTGGCACATACAAATTTACTTGGAACGGCAGGTAAATACCACATATAGGAAGGTATGGTGTACTCACTGGAATAACTTTGGGGTTTAAGGAAGTGGATGCACAAGCAGTATTCCCGCTTAGTACATGTGAAGGCTAGAAAGAGGCTGGGAAGCGACCAACTAGAGAGCAACAACGGTCATGAACATGCATTAAAATTAATCAACAATGAATGCAAGCATGAGTAGGATATGAATCACCATGAACATAAATATCGTGGAGGCTATGTTAATTTGTTTCAACTACATGCGTGAACATGTGCCAAGTCAGACCACTTGAATCGTTCAAAGGAGGATACCACCCTATCATACTACATCACAACCATTTTAATATCATGTTGGCACGCAAGATAGACCATTATAAACTCTCAGCTAATTAAGCATGGCATAAGCAGCTATGATCTCTAATTGTCATTGCAAGCATGTTTCATTCATAACAAGTTGAATCAGGAATGATGAACTATCATATTTACAAAAACAAGAGAGGTCGAGTTCATACTAGCTTTTCTCATCTCGATTAGTTCATCATATATCATCCTTATTGCCTTTCACTCGCATGACCGAACGGTATGGATAATAATAATAGTGCACGTGCATTGGACTAAGCTGGAATCTGCAAGCATTTAATACAAGAGAGAAGACAAGGTAATATGGCTCAAGGTTAATTCAACAATAAAGCATATGAGAGCCACTAAGCATTTTCAATCCTGGTCTTCTACTCTTAACCCCCAAAGAAAAGAAAAGAAACTATTTACACAGGAAAGCTCCCAACAAGCAAAAGAAGAACGGGAAATCTTTTTGGGTTTTCTTTTAATTACTACTACAAGGAAAGTAAACTAACTAGAAGCTACAACTAATAATTTTTTTGTTTTTCTTAAGGTTTTTCTAACACACGAGAAAAAGACTAAGAAAAAAAATTGAAACTAAACATGGATGGTACAATGAAAGAGTGTGAGCACCGACAACTAGAATAAGTGTGCGAACATGAATGTAAAGTCGGTGAGAAACACGTACTCCCCCAAGCTTAGGCTTTTGGCCTAAGTTGGTCTATGGCCAGTATTGGCCTGACGGATATCCAAAGTCGTAGTTGGGGTTTTACTGGGATGCAGCAGCTACTGCCTGCTGAGCTGCAGCTCTGAGGCGGGCTGCTTCCGTCACATTATGATACTCATTTGCCTCCTCCATGGACAGGAAGAACAATAGGGATGGCATGCTGCTTGTTAAAGATTAGTCGATATTTGAGGGATTGTTCATCCCTCTCTATAAACCGGTGACTAGTCATGGCATTGTAATCCAAATGAGCAGGCGGTAAAGGTTCGTCATTCTCATGCACAGGCACACCAAGACGGCGGGCTATGTGAGTGGCATAAATCCCACCAAATAAATCTCCATGCAAACCATTATGGTGTAGCCTACATGTAATAATGGCTCCCAAGTTATATTGTCTATCACCTAGTACAACACTCTTGAGAACACTAAGATCTGGGACACACATGTGGCAGGCCTCATCTTTACCATTTATGCATCTACCAATAAAGAGAGCAAAGTAATGAATAGCAAGAAAATGAATGCTCCCTATGGTAGCCTGTGTGATTTCTCTAGATTCCCCCACAGTGATAGTAGCAACAAACTCTCTATATTCAGATTTGCGAGGACCACCCATACTGCCCCACTGTGGGAGCTTACAAGCATCATTATAATCCTCTAAGTCCATGATGTAAGATTTATCATAAAGGTCAAACAGGACGGTGTGAGAATTACGTGAAGATGAAAATTTAAACCTTCTCACAAAGGTATCAGTTAAGCCACAGTATTGAGGGCACTTATCTTGTATGAATTCCTCGAGGTCCGCGTTGCGCACATATGCGTAAAATTCGCCATTGATGCCAACCTGATCCATAAAGTCATATGGCGGCCATTCACAAGGCCGCACGTGAGCATTCCTCGGTAGTTCATCGTCCGGCTCACGAAACGCGAGCCTCGGTTCTTGCTTCCCTGAAGAACCACCTTGGAAGTTTTTCCTATGCATTTTTCTGAAATTTTCTGAAATTTTTAGTAACTCAAAATAAAAGTTAACCAAACTCAACAAGATTGATAGCAACAACTCCTACTAGTTCCTAGAGACTATATCATGCATTAGAACTACTTGGGACCAAGAAAATTTAACATGCATGCTCAAGAACAAGGTCACCACAATATCAAAAATTTGCAATAAATAAGGCACTAGAACAAAAACTAATTGGACAAATGGAGGAGTCACATACCAAGGAACAATCCCCCCTAACAATTTGGTGAATGGTGCTTTGAGCAAGGAGATCGAAAATGGCAGCAAGATGAGCTAGAACTCGTGCTTGAGCTGGTTGGTGATTTTTTGGGAGGAATAAGAAGAGTGTGGGTGCAGGAATAAGTGGAGGGGGCCACATGGGGCCCACGAGGCAGGGGGCGTGCCCTGGACCCTTGTGGCCAGGTGCCGGCTCCCCTCGCTGTGTGTTCTGTGCCAAATATTCACAAATATTCTAGAAAAAAATCATATTTAATTTTCAGGGCATTTTAAGAACTTTTATTTTCGAGGTATTTTGTGTTGCACGGATAAGTTTGGAAACAGACAGAAAATACTATTTTTGCTTTATTTATCCTAATTAACAGAAAGTAAAAGGAGGGTACAGAAGGTTGTGCTATCTAGATTCACCTATCCCATGCTCATCAAAAGGAATCCATTAACAAGGTTGATCGGGTCTTATTAATAAACTCTTTCCGAATAACATGAAACCGGAGAATTTTCGAATAACACTAGGTTACCTCAATGGGGACATGTATGTTCCCAACAATAAGAATGTCATATGTCTTCTTGATAGTAGGAAGAGGAGATTCAAAACCTCCAATAGTAATAGTTGAAAATTTTCCAATATAATTGATACTGTGGACCTGAGGTTGTTTCCTCGGAAAGTGTACCGCATGCTCATTACCATTGACATGAAAAGTGACATTGCCTTTGTTTCAATCAATAACAGCCCCTGCAGTATTCAAAAAGGGTCTACCAAGGATAATAGACATACCATCGTCCTCGGGAATATCAAGTATAACAAAGTCCGTTAGAATAGTAACATTTGCAACCACAACAGGCACATCCTCACAAATACCGACAGGTATAGCAGTTGATTTATCAGCCATTTGCAAAAATATTTCAGTAGGTGTCAACTTACTCAAGTCAAGTCTACAATATAAAGAGAGAGGCATAACATTGACACCGGCTCCAAGATCACACAAAGCAGTTTTAACATAGTTTCTCTTAATGGAGCAAGGTATAGTAGGTACTCCTGGATCTCCTAATTTCTTAGGCATTCCACCCTTAAAAGTGTAATTGGCAAGCATGGTGGAAATTTCTACTTCAGGTATCTTTCTTTTATTGGTAATAATATCTTTCATATATTTAGCATAAGGATTTGTTTTAAGCACATCAGTCAAACGCATACGCAAAAAGATAGGTCTAAGAATTTCAGCAAAGCGCTCAAAATCCTCATCATCCTTTTTCTTGGATGGTTTCTGAACCCATGGTTCTCTTTCCCTACCGTGCTTCCTAGCAACAAAGTCTCTCTTATCATAACGTTGATTCTTTGATTGTGGGTTATCAAGATCAACATCAGGTTCAATCTCTACATGATTATCATTGCTAGGTTGAGCATCATCATGAACATCATCATTAATATTATCACTAGGTTCATGTTCATTACCAGATTGTGTCTCAGCATCAGAAACAGATATATCATTGGGATTCTCAGGTGTGTCAGCTACATGTTCACTAGTTCTATCATTTTTCTTTTTCTTCCTCTTAGAAGAACTAGGTGCATCTAAATTAGCTCTCTAAGAATCTTGCTCAATTCTCTTAGGGTGGCCTTCAGGATACAGAGGTTCCTGAGTCATTCTGCCACCTCTAGTCACAACTCTAATGGCATTATCATTATTCTTACTATTTAATTCATTTAGCAAATCATTCTGAGCCTTAAGTACTTGTTCTACTTGAGTGGTAATCATAGAAGCATGTATACTAATAAGTTTCAGTTCACCTTTAACTCTAGATAGATAATCACTCAAGCATTCAATCATATAAGCATTCTGTTGTAATTGTCTACCAACGTAAGCATTGAAGTTTTCTTGTTTCACAATAAAATTGTCAAGCTCATCTAAGCATTGGCTAGCAGACTTATAACAAGGAATATCACCTTCATCAAATTTATAAAGAGAATTTACCTTTACTACCTGTGTCGGGATATCAAGACCATGTATTTCTTCAATAGGTGGTAAATTCTTAACATCTTCAACTTTAATACATTTTTCTTTCATAGATTTCTTTGCCTCTTGCATATCTTCAAGACTGAGAAATAGAACACCTCTTTTCTTCGGAGTTGGCTTAGGGGCTGGTTCAGGAAGTGTCCAATTATTTTCATTGGCCGGCATATTATTCAATAGTAATTCAACTTGATCAACTATTCTTTCCCTGAAAACACAACCAGCACAACTATCCATGTGGTCTCTGGAAGCATCGGTTAGTCCATTGTAAAATACATCAAGTATATCGTTCCTCTCAAGAGGATGATCAGGCAAAGCATTAAGTAATTGGAGAAGCCTCCCCCAAGCTTGTGGGAGACTCTCTTCTTCAATTTGCACAAAGTTATATATTTCCTGTAAGGCAGCTTGTTTCTTATGAGCAGAAAAATATTTAGCAGAGAAATAATACATCATATCCTGGGGACTACGCACACAACCAGGATCAAGAGAATTAAACCAAGTCTTAGCATCACCCGTTAATGAGAAAGGAAACAACTTAAGGATATAGTAATAACGAATCTTGTCATCATTGGTAAACATGGTGGCTATATCATTCAACTTAGTAAGATGTGCCACAACAGTTTCAGATTCATAGCCATGGAAAGGATAAGATTCAACCAAAGTAATTAACTCAGGATCAACAGAGAATTCATAATCCTTATCAGTAACACAAATAGGCGAAGTAGCAAAAGCAGGGTCATGTTTCATTCTAGCATTTAAGGACTTTTCTTTCAGCTTAGCTAATAATTTCGTAAGATCATATCTATCGTTGCAAGCAAGAAAGTCTCTAGCAGTTTCTTCATCCATAACATAACCCTCAGGAACAACAGGCAATTCATATCTATTGGGAGAAGCTTCATCATCACTTTCATAAATATCATCAGTTTCTCCCTAACCCTAGCAATTTGTTCATCTAGAAATTCACCCAGTGGCAGAGTATTATCAAGCATAGAATTAGTTTCATCATACATAGTAGAAGTGGCATCATCAAGAACATACGACATATCAGATTCAATAGCAGGAGTAGGTGTCGCAAATTTACCCATAACAGATGGTGAATCAAGTGCAGAGCTAGATGGCAGTTCCTTACCTCCCCTCGTAGTTGAGGGTAAGATCTTGGTTTTTGAGTCCTTCAAGTTCTTCATAGTGATCAACAGATATAAATCCCAAGTGACTTAAAGAATATATCTATGCTCCCCGGCAATGGTGCCAGAAAATAGTCTTGATAACCCACAAGTGTAGGGGATCGCAACAGTTTTTGAGGGTAAAGTATTCAACCCAAATTTGTTGATTCGACACAAGGGGAGCCAAAGAATACTCTTAAGTATTAGCAGCTGAGTTGTCAATTCAACCACACCTGGAAACTTAGTATCTGCAGCAAGGTAGTTTAGTAGCAAAGTAATATGGATATAGCGGTAGCGGCAATAAAAGTAACGATAGTGTTTTTGTAGTTTTTGTAATAGTAGCAATGGAAAAGTAAATAAGCAACAAGCAATATGTGAAAAGCTCGTAGGCATTGGATCGGTGATGGCAAATTATGTCGGATGCAATTCATCATGTAGAAGTTATAACCTAGGGTGACACAGAACTAGCTCCAGTTCATCAATGTAATGTAGGCATGTATTCCGAATATAGTCATACATGCTTATGGAGAAGAACTTGCATGACATCTTTTGTCCTACCCTCCCGTGGCAGCGGGGTCCTATTAGAAACTAAGGGATATTAAGGCCTCCTTTTAATAGAGTATCGGGCCAAAGCATTAACACATAGTGAATACATGAACTCCTGAAACTACGGTCATCATCAGGAGTGGTCCCGATTATTGTCACTTCGGGGTTGTCGGATCATAACACATAGTAGGTGACTATAGACTTGCAAGATAGGATCAAGAACACACATATATTCATGAAAATATAATATGTTCAGATCTGAAATCATGGCACTCAGGCCCTAGTGACAAGCATTAAGCATAGCAAAGTCATAGCAACATCAATCTTAGAACACAGTGGATACTAGGGATCAAACCCTAACAAAACTAACTCGATTATATGATAGATCCCATCCAACCCATCATCGTCCAGCAAGCCTACGATGGAATTACTCACGCACATCAGTGAGCATCATGGAATTGGTGATGGAGGAAGGTTGATGATGACGATGACGACGATCTCCACTCTCTGGAGCCCCAAATGGACTCCAGATCAGCCCTCCCGAGAGAGATTAGGGCTTGGCGGCGGCTATGTATCGTAAAACGCGATAATTCTTCCTCCCTGATTTTTTCTCCCCGAAAGTGAATATATGGGATCTTGGGATACGTCGGTGGAGCACCAGGGGGCCCACGAGGCAGGGGCGCGCCCTAGGGGAGGGGGCGTGCCCCCCACCCTCGTGGACAGGTTGTGGGCCCCCTGGTCTGGATCTTCTTGCAGGTATTTTTTATATTTTCCAAAATAATTCTCCGTGGATTTTCAGGTCATTCCGAGAACTTTTTATTTCTGCACAAAAACAACACCATGGCAGTTCTGCTGAAAACAACATCAGTCCGGGTTAGTTCCATTCAAATCATGCAAGTTAGAGTCCAAAACAAGGGCAAAAGTGTTTGGAAAAGAAGATACGTTGGAGACGTATCAGTAGGCATGGGTGTTTTGAGACCTTTGCTTTCTTACATGTTGAACTTATTTAAAAGGTCATTGCTATACTTTTTTTGAGAAACAAAGGTACCTTCCTTAGTTTGCTTGATTTGCAAACCAATGAAAAATTGAGTTCACTCATCATAGACATCTCAAACTTCTTCGACATTAGCCTTCCAATTTTTTCACTAAAATGGGGATTAGTAGAACCAAATATGATATCATCCACATAAATTTGGCACACAAATAGTTCATCATTAACCCTTTTAGTAAAAAGTGCGGAATCATTTTTCCCAATTTCAAAGCCTTTTTCAATAAGAAACTTGGTCAAGCATTTATACCATGCTCTAGGAGCTTGTTTAAGACCATAGAGCTTTGTGAAGTTTGTAGACATGATTAGGTTTCTTAGGATTGACAAAGCCGGGAGGTTATTTAACACAAACTTCCACCTCAATTTCACCATTAAGAAAAGCACTTTTAATGTCCATCTGATATAAAGTGATGTCATGGTGATTGGCATAAGCAAGTAAGATGCGTATGGACTCAAGTCTAGCAACAGGGGCATATGTCTCACCGTAATACATACCTTCGACTTCAGTGTAGCCTTGGGAATGGTAGCACGGGCCATTAATCTACAACATAGCTATGCAAATACTATCAGGACTAAGTTCATGATTAATTAAGTTCAATTAATCAAATTACTAATGAACTCCTGCTACTTCTCGAGCTTGCGTTGTATTCCCTCGAAGAGGAAAGGGTGATGCAGCATAGTAGCGTAAGTATTTCCCTCAGTTTTTGAGAACCAAGGTATCAATCCAGTAGGAGACCACGCGCGAGTCCCTCGCACCTGCACAAACAAATAAGAACTTCGCAACCAACGCGATAAGGGGTTGTCAATCCCTTTATGGTCACTTACAAAAGTGAGATCTGATAGAGATGATAGTTTGATATTTTTGGTATTTTTGGATATAAGAACAAAAAGTAAAAGCGGAAAAGTAAAGTAGATTGTAGATTGATATATTTGAGAATAGACCCGGGGGCCATAGTGTTCTCTAGTGGCTTCTCTCATGATAGCGATATTCTACGGCGGGTAAACAAATTACTGTCGAGCAATTGATAGAAAAGCGAATAATTATGAGACTATCTAGGCATGATCATTATATATAGGCATCACGTCCGAAACAAGTAGACCGAAACAATTCTGCATCTACTACTATTACTCCACACATCGACCGCTATCCAGCATGCATCTAGAGTATTAAGTTCATAAGAACAGAGTAACGCCTTAAGCAAGATGACATGATTTAGAGGGATAAACTCAAACATAGTGATATAAACCCCATCTTTTTATCCTCGATGGCAATAATACAATACGTGCCTTGCTGCCCCTACTGTCACTGGGAAAGGACACCGCAAGATTGAACCCAAAGCCAAGCACTTCTCCCATTGTAAGAACTATAGATCTAGTAGGCCAAACCAAACCAATAATTCGAAGAGACTTGCAAGGATATTATAATCATACATAAAGAGTTCAGAGAAGAACCAAATATTTCTGATAGATAATCTTGATCATAAACCCACAATTTATTGGATCTCGACAAACACACTGCAAAAAGAGATTACATCGAATAGACCTCCTCGAAGACCGAGGAGAACTTGGTATTGAGATCCAAAGAGAGAGAAGAAGCCATCTAGATACTAGCTATGGACTCGAAGGTCTGTGGTAAACTACTCACAACTCATGGTGAGGCGATGATGATGATGTAGAAGCACTCTGTGGTAAATCCCCCCTCCGATGGAGCTCCGAAACAGGCCCCAAGATGGGTTCTCACGGGAACAGAAGGTTACGATGGTGGAACTTGGGTTTGTTCTGTTCGTCTGATGGTTTCGGGGTACGTAGGTGTATATAGGAGGAAGGAGGGCACCGGGGGCCAGACGGGGAGGCAGGGGGCGTGCCCTATAGGGGGGGGCGCCCCCACCCTCGTGGACGCCACGTCAGCCCTACTCCGTGGTTCTCAAGTCTCCCGTGCGTATTTTTCTCCAAAAATATCTCTCCCGAAGGTTTCGTTCCGTTTGGACTCCGTTTGATATTCCTTTTCTGTAAAACCCAGAAACAGGCAAAAAACAGCAATCTGGACTTGGCCTTTGGGTTTATAGGTTTGTCCCAAAAATAATATAAAAGTGTATAACAAAGCCCATTAAACATCCAAAACATCATAAATAATAGCATGGAACAATAAAAAATTATAGATACGTTGGAGACGTATCAACTCCCACTTAAATTAACATCCCTCAGGTTAACTAAGTGATACATGATCCAAATCAACTAAACCATGTCCGATCATCACGTGAGATGGAGTAGTCATCAATGGTGAACACCTTTATGTTGATCATATCTACTATATGACTCATGTTCGACCTTTCGGTCTCCAGTGTTCTAAGGCCATGTCTGTACATGCTAGGCTCGTCAAGTTTAACCCAAGTATTCCGCGTGTGTAAAACTGTCTTACACCTGTTGTATGTGAACGTAGAGTGTATCACACCCGATCAATACGTGGTGTCTCGAAACTACGAACTGTAGCAATGGTGCATACTCGTGGTGAACACTATTATCTTGAAATTCAGTGAAGGGATCATATTATAATGCTGCCGCCGTACTAAGCAAAATAAGATGCATAAAATATAAACATCACATGCAATCAAAATATGTGACATGATATGGCCATCTTCATCTTGTGCTTTTGATCTCCATCTCCAAAGCATCGTCATGATCTCCATCGTCACCGGCTTGACACCTTGATCTCCATCGTAGCGTCGTGGTCATCTGGCCAACTATTGCTTCTACGACTATTGCTAACTCATAGCGATAAAGTAAAGCAATTACACGACGCTTGCATTTCATACAATAAAAGAGACAACCATAAGACTCCTGCCGGTTGCCGATAATTTACAAAACATGATCATCTCATACTATAATGTTTAACTCATCACATCTTGACCATATCACATCACAACATGCCCTGCAAAAACAAGTTAGACGTCATCTACTTTGTTGTTGCAAGTTTTACGTGGCTGCTACGGGCTTCTAGCAAGAACCGTTCTTACCTACGGCACAAAACCGGAATGGTGATATATCAAGTTTGCTGTTTTAACCTTGAATAAGGATCGGCCGTAGTCAAATTTGATTCAGCTAAAGTAGGAGAAACAGACACCCGCCAGCCACCTTTATGCAAAACAAGTTGCGTGTCTGTCGGTGGAACCGGTCTCATGTACGTGGACATGTAAGGTTGGTCCGGGCTGCTTCATCTTACAATACCGCTGAATCAAAATAAGACGTTGGTGGTAAGCAGTATGACAATCACCGCCCACAACTCTTTGTGTTCTACTCGTGCAAAACATCTACACATAGACCTGGCTCATGATGCCACTGTTGGGAAATGTTGCATGGAAAAAAATCTACGCACACGCAATGATCTATCCAGGGAGATGCATAGCAACGAGGGGAGAGTGTGTCTACGTACCCTCGTAGACCGTAAGCGGAAGCATTACACAACGCGGTTGATGTAGTCAAACTTCTTCGCGCTTCAACCGATCAAGTACCGAACACACGACACCTCCGCGTTCTGCACACGTTCAGCTCGGTGAGGTCCCTCACCTTCTTGATCCAGCAAGACATCGAGGTTCTAGATGATCTCCGTCGGCACAATGGCATGGTGACGATGATGGTGAAGTGATCTCCATAGGGCTTCGCCTAAGCACTACGAAAATATGACCGGGGTGTAAACGGTGGAGGGGGGCACCGCACACACGGCTAACAATTGATGTTGTGCGTTCTAGGTGCCCCCTCTCCCTCATATATAAAGGTGAGAGGGGGAGAGGAGAGGCCAAGGCGCGCCCTAGGGCTGGCCGCCGGCCCCCTAGGGGCATGCCTTGCCTTGCGCCCCCTGCCATGTTTATTCGAGAGGGAAGGAAAGAGGGGGGTTGAGGGAAGGAAGTGTGAATCCTAATCCACACTTTCATTTTCCTTCTCCCCTTTCCTTCTCCTCCTTAGGCCGACCCATATGGGGGGCACACCATCCCCTTGTGGCTGGTGTTTTCCCCTCTTGGCCCATAAGGCCCATATCTTTTGCCGGGGGTGCTCAAAACTCCTTCCGGTGACCCGATAAGTACCCGATACCCTCCGGAACACTTCCGGTGTCTGAATACCTTCGTCCTATATATCAATCTTTACCTCTAGACTATTTCGAGACTCCTCGTCATGTCTGTGATCTCATCTGGGACTCCGAACGACATTCGGTCACCAAATCACATAACTCATATAATATTATATTGTCAACAAACGTTAAGTGTGCGGTCAAGAACTATGTAGACATGACCGAGACACCTCTTCGGTCAATAACCAATAGAGGTACCTAGATGTCCATATTGGCTCCTACTTATTTTATGAAGATCTTTATCGGTCGAACAGTTATGACAACATACACAATTCCCTTTGTCCGTCAGTATGTTACTTGCTTGAGATTCCATTGTCGATATCTCTATACCTAGTTCAATATCGTTACCGACAAGTCTCTCTACTCGTTTCGTAATACATCATCCTGTGACTAACGCATTAATCATTTTCTTGCAAGTCTTATTATGATGTGCATTACCGAGAAGGCCCAGAGATACCTCTCCGATACTCAGAGTGACAAATCCTAATCTTGATTCACGCCAACCCAACAAAACACCTTCGGAGATAACTGTAGAGCATCTTTATAATCACCCAGTTACGTTGTGACGTTTAATAGAACACTAGGTATTTCTTCGGTATCCGGGAGTTGCATGATCTCATAGTCAAAGGAATATGTATTTTACATACATGAAAGCAGTAGCAATAAACTGTACAATCAAATGCTAAGCTAACGGATGGGTCTTGGCCATCACACCATTCCCATAATGATGTGATCCCATTTATCAAATGACAACTCATGTCCATGTTTAGGAAACCTTAACCATCTTTGATTAATGAGCTAGTCTGGTAGAGGCTTACTAGGGACACGGTATTTGTTTATGTATTCACACATGTATTTAGGTTTCCAGTCAATACAATTATAGCATGAATAATAAAACTTTATCATGAATAAAGAACTATAAAATAATAATAACTTTATTATTGCCTCTAGGGCATATTTCCACCAGGGATGCCCCGGATGGCATCCCCTCTTTTGTCTTCAATCAATCGCAAAATATACTTGAGGCTATATTTTATTCACCACATGATCTGTGTTTTGCTTGGAGCGTCTTGTATTATTCGAGTCTTTGCTTTTTAGTTTGCCAGAATCATCCTTGATGTACACTCCTTTTGAGAGGGACACACATTAATCGTGAATTTATTAGAATACTCTATGTGCTCCACTTATATCTTTTGAGCTAGGGTAGTTGCTCTAGTGCTTCACTTATATTTTTTTGAGCACGGTGGTGATGTTATTTTGATGAAATTTATGAACTCTCATGCTTCACTTATATTATTTTGAGATTATAATAACAACATGGTAATTTTCTTGGGTTGTGAATTTAGTCCTAGTATGATAGGCATCCAAGGGGGATATAATTAAATTTTCATAAAGAGCATTGAATATATGAGAAGTTTGATTCCTTGCAATTGTTTTGAGATATGAAAATGGTGATATTAGAGTTACGCCAGTAGTGAATTGTGTAGTTAAATAAATAATTGTGTTAAGGTTTGTGATTCCCGTAGCATGCACGTATGGTCTTCTAGTTACGTGATGAAGTTGGAGCACAATTTATTCTTGATTGTATTCCTTTGCGTGAAAGTCGGGAGCGCGCGATGGTTAACTCCTACCAACCTCTCGCCTAGGAGCATGTATAGTAGTACCTTGCTTCGAGGGCTAATATTTTTTTTTGAAATAAGTATGTGAGTTCTTTATGACTAATGTTGAGTCCATGGATTATACGCACTCTCAGCCTTCCACATTTTCTAGCCACTCTAGTACCGCGCAACTTTCATCGATGCAATAAACCCACCTTATACCCGTCCTCAAAACATCTACCATACCTACCTATTATGGCATTTTCATAGCCATTCTGGGATATATCGCCATGTAACTCCATTGTTCTGTCATTATGAGTTTGAGTTGTAAGTAATGAAAAGTGTGATGATCGTCATGATTAGAATATTGTCCCATGTGAGGTTATAAATAAAAGAGACCAAAGAGTCCAAATAATAAAATAGGCCAAAGATCCCAACAGAAAAAAAGGAGAAAAAAAGTCTTTAAAAAAGAGAGGAGAGGAGTCTAAAAAATGAGAGAAAAAGAGAGATGGGACAATGTTACTATCTTTTTCCACACTTGTGCTTCAAAGTAGCACCATGTTCTTCATGATAGAGGGTCTCCTATTTTGACACTTTTGTATATTCCAACGATGTGCTACCTCAAATGCCATAGGTCTTCATGAGCAAGCAAGTTGGATGCACACCCACTTAGTTTTCTTTTTGAGCTTTCATACACTTATAGCTCTAGTGCATTCGTTACATGGCAATCCCTACTCACTCACATTGATATCAATTGATGGGCATCTCTATAGTCCATTAATTTTACTAGTTGACGTGAGACTTTCTCCCTACTTTTGTCTACTACCACCTTCTGTTCCACCTATAGTGCTATGTCCATGGCTCACGCTCATGTATTGCGTGAAGAGTTGAAAAAGATGAAGCGCGTTAAAAAGTATGAGACAATTGCTTGGCTAACACCGGGGTGGGTGATACGTCTCCAACATTTCTATAATTCTTTATTGTTCCATGTTGTTATATTATCATTCTTGGATGTTTTACAATTATTTTATAGTCATTTTATATCATTTTTTGGTACTGACCTATTGACATAGTGTCAAGTGCCAGTTGTTCTTTTCTGCATGTTTTTTACATCGCATGAAATCAAAATCAAACTGAGTCCAAACGCAACGAATCGTTTTGGAGATTTTTTTGGACCAGAAGAAACCCAATGGGCCAAGGCGGCACCTGGGGGGTGCTCCGAGGGGAGCACAACCCACCAGGGCGTGCCAGGAGGCCCAGGCGCGACCTAGTGGGTTGTGCCCACCTCGGGTGCCCCCGGACCGCCTCTTTGCTCTATAAATACCGCAATATTCCAGAAACCCTAGGGGAGCAGACGGAATTTCAATCCAGCCGCCGCAGAGTCCAGAACCACCAGATCCAATCTAGACACCATCACAGAGGGGTTCACCACTTCCATTGGTGCCTCTCTAATGATGCGTGAGTAGTTCCTTGTAGACCTTCAGGTCCGTAGTCAGTAGCTAGATGGCTTCATCTCTCTCTTTTGATTATCAATACAATGGTCTCTTGGAGATCCGTATGATGTAAATCTTTTGTGGTGTGTCTGTTGGGATCCGATGAACTTTGAGTTTATGATCAGATCTATCTTTTTATATCCATGAAAGTTATTTGAGTCTTCTTTTGATCTCTTATATGCATGATTGCTTATAGCCTCGTATTTCTTCTCTGATATTGGGTTTTGTTTGGCCAACTTGATCTCTTTATCTTGCCATGGGAAGAGGTGCTTTGTAGTGGGTTCGATCTTATGGTGCTTGATCCCAATGACAGAAGGGGAACTGACACGTATGTATCGTTGCTACTAAGGATAAAATGATGGGGTCTATTTATACATAAATAGATCTTGTCTATATCATGTCATCATTATTATTGCATTACTCCGTTTCTCCACGAACTTAGTACACTAGATGCATGATGGATAGCGGTCGATGTGTCGAGTAATAGTAGTAGATGCAGGCAGGAGTCGGTCTACTAATCTTGGACGTGATGCCTATACAATGATCATTGCCTGGAAATCACCACGATTATTTTAAGTTCTATCAATTGCCCAACAATAACTGTTTTCCCATCGTTTGCTATTTTCTCGAGAGAAGCCACTAGTGAAATCTATGGCCCCCGGGTCTCTTTCTCATATTATTTGCCTTTGCGATCTATTTTCCTTTGCTTTTATGTCAGATCTATTAAACCAAAAACCCAAAAATACTTTGCTGCAATTTATCTTATTTACCATTCAATCTACAAATATTTATATATCTCTCATGTCCGTCACCCGAAAGGGATTGACAACCCCTTTTACACGTCGGGTTGCGAGTATTTGTTATTTGTGTGCAGGTGCTGTTTACGTTGTGTTGCTTGGTTCTCCTACTCGTTCGATAACCTTGGTTTCATTACTGAGGGAAATACCTACTGCTGCTATACTGCATCATCCCTTCTTCTTTGGGGGAAAAACCGACGTAGCTTTAGCAACCATCAAAAGGAATTTTCTAGCGCCGTTGCCGGGGAGCACCTTCAACATATACCAGGTTCCTAATCACAAATCTCATCTCCTCGCAATTTACATTATTTGCCATTTACCTCTCGTTTTCATCTCCCCCACTTCACAAATATTTGCCATTTTATTCGCCCCTCTTTCATTCGCTATTTTTCTCGTCAGATTTATTCTTTGCTTGCAATCATGAGTGATTTTGGTATGGCACCAACGGATGATGGCCTAACTCCTAAGATTGGACGTAAAGGCAATCTAGATGCTAAAACTTTTATCTTGGGACAAGGGAATGTTATGGGAAAATAACATATCCAAGAGTTTTTCAATTGTGTTGGGAATCTAAGTCTTGATGATGCTCCTATACTTAGAACTACTAGATCTTATGAGGATGCTATTTCAGCACTAGTTCTGAAACTTGAAAGTAAATTTATCCGTACCCATCCCACTTTGCAAAGATTGTTTTTTGAGCTTCTTGATAAAAAAATCATAGAGCTAAAAAGTTGGCAACTCTTGTTCTTACGAATATTTAGAGAAATGTTTGATTTTTATGGTATGAATCGTGAAAAAACCCATGATAGATGAAATTCTTTACAATAGTGATTATGCTTTAAGACATTTGCTTGGGGATAATAGAATCTTTGATGAGAATCTTAAGAAGGAAGTCCCCGTTTTAGATATAATCCAACAAGTTTTCAATAATGTTAACCAACATCACTCTTGGATCGTTGCCGGAAATCAAAGGGGTTATGATGAAAATCAACTTAGAAATGCTAAGGTGTCTATGGATAATTTGTCTTTACAAAACCTCATGACAAGGATACCCACAAGTAAATTATAAACAAGGATGACAATACTTAGATCTTGGTATTATGCCTAGGCGTAAAACGATAGCGCTTGTTGGGAGGCAACCCAATTTGTATCTTTTTGCTTTTTGATTTCCTTGTTGTTTTAAATAAAAAACCTTTAATATCTCTGTTGAGATGTGTTTTTGTGGTTTGAATAAAGGTTTGTGCCAAGCAAAGCCTTAGGAACACGTTGGGTGTTAGTAGATTTGATCTTGCTGAAAAAACAGAAATTTTTGCGCTCACAAGAAAATTTCGAATTTTTAACAGAAGAGTGCTTTTTTGGTTGATTCTTTTTGCAGAAGATTAATATACAAATTGCCCATGTGGCCCTAATTTTTTTCAAGATTTTTATAGTTACATAAGTATTCGAAACTTCCAGATTACTACAAACTGCTCTGTTTTTGATAGATTCTGTTTTTATTGTGTTATGTGCTCGTTTTGATGATTCTATGGTTTTCTTTGATGATGTTTTGCCATAGAAAAGTTGGAATACAATAGATATAATACAAATACAGAATATGAACGGATTTACTACAGTACTTACAGTAGTGATTTGTTTTCTTATACTAATGGATCTCACGAAAGTTTTGTTGGAGTTTTGTGTGATTGTAGTTTTCAAGTTTTGGGTTATCTTACGATGGATGCAGGAATAAGGAGTAAGGAAAATCCTAAGCTTGGGAATGCCCCGGCACCCCAAGCTATTATCCAAATAGAAGCAAGCAACTAAGCTTGGGGATGCCCCCGAGTGGCATCCCATCTTTCTCCTAACAACCATCGGTATTTCACTTGAAACTATATTTTTATTCGTCACATGATATGTGTTTTGCTTGGTGTGTCTTGTATGATATGAGTCTTTGCTTGTTTTGTTTTGATTTTTAAGTCATCAATCCTTGTTGTACACATCTATTTGAGAGAGCCAAAATTATGCCATGACTTGTTAGAATAGCTCTCTATGCTTCACCTAAATTTTTATGAGCTATGGATTTGCTCTAGTGCTTCACTTATATCGTTTTGAGCATGGTGTGCTTTAGTATTTTCGAAGAAATACTCTCTTGCTTCACTTAGATTTATTTGAGAGTTAGTAAACTTTTAAGAAGTTCTCTCTTGCTTCACTCAAATTATTTTGAGAGAACGAAGAAAAATTATGCTCATGATCTTCACTTATATTTGTTCGAGCTTATCAAAAGAAACACATGAAAATGAGTCCCAAAGTGATAGATATCCAAGAAGGATATAATAAAAACTTTTGTGAAGATCATTGGACAAATTAAACTTGATTCCTTGTAATAGTTTTGAGACATGATGATATGATATGTGAGTCATGTTAATGAGTAATTATGCTTTAGTAAGAATGTTCGTGTTAAGGTTTGTGATTCCCTATGCAAGCACGAAAGTCAATAATTATGCAATGAAATATATCCTACTTGTGGTGCATTATTAGGTATTATTTATGCTCAATGTTCGCTTATGAAATTATTTGTTTCATGGTTGGTCGCTTCCCAGTCTTTTGCTAGCCTTCATTTTGCACTAAGTATGATCACTACTTGTTCCTCCCAAATCCGTTATCCCTGTTTTTTCACATGAGTCCACCATACCTACCTATATGCGGCATTCCCTTGCCGTTCTAAGCAAATTTGTATGTGCCATCTCTAATTTTCAAAATAAATTTCCCTTTTGTGTGCCCGTACCGCTCGCGAGGCGGTGAGGGGTGGCCAATATTTTCCATGCTAGATGTGTTATTCTCACGATGAGTGTTTATTCACTTGTCATTGCACGAGAGTAAGCCAAAGGTATTAGGGATGCCCAGTCCCGAAATGAAAAACAAATTTACTTTATGTTGTCAAATAATAAATTCCTTGGAAAATGTTGGTATGGAAGGCAATCGTGGATTCGGCTAGGCATGGCTTGTGAAAGTTTGGTGGAAAAGGAATAAACTTTATTTTCTGTTTGGGAACCGCCTATGATATATCTAGCATGGAAAGTGTTGGGAACCTCAATTCGTTCTCGTTGGTGGGAAAAGTATACCTCCCAAAAAAAATTATCTCTCAATTTAAGCTTTGAGCTATAGCACCTCTACAAATCCCTACTTCCCTCTGTGAAGGGCCTTTCTTTTACTTATGCAATTTTTATTTTTAAATTTGAGTCTCCCTCTTCTCTTACAAGCACCAACTAGGAAACACTATGATCATACTTGAGCATTGGGTGTAACTAATATACGAGTGTGTTTCATCAATGGATCAATGGTTGAGCATGATGGGCTAGGGATAACTTATTTAAGCATTGACATTTTGAAAGACATGATTGCTTGTTGATATGTTTGAGTATTTAAATCCCATGTCAAAACTAGATTATTGCTTTGAACCATATAAAATCCAATTGTCCATGTTATAAAGAAAAGAATATGATACGACATGATAGGCAGCATTCCACATAAAAAATTATGTTCTTATCACTTACCTACTCGAGGACGAGCAGGAGTTAAGCTTGGGGATGCAAATACGTCTCCAACGTATTTTTATTGTTCCATGTTGTTATATTATCATTCTTGGATGTTTTACAATCATTTTATAGTCATTTTTTGGTACTAACATATCGACATAGTGCCAAGTGTCAGTTGTTGTTTTCTGCATGTTTTTTACATCGCAGTAAATCAATATAAAACGGAGTCCAAACGCGGCGAAACTTTTTGGATTTTTTTTGGACCAGAAGAAACCCAATGGGCCAAGGCAGCACTTAGGGGGGGTGCTCCGAGGGGAGCACAACCCACCAGGGCGCGCCAGGAGGCCCATGCGCGCCCTGGTGGGTTGTGCCCACCTCGGGCGCCC
>LR738711.1:164158642-164438740 GCA_902687465.1 Secale cereale | reverse complement strand
CCCCCCCCCCCCCCCGCCGGACCGCCTCTTTGCTCTATAAATACCCCAATATTCCAGAAACCCTAGGGGAGCAGACGGAATTTCAATCCCCGGAGAGTCCAAAACCACCAGATCCAATCTAGACACCATTACAGAGGGGTTCACCACTTCCATTGGTGCCTCTCCAATGATGCATGAGTAGTTCCTTGTAGACCTTCGGGTCTGTAGTTAGTAGCTGGATGGATTCATCTCTCTCTTTTGATTATCAATACAATGGTCTCTTGGAGATCCATATGATGTAACTCTTTTGCGGTGTGTCTGTTCGGATCCGATGAACTTTGAGTTTATGATCCGATCTATCTTTTTATATCCATGAACGTTATTTGAGTCTTCTTTTGATCTCTTATATGCATGATTGCTTATAGCCTCGTATTTCTTCTCCGACGTTGGGTTTTGTTTGGCTAACTTGATCTCTTTATCTTGCCATGGGAAGAGGTGCTTTGTAGTGGGTTCGATCTTACGGTGCTTGATCCCAGTGACAGAAGGGGAACCGACACGTATGTATCGTTGCTACTAAGGATAAAACGATGGGGTCTATTTCTACATAAATAGATCTTGTCTATATCATGTCATCGTTCTTATTGCATTACTCCGTTTCTCCATGAATTTAATACACTAGATGCATGTTGGATAGCGGTCGATGTGTGGAGTAATAATAGTAGATGCAGGCAGGAGTCGGTCTACTAGTCTTGGATGTGATGCCTATATAATGATCATTTCCTAGATATCGTCATGATTATTTGAAGTTCTATCAATTGCCCAACAATAATTGTTTTCCCACCGTTTGATATTTTCTCGAGAGATGCCACTAGTGAAATCTACGACCCTCGGGTCTCTTTTTCATATTATTTGCCTTTGCGATCTATTTTTCCATTGCTTTTATTTCAGATCTATTAAACCAAAAACCCCAAAATACTTTGCTGCAATTTATCTTATTTAACATTCAATCAACCAATATTTATATCTCTCTCACACCTGTTACCCGAAAGGGATTGACAACCCCTTTTACACGTCGGGTTGTGAGTATTTGTTATCTGTGTGCATGTGTTGTTTACATTGTGTTGCTTGGTTCTCCTACTCGTTCGATAACCTTGGTTTCATTACTGAGGGAAATACCTACCGCTGCTATACTGCATCATCCCTTCCTCTTTGGGAAAAAACCGACGTAGCTTTAGCAGCCATCAGTGGGCATGATTTATACTTTGTGTTGAGAAGAGGGAGCATAACAAGACTACATGATTTTGTACGGATAACTTTCTTTAGCCATGTTATTTTTGAAGCTTCGTGATTTTTCTTTCTAGTATGCTTGAAGTATTATTTTTTATATGTCAATGAACTTTTGTTTTGAATCATATGGATCTGGACATTCATGCCAAAATGAGAAGAAATACATTGCTAAATATGTTAGGTAGCATTCCACATCAAAAATTTGGTTTTTATCATTTACCTACTCGGGGACGAGCAGGAATTAAGCTTGGGGATGCTTGACATGTCTTCAATGCATCAATATTTTTTGATTGTTCCATGCTATTATATTATCAACTTTGGATGTTTTATATGCATGAATATGCTATTTAATATTATTTTTGGGACTAACTTATTAACCTAGTGGCGAGTGACAGTTTCCGTTCTTTTCCTTGTTTTTGAGTTTTGCGGGAAAGGAATATCAAACGAAGTCCAAACGGAATAAAACTTTCGCGATGATTTTCTATGGACAAAAACACACCTACGTGACTTGGAGTAGGGACCAGGGAAGCCACAGGACGGCCACATGCCGTAGGGGCGCGCCCCCTGGGCTTGTGAGCACCCCGTGACTCCCCTACACCGCCTCTTTCCCTATATATTGTCTAAAATCCCAGAAACCCTAGAGGGATCGATGAAAATACTTTTCCACCACCTCATGTCTCTATTCCTGTGAGATCCCATCTTGGGGCCTGTTTCGGTACTCCGCCGGATGGGGATTCGATCACGGAGGGCATCTACATCAACCTTGCAGCCCCTTCGATGATGTGTGAGCAGTTTAGCACAGACATACGGATCCATAGCTAGTAGCTAGATGGCTTCTTCTCTCTATTTGATCTTCAATAAAATGTTCTCCTCGATGTTCTTGGAGATCTATTCGATGTAATCTTCTTTTGCGGTGTGTTTGTCGAGATCCAATGAATTGTGGATTTATGATCAGATTATCTATGAATATTATTTGGGGCTTCTCTAAACTCTTTTATGCATGATTAAGATAGCTTTGTATTTCTCTTCGATCTATCGATTTGGTTAGGCCAACTAGATTGGTTTATCTTGCAATGGGAGATGTGCTTTGTGATTGGTTCAATCTTGCGGTGTTCTCACCCAGTGACATAGTAGGGGTAACGAGGCACATATTGTGTTGTTGCCATTAAGGATAAAAGGATGGGGTTTATATCATATTGCATGATTTTATCCCTCTACATCATGTCATCTTTATTAAGGCGTTACTATGTTGCTAACTTAATACTCTAGATGCATGCTGGATAGCGGTCGATGAGTGGAGTAATAGTAGTAGATGCAGGAAGGAGCCGGTCTACTTGTCACAGACCTGATGCTTATATTCACGATCATTGCCTTAGATATCTTCATAACTTTGAGCTTTTCTATCAATTGATCGACAGTAATTTGTTCACCCACCGTATGCTTTCTTCGAGAGAGAAGCCTCTAGTAAAGACTATAGCCCCCGGGTCTATTTTCCATCTTATATTTTCAGATCTATAAAAACAAATCCCACAAATATCTTGCTACAATTATTCTGTGTTTACTTTATTTAGATTTTTACTTTAGTTATAAATCTATCTCTATCAGATCTCACTCTTGTTCGTGAATGTGAAGGGATTGTCAACCCTTTTCCGCGTTGTGTGCAAGTGTTTGTTAGTTTGCGCAGGTGCATAGATCGGAGAGTTGCTGATGTGGAGCATCCCAAGCTCATCCCCATGGACCATCAATCACCTCACCAAGTGCTCCAAGGACCAATGACACATGCTCGTGCTAGAGCACTTGAATCCCAGGTTAACTCTCTCCTTGTTGAATTCCCATTTGTCCACCTTGAGACATGGCTTCTACCTCAAACGGAGACACTTTGTGTGCTTAGGTGCCAAGGAGAAGTTACGGTGCAAGACGGAGGCCAAGAGCATGGACCAGGATTCTCCCAGCGCAGAGAAACCGGTACTACCGGTCCAACTACCGGTCCACCGGTACTACCGGTCCAACTACCGGCCAACTACCGCTACACCTTCTGTGATCGACCGGTGCAAGACCGGTGCAAGGCCGGAACTTCCGGTAAAACTGCAAAGACCGGTACTACCGGTCCCAGGACCGGTACTACCGCCCTGCCTGCGCGCAGTTGAAGGGTTTTCACCCATGTATCCCCCCAACTTACTCCTAGACTATAAGTACTCTTTCCCTTTCATCTTTTAGGGTTAGCTTTTGGATAGATCATCATAGACACCTCTGTGGATTCTCTCCTACGAGACCGCGGCCTCTTCGGAGAAGATCCACCTCGGATTCTAGACCTCCACATCGGGGAAGATCCCAAGGGATATCCAGGACCTCCTCCAGGAGAAGACTATCTTTGTACCACCGTGTTGACTATGGACCGTGTATCTCGATATGTATCGTGGGTCTAGCACTTGTGTGACCGTATTCGTGTTGATTTGAGTGTTTCTTCTCGTGTATTCCTCCGTTTCTTCCTTGTGTTCTCCGTGTTTGTTGTGGGATAACCTCCATTCGTGAAAGATCTGCGGATTAGGGTTCCACCCTACATCATTATGGTATCATGAGCATAGGTTGATCACGATTTTGGAGCACCACACCTTGTTTTCTAGCTTGTTTTTGTTTTGTTCTTCCCAATTTCGAAAATTCCCCAAAAAAATAGCCCCAATTTTTTTTTGTGATCTGTTGATTTGGCGAGATTTTGTTGAATTTGTTCCATGGATTTGCTGTGCCACGAGTGGATCTAGCATTTCCCCCAGTTTCCCAACTTTCCATCCACTAAATCCACCCAATTTCGACCCCGAAATCATCCATTTCCGCCCATATTTCGCCCAGATCCAATTCTGAGAATTTTCCCGACACCAGTGGTACTACCGGTGGCACTAGCGGTACTTCCGCTGAGCACCTCAAGCGGTACTACCGGCCTACAAAGCGGTACTTCTGCCCCACCCAGTTTCAGCCTTTTGAGTTTCGCCGTTTTGACCATAACTTTCACTCCCGAACTCCGATTTGAGTGTTCTTTGGTTCATTGAAAAGCTAGCGACGTGCCCGAGCTGCTCATCTTGGTTTTACCACCATTAGACTCCATCAAATTTTGTCAAATTTGGCAAGTTCGCTTAGGCCCTCCACCATATACACCTTCCGCACACCACCACCACTTCCGCAACCACAATCGTTTCAACCCTTCGATTTTGACAATTTTGTCTCACTTTGCCTTGGATACTTGAGTTGTGGTTTTACCGTTTCCTTGGATGTTTCGGCTACCTTGGAACGGGACGACATCGATAACACCACCGCTCACCCTCGGCAAGGACGGTAACATTGACGACACCTTGTTCATTCTACCTTGCAATTGCATTGTCACCCTATGGACCATCTTTGCGTAGCTTTCCCATTGATACTAGCCATTTGAGTATTGCCGGGCCACGACACTTGTGCACATTAGTGATAGTCATAGACATTGCATACTACATCATCATATCTCCGTGTGACAAAAGAGTGTCCCGCATACACAATAGCTACCTTGATCCGAGAATCATGCATAAGTATCCAAAGAAAGAGCTCACAAGCTTTTAAGCAAAAGAGCCAACCAAGACTTATAAGCAAAAGGACAATAGCATCATACGCCTTGCATCAAAAGAGATCATATGAAATAGCAATACCATCTTGTGCTCAAGCATCAGCACATCATACACTCATAGCATACTTGTGATAGATAGTCGTTACGTTTTGCCTCTTATAGGTCGTGCACAAGTGCGTATCCGCCTATTAAGCAATCGGCTAGCGTCTCTCTAGTGTTGTGCAACACGAGCATTTTCCGTGGATTCCACATTTTCGCTCATCCTTGGTTGCACAACCACATTTATCTATCCGTGCGTGTGTTCCATGTGCTACTTTGCTAGTGATCTACTTGTTGCATGAGCAATTTGTGAACCATTTTCAACATCATTGAGTCACTTTGACAATTGCATTCAATTTAGTGCCACCATCCTAACCAAGCTCCTCTCAAAGCTTTACTTGTGTAGGTGTGAGAATCGACACGAAGTGGTACCAATAGTGCTATTTCCGGGTTACATTATTGAGTGATCATTGATCCATTTTCAACTTCGGTTAAGGTACATTTGGTATTGTCTTCTCCTTTCTCCCACTTACATACTTGCTTGTGATGATGTATAGGCCAAGTACATCTTCCAACCCTATCTTCGACGATCCTCAAGAAGCGAACAACTACGTCACCAAACTACATCTCTTCGGTGTCCAACGATCTCTACATCAAGAGAGTGAAGCTATGCGCGAGTACATTGGTCAAGTCGCCGAGGACGCGCGCCAATTTGAAGTAAGAACAAAAGAGCAATTCGACATCATCAACACCAACATGTCTACTCAATTCAACGAGCTACGGACATTGATAGTCAACCGCCATTCTTCTTCCACATCCTCTCAAAGACGAAGCCGCTCAAGTCGACATTCTGACTCCACGCAAGACTCAAGTACCCCTACGTCCAAAACTCTTCGTCAAGCCGCCCGTCAAGCTCGGCATGACAACCGGCAGCCTCTTCATGACAAGAGTTCACAAGAGTTATTCAACGAGCAAGCAAGCCGACGTCGTCAAAACCAAGCTACACTTGAGCAAGCACAAGAACGGCAACGACTACGCCAACAACAACAAGAGCGAGCACGTCAATATCAAGAAGAACAAGACGCCGAGGCTAACCACCAAGCACAACAACGTCGAGAAGCTCAAGCTATGGAGGCGCAACAAGCATTACAAGATGCACATCGCAATGTGGCAGCCCGCACTCGACACACCCGTCAAGAAGAGGATTTCCTTCGTGATGAGATGCAAGAAAGACGCCACCAAGCAAGAATGCAACGAGAAGCTCCTCCTCAACAAGAACAACAAGCTCGACAAGCACACCATGATAATGGACATCTACTTCGACAAGAGCAACATGCTATTGCAAACCGCCAAAATCAAGACCGCCCTCCCAATAGGCAAGGAAACAATGAAGAGCATCGCTACGGCAAGCTCAAGTTCACCATGCCAAAGTTTTCCGGAAGCATTGATCCCGAAGACTACCTCTCATGGGCATTGAAGGTTGACAAGATCTTTTGCCTTCACAACTTCAATGAAGAGAAGAAGATCGCAATGGTCGCGATGGCATCCCTTGAGTTCCAAGACTATGTTCTCATTTGGTGGGAGCAAATCATAGAGAGAAGAGAAGAAAAAGGCGAACCTCCTATCACCACTTGGGCTCAAATGAAGGAAGTCATGAGAGCACGCTTTGTGCCTACACACTACAACCGTGACTTGTTTAAGAAGCTCCAACTCCTCAAGCAAAGTACCAAGTCCGTTGAAGAGTACTACAAAGAGATGGAGATCGCCATGATAAGAGCCAACATCACGGAAGATGAAGAGCAAACAATGGCGAGATTCTTGAATGGACTCAACTATCCTATCAAGAAGATTGCGGACTTCCAACCATACAACAATCTCCTCGAGCTAGTACATCAAGCAACCAAAGCGGAGCGACAAGTACAAGAGGACTACAAGTACTCCAAGTTCACCTCCAAGAACTTCGGCTCCAACAACCAAGCTTCAACGACTTCGGCTACTCCTCCTACCTATACCAAGCCATCTACAAACTTCGGTTACAAGTCAAGCTACAGGAATGCGACTACATCGAGTCGTCCACCTTCTACCAACAACTTCAAGCCAAGAGCTTCCTCAACTACAACTCCAACCGAAGACAACTCCAAGACGAGTTCCATCAAATGCTTCAAATGTCAAGGGCGAGGTCACAAGTCATTTGAGTGCAAGACCGTTCGCACCATGATCATCAACGATGACGGCTCTTAAGATTCAATGAGCGACGATGAGATGGAAGCACTTGAGCATGTCGCAATGCATCGCCAAGTGAACGAAGATGAAGACCATCAAGTGTTTTGCGACAATGACTCAAGCCCCAATCTTGTTGTCTCCAAGGTCTTGACACTCCAACACCAACAAGATGACGACCAATGATGTCACATCTTTCATACCAAGGCCGGCATCAATGGACGCTCCATCAAGGTTATTATCGATGGAGGAAGTTGTCACAACTTGGCAAGCGAAGAGCTATGCGACAAGCTACACTTGGTCAAGACGAAGCATCCTCACCCCTACAAGGTCCAGTGGCTCAACGACGCCAGAATTCTTCGAGTCGAGCACACCGTGCAAGTCTCTTTCAAGATAGGCGCCTACGAGGACACTCTTGAATGTGATGTGATCCCCATGTCCATGTGCCACCTTATTATTGGACATCCATGGCAATATGATCGTGGAGTCACACACAATGGACGGACAAATCACTATAGCTTCAAGATGAAGGGCAAGGAATTCGTGCTCCGACCAATGTCTCCAAGTCAAGTAGCCGCCGACAAGCACTTACCTACCAACCATCATGGAGAGAATGGTGAGAGAGTGAGCCACCAAAAAGAGAGTGAGAGCCAAAAGCCAAATATGAGCGACTCCACGATGAGCGACAAGAAGCAACTAGTGCTATTTGCCACCAAAAGTGAGATGAGAGAAGTGTGTGAGAACCCATCGAGTGTCTTTCACCTTGTGCTTTTATGCAAAGGGGAAGCCAAACCTACTAACACTTCACCACCTCTACCTTTAGTGTTGTCTCAATTGTTGCAGGAATTCTCGGACGTCTTTCCCGATGAACTACCTCCGGGTCTACCTCCACTTCGCGGAATCGAACACCGCATCGACCTCATACCCGACGCACCACTTCCAAACAAGGCTCCTTACCGCGTCAACCCCGAGGAAACAAAGGAGATACAACGGCAAGTACAACAACTCATCGAAAAAGGTCATGTACGTGAAAGCTTAAGCCCTTGTGCCGTTCCGGTTATTCTTGTGCCTAAGAAAGATGGAAGTTTTCGCATGTGCTCCGATTGCCGACCCATAAATGCTATCACCGTTAGATACCATTATCCTATCCCACGCTTAGATGACATGCTTGATGAATTATGTGGTGCCACCATCTTTTGGAAAATCGATCTTAAAAGTGGTTACTACCAAATTCGCATTCAAGAGGGTGATGAGTGGAAAACGGCTTTAAAAACCAAGTTTGGGTTATATGAGTGGCTTGTCATGCCAATGGGTTTATCGGAAGCACCCGGTTCATTTATGTGTCTTATGCATTTTTGTCTTCGACCCTACATAGGCGTCTTTGTAGTGGTTTACTTTGACGAGATCCTTGTTTTTAGCAAGACGCTAGAGGACCATGTGACACACATCCATTTGGTTTTACAAACCCTTCGGAAAGAGCGCTTATATGCTAATATGGAAAAATGCGCTTTTGGCGTTGACAAGGTTGTCTTCCTAGGATTTGGCGTTTCTTCACAAGGTGTTCACGTTGATGAAACTAAAATTGAAGCAATTAAAACTTGGCCTCAACCAACGAATCTCATGCAAGTGCGTAGTTTCCTTGGTTTAGCCGGTTTCTACCGACGTTTTGTGAAGGACTTTAGCACTATTGCTATGCCTCTACACGCCTTGAGCAAGAAGAACGCACCCTTCATTTGGGGTCCTTCGCAAGACACCGTGTTCAATGAGCTAAAAAGCTTGCTTACCCACGCACCACTTCTATCCCTACCGAACTTTGATAAACCGTTTGAGATTCATTGTGACGCTAGCGGTACCGGCATAGGTGGCGTGCTCATGCAAGAAAAGCGCCCAATTGCTTACTTTAGTGAGAAGTTATCCGGAGCGCAACTTAACTACCCCATCTACGATAAAGAGCTCTATGCCTTGGTGAGAGTTTTACATGTTTGGGAACATTATCTTAGACATCGTGAATTCATTCTTCATACGGACCATGAGACTCTCAAGTATCTCAAGGGTCAAACTAAGTTGAACAAGCGTCATGCTAAATGGAGTGAGTTCATTGAGTCGTTTCCCTATGTCATCAAGTACATTAAAGGCAAATAAAATGTTGTGGCGGATGCTCTTTCCTGCAAATGCATGCTTGTTACACAACCTGAGTTGAATGTGATTGGCTTTGAGCACATAAAAGATTTATATGAGCATGATCCTTTCTTTGCAAATCCTTATGCTAAGTGTTTGACTCACACTTCTTGGGAACGTTACTACCTAAAGGATGGATATCTTATGAGAGCTAACAAACTTTGCATTCCCGAGTCTTCGCTTCGTTTGCTCCTTTTGCAGGAATCACATGGAGGAGGACTCATGGGGCACTTTGGACGCGACAAGATGTTTTCTACCCTCTCTAAGAACTATTTTTGGCCCAAGATGCTCCGTGACGTCTCACGCCTCACCAACCGATGTTCTACATGCCGCAAAGCTAAGTCCAAACCTCAATCTCATGGTCTTTACATGCCTCTTCCTATTCCATACCATCCATGGGAAGACATAAGCATGAATTTTTTACTTGGGTTGCCTAGGACTCAAAATGGCAAAGATTCCGTGTTAGTCGTGGTAGATAGATTCTCTAAAATGGCTCATTTCATTCCTTGTAACAAGATAGACGATGCTTCACATGTTGCCAATCTCTTTTGTAGGGAGGTCATTCGTCTACACGGCATGGCCAAAACGATCATGTCGGACCGGGACGTCAAGTTCTTGAGCTACTTTTGGAAAACCCTATGTGCCAAACTAGGAATCAAGCTACTCTTCTCTTCGGCGTACCATCCACAAACCGACGGCCAAACGCAGGTGACGAACCGCACGCTTTCGACGCTTCTTCGCGTGTTGATCAAGAAGAACATCAAGGAATGGGAGCAATGCTTGCCCATCGCCGAGTACGCCTACAACCGCGCAAGACATTCGACTACCGGCAAGTCCCCCTTCGAGGTCATCTACGGCTACAACCCGTTGTCCCCGTTGGACATCCTACCTCTACCTTTACAAGAGCGCACGAACATGGACGCAAGTGCACGAGCAAGCTATCTCAAGAAGGTGCACGAAGATACAAGGGCAACAATCGAGCGACAAGTCCATCGTCTCACCACCAAGCTCAACGTCAACAAGACACCAATGGTGTTGCAACCGGGAGATCTTGTTTGGCTTCATCTTCGCAAGGACCGTTTCCCACACGAGCGCAAGTCCAAACTACTACCTCGCGCCGACGGACCCTTCAAGGTGCTAGCTCGCTACAACAACAACGCCTACAAGATTGACATCCCACGAGACAAGTACAATGTGAGCGATGCCTTCAACATCAAGGATCTCTCTCCTTTCCATGGTGATGAAGATTTCGATCCGAGGTCGGATCTTTCCCAATGGAGGGGAGATGATGCGGAGCATCCCAAGCTCATCCCCATGGACCATCAATCACCTCACCAAGTGCTCCAAGGACCAATGACACGTGCTCGTGCTAGAGCACTTGAATCCCAGGTTAACTCTCTCCTTGTTGAATTCCCATTTGTCCACCTTGAGACATGGCTTCTACCTCAAACGGAGACACTTTGTGTTCTTAGGTGCCAAGGAGAAGTTACGGTGCAAGACGGAGGCCAAGAGCATGGACCAGGATTCTCCCAGCGCAGAGAAACCGGTACTACCGGTCCAACTACCGGTCCACCGGTACTACCGGTCCAACTACCGGCCAACTACCGCTACACCTTCTGTGATCGACCGGTGCAAGACCGGTGCAAGGCCGGAACTTCCGGTAAAACTGCAAAGACCGGTACTACCGGTCCCAGGACCGGTACTACCGCCCTGCCTGCGCGCAGTTGAAGGGTTTTCACCCATGTATCCCCCCAACTTACTCCTAGACTATAAGTACTCTTTCCTTTCATCTTTTAGGGTTAGCTTTTGGATAGCTCATCATAAACACCTCTGTGGATTCTCTCCTACGAGACCGCGGCCTCTTCGGAGAAGATCCACCTCGGATTCAAGACCTCCACATCGGGGAAGATCCCAAGGGATATCCAAGACCTCCTCCGGGAGAAGACTATCTTTGTACCACCGTGTTGACTATGGACCGTGTATCTCGATATGTATCGTGGGTCTAGCACTTGTGTGACCGTATTCGTGTTGATTTGAGTGTTTCTTCTCGTGTATTCCTCCATTTCTTCCTTGTGTTCTCCGTGTTTGTTGTGGGATAACCTCCGTTCGTGAAAGATCTACCGATTAGGGTTCCACCCTACATCAGTTGCTTGTGCCTCCTACTGGACTGATACCTTGGTTCTCAAGTGAGGGAAATACTTATCTCTACTTTACTGCACCACCTTTTCCTCTTCAAGGGAAAAATCAACGCAAGCTCAAGAAGTAGCACCTCTCTACCCCTTGTGTCACTGGGTGAGGACACCGCATGATTGAAGCCATCACAAAGCACCTCTCCCATTGCAAGAAAAACCAATCTAGTTGGCCAAACCAAATTGATAGATCGAAGAGAAATACAAAGCTATCTTAATCATGCATAAAAGAGTTCACAGAAGACTCAAATAATATTCATAGATGATATGCTCATAAATCCACAATTCATCGGATCTCAACAAACACACCGCAAAAGAATATTACATCGAATAGATCTCCAAGAACATCGAGGAGAACATTGTACTGAAGATCAAAGAGAGAGAAGAAGCCATCTAGCTACTAGCTATGGGCCCGTAGGTATGTGGTAAAGTACTCACACATCATCGAAGGGGCAACAAGGTTGATGTAGATGCCCTCCGTGATCGAATCCCCCTCCGGTGGAGTACCGAAAAAGTCCCCAAGATGGATCTCACGGGAACAGAGACCTGTGGCGGTGGAAAGTATTTTCCTGGATGCTTCTAGGGTTACCAGAATATTTGGGAATTTATAGGCCAAAGATTAGGGGCGGTGGACTCCCGAGGGGCGCACAAGCCGTTAGGGCGCCCCCTAGGGCGTGCCCCCGAAGCTTGTGGCCTCCTCGAGACTCTTCTGGCTTCATCTCCAAGTCTTCTGGATGTCTTCTCGTCCAACAAAAATCTTTGGGAAAGTTTTATTCCATTTGGACTCCGTTTGATATTCCTTTTCTGAAAACTCAAAAACAAGGAAAAAACAGAAACTGGCACTGGGCTCTAGGTTAATAAGTTAGTCCCAAAATAATATAAAATGGCATATTAATGCATATAAAACATCCAAAGTTGATAATATAATAGCATGAAAAAAAATTTATAGATACGTTGGAGATGTATCAACCGGCACCCCCATATCCATCCCAAATAAGGGGCGGATATGGGGGCGCCCGGGCACGCCCGCCACGTCGGACCCGTCCCATGCTGGCCCACCCAACCCCACATATATTCGTCCCCATCCGGTCGCCGGAGCAAACCCTAGCCACTTCACTCCACTCCCCTCCCCTCTGCCACCCAAGCTCGTCTCTGTGAGTTTTGACCGTCTCCGACATGACAGGCAGCGGATCGGACTCCGACCACACTGGATCCATCGACTGGGGTGTCATCCCGTGCTGGTTGGAGGAGGCAATGGCAGTCTGCATTGCGCTCCGCTGCTCCAGGGAGGATAGCGCCCGGCCGACAGACGGATCCGTCCGCCACGACGCTGTAGCGTCGGCTCACCAGGCGCTCGGGTCCTCTGGTGCTGGATCCTCGCGGTCCCGACGGGAACACCTCTCCCTCCCCATACCGGTCGGGCAGAGTATGAGTCCCATCGGGAACGGGCGGGCCACCCTGGGAAAGAAAGGATAAGGGCCACCGAGGCCCGTATCGAGGCGGAAATGGTTGCGGCGGAGGCAGCTGATGCGGCGGCACGGGCGGCCGTAGAGGAGGAAGCCATCCGCGCCCACATTGTGAAGAAACGACAACGGAGGAAGATGCACGCCCTCGTCCGAGAGCAGAATCGGGCGGTCTGTGCCATGGTCGGATTGCCACCAAAGGAGGAGAAGGAAGACAACTAGGGTGAGGACAACTCCGGCGACGAGCAGATCCGGCTCGATCCGTACTGCGTCTTTGACCGGTACTTCCGCGAGAAGGACGTGAAGGGCGTCATGAAGGGCAAGGGCAGCCGTGGATGAACTCCGCCATAGCCAAACATGCTAGATTTTGGTAGCCCGATGGCATATAGTTTAGTAGTGATGGAGTAGCCAAACAATGTGTGTGCATCGACATAGTTGCATGGGTTTGTATGAATTTGAGATATGGTAATTTAGGTGTCTGGATGTGAACGCCATTATTTGAGGGATGACCGGTCAGTGCACGCGAACGCCCCCGGACGCGTCCACAGGCGTTTGAGGGGCCGGATTTGCCAAGTTTGGCTGTAGATACTCTAACCACCTCCATATAATCTGACTGGATCATCACCTTCTGGCATCCCAGTTGATTTGGTAGATGAATTCCTTGTAAATAAGCACCAGGACAGCCGGTTC
The DNA here is from genome assembly GCA_902687465.1 of Secale cereale. Taxonomy (NCBI): domain Eukaryota; kingdom Viridiplantae; phylum Streptophyta; class Magnoliopsida; order Poales; family Poaceae; genus Secale; species Secale cereale. Next base: position 164,425,103 of record LR738711.1, on the reverse strand, counting down.
CACTTCATGATTAATTCGTTCCAAACAGTTTCTTTTGACGGGATTTCATTCCAAACAAGTTGCACATCTACTCCCTTTGTTCTTAAATATAAGTCTTTCTAGAGATTCCAAGAAGTGACTACATACGAAGCAAAATGAGTGAATCTACCCTTTAAAATACGTCTACATACATCCATATGTTGTAGTCAATTTGAAATGTCTAAATATACTTATATTTGGGAACAGAGGGAGTATTTCGTTTTTAGCTTCCATGCATATCCTATTTTCCTACTCCCTCCTTTGGACTTGTACTTACTTATCACAGAAATGGATAAAAATAAATATATTAGAATAAAAATATTTCTATATACATCCATTTCTCCAACCAAGTATTTTCAGACGGAGGGAGTATTTGTGTGATCGAGTGTCACACCAGCCACAGTGTGACTGTCAAGTAGGCCCAGAGCCTAGCGTGTAGGAGAAAGTGTGGTGTAGTTGACCGGTGGGTCACAGGGTCTGGAGTGCGTGTGTGAGTTGGCCACGAGCCAGGCGTGTCTGGACTTAACCCTGAAGGCGATCCCGAGATCGACATGTTGTATGAATTGAACTGTGTTATCACATCCCCTTTTCTCTCGTTCCTCACCTTCTTCTCCAAGTCCTCACCTCTTTTTGGTCCGATCCCCTCTCCAACCTACTCCGACCTGCTCAGATCTGGACAGGGGTGTTACAGTTGGTAATCAGAGCCATCGATTCCTCCGGGAAAATTTTCTCCGCTGCATCTCAAACTCTCTTGGCCTTGATCTGTAAAATCTCACCACCGCGGGTGTGGACTTGCCTCGGTGAGACCACCCAAAATCCTCGGTGGGGTTGGATCGGTTCGGAGCAAGAGCGACGGTGCCATCGAAGCCCTCCGCGCAGACCCGACAGCTCCTGTCCGCGATGGACGAGAACACTAGCACCCTCAAGTCCCTCCTGGAATCAATTGTCACACGCCGCGATGAACAGAATCTCGACAACGACAAACGGCTCGAGGCCCAGGTCGCCTTCAACACCCAGGTATCCTAGGATTTGCGCAACCTCAGCGAACAAATCGACCTTACGCATGCCGATGTCGACGAAGCATGCAAGTCCATGGAGCGCCCCCGTCTCCGCACGGATCCGACACTGTTTTCAACCCGTCGCCACCGCTACCATTGCGTCCCGCGCCTGCGCCGCATCACCAAGGCCCACCGCCTTCTCCTCATCTGGCCGACGAGCGCCCACCCCTACTGGTTCAACCGGCCGCGCCCGCGCCGGCCGTCACCCAGACACACATGGGGGCGATGACACCTCATCCCCAACAGCAGCCAGACTTCAACCACCGTCCTCTGCAAGCCGGCAATGCCTACATCAAGCCACCGAAACATGACTTCCCCGTTTCAGTGGTAGTGCACCTTATCTCTGGTTGGACTGTTGCCGTGCTTACTTCGATCTCTACAGAGTGCCTACACACAACTGGGTGACTACGCCTACCTTGTACATTGAAGGGCAGGCGGCACACTGGCTTCATGCATTTCGCCAAGTCCACCAAGGGTTGACGTGGGAAGCCTTTTGCGCATCGATTACAGAGGAGTTTGGTGTCGATGAATTCGAGCTCAAAATGCACAAATTACTTCAGTTGCGCTAGAACAACACTGTGGCAGAGTACAGGCAGATGTTCGACAACCACATGTACCATCTCTTGGCAGTAGATCCATCTTTGAGTCCCAAGTTTTTCATCACCCAGTTCCTACTGGTTCACAAGGACGAGATTTGAGCGGCTATTCGTCTCCAGTCACCCACTAGTATCACCCGGGCATCCATTTTGGCTCGAATTCAAGAGGAAGAGCTGGGTATGCCGAGAGCGCGCCCATGCCCAACACCTGCAGGCCGACCACCATCACTCCCGGTTCCTGCACCACCACGCCCGGTGGCTGCGGCATGGCCCCAGGGCGACGAGTTTGCTCGGGAACGTTAGCTCAAGGACTTTCGGTGTGCAAACGGACTGTGTTTCAAATGTGGTGACCGCTATTCCAGGGAGCATCGGTGCAACACTCAGGCCCAGCTTCTCACAATTCAAGTGGGCAACTATGGGGAACTCCTCTCCGATGATGCCATCCATGCATTGGAACTACTGGACGAACCAGTGGCTGCTGCAGCACCACCGGAGTGCTGCATGCTCTCGGTGCACGCTCTGGATGGCTCTGACGCACCCAGCACCATCCGTCTTTGTGCTCTAGTGGGTAATCAAGTAATGCTGCTGCCGCTTGACTCTGGGAGCACACACAGTTTTGTGAACAAGGCATTCGTGGAACGAGTGGGTGCTGCTACTCAAGAAATGCCAGCCGTGGAAGTGCAGGTAGCAAATGGGGATCACCTGACCAGCTCTTGCCTATTACCAGATCTCAAATGGTGGATGCATGGGCACACCTTTTCGACGTTGATGCGCGAGCTGGAAATAGGGGCATACGATGGAATTTTGGGCATGGACTGGCTTGCTCAATACAGTCCAGTGATTTGTCCCTGGCAGGAAAAGCATATCACCTTCGTCCACGACGGAGAGCAAGTCACTTTATAGGGTGTTCGTCCCAAAGAGCAACCAACTATTATCTCTGTTGAGCCTGAAGAATTGAGCAAGATGATTGCATGCAACGATGTGTGGGCCATGGCTCTGTTGGACGCGTGCCCAGCCGAGGTCAAACGACGCACACCCTCGTTGACACCAATCAGTGACCTGCTCGATGAGTTTGCCGACGTCTTTGCCGCACCCAAGGGACTACCACCGCACTGTTAATATGACCATGCCGTCACCCTGGTGGATGGTGCGTGCCCCGCAAACACGCGGCCGTACCGGTACTCGCCGGTGCAAAAGGATGAGATTGAGAGGTAGGTTCGCAAGATGCTGGACTCGGGGGTGATCACGCACAGTGTAAGCCCCTATGTGGCACCGGTCCTCCTTGTCAAAAAGATGTATGGTACGTGGCGCTTCTGTGTAGACTACCGGCGGCTCAACGACAACACCATCAAGAACAAATTCCCGTTGCCGATCATGGACGAGTTACTTGATGAACTAGCACGTGCCGCGTATTTCTCCAAGCTGGATCTCCGCTCCGATTATCATCAAATACGGATGCTGGAGGCAGATGAAGCCAAGACAGTGTTCAAGACTCACCATGGCCATTTCCAATTTTGCGCCATGCCATTCGGGCTGACCAACGCCCCGGCAACCTTCCAGTGCCTAGTGAATGCGATCTTCGAAGCACACATACGCAAGTTTGTGATCATCTTCCTCAACGACATCTTGGTTTTCAATGAGACACTAGAGGAGCATGTGCAACATGTGCGAATAGTCCTGGAGCTTCTTCGGGAGCATCAATTATACGCCAAGCTTTCCAAATGCTCGTTTGCCCAAGATCACATTGATTACCTTGGGCATGTCATCTCCAAGGATGGGGTGGCAACGGACAGCGACAAGACACAAGCCATGATGAACTGGCCTACGCCAAAAAATGCCACCGAGCTCCGAGGATTCCTGGGTCTCACGGGCTATTATCGCAAATTCGTCCCACGCTATGGGATCATCGCCAAGCCTCTGACCCAGCGGCTCACTAAGAAGGGGTTTCAGTGGACAGAGCAGGCGCAGCTCGCGTTTGACACGCTCAAGCAGACCATGGTGACCACAACCGTTCTTGCTCCACCCAACTTCGACAAGCCGTTCTTGATCGAGACTGACGCCTGTGACGCAGGCATCGGCGCCATTCTTGTTCAAGAAGGCCATCCAATCGCCTATTACAGCAAAGCCTTGGGCATCAAAAACCAGAAATTGTCGACATATGAAAAGGAATTCCTTGCCGTTATGATGGCAGTGGACAAGTGGCGCTCCTAGCTCCAACGGGACCCCTTCACCATTCTCACAGATCACAAGAGTTTGTGCACATTGGGAGATCAACAACTGGAAACAGATGTACAACGTCGGCCAATGTCCAAATTGGTTGGCTTGCAGTTCCACTCCCAATACAAGCGCGGCGTTGATAACGGCGCGGCTGATGCCTTGTCCCGCGTCGGCACACACTTTGAGGCGGCTGCTCTCTCTCTCAGACAACCAGCCTGGGTGCAGGAAGTGGCAAATTCATACAAGATAGACCAAGACGCTCAAGACTTGCTGCAACAACTCGCCGTGCATAGCCCGGATGATGATGGATTCGAGCTGCACCATGGACTGATCCGCCATCATGGGCGCCTCTGGATTGGCAACAACACCGCCCTGCGCACTAAGCTGATCAGTGCTATGCACGATAGTGCAGTGGGCGGCCACTCTCGTGCATCTGCAACTTACCACCGCATCAAGAAATGCTTTGCATGGAAAGGCTTGAAATCGGCAGTGGATGAATACGTGCGCTAGTGCACTGTGTGCCTGCAAGCGAAACATGAACTTCAGAAACATGCTGGCAAATTGGCACCTTTACCCATCCCAACAACACCTTGGCAAGATCTGAGGATGGATTTCGTCGAAGGATTTCCCAAATCTGAGGGCTATGATGCGATTATGGTGGTCGTGGATCGATTCACGAAGTTCGCGCATTTCGTGCCGCTCCGTCACCCCTTCACAGCGGCGTAGGTGGCCAAAACTTTTTGGGACAACATAGTTAAACTCCATGGGGTGCCAGCCTCAATTGTGCCTGATCGAGATAAGGTCTTCACCAGCGCTCTCTGGCGTGAGCTGCTCGCTGGCGCATGTACTAAGTTGTTGTACTCAACTGCCTACCACCCTCGGACGGACGATCAGAGTGAGCGCATCAACTAGTGCATGGAAATGTACTTACGGTGTGTGGTTCACGACACACCGCGATAGTGGCGCAAATGGCTCCCCTCAGCAGAATTCTGGTACAACTCTTCATATCATGCCTCTCTGTGTTGTTCTCCTTTCAAAGCGCTATATGGGGTGGAAGCTAATATGGGCAGCATGGGAGCTTGGCAACGCAACATACCCCTCCCACCATGCCGGACGGCGAGGAATGGGACTGGGCAGTGCATACAGACAACCTGCGGGCGCAGCTGGAACGCGCCCAGAAGAGGTTCAAGAAATATGCAGACATCAACAGGACTGGACGTTCCTTTCAGATTGGGGAGCAAGTGCTTCTAAAACTGCAACCTCGGGTTCAGAAATCAGTGGCGAGCAGGCCTTGTGCAAAATTGGCCTACAAGTTCTTCGGCCCCTTCAAGATCTTGGACAAGATTGGGAACCTGGCATACAGGTTGGACTTCCCCAAGACAGCCGGATACATCCAGTCTTCCATATATCCCAGCTGAAACCATTCACTCCAAACTACTCGCCAGTGTTCTCTAAACTTCCCAGCATAGTGGACCTCACGACAGTTGATACTACACATGTGGCTATCTTGGAAAGGCGGATGATGAAACCAGGCAATGCTTCCGTGGTTCAGCTCCATGTGCAGTGGGACAAACCAGCAACAACGATGACATGGGAGGATTACGACGTTCTCCATCGACGCTTTCCAGCTGCTCCAATCCGGAACCAACAAGACTCGAGGGAGGACGCTCGTTCTGAAGACGGAGAGAGTGTCACACCAGCCACGGCGTGACTGTCAAGTAGGCCCAAAGCCTAGCGTGTAGGAGAAAGTGTGGTGTAGTTGACCAGTGGGTCACGGGGTCGGGAGTGCGTGTGTTAGTTGGCCACGGGCCAGGCGTGTCTGTACTTAACCCTGAAGGCGATCCCGAGATCGACAGGCTGTATGAATTGAACTGTGTTATCTCATCCCCTTTTCTCTCGTTCCTCACCTTCTTCTCCAAGTCCTCACCTCTCTCTGATCTGATCCCCTCTCCAACCTACTCCGATCTGCTCAGATCCAGACAGGGTGTTACATCGAGTTGTCAAAGAAATGGATAAAAATGAATGTCTCTAGAATAAAAATATGTGTAGATACATCCATTTACCCAAACAAGTACTTTCTCCGTCCGAAAATACTTGTCATCAAAATGGATAAAAAGGGATGTATCTAAAATTAAAATACATATAGATACATTCCCTTTTATTCATTTTGATAACAAGTATTTCCGGATGGAGGGAGTACTTATTTCTCAAACAAGTATCCATTTCTCCAGTGATGAAGCACTATGATGATTGCAATATCGCATAGATGTACTTGTACAGTGCAGGCGTAAAACCCTTGTAGAAGCTGCCGAAATTCAACAGGGTATACGTCAGCAAGGCATGAAGACTGACAGCGTGGTTCAACAATCAAGAATCAACGTCATCAGACATCGGTGTTAAAAGCTAATTTCTTCTTCTCATTTCTCAATCAATACAGATGACATTTATGTTCACAAATCGCTGTCACGCATCTTTCTCTCCAGCTGCTTTCTTTGACAAATTCGACAAGGTGATTAAATCTGGACCGTTCTTTGTACCAATACAACCGGCACAGCCCACAGGATTGTATTCAGCAAGCACAACAGGCCTCCATGCACAAAAAACAAGTATGACAGGCCACACAATCGTTACCACATCAGATCTACAGCTATGTTATTCACGCGGAACACATCTGTGCTAGTCATACAGCCCCTCTTGCTCCCAGATGTCCACGAGGAAATCAACCATCTCCTGCAAAACAATCATCGTCTAGGTTTAACCACGTGCCTTACAAGGAAGGGTAAAATAAACCGATTTAGATCATGATTTTCAGATCAACTAAACTGATTTAGATCTTACATGTAGAGGGATGGGCTGAGGGAATGGCTTGTTTGATCCAAGCAAACTCTCATATGCTGCATTCCAACTGCATAAACAAATGGTTTGTGTGAGCAGGAAGATTCAGAGTGTTAGGAATAAGCAACTTGTATTCCCATGAGGCCATAGGCCGATATATATATACATGTACAGGTGGAACATATGCAGGAAACCCCTTATACAACGGGATAAATACAAAGGGGTACATGACTTATATTATAACTCTAACACAGAGTACATCATACTAGTCTAAGATTTGTTAGATATATGATTACAGAATGTTCTTCAGATAAAATTCTAACCTGGTGTCGATTTGAACAAGAAAAAAAGAGCAAGAACAGGCATCCCATATATTTACATTTTTGCGTCTAAGTATCTAAGTTGGTTTTAAACATCTCCTGGAAGATATTATTTGTCACTGATTATTTCTTCCTAATACTGTTGTCATTGATTCCAATAGATACTTTGTTTGTTGCTTGTAGGACTCTAGAACTACACAACTCTAGAGACAGAAACTAAGCTTCTCTACCACATTATTGATCTACTACTATACAACCAAAGAAATTCAGAGATCAACAAGAAAATGCAGCAGTAATGTGCTCTATCACTTCAGACAATCACAATGATTTTAGAAGGGAGCAGAATCATAATAGACTGCACAGGGTCCCGGTACCAGAAATGCATATAGGACTGGATAAGAGAAGTGACAAGCTTTATGATAGAGCTAGCACCATTAAGAGCAAAATGTAACCCAATATGGGCAGTACTATCCAAACCGTCTTAATAAAAAAAGGTGTTAAAAATAACTCAGATTTACCAACTTCAGTCGAAGAAAGGGTGTGAATAAGCACAACTAAGCACAAAAGTATGAACGATGCAAACGAACTGTTGATCAAAATCAGAGAAAAAGATGTACATGCATATTATTCAGTTGAATTATGTAATGCTTTTTGTCTTCCCTTTCTTCAACATATGAATCGGACATTCCATTACATACCTCAACACTGGTTCCTGGACCTGCTTCACCACAGGTTGTTGCCTTAACCTTGTATTCTCAGTCCACTCATCCCTAGTTTGTTGCCAAAGAGAAAAACCTGCAACGTATTTCCATCTAGTCAGATTATCATGTCCACTAAGACTCTTAACAGGCAGACATGTGACGATTCATTCAATCCTCCATTAGAAAAGAATGACAATTGGACTTTCTATTTCCCACTTGCTGCTCAGAAAAAAAAATCAGCAACGGTTTCCCAGTAGAAATTCGTTACAGTCCAAAATTGATAGAAAAATATGGAAGACGTCATGCAAAATAAAGTATGAACTTGAAGCTCCCAAACAAATGCTCTGCCGAAACTCTAGCTCGCATATGGAAAGAAAGTGAATTCCTACAACTGAACCAAACAAGTGTGAACTCAAATTTCCTAACAAACTTTCTTTCTTAGAACCACAACAACTAAGACAAAATAGTAAACAATTGCATTGGTCTTGATAAAAGACCATAGGTAACCGAGTACCAAATAAAATTTGAGAGGCTAACACTGTTAGGTGTGAACAGTGTTATTATGTATTGTATCTTTCTAACGTGCTATCAAGCTAATATATCGGCAATTTAAGATGGGACTGAAACAAAAACGTAGGCATTTTCCACAATTAACATGGCAATAGCTGCTGAATATGCCTAAAGGCTGGAGATTCGGCCAAAATCAAGTTTTATGTTTGCAAAGTTATCTGGAAAATGCGTACATGTGGTGAAACACTCCTGCTGAGCGCACATATGCTAGTTGAAAAAGGAATTACCATGATTAGCAGAGTCGCCCAGGTTATGACTGCTTCCCACTCCATGCAGATCAAGGTCCCAAGAGGATGTGTTGTATGGCGCTCGTAGGTCCGCCGGATCAACCTCGATGGTGGTCGTACTCCAAAATTCCTCTGCCACCGTGGGATTCTGGGCATGGGCTATTAAGCTCTTGGAAAGATCGCCTACGTGTTTTGCGGCCTTCTCACAGCATCCCAAACAGCCTCTGCTCTGTTTGCAAGGAGTTTTTACATATCGACGATTAGCATAGAATCACTCACCAAATCAACAGGCACACACACTGACACACAGCAAAAGGAAGTGGTAATCCAGGCAGCCACAGCGGGCTCAATTTTCACAGGGTATAGATGATGAGATCAAGCACCATAACATTAACCGCATGTAGCCTACCAGCTATGCCACTCGAGATACTGCATGAGAAAAACTACCAGCACAGGTACGACACGAGCAAACACTAGAGAGTAATCGGGGCAGGAGAATGAGAATGACGATGCTCTGGACGGGCATGAATCTGAATGAAGTTAAGCGGATGCGGAGGAAGGAGGGGCGAACGGTAGGGGAGCCCACCCGGAGCAGATGAAGATGCAGGCGGAGGAGAGCAGCTGCGGGATGGCGCGCCAGTCCCAGCCGGGGCCCAGTTCGACGTCCCAGTCCCCGACCCTCGCCGCCGATCCGCCGCCGCGTGCCGACGCCATGGCGCCCGGCCACTCCGCTCCGGCTGGAATTGGAGTGTGAATGGGAACGGAATCGGATCGGATTCCAGCGAGCCACCGACCGCGGCGATTTATGATGGGATGGGCGCGGATTGGGATAAGGGAGGGGGGAGGAGGGGGGCCCTGGGTGGGGTGGGGGCTGGTGGGGTTGACGAAGAAGAGTGCACGGATGGATGACGATGATGCGATTCGACAGTGCGTTGTGCTTTGGAGTTTTGCCTCCTCGCTTTCGGCCGACCATTCCATTTCCGTGGCACGTCGCGATTTCCACTTGGCCCGCCTCTTCGACCTATTGGACCGACTGCCCTCTCTCATAAATACAAGAAAACAAAAGGCAAAGAACAAAGTGGGTAAAGCCATGATCCCTTTTGCCATCCAGCCTCGAGATTCAAGAGATTTTTTTCGCGTGGCAACTATTTTCTTACCAGTTTTTCTAAGAAAGATATGAACCTCAAACGCACATAACCATGATTTATAAAAAAGCATGCAAAGCATGAACCAAGGAGATCGGCTTTACAAAAACGAACTGAGCGTAACTCGGATGGTTAGATTCTCTGTGGTCGCATTAATGTTCTGCCAAGGGTTCAAATCCTAGACTTGGCGACTATCTAGTGTGAAATTATACAAAAAAAACGGTGTATTCAATGTTAAGTCACCGTATCACTTGTGTATAGCGATGAAGAAGGTGAGGACTGGACAGCCAGAACCCTCTAGCGCGATGAATAAACACAAGGGCTACCTAGCGTTATGGGATACCAACGCGCCGGTCGAGGCGAATATCCATGTTTGGCGAATGATTAGAAATGGTTTGGCAGGGGGTGCGGAGCTCTATCGTCGTCATATTAAATCTGGCGTTTTTTGTGTTGCTTGCGGGAGAGAAGAAACAATTTTTCATATATTTTGGGTTTGTCAACATTCAAGCTCGACATTACTAAAGCATTCGACTCGCTGGCGTGGCCGTTTCTGTTCGAGGTGTTGAGAGCCAAGGGCTTCTCGGACCGATGGATCTCTTGGATTGCGATCTTTCTCACCACCGCCAGCTCGAGAGTGTTAGTGAACGGATTTGCTGGCGGTAAGTTCATGCACGCTAAAGGTCTGAGACAAGGGGACTCGATATCCCCCTTGTTGTTTGTCATTGCCATGGACGTGCTCACGGCAATCATCACCAAGGCGCATGGGGCACGAGTGCTTAGTACCATTAACGGATGTAGCCCAATGCAGCGCATGTCACTTTATGCAGACGATGTGGTGCTCTTCATAAAACCAACTTGGCCAGATCTCATGTGCATCAAGGATATCCTTGCCATTTTCGGAGTGGCATCCGGGCTCAAAGTAAACTTCTCCAAATCCGCGGCTATCTTAATCAGAGCGGAGAATGAGGACGTACAACTTGTTCAGTCGGCCCTGCCATGGAAAATAGACACTTTCCCATGCAAATATCTTGGACTCCAGCTTAGCATCAAGCAACTCAAAAGGTCGGAATGGCAGCCGATTGTTCACACGGCTCTCCATATACTGCCAGGATGGCAAAGGGGCCTCGTGACAAGGCCGGGGAGGCTAATTCTTGTCAATCAAGTAATGAGGGCGCGCGCTACACATCACCTAATGATTGCGGAAGCGCCTAAATGGGCTCTAGAGAGAGTGGACAAAGGTTGCCGTGCTTTTTTCTGGGCCGGAACCGAGGCGGTGAACGGAGGTAAATGCGTCGTCTCCTGGGCTAGAGTGTGTAGGCCCAAACACTTCGGAGGCTTGGGTATTATGGATCTGCAGAAGCACGGTATCGCCATAAGACTTAGATGGGAATGGTTGAGACGCGCTGATGATTCCCGGCCATGGCAAGGACCCAATCTAACCCCAGACAAAAAGGTGGATCAAGCTTTTCGGAGCCTAGTGAAATGGGATATCGGGTCGGGAGGAAAGGCCTTATTCTGGAAAGATCGATGGATCCATGGAGCAGCCATTGCAGACCTCGCCCCCTTGCTGGTGGCAAAGGTGCGGACTCAAGTGGCTAACAGGAAACTTGTACGAGATGCACTGAGCATGCACTCTTGGATGGACGACGTCGTAGGTGACCTTTGCACTGAGGGCCTTAGCCAGTTAATCGGCCTTTGGGAGATTCTCTTGGAAGTCCATTTGGATGATCAGGTCGAGGACCGACCCATCTGGGCTTGGAACACGTCTGGAGTATACACTGCATCATCTGCTTACAAGATGCTATGCGAAGGAGGAGTTAGATTCCATTGCTTCAGAGCCATATGGAAATGTTGGGCACTACTCACATGCAATCTTTTCATGTGGCTAGCCGTACAATATCGCTTGTGGACCTCGGACAGGAGAACCAGGCATGGACTTCAAGACCAAACCTCTAAATGCTACATGTGCGATCAGGAAGAGGATACGGTTGACCACATCTTGTTACAGTGCGTGTTCTCGCGGCAAGTGTGGTCACACAGCTTGACTAGGATGGGTTTGATGGCAGACATTTGCCCAAACTATGACTCAAGATTGGTGCAGTGGTGGACGGATACGAGAAAGCGTATAGAGAAGCAGTCTCGGAAAGGTTTTGACACCTTCGTGATGTTAAGTTGCTGGACGTTATGGAAGCAAAGGAATGCGAGGGTCTTTGGCACGGGCATGATCAAGAATGAGTGGGATACTGTAGGTTTAATCTTTGATGATCTCAGGACTTGGGCCAGAGCAGGAGCTTTCAGAGGACAAACGATAGTAGAGTAGTCGAGTATAGCTAGGGAGTGGTGTGGAGGCTGTGTTAGGGTCGATCTGTGACCCCTAGCTAGCATTATGTAATCTCTTGTACATATTATTCTATCTTCTATAAAGCTAAGGTACGCCATTGGCGTACCCTCGAAATAAAAACATTCCACCCAATTTTGGCAGATGTTGTGCTCGGAAAAGGGCGTCTCGGCCGCCTCCCCACCGATCCTGATGGACTCCCAGAGTGCTCTGTCTTGCTGGTTGCTGGAGTGGTTCCCGGGGGCGGGCGACGACAAGAAGGAAGCAACGGTGCACGCTGTCTATGATATCTAGTTGGCTCGAAATGAGGCGAGGGACGGAAGAAGAATCGCTCCTCCACATGAAATATTAGAGTGTGTGTGTGTGTGTGTGTGTGCGCGCGCGCTTATATGGCGAAATGCTCATGTGGCAAAGGCGCGACAGGACAAGCCCACTATCAACCAGATATGGAAACCGCCTGACGAGGTTGGGTCAAGGTCAATTCTGGAGCGGCGGCAAAGTACAGGGACAAGGGTGGCGGAGGTGCAGTCCTGCGGGATCATCATGGGGCGCTCCTAGTGTCTGGTTGTCAAGTTTTTCATCACCGGGTTGATCCGGAAACTGTTGAGATCTTGGCTTGTAGGGAGGCCCTGAAGCTTGTTGTGGACAGAGGGGTCGACAAAGTCCATGTGGAGATGGATAATCAGGTCATGGTGCAGACGCTCAAGGACCCAAAAAGAAACATGGTTGTTTTTGGTCCGCGGATACAAGAGCTAAAGGAGGGGCTGCACACTTTTGATAGTTTTAGAGTAGAGTGGATTAGATGGTTTGCTAATGTTGTCGCGCATAAGTTAGCAAAAGTAGGTGTTGGCGATGAACTTTGAAAGGTTTGGCTTGGGGTTGCCCCAGACTTCATTCTTGATGTAATTTCGGATGACATTCCAAGCTACAACAGTTAAATAAAGCAGCAATGTTAACCCTCAAAACAAAAATCCTAGACTTGGCATCGGTGGTTGCATTTTCCTGGAGGTCTTCCAGCGATGTTCGTTTAGTGGGAGAAGACATTCTCGTTGACTACGATGACGTATGTGACAACTTTGTTAATCTCAAGATGATGTGTCGGCTTAGTTTTTTGGAGGTGCTCGTAGGGGCAGGGTGTGAGTGTCGTCATAGGGATGTATGTATGTGTGGACGAGGATTTGTGGTAGGCAAGTGCGGGGGCACTCAGGTCCTTGGTGCCAGCTTTTTCATTTTTGCTCATGAGTTTCAAAATTCTACTATATTTTTCACAACAAATTCAAATTAAGTTATGTTTTCATATTCGTGTTTCTCGTGACCGACGCTTTGGAATAAGATCCTTTTTTAATATATTTAGACGACTTTAAAAAAAGTAAGTCTCGAATGTTGGAACTTAGTACAAGCAACCGATAGAAACCAATTATTTCGTGTCTACGACCGACAGAAGAATTGTTTAAAATTATATCTCTGAAACTAGTTGAAACTCTGCATTTTTAGATGCAAAACCCATAAGTTTCATCGTTGAAACTTAAAGCTTTTTGAGGGATTTTTTTTTATTGTGCCCTCGTGCAGGATTCAACTACTTTGTAAATCGTGAGGCAAATCGTGCGGGCGGCGGGTGAAAGGATCGATATGGTTGACTAGAGGGGGGGGTGAATAGGCAACTAACAATTTTTAGCTTTTCTTACCCAAATTAAACATAGCAACAATATAGGTTGTCTAGATATGCAACTAAGTGGACTGCCTATATGATGCAACAATAATAAGCACACAAGCAAGCAAGCTATGAAACACAACAAAAGCTTGCACAAGTAAAGGTAAGAGATAACCACAAGTGGAGCCGGTGGAGACGAGGATGTGTTACCGAAGTTCCTTTCATTTGAGAGGAAGTACGTCTCCGTTGGAGCGGTGTGGAGGCATAATGCTCCCCAAGAAGCCACTAGGGACATCGTATTCTCCTCACGCCCTCACACAATGTGAGGTGCCTTGATTACACTAGCGGTGCCCTTAAAGGCGGCGACCGAACCTTTACAAACAAGGTTGGGGCTATCTCCACAACTGAATTGGAGGCTCCCAACGACACCATGAAGCCTCACCACAATGGACTATGGCTCTGAGGTGACCTCAACCGTCTAGGGTGCTCAAACACCCCAAGAGTAACAAGATCCGCAAGGGATTAGTGGGGAGAATCAAATTTCTCTTGGTGGAAGTGTAGATCAATGCCTTCTCAACCAATCCCTAGGAAATCAACAAGTTTGATTGGCTAGGGAGAGAGATCGGGCGGAAATGGAGCTTTGAGCAACAATCGAGCTTGGGGAGGAAAGAGGTAAGTCTTCTTGGAGAAGTAGAATCCCCTTATATAGTGGAAGAACAAATCCAACCGTTATCCACTAACTCTGCCCGCGACATGCGGTACTACCGCAAGGCCATGCGGTACTACCGCAATGGGTGCGGTACTACCGCTCGCGCAGCAGGAGCCAGACGCGGCCCTGTTGCGTATAGCAACGAGCGGTAGTACTGCCGGGGCGGTACTACCGCACACCCTTTCGGTACTACCGCAAGGCAGGGTACAGTCTAGGCTGGGAAGAGCATGGACTAATAAAATTACATCTATGGCTACTTCCGCAGAGTTTCGATCGATGCAAAAACCCGGCACGGTACTACCACTCACCCGGAGCGGTACTACCGCGTAGGGTGTGGAAGTAAAAAATTACTTCCGCTCCTACTTCCACGCTAGCCACGACGCTCGGGCAGAGGCCATGGTACTACCGCAAACCTGGCACGGTACTACCGCAGCTACAGGGCGGTACTGCCGTGGGTCTGTGCGGTACTACCGCCCCCTTGAGCGGTACTACCACATGCCACAGGATTATTGTAGTATGTAGCCTCTGTCTTTGCAACGACAAGGCAAACAGTCGGTGCTCCAAAGAAGCGAGGGAAAGGTGGTGCAAATGGATAGATGTGTACGTGTTGATTCCACCCTAACCTTTCCGAAGCGGACCCCCTCTTCATAGTACGGCTTTCCTATGACTCAATTCCACTGAAAAGAAACAAAAGGAAACACCGTCTTCGATAGGCTCCGAGGGGTAGTGAATCGTCTTGTGCCTAGACATGAGATGTCTGAAAAGCTCAATGCACACGATTAGTCCGCAAATACATTGTCATCAATCACCAAAACCACTTAGGGAGAAATATGCCCTTACAATCCCCCCTTTTTGGTGGATTGATGACAGTATGGGATTTGCACATAGATATGAATAAGAACATAAGCAAACCCAACATGTATATAAAAAATATGCAAGCTCCCCCTAGATGTGTGCATTCTTAGATAGATGCTTTGGACTGCATGGCACACATACTAGGATCAACACTCTCCCTATATTTTATAAACAACACAATCCTTGCAACTAATAAGATGGCGCTACACATGGATGCAAGGAGAAGATCGTGAGTATAAAGAAAATGGGCACAATAAGGCATAAGCTCACAACCTACTAAATAGCCTAGACATTATGATAAGATAGGATAGAGTAGAGTGCATATGTCTCACACCATATGATAGTCGTTAGGTCTCACACACACGACGCAAACCAACATAAAGCAAACGAGGTTCAACAGAACGAAAGCAAAGCGACAAAGCGAAACAACACAACACAACACTCGCAAATCCTACACTCTCCCCCCTTTGGCATCAAGACACCAAAAAGGCAGAGAGGACACCTACGACATAAGTGATAGCTCAGGCTGAAGCGATCACTCGTCACGCTCCTCGTTGATCTCCTCCTTCTCCTCCTCAGATTCAGTCCACTTGTAGCCCTGCTTCACTATCCATTCATCCTCTGGGGTGATGTTCTTCTCAGATCCACTAGACACATTCTCGCCGAACATCCTCAAGATCTTCTCGTCACGCCGGCGAGCCTCCTTCTGAGCAACGTGTGACATGTACTGCCCCTTGGCCTGCATGAAGAATAGAGCCTTCATCTTGCTCTTCAACTTCTTAGCCCAAGAGGGCTCAAAAGAGGAAGGAGTGTATCCATCAAAGTTGTCCTCATCCGCTTCCTCCTCCTCGATCTCATCCTCATCCACATTCATCTGAGCAACCCCTGCCTCAGCACGGGTAGTGGTGTTGGACCATTGGCTCTTGATGCGGAGCTTGATGGGCTCATGACAAATCCAGTTGGGGGCCTCAAACTCATCATCAGGATAGAGCTTCTCCCAAGTCTTCGCGATCAAGTGAAACAGGTAAGGTCCATAGATGGGAACCTTACGGTTGAACACCGCACACCTTAGCTCACACCACATGATATGTGAGACATCAAGTGGTTGCATCTGAGCATGACGCGCCTCCTCACAAATGAGCATCATATCCACGAGATAGGCATGTACCTTATCCTTGTCACCAATGCGCGGGAATAGGGAGTTGTGGAAGATCCGATGCATGATGTCAAGGAAGGAGTTCAACACCCACGTCTTCTTGCCACTGGGAAGCGTCTTCTCAACATAGTAGGGATGAAGCTTATTCTTGTTGGCTGACTCAGGATTGGCATGAGGGCGAACACCAGCGGGCGTGTTGAGCCCCTCATCAGGAACCTGTAGCAAATCCATGAAGTCCTTCCACTTAGCAGTCATCCGTTGTCCATTGGTCATCCATGTCATGCTCTATTCCTCATCAGTATGGAAGTGGACCGAAGCAAAGAACTGGGCCACAATCTCAGGGTCAAAGTCCATGTGGAAAGTCATTAAGTGCTCAATGCCAAACTGCTCCACCAGGTCCAAAGCCTCAGCAAAATATGCCCAGTGTTGATCCTTCCTCATATGAACCATGTCAATCCAATGCACATCCACGTATATGTTCTGCTTGCCCTTGATCACATCCATAAAGATAAGACTCTGCTGCTTGGTCCAGAACAAATCATCCCCTCTGAAATGTGTGCGGGGATTCACATAGGGGTTGATCCTCCTCCTAGTGACAAACTCAGCCAATGGTATCTCATCCATGCCCATTGTTGGATCCTTGTTCTTGGTGGCGGTGGTCTTGGTTCTACGTTGGGGGCCATTGGAGACCTAAGGAGCATCCTCTTGGTTGCGCAGGCGCTTCGATCCTGTGTCATGGCTGGGATTCAAGCGACGGACATTGGAACCGGAGCCACCACCTATGACACAAAACACAAGAACATGCAAGAGAAGCAAGAAGGATCAATGCAAATACCACAGCAAAAACATACGAAACATGTAGAAATAACATTGAGTAGTGGCCACGAGGAAGGTTTGAAGTCAACGGTAGTACTGCTCCATGGTGCGGGACTAAAATTTTACTCCTGCTCTAGCCGCGGTAGTACCGCGCCGGGACAACACGATAGTACCGTGCCTAGAGCGGAAGTAAATTTTTACTTCCGTGCCGCGCCGGAGGAGCGGTAGTATCGTACGAGGCGAATGCGGCTAGAGCGGTAGTACCACACGGGAGGTGTGGTAGTACCGCTTGGGGTCAGATCCGAAATGGACCCGATCAAGGTTTGGCCGCAATAATGGAGTGGTACTACGGTTGATCAAAACTACCGAGTAGCAATATACCAAATAGCATATCTACTGCAATACTACTCTCCTACACCCTACTCTTGCAAAGATTTGGCCTAAAATCTCAAGAACAACATGCATCTCCCAAAACCTAGAGACAAACCAACGAAGAAAAAAGAGGGGCAAAAAGAGAGGGATTTGGGGAGAAACCTTGTTCCATGGCAAGAGGGCGAGGTGGGGAACGATCCCACCGGTCGGAATGCGAGGAGAGTGGCCGGAGATAGAGATCCGGCGAGGTCCTCCGGCACCGTTCTTGGGCAGGAGAGAGAGACGACGCGGGGAAAAGGAGTTGAATGGGCATGGGGGAGTTGGAACTCCCCCTGCCCGCTCTTGACCCCCACCCGCTCACGACGGCGTGGTAGTACCGCATGTCATCGCGGTAGTACGGCCCGATGAAAGGATCGAGATGGACCTAGAGGGGGGGAGGTGAATAGGTACAATTACAAATTTTAATTGTTACTTAGCAATTTTAGGCAATAATGCGGAATATGAAATTGATCCTAACAATTGCAAGTAAGATGCTAAGCAAGGTAAGCTAGTAACCCAAGTATGTAAGTAAGCTAGCGCAATAAGATACAAGTAAGAACCAAGAGACAAGTAACCACAAGTAGAAAGTTAGGGTTAGGAATAACCGCAACTTCGAGAGACGAGGATGTATGTCGATGTTCACTTCCTTAGAGGGAGGCTACGTCACCATTTAGAGAGGTGGGTGTTACCACGAAGTCACACCAACACCACGAAGGCTCACCCTATTCTCTCTTTGAGAAATCACTACTAAGGCGATTCCCAACCACTAGTGGTAGACCTTTAGGTGGCCTCCAAACCCTCACAAACTTTCCGGGGGTAATCACAACGTTTGATTCCTCTCCGAATGACTCCTACCGCCTAGGAGTCTCCAACCTCCAAGAGTAACAAGATCCAAGGGGAAAAGCTCAAGACTTGCTCAAATCACGATTTGCTTTGGTCACAAGAAGGAGAGGGAGAAGATCTTTCTTTTGATTGGAAAAACTCTTCAAAGCTCTCAGGAATCAAGCCGGGATCTAGGATTTCGCGTGTGAGCAAGAGAGAGGGAGCACCGGTGGTCTTGAAGCGTGTTTGAGTGGAGTGTTCAACCCTCTCTCGAAGAGGTAAGGTGCTATTTATACCACACACAGTTTAGAGCCGTTTGGACATAGGTTGACTTGCCTGGATGATCTGGAAGACCATCTGGATGATCTGGACATAGTCCGGATCATCTGACTGAAAGCCCGGATGCAAGTGGTAGCAGTAGAGCTGTGATGAGTTCGGACAGTCCGGAGGACACACAGGACGATCCGGACAGAGCTCGGATGATCCGGATGCTTGCCCAGATGATCCGGCTGTATACACAAGTTTATGTGAAGATAGGGTCAAGGTTACCCGGTGTAGCGACCACGATCCGAATGGACTGAAGTCTCTGTGTTTCAGTGTCATCCCTGGATCGGTAATGCTGACACACACAATACTTGAAGGATTTATAACAGAATGGCAATCACACACTTATTACATCGAATGTCTCCAAAGAGAACTTATTACATAAGTCTATGGCTTAAGGCCATCTAACAAAATAACAGCGGAAGGCTTGGAAGATAAGTGAGTCCATCAACTCCAACGGCATAGCTGAGTGCATGACAAACAACCTATAATGTCTTACTCCTCGTCTGAAAAGTCTGCAACGTAATATGTTGCAGCCCGAAACGGGTCAGCACATGGAATATGCTGGCAAGATAACACAGAAGATGCAAGTTACAGAAATAAAGGCTACACTATATGCATATTTGGCTGGTGGAGGCTCTAAGGTTAAAGTTTTTGCATAAAGCCAATTTTTTCCTACAACAAAGGAATAAATTTTATTTTAACTATCATGGTAGTTGAAACATCATTGAGAAGGAACCTCCAACTCAATCCCAAATTAAAGTAATCATTAACCCAACAAATTTAAATTTAGAGTGATGAGATCAACCAATAATTCAAGTACCAAATACTCAAGATGTCCATAACCGGGGACACGGCTAATCATGATCAGTTTGTACACTCTGCAGTTGTTTGTGTACTTTTCCCACAAGACTCGATCTCCTCCGTTGGATTTCTCGCACTGCATGGTGTTTGAGAAACGGATGACCGAGACACAGTCTTTCAGAAGCATTTACTCTTTACCCCGGGTGAACTCGTACACCTACTTTCCCCTACATCTGCTAGTCTACCACTGAAAGAGCTCACACAACTTACTCATACTATGCCAGAGCCCATAATGGCATTGTGGCTGCACACGGAAGTTTCTAGCATGAATAGTTTTATGATCCCTTTGAGCCTGGGTGGCATTCCATAGGAAAAATCACACGGAACCCCGGGATTTCCTAGGACAACACTGGATTCCCCAGGTGCCATGCAACCAATCCACCCAGATGTGTATTCAAGTAGCCACCTTAAGTTGAAGCATTAATTAACAACTCACATCTGTCATGGATTTCACTCAAACCCAAACCACGTCTATGAGCATAGCATGGCAACCTAAGCATAGCGTAGAGTAACTCCCAAGGGTTTGAAAATAATGCAGGTAATAGGTTCTACCTCAATCTACTTCCCAGTCCCACAAGTTATCAGATCCTACTCATGCAATGTGTGAGGGTTTGATCTAATGCATAAAAACTGGGTAATAAAAGGGTATGATCAAAGTGTTACTTGCCTTGCTGACGATTCGCAAAACCTAGAGACTCGTAGTAGCACGCTTCACAGTCTGGGTATTCTATCGCAAGCAAACAATAGCATACATAAGCAAACAAGCAATGATGCACAAACAAAACTCCAAAAGACTAGATCTTACCAGAAAGTTCAACTTAAGAACTCCGGTTTGCAAAAAGAATTAAATCGAAAGGAGCAACGAAACTCAAACTGCGAAAGAAACGAGCTCCGATTACTAATTTGATCTAGGGTCAATTTTACAGTAGCCAAAAATTTGTTCAAGTTGGTTAAACGGAAAGAGGGCGTCGAGACGAAGATCTGGGATTTTGAATCACCTGATTCCGACTCTCGAGCGAAAAGAAAAACGAAAAACAAGATCAGGGCAGAAATCACGATCGAAAATAATCGCGAATAAATACCCTGAAAAAGAAAACTGACGAATAGGCTAATGAACGAACGTTCGCAGTCTGCGGCTAACGGGCGAACAACGTTCGTTAAAATGAACGTACGGACGAACGTCCGCTAAATAACTAAACCGAAGAAAAACCGATCTAATCTAAAAAAACGAAAACTAGGGTTTTCTCGTAAAAAAAATGATCGGTTCTAAGAAAACCGACGGCGGTGGCGGCTACCTCGACGGCGGCGGACTCCAGCGAACGGCGGCGGCAGGGCGGCGGGATGCGGTGGCGGCGGGGCGGTGCAGCGGTGGCGGGGCGGCGGCGCGGCTCCCGAGGCGGCGGCGCTAGGGTTTGCATGGGGCGGGCTGGCACGCGGGTGGCTGCGCTTATAAAGGGCCCCCCCGGCTAGGGGAGTCCTAGTTGGGTACGGCCCGAAGGCGGTTCCCCCTTTTTTTTAAAAAAAAAACGAGTCCTGACGTAGCAAAACGGGCGAAAAAAATACTAAACGGAGTTAAAAAATTCCGAAATAAATTTTCACCGTCCTCTAGTAATATTTAGGACAAAGTGAACATTTTTCCCGGACCTAAATGTAATTTTGAAAAACGCGTATTTTTCCTATGCAAATAAAATCGCAGATAAATCCGAATAAATACCAAAAGTGATTTTAATATTTTCCTCCGATATTTCTGTTATTTTGGAGAAGTCATATTATCTCCGCTCATATATTTTGTTTAGAAATATTTTTAGGAGAGAAAAATAATTAAAACCAACGCTATCCTCGTACCGGTATTCGAGTGAACTCAAATACAAAACGGTAGAATTGCCAACTCTCTCCGTAGGTCCTTGAGTTGCTTAGAATTTTCGAGGATCGCCACGAACAAAAATGCAAAGAAATATGCAATGCAATGTGATCTATGTATAACATTCCAAATTGAAAATTTGGGATGTTACAAACCTACCCCCCTTAGAATGAATCTCGCCCTCGAGATTCGACTTGGCTAGAGAACAGGTGTGGGTGGTCCTTGCGTAGATCATCTTCTCGTTTCCAGGTGGCTTCTTCCTCGGTGTGGCGACTCCACTGAACTTTGCAAAACTTGAAAACCTTACTGCGGGTGACTCTGCTCGAAAATTCGAGAATCTTTACAGGATTCTCCTCATAAGTCAGATCACTATCCAACTGAATTGCTTCCAGGGGTACTGTGTCTCTAAGCGGGATATCGGCCATCTCCGCACGGCACTTCTTAAGCTGCGAAACATGAAACACGTCGTGCACTCCTGACAATCCTTCGGGCAACTCCAACTTGTAGGCAACCTCTCCCATGCGTTTCAAAACACGGTAAGGTCCCACAAATCTCGGGGCTAGTTTTCCTTTAACTTCGAAACGTTTAACTCCTCGCAGGGGTGATACTCTCAGGTACGCTATGTCTCAGATTTCGTAAGCTATCTCCTTGCGCTTCAAGTCTACGTAACTCTTCTGTCTGGACTGAGCTACCTTCAGTCTATCCCGAATCAGCTTAACCTTCTCTTCAGACTCTTTGATCAAGTCCGGTCCAAACAAACGTCGGTCTCCAACTTCATCCCACATTAGTGGCGTTCGGCATCTCCTTCCGTACAATGCTTTGAACGGTGCCATCTTCAAACTGGCCTGGTAACTGTTGTTCTACGAGAACTCAGCGTAGGGCAAATTATCATCCCAATTGGATCCATAATCTAGCGCACAAGCTCTCAACATGTCCTCCAAAATCTGGTTGACTCTCTCGGTCTGTCCATCTGTCTGTGGGTGAAATGTTGTACTAAATTCTAGCCTCGTTCCCAAAGTTTTGTGTAGCTGATGCCAAAACTTTGAGGTGAATTGTGTTCCTCTATCTGATACAATGGTCCTCGGAACTCCGTGCAGACATACGATCCTGGTCATGTATATCTTGGCCAACTTCGCACTGCTGTACGTGGTTTTTGACGGGGATAAAGTGGGCTAATTTGGTCAAATGATCCACTACTACCCAGATTGAATCATACCTGACTTGGTCCTGGGCAATCCGGTGATAAAATCCATGCCAAGGTTCTCCCACTTCCATTCGGGTACCGGCATAGCTATAGCAATCCTGCTGGCTTCTGATGCCCCGCCTTTACTCTGTGGCATACATCACATACGGCAACATACTCGGCAATATCCTTCTTCATTCCCGTCCACCAGAAACGTTCCTTCAAATCCAAATACATCTTGGTGTTTCCGGGGTGTATCGAGTATGGAGAATCATGTGCTTCCTGCAGTATCAACTTCCTGATCTCCGGGTTGTTGGGCACATAGATTCGATCCTCAAACCACAAGGTGTCGTGTTCATCTTCACGAAATCCTTTGGCTTTTCCTTCACTCATCCTTTTCTTTATCTCAGAAATCTCTTTGTCCTCCTTCTGGGCTTCGCGTATCTTTCCCAGAAATGTTGACTGAACCTCCAACATTGCAACGAAGCCTCTAGAAACTATCTCCAAACGAAGTTCCCTGAGATCTTCTGCTATCTCCTGGGCATTCCCCCTTTTACTAGGGTATTTGCATAACTCTTGCGGCTCAAAGCGTCTTCAACGACATTGGCCTTCCCTGGGTGATAGTGTAGCTTCATATCATAATCCTTTATAAGCTCCAACCATCTCCTTTGTCTGAGGTTCAACTCCTTCTGAGTGAAAATGTACTTCAAACTCTTGTGATCCGTATACACATCACAACGATTTCCAATAAGGAAATGTCTCCAGGTTTCCAGTGCGTGCACTACAGCTGCTAACTCTAGATCGTGCGTCGCATAATTCCACTCGTGCGGTCGCAGTTGATGGGATGCATAGGAAACAACTCTTCCATCCTGCATAAGCACTCCTCCAAGTCCTAAGCGTGAAGCATCATAGTATACTTGGAAATCCTTGCGTATATCTGGCAAGATCAGCACTGGGGCTGTCGTCAACCGTTTCTTCAACTCCTGGAAACTTTCTTCGCACTCCTCCGTCCAATCGAACTTTCTCTCCTTCTTCAACAATGTCGTCATTGGTTTAGCAATCTTGGAGAAATTTTCTATGAATCTCCGGTAATATCCCGCGAGTCCAAGAAAACTGCGGATCTCTTCAACTGAAGTGGGTGCCAACCATTCAGTGACTGCCTGCACTTTGACGGGGTCCACTGCTATACCTTCTCCTGATATAACATGCCCTAAGAATCCAACTTCCTTCAACCAAAACTCGCAGTTGCTAAACTTGGCATACAACTGATGTTCTCTGAGCTTCTCTAATACCAAACGCAAATGCTCTGCATGTTCCTCTTCATACTTCGAGTACACCAAAATATCATCAATGAATACCACGACGAACTTATCCAAGAACTCCATGAACACCTTATTCATCATACTCATGAAGTAGGCAGGGGCGTTAGTCAATCCAAATGACATAACCGTATACTCATATAGCCCGTACCTTGTGGTGAAGGCGGTCTTAGGTATATCCTTCTCTCGGATCTTTAACTGGTGGTATCCAGATCGTAGGTCGATCTTCGAGAATACTTTCACTCCCTGGAGTTGGTAGAACAAATCGTTGATCATCGGCAGCGGGTACTTATTCTTAATAGTCACTTCATTCAGTGCACGGTAATGAACGACCATTCTTAAAGATCCATCCTTCTTCTCGACCAAAAGCACTGGGGCTCCCCAAGGTGATGAACTTCGACGAATAAATCCTTTCTCCAATAACTCCTTAATCTGCTTCTTGATCTCCTCCAGATCATTCGCTCGCATCTGATACGGTCTCTTAGATATTGGTCCGGTGCCAGGCAACAGCTCAATCAAAAACTCAATATCTCTATCCGGTGGCATGCCTGGTAACTCCTCTGGAAACACATCCGGATAATCTTTTACTACCGGCACTTCCTCCTGAACAACTCCCGTGAGAGAATGTACTTGTGTCCTTATAGGCGAATGCCTAGATACATACTTAATCCTTTTTCCCTCCGGGGTGGTAAGCAAAATAGACTTGCTGGCACAATCGATGTTACCTCCATACTTCGATAGCCAATCCATACCTAATATCACGTCCAATCCTTGTGATTCCAAAACTATTAGGTCTGAGGGGAAAACATGTCGTCCAATGGTCAATGGCATCTGAAAACATCCTTGGTTTGCCATATATTCCGCTCCGGGTGAACTTACTATCATGGGGGCCATGAGGACTCTAGTGGAAAACTTATGTCTATTAACGAATCCCCTTGAAATGTATGAATGTGATGCACCAGTATCGAAGAGAACTACTGCGGTAAATGACTTAACCAAAAACTTACCGATCACCGCATCTGGTTGTTCTTCAACCTCCTCCACGGTCACGTGGTTCACTTGTACTTTGTTGAACGGGTTGGGCTTCTTCCCGACGCTTCCATTGCTATTCCCATTCTTAGCTTCAGGGCACTCCGTGGCATAGTGTCCATTCTTCCCGCACTTGAAACATGTGACGTGGCTCAAATCCCTCTTGGCGGGTGTGGACGGGGTAGAGCGATTCTGATTATTGTTTGCTCCATTCCTATTCCCATTCTTGGAGCCATTGTGGTTGTGGAAACTTCCTCCAGTGTGTGTGTGGCTTCCATGGTTATGGGTGTATCCTCCCGAATTCGGAGTGAATCGGGGCTTCTGCTGGGCTCCAGAATTATTCCTTCCTTGTCCATACTTCCTCTTGCGGCTCTCAATCTGCTGCTGCTTCCCTTCAATCATAAGAGCTTTATCTACCAACTCCTGGTAGTTGTTGAAAGTTGCCACCATCAACTGTACGCTCATCTCGTCATTCAGCCCTTCCATAAATCTCTCCTGCTTAGCGGCATCTGTGGCCACATCATCTAGGGCATCACGAGATAGGGTACTAAACTCATCTACGTACTAAGCCACAGTATGATTTCCTTGGCGCAAGTTGCGAAACTCCCGCTTCTTCATGCTCATAGCTCCAGTCAAGACATGGGCAGTACGGAAAGCTTGCTGAAACTGATCCCAAGTGACATTGGTTATAGGAAAGGTGGCTGTGTAATTCTCCCACCATGCTGCGGCTAGTCCAGACAACTGGTGTGCGGCAAATCGCACTTTCTCAGCATCCGAGCAATTTGCGGTGGTCAAATCCCTTCCAATCTTGCGCAGCCAATCATCAGCAACTATTGGTTCAATGCTTCTAGCAAACACCGGTGGTTCCAACCTTAAGAAACGTGTCAGGTTGTCCACGGGTGGTGGTGGTGGAGGGTTGTTGTTGTTGTTCTGGTTGTTCTAAGTGTTCTGGACAAGAAGATGCATCAAAGTGTTCTGCTGCTGGATCAACTGAGTGAGCTCAGGGGGAAACTCAAATCCGGGCTCACGTCTTGGAGGCATCTGATGGGTGTAGAGGGAAGAGATTAGAATAGAATTGAGGTCTAAGAGAAAATCACTACCCATATGCACATGAGACAAAAACAATCATATCACACCAATCAATTTCAAGCAAGGTCTTGCAAAGATCTAACTAATGTTATAAAGTGCTCTAAATACTACTTTGTGGGAAAAAACTACTAGTCATAGGGTGGTCATCAAAAAAATTGATCGGCGGAAGACTCCATGATGTCTGCTCCAGCTTCATCTTCATAGTCTTTGTCTTCACTATCATCGGGGTCTGAATCCGTGTCATCGATGATGATGTAATCTTCAGAATGAATCTCCTTGGGTTCTTCTTCCTCTTCTTCTCCTCCTGGTGCTGGATCTCCCATGAATACTCCTAGCTTCCTTGTCAAATCATCATTCTTCTCCACTAGTATCAACATCTCCTCGTATCCGTCACGAGTAGACTTGAGTTCTTCTTCTAGCTCCAAGTTCCTGGTTAGTGCCTTCTTCAAATCTATCATCCTAGCGCACATCTGGTGCTCCTGTCGTCGAATGTGCTGGTTTAACTCCTGGATGAACGCTGCAATGGACCTATCCTTCTTGGTGCTGATCATGTCCCAACCATCATCTCGACGTCCACAAATCTAGTAGATAGTGTCCTTCAGCTCCTGCTTGTAGACTTCTCCGATTCTTCCCATAGTGATGTGGGCTGCCATACTCTTGCCTAGGCTCCAGGTTAGTGCATCAAAATAAAACTCTATTGGCTTAGTGGATGGTGCGAAGGTTCTCCCGGGAATTTGAACTTGTATGCTCCATCGCTCCTCTTCTGGTAAAGTGGCGGTGTAGGTCCCGGTAAAGCTTGGTATTCCTATGTTCAGGTACCTAGTGACTTCCTTCAAGTGTCGTCCAAATGGTGTGTCTTCATCTGGTTGAGTGAACTTGTTCCTTGGGTCCACCATCCTAAAGAAGTAGAAAATGAAGAGGAGTCAGAAATGAGTAGAGAAGAGTGACATATGGTTTATCTTAGTGGTCGTGTCCTACATTCATCGTGTGCTCCGATACCATCCTGTAGCGACCACGATTCGAATGGACCGAAGTCTCTGTGTTTCAGTGTCATCCCTGGATAGGTAATGCTGACACACACAATACTTGAAGGATTTATAACAGAGTGGCAATCACACACTTATTACATCGAATGTCTCCAAAGAGAACCTATTACATAAGTCTATGGCTTAAGGCCATCTAACAAAATAACAGCGGAAGGCTTGGAAGATAAGTGAGTCCATCAACTCCAACGGCATAGCTGAATGCATGACAAACGACCTAGAACGTCTTACTCCTCGTCTAAAAAGTCTGCAACGTAATATGTTGCAGCCCGAAACGGGTCAGCACATGGAATATGCTGGCAAGATAACACAAAAGATGCAAGTAACAGAAATAAAGGCTACACTATATGCATATTTGGCTGGTGGAGGCTCTAAGGTTAAAGTTTTTGCATAAAGCCAATTTTTCCCTACAACAAAGGAATAAATTTTATTTTAACTATCATGGTAGTTGAAACATCATTGAGAAGGTACCTCCAACTCAATCCCAAATTAAAGTAATCATTAACCCAACAAATTTAAATTTAGAGTGATGAGATCAACCAATAATTCAAGTACCAAATACTCAAGATGTCCATAACCGGGGACACGACTAATTATGATCAGTTTGTACACTCTGCAGAGGTTTGTGCACTTTTCCCACAAGACTCGATCTCCTCCGTTAGATTTCTCGCACTTCATGGTGTTTGAGAAACGGATGACCGAGACACAGTCTTTCAGAAGCATTTACTCTTTACCCCGGGTGAACTCGTACACCTACTTTCCCCTACATCTGCTAGTCCACCACTGAAAGAGCTCACACAACTTACTCATACTATGCCAGAGCCCATAATGACATTGTGGCTGCACACGGAAGTTTCTAGCATGAATAGTTTTATGATCCCTTTGAGCCTGGGTGGCATTCCATAGGAAAAATCACAGGGAACCCCGGGATTTCCTAGGACAACACTGGATTCCCCAGGTGCCCTACAACCAATCCACCCAAATGTGTATTCAAGTAGCCACCTTAAGTTGAACCATTAATTAACAACTCACATCTGTCATGGATTTCACTCAAACCCAAACCACGTCTACGAGCATAGCATGGAAACCTAAGCATAGCGTAGAGTAACTCCCAAGGGTTCGAAAATAGTGCAGGTAATAGGTTCTACCTCAATCTACTTCCCAGTCCCACAAGTTATCAGATCCTAATCATGCAATGTGTGAGGGTTTGATCTAATGCATAAAAACTGGGTAATAAAAGGGTATGATCAAAGTGTTACTTGCCTTGCTGACGATTCGCAAAACCTAGAGACTCGTAGTAGCACGCTTCACAGTCCGGGTATTCTATCGCAAGCAAACAATAGCATACATAAGCAAACAAGCAATGATGAACAAACAAAACTTCAAAAGACTAGATCTAACCAGAAATTTCAACTTAAGAACTCCGGTTTGCAAAAAGAATCAAATCGAAAGAAGCAACGAAACTCAAACTGCGAAAGAAACGAGCTCCGATTACTAATTTGATCTAGGGTCAATTTTACAGTAGCCAAAACTTTGTTCAAGTTGGTTAAATGGAAAGAGAGCGTCGAGACGAAGATCTGGGATTTTGAATCACCTGATTCCGACTCTCGAGCGAAAAGAAAAACAAAAAACAAGATCGGGGCAGAAATCGCGATCGAAAATAATCGCGGATAAATACCCCGAAAAAGAAAACTGACGAACAGGCTAACGAATGAACGTTCGCAGTCTGCGGCTAACGGGTGAACAACGTTCGTTAAGACGAACGTACGGATGAACGTCTGCTAAATAACTAAACCGGAGAAAAATCGATCTAATCTAAAAAACGAAAACTAGGGTTTTCTCGAAAAAACCCGATCGGTTCTAAGAAAACCGACGGCGGCGGCGGCTACCTCGGTGGTGGCGGACTCTGGCGAACGGTGGCGGCGGGGCGGCGGGATGCGGCGGCGGCGGCGCGGGGCAGCGAGGGCGGCGGCGGCGCTAGGGTTTGCGCGGGGCTGGCGCCTGGTGGGCTGGCGGGCCGGGGGCTGCGCTTATAAAGGCCCCCCCGCTAGGGTAGTCCTAGTCGGGTACGGCCCAAAGGCGGTTCCCCTTTTAAAAATAAACGAGTCTTGACGTAGCAAAACAGGCGGAAAAAAAAATACTAAACGGAGTCCAAAAATTCCGAAATAAATTTTCACCGTCCTCTAATAATATTTAGGACAAAGTGAACATTTTTCCCGAACCTAAATGTAATTTTGAAAAACGCATATTTTTCCTATGCAAATAAAATCGCAGATAAATCCGAATAAATACCAAAAGTGATTTTAATAATTTTTCCTCCGATATTTCTGTTATTTTGGAGAAGTCATATTATCTCCGCTCATATATTTTGTTTAGAAATATTTTTAGGAGAGAAAAATAATTAAAACCAACACTATCCTCGTACCGGTATTCTAGTGAACTCAAATACAAAACGGTAGAATTCCCAACTCTCTCCGTAGGTCCTTGAGTTTCTTAGAATTTTCGAGGATCGCCACGAACAAAAATGCAAAGAAATATGCAATGCAATATGATCTATGTATAACATTTCAAATTGAAAATTTGGGATGTTACACCCGGACGATCCGGGCATAGTCCGGACAATCCGAATGAACGTTCGGATGATCCGGCTTCATCCACTAGGGTTTTGTGATAAAAATGGCGGACATTACCCGAATGATCCATAACAGGTTCCCGACAATCCGGGTCTAGCCCAGATGATCTGGTGCCCCGTCCGGATGATCCGGCTAGGAATTTTTGTGTGCAAAGAGTAGGGAGTAGGATTTGGCTAAGTAGTTTTGCTAGGGATATTTGGTCTTTTGTGATAAACGTATTGTGAAATATGAGCAAGCCTTGAACCTACACTTTGGATCCCCTCTTAATAGTGTGGGATCCCTATTACTCAAGAGATGTATAAAAGAGCAAGATGCCTCATTTTTTTTGTTGCTTCTTTCTTGCTTGAGCAACATTTTATTTGATGTGTCCATGATGCACATTGAAACCAAGGGAACTAATGACATGTGTATACACTTAGCAAACATAGTTAGTCCCTATATGTAATTTGTCATCAACATAAAAAATACACTTAAGAGCAAGATTGCACTTTAACCCGGGTGGAAGTACCGCACACTGGGCGGTAGTACTGCTACCCAGCGGCAGTAACAAATTATTGTCGTCCTGGTTGCGGTAGTACCGTGCACAGCTCCTGCGGTAGTACCGTGGCGAGCCACGGTAGTACCGTAGACCCATGAAAAAGCAAGTTTCGCAAAAGAGAGAGAGAGAAACGGCCTAAGAAATGCAACCCCCAAGCAAATGAACACACCAACGTGCTAACACACTAGGCAACCCAAACACAAGCTCGGCTTGAAGAAAGAAAGGCAAAAGACAACAAGGACCAAACACGAGACACAACCTCTCCAAAAAGAGGGCGGTGGCCGGAGCCACCTATGTTTGAGTTAATTGGTATGGCACCGCGAAGAATTATCCTTGGGACCATGACCAAAACTTGTCTTTGAAGCACAAGTACCATCAAAGATGGCTAACGTGAAAGACTTGATCAATTTATGCATAATTGGGGAGGAATAGTTCATTGAGAGAACAACACTCCCCCTATGTCCATGCCTACACCTAAACAAGATAACATGCTATGTGTGAGGAGGTGTGCATAGATTCAATCCACATTCCTCAAATCTATGATATTTAGCTCATGCCTTAACTCACAAAATCTTGCTTCATCCAAAGGCTTCGTGAAGATATCCACAAGGTTATCATGAGTGTTGACATAGCGAAGATCAATTTCCTCCCGCCGAATATGCTCCCAGATGAAGTGATACCGAATCTCAATATGCTTCGTATTGAAGTGTTGCACCGGGTTGAGAGAAATCTTGATGGCACTTTCATTGTCACACCAAAGAGGCACTTTGTCACAAGTGACACCGTAATCCTTTAAAGTTTGCCTCATCCATAAAAGTTGAGCACAACAACTGTCAGCCGCCACATACCCGGCTTCGGTGGATGAGAGAGATACACAACTTTGCTTCTTGGAGGACCAACTCACCAAAGAGCAACCAAGAAATTGGCAACCTCCGGAAGTTTACTTCCTATCCACTTTGTCTCTCGCCCAATCCGAATCCGAGAAACCTACAAGGTTGAAGTTTGCTCCTCTTGGGTACCATAAGATAAAGTTTGGGGTATGAGCCAAATATCGAAAGATTCGCTTGACAGCCACAAAGTGACTTTCCTTAGGTGATGTTTGAAACCGTGCACAAATTCCCACACTCAACATGATATCCGGTCTAGATGCACAAAGGTAAAGCAAGGATCCAATCATAGAACGATATACCTTTTGATCCACCGCTTTACCATTAGGATCAATGTCAAGTTGGCACTTGGTAGGCATTGGAGTAGTAGCCGGCTTGACATCACTTATATTGAACCTCTTGAGCATGTCTTGAGTATATTTGGCTTGTTTGATGAAGATTCCTTCTCTTCTTTGTTTGATTTCGAACCCGAGGAAGAACTTCAACTCTCTCATCATGGACATCTCAAACTCCATGGTCATGAGTGCGTCAAACTCATCATTGAAAGCTTTGTTAGGTGAACCAAAAATAATATCATCAACATATAGTTGGCATACAAACAACTCCCCTTTGACCTTTTTAGTAAAAAGAGTGGGGTCAATTTTCCCAATTTCAAACACACGATATTGCAACAACTCGGTAAGATGCTCATACCACGCACGTGGGGCTTGTTTATGGCCATAGAGCGCCTTATCGAGTTGATACACATGATTGGGGAACTTAGGACCCTCAAACCCTGGGGGTTGTTTAACATACACCAACTCATTAAGAGGACCATTAAGAAAATCACTTTTCACATCCATTTGTTGCAATTTAAAGTTATGATGAGAAGCATAGGCAAGCAACAAGCGAATAGATTCAAGGCAAGCAACGCGGGCAAAGGTTTTACTGTAGTCGATACCCTCGACTTGGGAGTAGCCTTGAGCCACCAAATGAGCCTTCTTGGGAATGACAATCCCGTGAGCATCTTGCTTGTTCTTAAAGATCCATTTGGTTCCAATGACATTGTGGTTCTCCTTTGGCCTTAGCACCAAACGCCACACCTTGTTGCGCTCGAAGTTATGGAGTTCTTCATGCATGGCGTTGAGCTAGCCAGGGTCTTCGAGTGCCTCATAGACCTTTTGGGGTTCAACACAAGAGAAAAGCGCATGATGAGCACAATAGTTTTCTAATTGTCTATGAGTGCTTACCCCCTTTGTAATGCTTCCAAGGATATTCTCCATGTGATGCTCTCTAGAAGTGAGCCTAGAAGCAACTTTGGCAGCATGACGCTCCAATTGCTCTTCAAGTGTTAGTTGAGGGCTATAAGTTGATCATCTTGAGCATCGTCAAGAGCTTGTTCTTGATCTTGAGCTGGCTCTTGATCTTGAACATGCTCGGGAGAGGGAACATGGCCTTGTGCATCACTTGGTGGATCAACACCATCTTGCGGTTGATCTTGCACTTGGCCTTGTTCCTTGGGTTGAGGGCCTTCACTTTGTTCTTCGGAAGCGTGTGGGTCTTGGGTTGGTGATGGTTCCACTTGAGTGGAACATTGTCCTTCTCCTTCGGCCACAAGGGGTTCCTCAATGGGTAGGATATGACCAACACCCATTCTTCTTATGGCTTGAGGAGGAATTTCATCACCTACATCACAAGTACCACTTTGCTCCACTTGGGAGTCGTTATTTTCATCAAGCTCCACGTTACATGTCTCCTCAATGAGTCCGTTGGACTTATTGAGGACACGGTAAGCATGAGAGTTTGTAGCATAACCAACAAATATGCCCTCATGAGCTCTAGCTTCAAATTTAGACAAGCGAACACCTTTCTTGAGTATGAAACACTTACAACCGAACACCCGGAAGTACTTGAGGTTGGGATTGTTACCGGTAAGTATCTCATATGGAGTCTTGTTCAAGCCTTTGTGGAGATAGAGCCGATTGGATGCATGACAAGCGATGTTGATGGCTTCAGCCGAAAAGTTGTACGGAGACTTGAACTGCGCCATCATGGTCCTTGTCGCGTCCATCAAAGTCCGGTTCTTCCTTTCCGCCACATCATTTTGTTGAGGGGTATAAGGTGCGGCATATTGATGCTTGATCCCCTCATCACTAAGGAACTCATCCAATGTGTAATTCTTGAACTCGATGCCGTTGTCACTTCGAATCATCAAGATCTTTGCATCATGTTGATGTTGAGCTTCATTTGCAAAGTTGATGATGGTTTGTTGGGTCTCACTCTTCCTCCTGAAGAAATATACCCAAGTGTATCTTGAATAATCATCTACAATCACCAAGCAATACTTTCTACCCCAAGACTATCAAAGGATGGAGGCCCAAAGAGATCCATGTGAAGGAGCTCTAAAGGTCTCATCGAGTAGATGATAGTCATGGGAGGGTGAGCCTTCTCATGTAGCTTTCCTTCGATACAAGCACTGCAAGCACGATCTTTGGCAAAACTAGCATTTGTTAGTCCACGGACATGGTCCCCCTTGAGAAGACTTTGCAAAGATCTCATATTGACGTGGGCTAAACGGCGATGCCAAAGCCATCCCACATCAACTTTAGCCATTAGGCATGTCGCGGTCTTAGTGGGTCGCTCTGAGAAGTTAACCACATAGAGACCGTTCTCGACATGCCCAACAAAGGCTACTTTAAGAGTCTTGCTCCACAAGAGGGCCACGATATCAATATCAAAGAATGTAGCAAAGCCCATGAGTGCAAGTTGACGAACGGAAAGTAAATTGTATGCAAGGGACTCAACAAGCATGACTTTCTCGATTGTGAGATCATGAGAAACGACAACCTTGCCAAGCCCCAATACCTTAGAAGATGAAGCATCACCCCATTCGACATTGGTGGACATAGATGAACCTTTGTGCACATCCACCACCAAGTCTTTGCTTTCGGTCATATGATTTGTGGCTCCACTATCGAGTAACCATGATCCCCCAACGGAAGCAAACTCCTACAAGAGATCAATGCTTGGATTTAGGTACCCATCTTCTAATGGGTCCTTTGAGGTTAGTAACAAGGGTCTTAGGAACCCAAATAGACCATTCAATGTACTCATAATAAGAACCAACAAATTTAGCATAAAATGACCATCACTAGCATGACATAACACATAAGATGGGATAAAGTCGCCGGCTTTGTTGGAAGGAGGGACAATATCTTTCTTGACTCCACTACCCTTCACATTGTTCTTCTTATTCTTAGGAGTACCCTCTCCCTCCTTCACAAAGGTTTGCTTGAGAGGAGGAGGTTGCTTGGTCTTGTCATTCTTCTTCTTCTTGGGCTTGGGTGCAAACCCAATTCCCTCCTTGGCAAAAACTTCCTTTTGATTGCTCAAAAGGTCGTTGAAGTTTTTCTCACCTTGTATGCAAGACACAAGGCCTTTCTCAAGTTGCTTCTTTAACTTTGAATTCTCTTCAACAAGATGCACATGCTTGCAACATGGTTAGTAACATTTGTATTATCAATTAAAACCATGCGAGGAAAAGTGGCTTTCTCCTTGGTTAGCGAAACTTGAAGTTGATCATGAGACTCTTTGAGGCTAGCATGTACACTCTTCAAGACCTTGTGAGCCCTGTCAAGTGTATCAAACTCCTCCTTGAGTCTAGCATGGTCAACCACAAGTTTTGCCTTCTTGGAATTGAGCACACGAGAGACAACTAAAGCATGATCAAGATCTTTCTTTAATTTAGCATGATCATTGTTGTGTGACTCCTCAGGAGCCAAACGAAGACCACACTCTTCCTCAAGAGCATTAGAGAGATCCGATATCTCATCGACATAGTCTCGACTATGACCCTCCTTTTTAGAGATGGTCTCCTCATGAGCCTCTATCATGTCATTGGCTTCACCAAGTTGTTCCAAGAGAGCAACGAAGTGCTTCTTGGGTTTACCTTTGAGCTAACTCATAAATGACTCAAATTCATTTTCCTCCTCCTCCGGCCCCTCATTCTCATCAATGCAATCCGTCAATGAAGGATTAGAAGTGATGGTAGGATTGATGTTGGGGGTTACCTTGTTGGTGGCTTTAGCCATGAGGCACTTGGCGGTGATGTTCTCATTTGGTGAGTCGAAGAGGGATGACCATGGAGTTGTTGCAATAGCAACGGTGGCCATGGTGACCATCTTGTCATCTTCTTCATCATCGTCATCCTCATCATACTCTTCTTGGGCCACCAATCCTTTGGGAGGAGTCTTCTTGGTGAAGTTGTTCTTGTTGGGATAAGACTTGGCCTTGTCCTTTCGAATAAGATTGCCTCCATTGTCTTCTCTTTTCTCATATGGGCAATCTACAACAAAGTGACTCACATTGCCACAATTGTAGCACGTCCTCACTCGTTGCTTGCCCTTGAAGCCACTTGAATTGTTCTTATTGAAGTTGGGCCTTGAATTCTTCTTGTTGCCCCAAAATTGCCGTGAAGCAAGAGCCATGTGCTCATGATAGGCATATTTGGTGTATTCGGGGCAACACTCATCTTCATCTTCTTCATCCTCTTCTTCCACACAAGCCTTGGACTTAAATGCAAGGTTGGGCCTCTTTGGTCGTTGAGCATGCAATAGTGCATTGTCGGCGATCTTGTCCAAGATCCTCATGGCAACGAACTCATCCAACACTTCGCTTGAGGAAAAGGAGTGGAAGTCCGGTCTTTGGTGGATGGCCGAGGACATGGCCTTGTGGTAAGGCATCATGGCCTTGAGAAACTTGCGCTTGATCCAATTGTCATCTATATCCTTGCTCCCATGATGTCGAAGTGAGACCACAAGAGTGGTTAATCTCCGATAAAGTTCACGGGGATCTTCATCTTCGATCATGGCAAACTCATCAGCTTCATCTTGCACAACTTCATAGTTTGAGCATTGAATGCTTGCGCTTCCCTTGTACAAGGAACCAACATGATCCCATGCTCCCTTAGCCACGAAGAAGGGTCGAAGATGTGAAATATCTTTGGGAGGGATGGCTTCTTGAAGAATGCAAAGAACAGACTCGTTGAATTGATGATCTGCAGCTTCTCTTGGAGTTAAGTTGTAAGGATTATGCGGGTGGAAACCGTGCTCAATGATTCTCCAAAGATTAGTAGAACAATGGTTTAAATGACATTTAAAACGAAACGTCCAAGTAGAAAAATCAGCATTTTTCACAAACTTAGGAGGAGGACCAACCGAATTTAGATGCGGGGTGGGAACGGGTCCTCCATAATTGATGGGAGGTGCGGAATGAGCAAATATGCCACTCCCATTCTTAGTCACCGAGACTAGCTCACTACTAGCTTCTCCCTTGTCGGGAATAGCATCCGACACATTGTTAGTGGGACGAACCACTTCCAACGGTGCGGTGGGTAATTTAAGACCCTCAAGAAATTCTTTGAATATGCCTTTGACCTCGGTCGTCAATGAGTCTTTTAATGTGTCCAAAGCCGCATTGAACTCCTCACGAGAGACCGAGGGTCCCCCATCGAACGTAGACAAGGACAGATTTCCACCGGAGTGTCCCGCCGTCTCGACTATGTTGTCACCCATACTCTTTGGACGGTAAAGTCCTTAATAAAGAGACGAGGCTCTGATACCAATTGAAAGGATCGATATGGTTGACTAGAGGGGGGGGGGTGAATAGGCAACTAACAATTTTTAGCCTTTCTCAACCAAATTAAACTTTGCAACAATATAGGTTGTCTAGATATGCAACTAAGTGGACAACCTATATGATGCAACAATAATAAGCACACAAGCAAGCAAGCTATGGAACACAACAAAAGCTTGCACAAGTAAAGGTAAGAGATAACCACAAGTGGAGCTGGTGGAGACGAAGATGTGTTACCAAAGTTCCTTCCATTTGAGAGCAAGTACGTCTCCGTTGGAGTGGCGTGGAGGCACAATGCTCCCCAAGAAGGCACTAGGGCCACCGTAGTCTCCTCATGCCCTCACACAATGCGAGGTGCCGTGATTCCACTAGTAGTTCCCTTAAAGGTGGCGACCAAACCTTTATAAACGAGGTTGGGGCTATCTCCACAACTGAATTGGAGGCTCCTAACGACACCACGAAGCTTCACCACAATGGACTATGGCTCCGAGGTGACCTCAACCGTCTAGGGTGCTCAAACACCGAAGAGTAACAA
The DNA here is from genome assembly GCA_902687465.1 of Secale cereale. NCBI lineage: Eukaryota > Viridiplantae > Streptophyta > Magnoliopsida > Poales > Poaceae > Secale > Secale cereale. The sequence goes on along the minus strand of LR738711.1, from coordinate 164,387,740 downwards.
GATCCGCAAGGGATTAGTGGGGGGAATTAAATTTATCTTGGTGGAAGTGTAGATCAATGCCTTCTCAATCAATCCCTAGGAAATCGACAAGTTTGATTGGCTAGGGAGAGAGATCGGGCGGAAATGGAGCTTTGAGCAACAATGGAGCTTGGGGAGGGACGAGGTAAGTCTTCTTGGAGAAGAAGACTCCCCTTATATAGTGGAAGAAGAAATCCAACCGTTATCCACTAACTCTGCCCACGACATGCGGTAGTACCGCAAGGCCATGCGGTACTACCGCAACGGGTGTGGTACTACCACTTGCGTGGCATGAGCCAGACGCGGCCCTGTTGCGTATAGCAACAAGCGGTAGTACTGCCAGAGCGGTACTACCGTGCGCCCTTGCGATACTACCACAAGGAAGGGTACAGTCTGGGCAGGGAAGAGCACAGACTAATAAAATTACATCCGTGGCTACTTCCGCAGAGTTTCGATCGATGCAAAAACCCGACACGGTACTATCGCTCACCCGGAGCGGTACTACCGCGTAGGGTGCGAAAGTAAAAAATTACTTCCGCTCCTACTTCCGCACTAGCCATGACGCTGGGGCAGAGGCCACGGTACTATCGCAAACCTGGCACGGTACTACCGCAATGTGCGGTACTATCGCAGCTACAGGGCGGTACTACCGTGGGAAAGGTTGTCAGAATCGCGATTCTGCTATATGATTCTACGACTTTACGATCCAAACTAACCCTTATGATTCTACGATTTTAGTTCATAAAATTTATGTTTCTACGATCCTAATGGTGAAGATTCTACGATTTGTGATCCTACCATCAGAGCTCCGATCCGATTCAAAATCGCGATTCTGACAACCCGTGGGTCTCTGCGGTACTACAGCTCCCTTGAGCGGTACTACCGCATGCCACAAAATAATAGTAGCAGGAATCCTCTCTCTTTGCAATGAGAAGGCAAACGGCCGGTGCTCCACAGAAGTGAGGGAAAGGTGGTGCAAATGGATATATATGTACGTGTTGATTCCACCCTAACGTTTTCGACGCGGACCCCCTCTTAATAGTACGGTTTTCCTATGACTCAATTCCACCTAAAAGAATCAAAAGGAAACGCCGTCTTCGATAGGCTCCGAGGGGCAGTGAATCGTCTTGTGCCTAGACATGAGATGTCTGAAAAGCTCAATGCACACGATTAGTCCACAAATGCATTGTCATCAATCACTAAAATCACTTAGGGAGAAATATGGCCTTACAGTAGGGCTTGGCTGGTGAATGCCCCCACACTTACATGCCCGTGCGAATTTTTGATGTATGTGTGTGTTTCTGAGAATTTATTTATTGTGTTAAAAATATTGACTTTACAAAAGGCTAGAACGAAATATCACATATGGACTTGTTGACATCAGTTTTTGGCATGGCAGAAAACTTAATTAAGATTACCTCATGTAAAAAAAGTGCCCTACATAGAAATTCTACATCTCATCCAGGTGAACGTTTTGACATTTGGATCATCATAACTTGAGGACATCTCTACTCCTAATGGAGCAGTTGATAGGATTGCGTCCAGTTTTTTTTGTCCCACCACTTTCGTCCGGGTTTTTTTCAACTGGTTTTTTTCGTCCCACGTCCCACCATCGCGTACCATTGGTTTTTATCCATCTACAAAAAATTGCACAAGGCAAAAAACCAATTTGCCCACGTACCACTACTCCTCCCTCGACCTCCCTTGTCTAGGGTTCCCTGCCACCACTGCGGCAGCCGCCACCGAATCCTAGGTCGCCGCACCGCCGCCGCCACCGTCGTGGACCCCCAAGGGCGTGGTCGCGTTACCCTGGTTGGAGGAGACCGTGCCGGCCTTTGATATGTCCATTTTGCACCATGCTTTTATATTGATGTTTATTGCATTATGGGCTGTTATTACACATTATGTCACAATACTTATGCCTTTTCTCTCTTATTTTACAAGGTTTACATGAAGAGGGGGAATGCCGGCAGCTGGAATTCTGGGCTGGAAGAGGAGCAAACATTGGAGACCTATTCCGCACAACTCAAAAAGCTTTGAAACTCCACAAAAGTCCGTTTTGGAAAATATAAAAAATATCTGACAAAAGAAGTACAGGAGGGGGGCCACCCACCGTCTACAAGGGTGGGGGGCGTACCCCCTACCTCGTGGGCCACCTGGCAGCCCCCCAATGCCCATCTTCTGCTATATCAAGTGTTTTGACCTGGAAAAATCATAAGGAGGCTTTCGGGACGAAGCGCCGCCGTCTCAAGGCGGAACCTTGGCGGAACCAATCTAGGGCTCCGGCGGAGCTGTTCTGCCGGGGACACTTCCCTCCGGGAGGGGGAAATCATCGCCACCGTCATCACAAACAACTCTCCCATCTTGGGGAGGGTTATATTCATCAACATCTTCACCAGCACCATCTCCTCTCAAACCCTAGTTCATCTCTTGTATCAATCTTTGTACCAAAACCTCAGATTGGTACCTGTGGGTTGCTAGTAGTGTTGATTACTCCTTGTAGTTGATGCTAGTTGGTTTACTTGGTGGAAGATCATATGTTCAAATACATTATGCATATTAATACCCCTCTGATTATGAACATGAATATTATTTGTGAGTAGTTACGTTTGTTCCTGAGGACATGGGAGAAGTCTTGCTATAAGTAGTCATGTATCTTTGGTATTCGTTCGATATTTTGATGAGATGTATGTTGTCTTTCCTCTAGTGATGTTATGTGAACGTCGACTACATGACACTTCACCATTGTTTGGGCCTATAGGAAGGCATTGGGAAGTAATAAGTAGATGATGGGTTGCTAGAGTGATAGAAGCTTAAACCCTAGTTTATGCGTTGCTTCGTAAGGGGCCGATTTGGATCCATATGTTTCATGCTATGGTTAGGTTTACCTTAATACTTCTTTTGTAGTTGCGGATGCTTGAAATAGAGGTTAATCATAAGTGGGATGCTTGTCCAAGTAAGGGCAGCACCCAAGCCCTGTCCACCCACATACCAAATTATCAAAGTAACGAACGTGAATCATATGAGCATGATGAAAACTAGCTTGACGATAATTCCCATGTGTCCTCGGGAGCGTTTTCCTTTATATAAGAGTTTGTCTAGGATTGTCATTTTCTACAAAAAGGATTGGGCCATCTTGCTGCACCTTATTTACTTTTGTTACTAGTTGCTCGTTACAAATTATCTCATCACAAAACTATCTGTTACCGACAATTTCAGTGCTTGTAGAGAATAGCTTACTGAAAACTGACTATCATTTCCTTCTGCTCCTCGTTGGGTTCGACACTCTTACTTATCGGAAGGACTATGATAGATCCCCTACACTTGTGGGTCATCAAGACTCTTTTCTGGCGCCAATGCCGGGGAGTGAAGCGCCTTTGGTAAGTGGAATTTGGTAAGGAAAAATTTATATAGTGTGCTGAAATTTACTGTCACTTGTTACTATGGAAAATAATCCTTTGAGGGGCTTGTTTGGGGTATCTTCACCCCGACCAGTAGATCAAAGAGTTGCTCCTCAACCTACTGAACCTACTGAAAATGTTTACTTTGAAACCCCTTTGGATATGATAGAGAAACTACTAGCTAATCCTTTTACATGAGATGGAACATTACAACCCGATTTGCACCTAATCTATGTGGATGAAGTTTGTGGATTATTTAAGCTTGCAGGTATGCCCGAGGATGTGATCAATAAGAAGGTATTCCCTTTATGTTTGAAGGGATAGGCATTGGCATGGTTTATGCTATGCGATGATATTGGATCATGGAACTACAACCGGTCGAAGTTGGAATTTCATCAGAAGTTCTATCCTATGCATCAGGTTCATCGTGATCGTAATTATATATATAATTTTTGGCCTCGTTAAGGATAAAGTATCCCTCAAGCTTGGGGGAGGCTTAAGTCAATGTTATATTCATGTCCCAATCATGATATCTCAAAAGAAATGATTATTCAAAAAAATTATGCTCGGCTTTCTCTTAATAATTGCTCCATGCTTGATACTTCTTGTACTGGTTCTTTCATGATGAAGACTATTGAATTCAAATGGGATTTATTGGAATGAATTAAATGAAACTCTGAAGATTGGGATCTCGATGAAGGTAAGGAGTCGGGTATAACACCTAAGTTTGATTGTGTTAAATCTTTTATGGATACCAATGTTTTCCGTGACTTTAGCACTAAATATGGACTTGACTCCGAGATAGTAGCTTCTTTCTGTGAATCATTTGCTACTCATGTTGATCTCCCTAAGGAAAAGTGGTTTAAATTTCATCCTCCCATTGAAGTAAAAGTAGTTGAACCCGTTAAAGTTGAAGAAAAGACTATCACTTATAATGTTGATCCTATTGTTCCTACCGCATATATTGAGAAACCACATTTCCCTGTCAGAATAAAGGATCATGCTAAAGCTTCAACCGTGGTTCGTAAGAGTAGTACTAGAACACCTACACCCTCTGAGCAAATTAAAGTTGAACCTAGTGTTTCTATGGTTAAGGATCTCTTGGTCGGTAATATAGATGGGCGTGTTATTTACCTTCATGATGAAGCTGCTAGAATTCCTAGACCCGATACTAAGAATAAACATAGACCTATTGTAGGCATGCCTGTTATTTCTGTTAAAATAGGAGATCATTGCTATCATGGCTTATGTGATGTGGGTGCTAGTGCTTGTGCAATACCTCATTCCTTATATGAAGAAATTATGCACGATATTGCACCTACTGAGCTAGAAGGTATTGATGTTACTATTAAGCTTGCCAATAGAGACACTATTTCACCATTTGGGATTGTTAGAGATGTTGAAGTCTTGTGTGGGAAAGTTAAATACCCTACTGATTTTCTTGTTCTTGGTTCCCCACAAGATGACTTTTGCCCTGTTATATTTGGTAGACCCTTCTTGAATACTATTAATGCTAAGATAGACCGCGAAAAAGATATTGTTACTGTTGGACTAGGGGATATGTCTCATGATTTTAACTTTGCTAAATTTTGTAGACTACCCCATGATAAAGAATTGCCTAGTAAGGATGAAATTATTGGTCTTGCTTCTATTGCTGTACCTCCTAACGACCCTTTAGAACAATATCTGGTAGACCATGAAAATGATATGTATATGAATGAGAGAAGGGAAATAGATGCAATTTTCTTTAAACAGGGACCTCTATTGAAACACAACTTGCCTGTTGAGATTCTAGGGGATCCTCCTCCACCCAAGGGTGATCCTGTGTTTGAACTCAAACCATTACCTGATACTCTTAAGTATGCTTATCTCGATGAAAAGAAGATATATCCCGTTATTATTAGTGCTAACCTTTCAGAGCAGGAAGAAGAGAAATTATTGAAAACTCTGAAGAAGCACTGTGCTGCTATTGGATATACTCTTGATGATCTTAAGGGCATTAGTCCCATTCTATGCCAACACAAGATAAAATTGGAGAAGGATGCTAAACCGGTTATTGATCACCAACGATGGTTCAATCCTAGGATGAAAGAATTGGTAAAGAAAGAAATACTAAAGCTTTTAGAGGCAGGTATAATTTATCCAGTTGCTGATAGTCAGTGGGTAAGCCCTGTCCATTGTGTCCCTAAGAAGGGATGTATTACTATTGTTCCTAATGATAAAGATGAATTGATCCCACAAAGAGTTGTTACAGGTTTTAGGATGGTAATTGATTTCCGCAAATTAAATAAAGATACTAAGAAAGATCATCACCCTTTACCTTTTATTGGTTAAATGCTAGAAAGGTTATCCAAACATACTCATTTTTGCTTTCTAGATGGCTATTCTGGTTTCTCTCAAATACTTGTGTCAAAAGAGGATCAAGAAAAGACCACTTTTACTTGCCCTTTCGGGACTTTTGCTTATAGACGTATGCCTTTTGGTTTATGCAATGCACCTGCTACCTTTCAAAGATGTATGATGGAAATATTCTCCGATTTTTGTGAAAATATTGTTGAGGTTTTCATGGATGATTTTTCTATTTATGGAACTTATTTTGATGATTGCTTGAGCAACCTTGATCGAGTTTTGCAGAGATGTGAAGAAACTAATCTTGTCTTGAATTGGGAAAAGTGCCACTTTATGGTTAATGAAGGTATTGTCTTGGGGCATAAAATTTCTGAAAGAGGTATCGAAGTTGATAAAGGTAAAGTTCATGCTATTGAAAAGATGCCGTGTCCCAAGGACATTAAAGGTATAAGAAGTTCCCTTGGTCATGCCGGGTTTTATAGGAGGTTCATTACAGACTTCTCAAAAATCTCTAGGCCTTTGACTAACCTCTTACAAAAAGATGTTCCTTTTGTTTTTGATGATGATTGTGTAGAAGCATTTGAAATACTTAAGAAAGCGTTAATCTCTGCACCCATTGTCCAGCCTCCTGACTGGAATTTACCCTTTGAAATTATGTGTGATGCTAGTGATTATGCTATAGGTGCTGTTCTAGGACAAAGAGTTGATAAGAAATTAAATGTTATCCAATATGCTAGTAAAACTCTAGACAATGCCGAGAGGAATTATGCTACTACTGAAAAAGAATTTTTAGCAGTTGTATTTGCTTGTGATAAGTTCAGACCTTATATTGTTGATTCTAAAGTAACTGTTCACACTGACCATGCTGCTATTAAATATCTTATGGAAAAGAAAGATGCTAAACCTAGACTTATTAGATGGGTTCTCTTGCTACAAGAATTTGATTTGCATATTACTGATAGAAAGGGAGCTGAGAACCCCATTGCACACAACTTATCTAGGTTAGAGAATATTCTTGATGACCCACTACCTATTGATGATAGCTTTCCTGATGAGCAATTAGCTGTCATAAATGCTTCTCGTACTACTCCATGGTATGCTGATTATGCTAATTACATTGTTGCTAAATTTATACCACCTAGTTTCACTTACCAGCAAAAGAAAAAGTTTTTCTATGATTTAAGACATTACTTCTGGGATGATCCACGCCTTTATAAAGAAGGAGTAGATGGTATTATTAGACGTTGTGTACCCGAGCATGAACATGAGCAGATCCTACGCAAGTGCCACTCCGAGGCTTATGGAGGACACCATGCTGGAGATAGAACTGCACACAAGGTATTGCAATCCGGTTATTATTGGCCTACTCTCTTCAAGGATGCCCGTAAGTTTGTCCTGTCTTGTGATGAATGTCAAATAATTGGAAATATTAGTATACGTCAAGAAATGCCTATGAATTATTCACTTGTTATTGAACCATTCTATGTTTGGGGCTTTGATTATATGGGACCGTTTCCTTCCTCTAATGGGTATACACATATTTTAGTTGTTGTTGATTATGTTACTAAGTGGGTAGAAGCTATTCCAACTAGTAGTGCTGATCACAACACCTCTATTAAGATGCTTAGAGAAGTTATTTTTCTGAGGTTTGGAGTCCCTAGATACTTAATGACTGATGGTGGTTCACACTTTATTCATGGTGCTTTCCGAAAAATGCTTGCTAAGTATGATGTTAATCATAGAATTGCATCCCTTTACCACCCACAATCTAGTGGTCAAGTAGAACTAAGTAACAGGGAGCTGAAATTAATTTTGCAAAAGACTGTTAATAGATCTAGAAAGAATTGGTCCAAGAAACTTGATGATGCATTATGGGCCTGTAGAACTGCATATAAAAATCTTATGGGTATGTCTTCATATAAAATGGTTTATGGAAAAGCATGTCACTTACCTCTCGAACTAGAAGATAAGGCATATTGGGCTATTAAAGAGCTCAATTATGATTTCAAACTTGCCGGTGAGAAGAGGTTGCTACTTCTCGAGCTTGCGTTGTATTCCCTCGAAGAGGAAAGGGTGATGCAGCACAGTAGCGTAAGTATTTCCCTCAGTTTTTGAGAACCAAGGTATCAATCCAGTAGGAGACCACGCGCGAGTCCCTCGCACCTGCACAAACAAATAAGAACCTCGCAGCCACCGCGATAAGGGGTTGTCAATCCCTTCACGGTCACTTACGAGAGTGAGATCTGATAGATAGGATAGGATAATTTTTTTGGTATTTTTGGTATAAGAACAGAAAGTAAATAAAGCAAAGTAAAGTAGATGGAAGACAAATATGATGAGAATAGACCCAAGGGCCATAGGTTTCACTAGTGGCTTCTCTCATGATAGAAGAATTCTACGGTGGGTGAACAAATTACTGTCGAGTGCTACTTCTCGAGCTTGCGTTGTATTCCCTCGAAGAGGAAAGGGTGATGCAACACAGTGTTGGAAATATGCCCTAGAGGCAATAATAAATTGGTTATTATTATATTTCCTTGTTCATGATAATTGTTTATTATCCATGCTAGAATTGTATTGATAGGAAACTCAGATACATGTGTGGATACATAGACAAACACCATGTCCCTAGTAAGCCTCTAGATGACTAGCTCGTTGATCAATAGATGGTTACGGTTTCCTGACCATGGACATTGGATGTCGTTGATAACGGGATCACATCATTAGGAGAATGATGTGATGGACAAGACCCAATCCTAAGCCTAGCACAGATCGTGTAGTTCGTATGCTAAAGCTTTTCTATATGTCAAGTATCTTTTCCTTGGACCATGAGATTGTGCAACTCCCGGATACCGTAGGAATGCTTTGGGTGTACCAAACGTCACAACGTAACTGGGTGGCTATAAAGGTGCACTACAGGTATCTCCGAAAGTGTCTTTTGGGTTGTCACGAATCGAGACTGGGTTTTGTCACTCCGTATGACGGAGAGGTATCTCTGGGCCCACTCGGTAGGACATCATCATAATGTGCACAATATGTGATCAAGGAGTTGATCACGGGATGATGTGTTACGGAACGAGTAAAGAGACTTGCCGGTAACGAGATTGAGCAAGGTATCGGTATACCGACGATCGAATCTCGGGCAAGTGCTATACCGATAGACAAAGGGAATCGTATACGGGATTGATTGAATCCTTGACATCGTGGTTCATCCGATGAGATCATCGTGGAACATGTGGGAGCCAACATGGGTATCCAGATCCCGCTGTTGGTTATTGACCGGAGAGTCGTCTCGGTCATGTCTGCGTGTCTCCCGAACCCGTAGGGTCTACACACTTAAGGTTCGGTGACGCTAGGTTTGTAGAGATATAAGTATGCGGAAACCCGAAAGTTGTTCGGAGTCCCGGATGAGATCCCGGACGTCACGAGGAGTTCCGGAATGGTCCGGAGGTAAAGATTTATATATAGGAAGTCCTATTTTGGCCACCGGAAAATGTTCGGGATTTTTCGGTATTGTACCGGGAAGGTTCTAGAAGGTTCCGAAGTGGGGCCCACCTGCATGGGGGGACCCACATGAACGTGGGTAGTGGGGGCAAGGCCCCACACCCCTGGTCAAGGCGCACCAAGATCCCCCCTTAGAAGGAATAAGATCATATCCCGAAGGGATAAGATCAAGATCCCTAAAAAGGGGGATAACAATCGGTGGGGAAAGGAAATGATGGGATTTCTTTCCCCCACCTTTGCCAACGCCCCAATGGACTTGGAGGGCAAGAAACCAGCCCCCTCCACCCCTATATATAGTGGGGAGGCGCATGGGAGCAGGACCCCAAGCCCTGGCGCCTCCCTCTCCCTCCCGTGACACATCTCCCTCCTCCCGCAGCGCTTGGCGAAGCCCTGCTGGAATCCCGCTACTTTCACCACCATGCCGTCGTGCTGCTAGATCTCCATCAACCTCTCCTCCCCCCTTGCTGGATCAAGAAGGAGGAGACGTCCCCGCTCCGTACGTGTGTTGAACACGGAGGTGCCGTCCGTTCGGCGCTAGGATCATCGGTGATTTGGATCACGACGAGTACGACTCCATCATCCCCGTTCTCTTGAACGCTTCCGCTCGCAATCTACAAGGGTATGTAGATGCACTCACTCTCCTTTATGCTCGTTGCTAGATTACTCCATAGATAGATCTTGGTGACGCGTAGGAAAAATTTTGATTTTCTGCTACGATCCCCAACAGTTGTATCAGAGCTAGGTCTATGCGTAGTATCTTGCACGAGTAGAACACAAAGTAGTTGTGGGCGTAGATCATGTCAATTCTCTTGCCGTTACTAGTCTTATCTTGATTCGGCGGCATCGTGGAATGAAGCGGTCCGGACCGACCTTACACGTACTCTTACGTGAGACAGGTTCCACCGACTGACATGCACTAGTTGCATAAGGTGGCTAGCGGGTGACTGTCTCTCCCACTTTAGTCGGATCGGATTCGATGAAAAGGGTCCTTATGAAGGGTAAATAGAAATTGGCATATCACGTTGTGGTTTTGGCGTAGGTAAGAAACGTTCTTGCTAGAAACCTATAGCAGCCACGTAAAAACTTGCAACAACAATTAGAGGACGTCTAACTTGTTCTTGCACCATGTGCCGTGTGATGTGATATGGCCAAAAGGATGTGATGAATGATATATGTGTGATGTATGAGATTGATCATGTTCTTGTAATAGGAATCACGACTTGCATGTCGATGAGAATGACAACCGGCAGGAGCCATAGGAGTTGTCTTATTTATTGTATGACCTGCGTGTCACTGAATAACGCCATGTAATTACTTTACTTTATTGCTAAATGTTAGCCATAGTAGTAGAAGTAATGTTTGGCGAGATGACTTCATGAAGACACGATGATGGAGATCATGATGATGGAGATCATGGTGTCATGCCGGTGACAATGATGATCATGGAGCCCCGAAGATGAAGATCAAAAGGAGCAAAATGATATTGGCCATATCATGTCACTATTTGATTGCATGTGATGTTTATCATGTTTTTCATCTTATTTGCTTAGAACGATGGTAGTGAATAAGATGATCTCTCACTAAAATTTCAAGAATTGTGTTTCCCCTAACTGTGCACCGTTGCTAAGGTTCGTTGTTCCGAAGCACCACGTGATGATCGGGTGTGATAGGTTCTAACGTTCGCATACAACGGGTGTAAGCCAGATTTACACACGCAATACACTTAGGGTTGACTTGACGAGCCTAGCATGTACAGACATGGCCTCGGAACACGGAAGACCGAAAGGTCGAACATGAGTCGTATAGAAGATACGATCAACATGAAGATGTTCACCGTTGATGACTAGTCCGTCTCACGTGATGATCGGACACGGCCTAGTCGATTCGGATCATGTATCACTTAGATGACTAGAGAGATGTCTATCTGAGTGGGAGTTCATTAGATGAACTTCATTGTCATGAACAATAGTCTAAGTTGTCTTCGCAAATTATGTTGTAGACCAATAACTGCGTTGTAGCTCCCTGTTTAATACGATCCTAGAGAAAGACTAAGTTGAAAGATATTGTAAGCAATGATGCGGACTGGGTCCGTAGTCCGAGGAGTGTCCTCATAGCTGCACAGAAAGCTTACGTCTTTGATGCACCGCTCGATGTGCAAACCCCTACAACGTTGTCTGTGGATGTTGTGAACACCTGAGAGACACGTCCTGATGACTACTTGATAGTTTAGTGCACCATACTTTACGGCTTAGAATCGGGATTCCAATGACGTTTTGAACGCCATAGAACATATGAGATGTTCTAAGAGCTGAAATTGGGATTTCAGGCTCATGCCCGTGTTGAGAGGTATGAGACCTCTGACAAGTTCTTTTGCCAAAAAAGATGGAGGAGAATGGCTCAACTAGTGAGCATGTGCTCAGAATGTCTGGGTGCTAAAATCACTTGAACCAAGTGGGAGTTAATCTTCCAGGTGAGATAGTGGTTGACATAATTCTCTGGACACTATCACCAAGCTACTAGAACTTCGTGATGAACTATGACATGCAAAGGATGGAGATGATCCCGGAGCTATTAGCGGTTCTTAAGACCGCGAAAGTAGAAATCAAGAAGGAGCATCAAGTGTTGATGGTTTAACAAGATCACTGGTTTCAAAAAGGGGCAAGGGCTAGAAGGAAACTTCATGAATGGCAAACCAGTTGTCGCTCTAATGAAGGAACCCAATGGTTGAACCCAAACCTCGAGACTAAGTGCTTCTATTGTAAGGGGAACGGTCACATGGTAGCGGAACTACCCCAAATACATGGTAGATAAGAATAGCTGGAAACTTCAACAAAGTATATTTGATATACGTATTATTGATGTGTACCTCACAAGTACTCCTTGTAGCACCTGGGTATTGGATACCGGTTCAGTTGCTATTATTAGTGACTTGAAGCAAAAGCTACGGACTGAACGGAGACTAGCTAAGGGCGAGGTGACGATGTGTTGGAAGTGTTTCCAAGGATGATAAGATCACCATCGCACGCTCCCTCTATTTTCGGGATTAGTGTTGAACCTAGATAAATGTTATCAGGTGTCTACGTTGAGCATGAATATGATTAGATCATGTTCATTGCAATACGGTTATTCATTTAAGTTAGAGAATAATGGTTATTCTGTTTACATGAATAATACCTTTATGGTCATGCACCCAATGGTTTATTGAATCTCGATTATAGCAATACACATGATGATAATATTAATGCCAAAAGATGTAGAGTTAATAATGATAGTACCACTTTCTTGTGGCACTGCCGCTTAGGTCATTTTGGCATAGAATGCATGAAGAAACTCCATGCTGATGGACGTTTGGAGTCACTTGATTTTGAATCGCTTGACACATGTGAGCCATGCCTCATGGGCAGGATGACTAAGACCCCGTTTTCAGGTACAATGAAACGGGCAAGTGACTTGTTGAAAATCATACATGCTGATGTGTGTGATCCAATGAGAATTAAGGCGTGTGGTGGATATCATTATTTTCTCATCTTCACTGACGATTTGAGTAGATATGGGTATATTTACTTAATGAAGCAAAAGTCTGAAACGTTTGAAAAGTTCAAGCAATTTCAGAGTGAAGTTAAGAATCATCATAACAAGAAGATCATGTTCCTACGATCTGATCAAGGGAAGATTTTCTGAGTTGTGAGTTTGGCAATCACTTAAGACATTGTGGAATTGTTTTGCTGTTGAAGCCACCTGGAACACCACAGCGTAATGGTGTGTCTGGACGTCATAATCGAACCTTATGAGATATGGTACGATCTATGATGTCTCTTACCAATCTACCGCTATTATTTTGAGGTTATGCATTAGAGACAGCTGCATTCACTTTAGATAGGGCACCATCTAAGTCCGTTGAGACGACGTCGTATGGTTTGGCAAGAAACCGTAGTTGTCGTTTCTCAATGTTTGGGGCTGCGAGGCTTATGGCTTCAGCCGGGAAAAGCTCGAACCCAAAGCGGACAAATACATCTTCATGGGATACCCACGGGTAACGGTTGGGTATACCTTGTATCTCAGATCCAAGGACAAAAATGTTTGTCACTAAGAACGGGTCCTTTCTCGAGAAAGAGTTTCTCTCGAAAGAATTGAGTGGGAGGAAGATAGAACTTGATAAGGTTTTCGAACCCTCACTTCAACCGGAGAGTAGTGCAACACAGAAAGATGTTTCTGTGGAACCTACGACTGTTGAAGAGGAAACTAATGATAGTGATCATGAAGTTTCGGATCAAGTTGCTATCAAACCTCGTAGGTCGACAAGGATAAGTACTACTCCTGAGTGGTACGGTGATCCTGTCTTAAATGTCATGTTGTTGGACAACAATGAACCTACGAACTATGGAGAAGCGATGGTGGGTCCATATTCCGACAAATGGTTAGAAACCGATAAATCCGAGATAGGATCCATGTATCAAAACAAAGTATGGACTTTGGTGGACTTGCCCTATGATCGGCAAGCCATTGAGACAAATGGATCTTTAAGACTAAGACGGACGTGGACGGTAATGTCACCGTCTATGAAGCTCGACTTGTGGCGAAGAGTTTTCCACAAGTTCAAGGAGTTGACTACGATGAGATTTTCTCACCCGTAGCGGTGCTTAAGTCCGTCGGAATCATGTTAGCATTAGCTGCATTTATGAAATCTGGCAGATGGATGACAAAACAAGTTTCCTTACCAGTTTTCTTAAAGAAAGGTTGTATGTGATACAATCAGAAAGGTTTTGTTGATCCTAAGGATGCTAAAAGGTATGCTAGCTTCAGCGATCCTTCCATGGACTAGAGCAAGCATCTCGGAGTCAGAATATACACTTTGATGGAGTGATCAAAGTTTTTGGGTATACAAAGTTTGTTAGAAACTTGTATTTGCAATAAAGTGAGTGGGAGCACTACAACATTTCTGATAAGTATATGTGAATGACATATGGTTGATCCTAAATGATGTTGAATTTCTGGAAAGCGTAAAGGGTTGTTTGAAAGGAGTTTTTCAAAGGAAGACCTGGATAAAGCTGCTTACATATTGGGCATCAAGATCTATAGAGATAGATCAAGACGTCTGATGATACTTTCAAAAGGAACACACACCTTTGACATGATTTTGAAGGAGTTCAAAATAGGTCAGTTAAAGAAGGAATTCTTACCTGAGTTATAAGGTGTGAAGTTGAGTAAGACTCAAAACTTGACCACGGCAGAAGGAAGAGGAAGGACGAAGGTCGTCCCCTATGCTTTTGTCATAGGCTCTATACAGTATGCCATGATGAGTACCGCACCTGATGTGTGCCTTGCCACATGTCTGGCAAGAGGGTACAAAGGTGATCCAGGAGTGGATCACCAGATAGTGGTCAAAAATTATCCTTGGAGGAATAAGGAAATGTTTCTCGGTTATGGAGGTGATAAAGAGTTCGACGTAAAGAGTTACGTCGATGCAAGCTTAACACCTATCCGGATAACTTTGAGTAGAGATACCGGATACGTATAATGGAGCAACAGTTTGGAATAGCTCCAAGTGGAACATGGTAGCAGCATCTACGATATGACATAAAGTTTTGCAAAGTACATAGCGATCTGAATGTTGCAGACCCATTGACTACAACCTCTCTCACAAGCATAACATGATCAAACCCAGAACTCATTGAGTGTTAATCACATATTGATGTGAACTAGATTACTGACTCTAGTGAACTCTTTGGATGTTAGTCACATGGCGATGTGACCTATGAGTGTTAATCACATGGCGATGTGAACTAGATTATTGACTCTAGTGCAAGTGGGAGACTGTTGGAAATATGCCCTAGAGGCAATAATAAATTGGTTATTATTATATTTCCTTGTTCATGATAATTGTTTATTATCCATGCTAGAATTGTATTGATAGGAAACTCAGATACATGTGTGGATACATAGACAAACACCATGTCCCTAGTAAGCCTCTAGATGACTAGCTCGTTGATCAATAGATGGTTACGGTTTCCTGACCATGGACATTGGATGTCGTTGATAACGGGATCACATCATTAGGAGAATGATGTGATGGACAAGACCCGATCCTAAGCCTAGCACAGATCGTGTAGTTCGTATGCTAAAGCTTTTCTATATGTCAAGTATATTTTCCTTAGACCATGAGATTGTGCAACTCCCGGATACCGTAGGAATGCTTTGGGTGTACCAAACGTCACAACGTAACTGGGTGGCTATAAAGGTGCACTACAGGTATCTCCGAAAGTGTCTGTTGGGTTGGCACGAATCGAGACTGGGATTTGTCACTCCGTATGACGGAGAGGTATCTCTGGGCCCACTCGGTAGGACATCATCATAATGTGCACAATATGTGATCAAGGAGTTGATCACGGGATGATGTGTTGCGGAACGAGTAAAGAGACTTGCCGGTAACGAGATTGAGCAAGGTATCGGTATACCGACGATCGAATCTCGGGCAAGTGCTATACCGATAGACAAAGGGAATTGTATACGGGGTTGATTGAATCCTTGACATCGTGGTTCATCCGATGAGATCATCGTGGAGCATGTGGGAGCCAACATGGGTATCCAGATCCCGCTGTTGGTTATTGACCAGAGAGTCGTCTCGGTCATGTCTGCGTGTCTCCCGAACCCGTAGGGTCTACACACTTAAGGTTCGGTGATGCTAGGGTTGTAGAGATATAAGTATGCGGAAACCCGAAAGTTGTTCGGAGTCCCGGATGAGATCCCGGACGTCACGAGGAGTTCCGGAATGGTCCGGAGGTAAAGATTTATATATAGGAAGTCCTATTTTGGCCACCGGAAAATGTTCGGGATTTTTCGGTATTGTACCGGGAAGGTTCTAGAAGGTTCCGAAGTGGGGCCCACCTGCATGGGGGGACCCACATGAACGTGGGTAGTGGGGGCAAGGCCCCACACCCCTGGTCAAGGCGCACCAAGATCCCCCCTTAGAAGGAATAAGATCATATCCCGAAGGGATAAGATCAAGATCCCTAAAAAGGGGGGATAACAATCGGTGGGGAAAGGAAATGATGGGATTTCTTTCCCCCACCTTTGCCAACGCCCCAATGGACTTGGAGGGCAAGAAACCAGCCCCCTCCACCCCTATATATAGTGGGGAGGCGCATGGGAGCAAGACCCCAAGCCCTGGCGCCTCCCTCTCCCTCCCGTGACACATCTCCCTCCTCCCGCAGCGCTTGGCGAAGCCCTGCTGGAATCCCGCTACTTCCACCACCACGCCGTCGTGCTGCTGGATCTCCATCAACCTCTCTTCCCCCCTTGCTGGATCAAGAAGGAGGAGACGTCCCCGCTCCGTACGTGTGTTGAACACGGAGGTGCCGTCCGTTCGGCGCTAGGATCATCGGTGATTTGGATCACGACGAGTACGACTCCATCATCCCCGTTCTCTTGAACGCTTCCGCTCGCAATCTACAAGGGTATGTAGATGCACTCACTCTCCTTTATGCTCGTTGCTAGATTACTCCATAGATAGATCTTGGTGACGCGTAGGAAAAATTTTGATTTTCTGCTACGATCCCCAACACACAGTAGCGTAAGTATTTCCCTCAGTTTTTGAGAACCAAGGTATCAATCCAGTAGGAGACCACGCGCGAGTCCCTCGCACCTGCACAAACAAATAAGAACTTTGCAGCCAACGCGATAAGGGGTTGTCAATCCCTTTACGGTCACTTACGAAAGTGAGATCTGATATAGATGATGGTTTGATATTTTTGGTATTTTTGGATATAAGAACAGAAAGTAAAAGCGGAAAAGTAAAGTAGATTGTAGATTGATATGTTGAGAATAGACCCGGGCGCCAGAGTTTTCTCTAGTGGCTTCTCTCATGATAGCGGTATTGTACGGCGGGTAAACAAATTACTGTCGAGCAATTGGTAGAAAGCGAATAATTATGAGACTATATAGGCATGATCATTATATATATGCATCACATCTGAGACAAGTAGACCGAAATGATTCTGCATCTACTACTATTACTCCACACATCGACCGCTATCCAGCATGCATCTAGAGTATAAAGTTCATAAGAACGGAGTAACGCCTTAAGCAAGATGACATGATGTAGAGGGATAATTTCAAACTTAGTGATATAAACCCTATCTTTTTATCCTCGATGGCAACAATACAATACATGACTTGCTATCCCTACTGTCACTGGGAAAGGACACCGCAAGATTGAACCCAAAGCCAAGCACTTCTCCCATTGCAAGAACCATAGATCTAGTAGGCCAAACCAAACCAATAATTCGAAGAGACTTGCAAGGATATTATAATCATACATAAATAGTTCAGAAAAGAACCAAATATTTTTCATAGATAATCTTGATCAAAAACCCACAATTCATCGGATCTCAACAAACACACCGCAAAAAGTGATTACATCGAATAGATCTCCTCGAAGACCGAGGATAACTTGGTATTGAGATCCAAAGAGAGAGAAGAAGCCATCTAGATACTAGCTATGGACCCAAAGGTCTGTGCTAAACTACTCAGAACTCATGGTGAGGCGATGATGATGACGTAGAAGCACTCCGTGGAAGATCCCCCCCTCCGGCGGAGCTCTGGAACTGGCCCCAAGATGGGATCTCACGGTAACAGAAGGTTGTAGCGGTGGAACTAGGTTTTTTCCTGTTGTTCTGATGGTTTCGGGGTACGTAGGTAAATATAGGAGGAAGGAGGGCACCAGGGGCCAGACGGGGTGCCCACGAGGCAGGGGGCGCCCCCACCCTCATGGACACCACGTCAGCCCTACTCCGTGGTTCTCAAGTCTCGAGTGCGTATTCTGCTCCAAAAATATCTCTCTAGAAGTTTCATTCCGTTTGATATTCCTTTTCTGTAAAACCCTGGAATAGGCAAAAAACATCAATCTAGACTGGGCCTTTGGGTTAGTAGGTTAGTCCCAAAAATAATATAAAAGTGTATTACAAAGCCCATTAAACATCCAAAACATCATAAATAATAGCATGGAACAATAAAAAAATATAGATACGTTGGAGACGTATCAAGCATCCCCAAGCTTAATTCATGCTCGTCCTCGAGTAGGTAAATGATAAAAACAAATTTTTTGATGTGGAATGCTAACCAACATAGTTTTTCAATGTAATTCTTTTAATTGTGGCATGAATGTTCAGATCTGAAAGATTCAAGACAAAAGTCTATATTGACATTAGAAATAATAATACTTCAAGCATACTAACAAAGCAATCATGTCTTCTCAAAATACCATGGCTAAAGAAAGTTATCCCTACAATATGATATAGTCTGGCTATGCTCCCTCTTCATCACACAAAATATTCATATCATGCACAACCTCGGTTTAAGCCAAGTACTTGTTTTCATACTCTATTCTTTCAAACCTTTCAACTTTCACGCAATATATGAGCGTGAGCCATGGATATAGCACTATGTGGAATAGAGAGGTGGTTGTGGAGAAGACAAAACGAAGGGAGGGAGATAGTCTCACCTCGACTAGGCGTATCAACGTGCTATGGAGATGCCCATCAATAGATATCAGTGTGAGTGAGTAGGGATTGCCATGCAACAGATGCACTAGAGCTAAATATGTATGAAAGATCAACAAAAGAAACTAGTGGGTGTGCATCCAACTTGCTTGCTCATGAAGACCTAGGGCATTTGAGGAAGCCCATCGTTGGAATGTACAAGCCAAGTTCTATAATGAAAATTCCCACTAGTAAGTGAAAGTGAGTAAACATGAGACTCTCTATCATGAAGAACATGGTGCTACTTTAAAGCACAAGTGTGGAAAATGACAGTAGCAATTGTCCCTTCTCTCTTTTCTCTCATTTCTTTGAAGGGGCTTTCTCTCTTTTCTTATTTAGCCCCTCTCTATATTTTTTTTGGCCATCTCTTTTTTGTTGGCCTTTCCTCACATGG
Source organism: Secale cereale (assembly GCA_902687465.1). NCBI lineage: Eukaryota > Viridiplantae > Streptophyta > Magnoliopsida > Poales > Poaceae > Secale > Secale cereale. Next base: position 164,368,541 of record LR738711.1, on the reverse strand, counting down.
GACAATGCTCTAATAATGATGATCATCACACTTTTATTGATTTACAACTCGATATTACAACTCGATACTAGAACAAGTATGAATCTATATGAATGCCTTCGACGGTGTACCGGGATATGCAATGAATCAAAACTGACATGTATGAAAAATTATGCATGGTGGCTTTGCCACAAATACGATGTCAACTACATGATCATGCATGGCAATATGACAATATGAAGCGTGTCATATGAACGAGATGGTGGAAAGTTGCATGGAAATATATCTTGGAATGGCGATGGAAATGCCATGATAGGTAGGTATGGTGGCTGTTTTGAGGAAAATATATGGTGGTTGTTTTGAGGAAGGATATATAGTGGTTGAATGGTACCGGCGAAAGTTGCGCGGTACAAGAGAGGCTGGCAATGGTGGAAGGGTGAGAGTGCGTAATATCCATGGTCTCAACATTAGTCATAAGAACTCATATACTTATTGAAAAATTTTACGAGTCATCAAAACAAAGCAATCAACGCATGCTCCTGGGGGGAGGTTGGTAGGAGTTAACCATCGCGCGCCCCCGACCTCCACACAAAGGATGATACTCTACAAATACATCATGCTCTAACTTCGTCACATAGCGGTTCACCGTACGTGCATGCTACGGGAATCACTAACTTTAACAAAAGAATTTCTCAATTTCATAATAACTCCACTAGCATGACTCTAATATCACTATCCTCATATCTCAAAACAATTATCAAGCATCCAACTTCTCATCATATTCAATGCACTTAAATGTGAAAGTTTTTACTACATTGATCTTGGATGCCTATCATGTGAAGGCTAGTTTTATAGCCAAAGCACATTACCATGCTGTTTTAATAGACTCTCAAAAGGATATAAGTGAAGCAAGAGAGAACAACAATTTCTACAAAATATAATCACGACCATGTGATACGTCCAAAACGTATCTATAATTTCTGCTTGCTCCATGCTTCTTTTGTGTGATATTGCTATGATATTGATGCACTTCCATACACTTTTGATCATATTTGGACTAACCTATTAACTCAGTGCACCACAGTGCCAGTTCCTGTTTTATGCTGTTTTTCTATTTCAGGTTTCCCCCATATTAAAAGTGCCCCAAAAATTCCGGGAAAAATACAGTAAAAATCAGCGTACAGGAAGCTTCGCGAATAACCAAAGCGGGGCCAGAGGGGAGCCAGGGGGGCCCAGGCGGCCACCTGGCGCGGCCCCACCCCTGGCCGCGCCAGGGGGGCGCCTGGGGCCCCTGCTCCGCCTCTGGTTGCCCCCCTTCGCATATATATTCCTCTCGTCCCGAAACCCTCGAGGACGGAACCCTTTTTCGCGATCTCGCCTCTGTTCCGCCGCCGCAGCGCTTCCAAGATCGGGAGCATCAGGAGAACTCTTCCCGGCACCCTGCCGGAGGGGAGAACCACCACCGGGAGCTTCTCCACCACCATGGACGCTTCCCGGATGAGTCGTGAGTAGTCCACCTTGGACCATGGGTCCATGATCAGTAGCTATGTGATGTTCTCCTCCCCTCTTTGCTCTTCATGGTTTAGATCTCGTGAGCTACCCTACATGATCGAGGCACATATGTAATCTTTCTGCTGTTGCTTTGCTGAGTTTGCTGGGATCTGATGGATTATGAGACTATGTTCAGATTGTGTTTGAGTAATATATTTGATTCACCTCTTTTATATCTTTGTTCTTGAGTAATTCTTGCATGTTCTCCGTTGCTGTTTATTGCTTTGGCCAAGTAGTAGGTAGTAACTCCAAGAGGGAGCGTTATGCTTGATTGTGGGTTCATACCCCTGATGACTAGCTTGAGTGACAGAAACATGAGTCTAGGGGATGTGCTGTTGCCACAAGGGGGAAAACAACGGTGCTTGTACTTGCGGGTGCAAGGATTGTTTACTTTACGCAAAGTTCTTTTAATGCAGTTGTCTGTTGCTTTGAGTTTACACTTTGGGTGGGAATTCGCAACTTAATACCAGCGAGATGTTCTGGATAGATATCTCAAGGTGGATGATTAGTAGTAGATGCAGATGGATTTCGGTCTACTTGCCTTGGCGTACCGGCCATGCTTTTGAGCCTCTACCTTTCTTTGCAGCATAGTTAGCATTGGTTTGCGCACATAATCCTGTCAATTGCCCAGCTGTAATTTGTTTACCTCGCTTTGCTGTTTTATCGTCTTTTGGGAGAGAGACATCACTAGTGAACATCATGGGACCCCGGTCCATATTACCACCGCTGATCACACCTTCTATTTACTTCCTATTTTTATTTCCTAGTTGCAGTCATAGCTATCATTATTATCTCTTGTGTTTGATCCTTTGTAAACAACAAGGCCGGAGGGATTGACAACCTCTCTGTACTCGTTGGGAGCAAAGTTATCTGTATCTGTGTGCAGGTCCTGTCAACCGCTAAGTTTCTGGCACCGTTGACACCTACTTGTCGACCCTTGGAGTCTCACGGGATTCGATCCTTGGTATCTTTGCCAAGGGAAATTTGCCGCTACGCTACATCTCAACCTTCCACTTGGGGTAACCAACGAGGGGCGAGAAGGCATCAAGCAAGTTTCTGGCGCCGTTGCCGGGGACTCCACTCTTCAAGATAGGGGAGTTGCATGCTATCTTTTATCTTTGCTTTTTAGTCTTGTTAGTTTACCTTTCAGTTTTTGCTTTAGTGTCCCTTACCAAAAATCACAAAAATAGTTATCTTGCTTGCTGCTGCTATGGGTTCCACCGAGAACACCAAGTTGTGTGACTTCACTAGTCATAACAACGATGACTTTATCTGCACGCCTATTGCTACACCTGCCACTTCAGCACCTTCTTATGAGATTAAACCTGCTTTACTAAACCTAGTTATGAAAGATCAATTCTTCGGTGCTGGAGATGATGCTGCTTTGCACTTAAATAATTTTTTTGAGCTCTGTGATATGCAAAAGTACACAGAAATAGATGGTGATATTGTTAAGCTTAAGCTTTTTCCTTTCTCCTTGAGAGGAGGAGCTAAAATCTGGTTTCAATCCTTGCCTAGGAATAGTATAGATTCTCGGGACAAGTGCAATGATACCTTTATTGGGAAGTACTACCCCCTGCTAAAATTATCCAATTAAGGAGTAACATAATGAATTTTAAACAATTGGATAATGAACACGTTGCCCAAGCTTGGGAACGCATGAAATCTCTTGTCAAGAACTGCCCTACTCATGGTTTGACTACTTGGATGGTTATCCAAACTTTTTATGCAGGCTTGAACTTTACCTCGTGGAACTTGTTAGATTCGGCCGCGGGAGGAACCTTTATGTCAACTACACTTGGTGCTGCCACGAAGCTTCTCGACGAGATGATGACCAATTATTCCCAATGGCACACCGAACGTGCTGCAAAAGGTAGGAAGGTAAACTCTGTCGAGGAGATTTCCTCCCTAAATGAAAAAGTTGACTTGATCATGTCTCTACTTTCCAAGAAATCTTCTATTGATCCTCATGATGTTCCTTCAAATTCTTTGATTGCTCAAGATCAAGTAGATGTGAACTTTATCTCTAGAAACAATTTCAATAACAATGCTTATAGGAGTAATTTTGGTAGCAACCCTAGACCGTTCCCCTCTAATTCCTATGGGAACAACAATGCTTATCCTAGCACCAAGAACTCCACTTCTGAACTAGAGATTATGCTTAAAGACTTCATCACTACCCAAAAGGCCTTCAATAAGAGTGTAGAAGAAAAACTAGACAAACTACATAATCTCTCTTTGAAGGTAGACAATTTAGCCCATGAGGTAGAGTTGCTTAAAATTAGAACTTCTCCTCTTGAGGAGAGGAAGACCACTCCTATGAATGCTATTCAAGTGCAAATTAATGAAAACAGTAGGATGATGGCTAAACTTAAAGAGAGATGGGCTAGAGAAAAGGAGGAAGAAGATAGAATTAAGAGCCTTCCTACCCACCACACTGTTGCTACTATCCAAGTTGTTGAGGATATCCAAACTCTTAGCACCCAATGCACTCCTAGTCCCATTGGACCTATTAATGGTGATGCTATGACCTCAACCATAGAAGAAGAAACTCCTATGACCATAGAAGCTACCAAACAAGTGAGCCTAAAGGACACCACTACCACTTTACTTGATAGTAGTGACCTTGATTTTGATAATAGCACCCTTTCTGAAGTTATTGGTTTTCTTCACAAGATGTCTAGAGATCCCCACACTAGCACACTTAATCTTGCCTTCACGGAGCATATCACTAATGCTCTTATCAAAGCTAGGGAGGAGAAGCTTAGGGTAGAATCCTCCATACCTAGAAAGCTAGAAGATAGTTGGGATCCTATGATTAAAATTAAGTTGAATAACTTCTCTTGCTATGCTTTATGTGATGTTGGAGCTAGTACCTCCGTTATGCCCAAAAGAATGTATGATATGCTTGAATTGAAACCTTTTGATCCTTGTTCTTTTGGTGTACGTCTTGTTGATTCTTCCGTAAAGAAACCTTTGGGGAAGATCGACGATGTTCTTATCATTGTCAATGACAATTATGTTCCCGTTGATTTTACTATTGTGGATATTGAATGTGAACCTTCATGTCCAATTATTTTGGGACGTCCTTTTCTTCGCACCGTTGGTGCTATCATTGACATGAAAGAGGGGAATATAAAATTCCAATTCCCTCTCAAGAAAGGGATGGAACACTTCCCTAGAAAGAAGATTAAGTTGCCTTTTGAGTCCGTTACACGGGCTAGCTATTCTCTTACTCTTGATAAAACTTGATCTTCTCTTTTTTGCATCATGCCTAGCTTAAAGGCATAAAAGAAAGCGCTTTTGGGAGGCAGCCCACAATGAATTAGGTTTTATTTTTGCTTTTGTTGTGTCTTGATGTTTGTTACTACAGTAGCATTATCATTGTATCTTTTCTTTTCAGCTTTGTGCCAAGTTTAGCCTCCGATTGCAAGAAAGTTCGAAAGTTGTGTCGTGCTGTCCAGAAAACAGATTCTGTCCTTGGACAGCAAAACTCGAATAAAATCACCAGATCATATTTTTGATCTGATTTTTTTGACAGCGTGCCCTATACAATTGGCTTTCGAGCGTCTGTTCTGAGTTTTTTGATTTGAGTTGCAGAAGTGCCCCGAAAAAAATCATTTACTACCTGCTGGTCAGTTTTTCACAGATTCTGTCCTGTTTTGCCTTTTCTCCGTTTTGCAAACCTTGAGCTTGCTTTTTCTTTGCAAAAATGTTTTGGAATTCTTGAGAAACAGTAGCTCTTCAAGATTATCTTTATTTCCAGTAGGGAAAAATTATTTTATTGTGGGTACTAACCTCGCTAATCAGATTATGATGAGTTATGTATGAAGGGAGTTTTCAAGTGTGCGAGGGAAGATGATAAAAGAAGATTCAGCAGGGTCAAACGCTCAAGCTTGGGGATCCCCCCGTGCACCCCCAAGAAATATTCAATAAGACTCAAGCGTCTAAGCTTGGGGATGCCCCATGCATCCCCTTCTCCATCAACAATTATCAATTCGTCTTTCGTTCCACTATATTCTTATCACTTCATGTGTTATGTGCTATGCTTGGAGCGTCTTGCGCTTAGTTTCCTTTTTAGTTTTCTTTAGCTTTGCTTGCTGTTCATAACAAGTTAGAACCCAGCTTTCTTTGTGTGGGAGAGAAACACGCTCCACTTCAGTCTAGAACACAACATAGGATTTTCATGCTTATCTTTGCTGTGTGTGTTCTTTGTCTTTCCATAGCTGCTGTCATGTTTAACTCTTAGTTTTCATGCTTTTCTTTTTAAAGAGCTTTAGTTTAGTTGGTTGCTGAACTCTCTTGAGTTTTCATGTTTATCTTGTTAAGAGAGTTTGCCTGTTGCACTGAGTTGTGTGTCTTAACTTAAAGTAGGTAATTGAGGTTGCTATTTAATTTTAGTAGTAACTTGCAATAGTTTTGAGGTATTGCCATGAGTAATGTCTGAACTTTTGGTGTCAAGAGCTTTAGCCTATTAGTGATAGATGTCGTATTTTGGGCAATCCGTGTTTATTTTCGAAAACCTACAAAATAGTTGAGAACCTTAGCTACTAGATGGATCACTAATCTTTGGAGGGATCGAATATTAGAGTACACTCACGTACCATGAGTCGAGGATGCGCAAGGATAACCAAACCCCCATACACTCCTCCTTGGGGTACTTGTCTCTTTGTGAACCTCCTAATTAGATTGAGAGTTACCGATAATAAGTGCATGAGTTCTTCGGACTAATGTGAGTATTCGAAAGTTGATACTTCCACCTAGCCATATTTTTCTAGCCTCTTCGGTACCGTGCATTGCCCTTTCTCACCTCGAGAGTTGGCGCATACTTCGCCGGTGCATCCAAATCCTTGGCACGATACGCTCTGTCATCATAAGCCTCATTATATCCTTCCTCAAAACAGCCACCATACCTACCTATCAAGGCATTTCCATAGCCTTTCCGAGATACATTGCCATGCAACATCCATCTTCTCATGACTTGATCTTCATGTCATACATGCTTTTTGCTTGATCGATGAGCCGCATGCTAGTTGGGCCTTGCCCTAATCATTGCTACATGACGAGCTAGTATCATTGCATATCCTGCTACACTGGTAGAGGCATACATTTGCATACATCATGATAGTTTCATTTTCTTTATGTTGAGTACTTTTGTAAAGTGTGAAAGATCTTCTATACTTCTTGTAATACATAGAGTGTTGCCCCTAAAGTGAGGAAAAGATCCCAAAGAGGACAAAATCAAAAGATCCCAAAGAGGACAAAATCAAAATATCCCAAAGAGGACAAATGAGAGTTAAATAGAAAGAGCCATTAAGTCCACAAAAAAATAAAAAAATAGAAAAAAGAGAAAAAAGAAATAAAAAGAGAGAAGGGGGCACACTACTATTCCTTTTGAGAGATCCACACTCGTACTCCATCTTATACCTTGTACTCCATAGAGATTATCATTCATGCATATAGCTATGTGGGGACCTTCACACTATAGAACTTGGCTTGTATATTCCAATGATGAGCCTCCTCAAAAGAGCTCTAGGTCTTCTTGAGCAAGCAAGTTGGATGCACCCCCACTAGTTCCATTGGAGAGCTTACCTTAGCTCATATGTGCATCCGTTGCATGGCAATCCCTACTCCTCACATCATATCTATCATTTGGCTTTCTCTCGCCTATGATTGTCCTCATTGATGTGAGCCTTTCACACCTTTTTTGTCTTCCCCCTTCATCATTTTTCTCTTTGCCATCCTAAGTGTCAACTTTCTTGCTTACGCTCATCCATTGCATGAGTGCTCAAAATATCGAAAGGGAGTGGATCATTTTGACTTGTACCTGACTGGTGGTCTGGGGATGAGTCAAGATAAGATTCCAAAGAAGACCAAGTGTGAAACTTTAGTAGATTAAGTTCACAACAATACAAAAACTATGTTTTACTCTCTCGTATATCCCTATCCCCTTTCTTGCACGCAAACACCATTTGGAGACATTCGAGTCACGGACAGCGAGAGCTCTTGCACCTTTATGTTCTTATGTTGCTTGTTACAATGCTAATATAGACTCTTGCTTGCTATGACTTGAATTGAATTACATGCCTTGATTGCTTTACTTAAAAGTTCTTATATGGTTGATAGCATGTCACCACATAAATTTTGCTTGTTATCATTTACCTACTCGAGGACGAGCAGGAATTAAGCTTGGGGATGTTGATACGTCCAAAATGTATCTATAATTTCTGCTTGCTCCATGCTTCTTTTGTGTGATATTGCTATGATATTGATGCACTTCCATACACTTTTGATCATATTTGGACTAACCTATTAACTCAGTGCACCACAGTGCCAGTTCCTGTTTTCTGCTGTTTTTCTATTTCAGGTTTCCCCCATATTAAAAGTGCCCCAAAAATTCCGGGAAAAATACAGGAAAAATCAGCGTACAGGAAGCTTCGTGAATAACCAAAGCGGGGCCAGAGGGGAGCCAGGGGGGGCCCAGGCGGCCACCTGGCGCGGCCCCACCCCTGGCCGCGGCAGGGGGGCGCCTGGGGACCCTGCTCCGCCTCTGGTTACCCCCCTTCGCATATATATATTCCTCTCGTCCCGAAACCCTCGAGGACGGAACCCTTTTTCGCGATCTCGCCTCTGTTCCGCCGCCGCAGCGCTTCCAAGATCGGGAGCATTAGGAGAACTCTTCCCGGCACCCTGCCGGAGGGGAGAACCACCACCGGGAGCTTCTCCACCACCATGGACGCTTCCCGGATGAGTCGTGAGTAGTCCACCTTGGACCATGGGTCCATGATTAGTAGCTATGTGATGTTCTCCTCCCCTCTTTGCTCTTCATGGTTTAGATCTCGTGAGCTGCCCTACATGATCGAGGCACATATGTAATCTTTATGCTGTTGCTTTGCTGAGTTTGCTGGGATCTGATGGATTATGAGACTATGTTCAGATTGTGTTTGAGTAATATATTTGATTCACCTCTTTTATATCTTTGTTCTTGAGTAATTCTTGCATGTTCTCCGTTGCTGTTTATTGCTTTGGCCAACTAGTAGGTAGTAACTCCAAGAGGGAGCGTTATGCTTGATTGTGGGTTCATGCCCCCTGATGACTAGCTTGAGTGACAGAAACATGAGTCTAGGGGATGTGCTCTTGCCACAAGGGGGAAAACAATGGTGCTTGTACTTGCGGGTGCAAGGATTGTTTACTTTACGCAAAGTTCTTTTAATGCAGTTGTCTGTTGCTTTGAGTTTACACTTTGGGTGGGAATTCGCAACTTAATACCAGCGAGATGTTCTGGATAGATATCTCAAGGTGGATGATTAGTAGTAGATGCAGATGGATTTCAGTCTACTTGCCTTGGTGTACCGCCCATGCTTTTGAGCCTCTACCTTTCTTTGCAGCATAGTTAGCATTGGTTTGCGCACATAATCCTGTCAATTGCCCAGCTGTAATTTGTTTACCTTGCTTTGCTATTTTATCGTCTTTTGGGAGAGAGACATCACTAGTGAACATCATGGGACCCCGGTCCATATTACCACCGCTGATCACACCTTCTATTTACTTCCTGTTTTTATTTCCTAGTTGCAGTCATAGCTATCATTATTATCTCTTGTGTTTGATCCTTTGTAAACAACAAGGCCGGAGGGATTGACAACCTCTCTGTACTCGTTGGGAGCAAAGTTATCTGTATCTGTGTGCAGGTCCTGTCAACCGCTAAGTTTCTGGCGCCGTTGACACCTACTTGTCGACCCTCGGAGTCTCACGGGATTCGATCCTTGGTATCTTTGCCAAGGGAAATTTGCCGCTACGCTACATCTCATCCTTCTACTTAGGGTAACCAACAAGGGGCGAGAAGCCATCACCATGCTCTAAAAGATATAAGTGAAGCACTAGAGCAAAAACTATTCCACTAAAAGATATAAGTGAAGCACATAGAGTGTTCTATCAATTCCTAGGCCATATTTAACTCTCTCAAAAGGTGTGTCCAGCAAGGATAACTGTGGCAAACTAACAAGCAAATACTCAAATTATAGATGACACTCCAAGTAAAACACATATCATGTGGTGAATAAAAATATAGTTCCGAGTATAGTTACCGATAGATGAAGACGAAAGAGGGAATGCCTTCCCGGGGCATCCCCAAGCTTAGACTTTTGGTTGTCCTTGAATTTTACCTTGGGGTGCCTTGGGCATCCCCAAGCTTAGGCTCTTGCCACTCTTTGTTCCATAGTCCATCAAAGCAATACTCAAAACTTGAAAACTTCACAACACAAAACTTAGACAAAAATCTCGTGAGCTCCGTTAGTATAAGAAAACAAACCAGTACTCAAAGGTACTGCAATGAATTCATTTCTTGTTTATATTGGTGTTAACCTACTGTATTCCAACTTCTCTATGATTCATACTTCCCAATACTACTCATAGATGCATTGAAATAAGCAAACAACACACGAAAAACAGAATCTGTCAAAAACAGAACAGTCTGTAGTAATATGTAGTTTTCGCATACTTCTCTAACTCCAAAAAATTGAAATAAATTGGTAAATGTGAGGAATTGGTTACTAATCATCTGCAAAAAGAATAAACTAAATAACACACTCCAGTAAAATCAGGTGACCATTCTAGCGAGCGCTAACGATTCTGTTTCTCACAGCAAGATCATATAAACTTCACACAAGCCTTCCCAAAGGTTCTACTTGGCACAAACACTAATTAAAACACAAAACCACATCTAAACAGAAGCTATATGCAATATTTATTCCTAAACAGAATCAAAAACAAAAAATATAAAATTGGGTTGCCTCCCAACAAGCGCTATCGTTTTACGCCCCTAGCTAGGCACGATACAAAGATAGATCTAGGTATTGCCATGTTTGGAAGGCAATTCTTTAATTAAGCACTTGTGATTCTTATGATCTTCTTTATCCCTATTGATAATCAAACTTTTGGGAAAGAAATCAAGAAATTCAATTGTGTCAAAAGGTTCTCTTGCAAAAGTAAGAAAATTAGGATGAACACTTATGGATTTAAGATCCGTGATTCCTTTACTAGATGTTTCACCCTTGTCTTTAGGAACATACATGAACTTAGATAATTTCGTGGTAGAAGGATTTGGAGTAGTTTTTATAGCATAAAGAGGAGAACCCACATTAGTAATAACATCCTCAAGTTTATTGATTCTAGTAGAATCTTGATCTAATTTTTCTTTAACTATGGGTTCCTTTTCCTTAAGATTTTTCAGAACAACTCCTACCTTGGATCCATATTGGGTAATTTCATTGTGGATTTTTCTATCCAAGTTCTCTACCAACTCTACCGTAGAAACTTTGTTTTCAATGATTTATAACCTTTGCATAACATGCTCCAAAGTTAAAACGTTCCCATTAACCATAAGAGGTGATGAGCCAAATAATTCAGCCATTGCATTATAAGAATCAAAAGTATGGCTACCCAAGAAATTCCCTCCGATGATGGTATCTAAAATAAATCTATTCCACGGAGTTATGCCAACATAAAAATTGCGAAGAAGCACGGAAGTGGAAAGCTTCCTAGTAGATCTATTTTGAGCATTGCAAATTCTATAACATGCATCTTTTAAGTTTTCTTCCTCCCTTTGTTTAAAATTGAGAACCTCACTCTCGGGAGTATTGATAATGATAGGTGTGCTAGACATGATGACAAGCAAGCAGGCAACACACAAGCAAACAAGAAGCAAGCGAACGATAAACACACAACAGAAGAAGGGCGAATAAAACGGCAAGGGTGAAGTGGGGGAGAGGAAAACGAGAGGCAAATAAATGTAATGCGAAGGATAAGGGTTTGTCATAGGTACTTGGTATATGACTTTCGCGTAAGCTTCCCCGGCAACGGTGCCAGAAATTCTTCTTGCTACTTCTCGAGCTTGCGTTGTATTCCCTCGAAGAGGAAAGGGTGATGCAGCACAGTAGCGTAAAGATTTCCCTCAGTTTTTGAGAACCAAGGTATCAATCCAGTAGGAGACCACGCACGAGTCCCTCGCACCTGCACAAATAAATAAGAACTTCGCAGCCAACGCGATAAGGGGTTGTCAATCCCTTTACGGTCACTTACGAAAGTGAGATCTCATAGAGATGATAGTTTGATATTTTTGGTATTTTTCAATATAAGAATAGAAAGTAAAAGCGGAAAAGTAAAGTAGATTGTAGATTGATATGTTGAGAATAGACCCGGGGGCCAGAGTTTTCTCTAGTGGCTTCTCTCATGATAGCGGTATTCTACGGTGGGTAAACAAATTACTGTCGAGCAATTGATAGAAAAGCGAATAACTATGAGACTATCTAGGCATGATCGTTATATATAGGCATCACGTCCGAGACAAGTAGACCGAAACGATTCTGCATCTACTACTATTACTCCACACATCGACCGCTATCCAGCGTGCATCTAGAGTATTAAGTTCATAAGAGCGGAGTAACGCCTTAAGCAAGATGACATGATGTAGAGGGATAAACTCAAACTTAGTGATATAAAGCCCATCTTTTTATCCTCGATGGCAACAATACAATACATTCCTTGCTACCCCTACTGTTACTGGGAAAGAACACCGCAAGATTGAACCCAAAGCCAAGCACTTCTCCCATTGCAAGAACTATAGATCTAGTAGGTCAAACCAAACCAATAATTCGAAGTGACTTGCAAGGATATTATAATCATACATAAAGAGTTCAGAAAAGAACCAAATATTTCTCATAGATAATCTTGATCATAAACCCACAATTCATCGGATCTCGACAAACACACCGCAAAAAGAGATTACATCGAATAGATCTCCTCGAAGACCGAGGAGAACTTGGTATTGAGATCCAAAGAGAGAGAACAAGCCATCTAGATACTAGCTATGGACCCGAAGGTCTGTGGTAAACTACTCACAACTCATGGTGAGGCGATGATGATGATGTAGAAGCACTCCATGGAAGATCCCCCCTCCGACGGAGCTCCGGAACAGGCCCCAAGATGGGATCTCACGGGAACAAAAGGTTGCGGTGGTGGAACTAGGGTTTTTTTTCTGTTGTTCTGATGGTTTCGGGGTACGTAGGTATATACAGGAGGAAGGAGGGCACCGAGGGCCAGACGGGGTGCCCACGAGGTAGGGGGCGCGCCCTATAGGGGGGGCGCCCCCACCCTCGTGGACGCCATGTTATCCCTGCTCCGTGGTTCTCAAGTCTCTCGTGCGTATTTTTCTCCAAAAATATCTCTCCAGAAGTTTCATTCTGTTTGGACTCCGTTTGATATTCCTTTTCTGTAAAACCCCAAAATAGGCAAAAAACAGCAATCTGGACTAGGCCTTTAGGTTAGTAGGTTAGTCCCAAAAATAATATAAAAGTGTATAACAAAGCCCATTAAAAATCCAAAACATCATAAATAATAGCATGGAACAATAAAAAATTATAGATACGTTGGAGACGTATCATCGAGCAATTGATAGAAAAGCGCATAGTTATGAGAATATCTAGGCATGATCATTGTATATAGGCATCACGTCCGTGACAAGTAGACCGAAACGATTGTGCATCTACTACTATTACTACACACATCAACCGCTATCCAGCATGCATCTAGAGTATTAAGTGCATAAGAACAGAATAACGCCTTAAGCAAGATGACATGATGTAGAGAGATAAACTCAAGCAATATGATATAAACCCCATCTTTTTTTTCCTCGATGGCAACAATACTATACGTGCCTTGCTGCCCCTATTGTCACTGGGAAAGGACACCGCAAGATTGAACCCAAAGCCAATCACTTCTCCCATTGCAAGAACTATAGATCTAGTAGGCCAAACCAAACCAATAATTCAAAGAGACTTGCAAGGATATTATAATCATACATAAAATATTTCAGAAAAGAGTCCAATATTGTTCATAGATAATCTTGATCATAAACCCACAATTCATCGGATCTCGACAAACACACCGCAAAAAGATTATATCAAATAGATCTCCTCGAAGATCGAGGAGAACTTTGTATTGAGATCCAAAAAGAGGGAAAAAGCCATCTAGCTAATAACTATGGAAGATGGAACCGAGGGTCTGTGGTCAACTACTCACAACTCATCGGAGAGGCTATGGTGTTGATGTAGAAGCCCTCCATGATCAATGCCCCCTCCGGCGGAGCTCCGGAACATGCCCCAAGATGGGATCTCACGGGAACAGAAGGTTACAACGGTGGAATTAGGGTTTCTATGTGCTCCTCGATGTTTTCAAGGTATTTGGGTATATATAGGAGGAACAAGTACGTCGGTGGAGCAACGTGGGGCCCACGAGAGTGAGGGGCCTGCCTACCCCTTTTGGGCGCGCCCTGCCCCCTCGTGGGCACCTCGTTTCTTCCTTGACTTGTACTCCAAGTCTCTCGTGAAGATATCGTTCCAAAAATAACTCTCCCAAAGGTTTCATTCCGTTTGGACTCCGTCTGATATTCCTTTTCTGTGAAACACTGAAATAGGCAAAAAACAACAATTTGCACTAGGCCTTGGGTTAGTAGGTTAGTCCCAAAAATAATATAAAAGTGTATAATAAAGCCTATTAAACATCCAAAACAGAATATATAATAGCATGGAACAGTAAAAAATTATAGATACGTTGGAGACGTATCAAGCATCCCCAAGCTTAATTCCTGCTCGTCCTCAAGTAGGTAAATGATAAAAACAGAATTTTTGATGTGGAATGCTAACCAACATAATTCATAATGTAATTCTCTTTGTTGTGGCATGAATGTTCAGATCCAAAAGATTCAAGACAAAAGTATATATTGACATAAGAATAATAATACTTCAAGCATACTAACAAAGCAATTGTGTCTTCTCAAAGTAACATGGCCAAGAAAGTTATCCCTACAAAATCATATAGTCTGGCTATGCTCTATCTTCATCACACAAAATATTTAAATTATGCACAACCCCGGTTTCAGCCAAGCAATTGTTTCACACTTAAATTCTTTCAAACCTTTCAACTTTCACACAATACATGAGCGTGAGCCATGGATATAGCACTATGTGGAATAGAGTGGTGGTTGTGGAGAAGACAAAAGAAGAAGATAGTCTCACATCAACTAGGCGTATCAATGGGCTATGGAGATGCCCATCAATAGATATCAATGTGAGTGAGTAGGGATTGCCATGCAACGGATGCACTAGAGCTATAAGTGTATGAAAGCTCAACAAAGAAACTAAGTGGGTGTGTATCCAACTTGCTTGCTCATGAAGACCTAGGGAATTTTGAGGAAGCGCATCGTTGGAATATACGAGCCAAGTTCTATAATGAAAATTCCCACTAGTATATGAAAGTGACAAAACAAGAGACTCTCTATCATGAAGATTATGGTGCTACTTTGAAGCACAAGTGCGGAAAAGGATAGTAGCATTGTCCCTTCTCTCCTTTTTTTGGAGGGGCTTTTTTTTTCTTTTTCTTTTTAGCCTCCCTCTTTTTTTGGGCCATCTCTCCTTTTTTTGGCCTTTATCTCTTTTTTTGTTTCCTCACACGGGACAATGCTCTAATAATGAAGATCATCACACTTTTATTTACTTACAACTCAAAGATTACAACTCGAAGCTAGAACAAAATATGACTCTATGTGAATGATGATGATGAATCATGTAATATGAGCGGAACGGTGGAAAGTTGCAAGGCAATATATCTCGGAATTGCTATGGAAATGCCATGATAGGTAGGTCTGGTGGCTGTTTTGAGGAAGGTATATGGTGGGTGTATAGTACCGGCGAAAGTTGCACGGTACAAGAGAGGCTAGCAATGGTGGAAGGGTGAGAGTGCGTATAATCCATGGACTCAACATTAGTCATAAAGAACTCATATACTTATTGCAAAAATTTACGAGTTATCAAAACAAGTATTCAACGCATGCTCCTAGGGGAAGGGTTGGTATGAGTTAACCATCACGCGATCCCGACCTCCACACAAAGGATGACACTCAATAAATAAATCATGCTCCAACTTCATCACATAACGGTTCACCATATGTGCATGCTACAGGAATCACAAACTTTAACACAAGTGTTTCTAAAATTCACAATTACTCCACTAGCATGACTCTAATATCACCATCCTCCTATCTCAAAACAATCATCAAGTATCAAACTTCTCATAGTATTCAATGCACTTGTATGAAAGTTTTTACTATACTCATCTTGGATGCCTATCATATTAGGACTAGTTTTATAACCAAAGCACATTACCATGCTGTTCTAAGAGACTCTCAAATAGATATAAGTGAAGCATGAGAGATCAATAATTTCTACAAAATGAAACCACCACCATGCTCTAAAAGATATAAGTGAAGCACTAGAGCAAAACTATCTAGCTCAAAAGATATAAGTGAAGCACATAGAGTATTCTAATAAATTCTAAATCATATTTATCTCTCTCAAAAGGTGTGTCCAGCAAGGATGATTGTGGCAAACTAAAAATCAAAGACTCAAATCATACATGATGCTCTAAGCAAAACAAATAACATGTGGTGAATAAAAATATAGTCTCAGGTAAAGTTACCAATAGACGAAATGAAAGAGGGGATGCTTTCCCGGGGCATCCCCAAGCTTAGGCTTTTGGTTGTCCTTGAATTTTACCTTGGGGTGCCTTGGGAATCCCCAAGCTTAGGATCTTTCCACTCTTTGTTCCATTGTCCATCAAATCCATACTCAAAACTTCAAAACTTCACAACACAAAACTTATCCAAAAATCTCGTGAGCTCCGTTAGTATATGAAAAAAAACCACCACTGAAAGGTACTGTAATTAACTCATTCTTTGTTTATATTGGTGTTAAACCTACTGTATTCCAACTTCTCCATGATTCATACCCCCCGATACTACTCATAGATTCATCAAAATAAGAAAACAACACACGAAAAACAGAATCTGTCAAAAACAGAACTGTCTGTTGTAATCTGTAACTTTCGTATACTTCTGTAACTCTAAATAAATCAAAATAAATTGGTGGACGTGAGGAATTTTTCTATTAATCATCTGCAAAAAGAATTAACTAAAAATCACTCTCTAGTAAAAAATGACAGCCAATCTCGTGAGCGCTAAAGTTTCTGTCTTTTACAGCATGATCACATAAACTTCACACAAGTCTTCCCAAAGGTTCTACTTGGCACAAACACTAATTAAAACACAAAACCACATCTAAAAATAATTGAGATGCAATATTTATTCCTAAACATAAGAAAAAACTAATAAAATAAAATTGGGTTGCCTCCCAACAAACTCTTTCTTTATAGCCATTAAGATGGGCTTGAGAATTCAATGATGCTCACATGAAAGATAAGAATTGAAGCACAAAGAGAGCATCATAAAGCATGTGAAAATCACATCTAAGTCTAACATACTTCCTATGCATAGGCATTTTATAGAAAATCAAATTAGCAAAACAAGCAAGATCTAGCATATGCAGGGAAGAAGGAAGAAACAATAGCAATCTCAACATAACGATAGGTAATTTAGTAACATGAAAATTTCTACAACCGTATCCCCCCCTCTCATAATAATTACATGTAGGATCATAAGCAAATTCAACAATATAGTTTTCACAAAACATATTCTCAACACGATCCACATGCATGCGAAGTTGACACTCTTCCAAAATAGTGGGATTAACATTAACTAAACTCATGACCACTCCAAACCCACTTTTATCAAAAATTTCATAAGACTGAACATTCTCCAAATATGTGGGATCTAAAGTTGACACTCTTCCAAACCCACTTTCAATATTATTGCAAACATTATTATCAATCTCATATATATCATGGGGCTCACAAAAGTTTTCAAGATTGTAAGAAGCATCACCCCAATCATGATCATTGCAACAAGTAGTGGACATAGCAATACTAGCATCCCCAAGCTTAGGGTTTTGCATATCATTAGCATAATTGTCATTAATAGAATTTACAATAGTATCATAGCAATCATGTTTTTCATTAAAAGAGCTACCGTGAATCACTTCATAATTTTCTTCTTTCAACACTTCATCACAATTTTTAGATTCACGAATTTCAAGCAAACCCTCATAGAGATAATCTAGTGCACGCAGCTTACTAGTAATTGGTTAATCATAATTGGATCTCTTAAAAAGATTAGCAAGTGGATGAGAGTCCATAATTTAGCAAGCAAAGATACAAGCTAATAGAAGGCACAAGGCAACACAAGCAAACGGAAAGGCGAACGGAAAAAGGGCGAATAAAACGGCAAAGATGAAGTGGGGGAGAGGAAAACGAGAGGAAAATAATGTAGTGCGAGGGATAAGGGTTTGTGATAGGTACTTGGTATATGACTTTTGCGTAGATCTCCCCGGCAACGGCGCCATAAATTCTTCTTTCTACTTCTCGAGCTTGCGTTGTATTCCCTCGAAGAGGAAAGGGTGATGCAGCACAATAGCATAAGTATTTCCCTCAGTGTTTGAGAACCAAGGTATCAATCCAATAGGAGACCACGCGCGAGTCCCTCGAACCTGCACAAACAAATAAGAACCTCGCAACCAACGTGATAAGGGGTTGTCAATCCCTTCACGGTCACTTATGAGAGTTATATCTGATATATAGGATAGGGTAATATTTTTGGTATTTTTGGTATAAGAACAGAAAGTAAATAAAGCAAAGTAAAGTAGATGGAAGCTTAATATGATGAGAATAGACCCGGGGGCCATAGGTTTCACTAGTGGCTTCTCTCATGATAGCAGAATTCTACGATGGGTGAACAAATTACTGTCGAGCAATTGATAAAAAAGCGCATAGTTATGAGAATATCTAGGCATGATCATTGTATATAGACATCACGTCTGTGACAAGTAGTCCGAAACGATTCTGCATCTACTACTATTACTCCACACATCGACCGCTATCCAACATGCATCTAGAGTATTAAGTTCATAAGAACAAAGTAACGCCTTATGCAAGATGACATGATGTAGAGAGATAAACTCAAGCAATATGATATAAACCCCATCTTTTTATCCTCAATGGCAACAATACAATACGTGCCTTGCTGCCCCTACTATCACTGGGAAAGGACACCGCAAGATTGAACCCAAAGCCAAGCACTTCTCCCATTGCAAGAACTGTAGATCTAGTAGGCCAAACCAAACCAATAATTCGAAGAGACTTGCAAGGATATTATGATCATACATAAAATATTTCAATATTGTTCATAGATAATCTTGATCATAAACCCACAATTCATTGGATCTCGACAAACACACCACAAAAAGATTACATCAAATAGATCTCCTCGAAGATCGAGGAGAACTTTGTATTGAGATCCAAAGAGAGAGAAGAAGCCATCTAGCTAATAACTATGGACCCGAAGGTTTGTGGTAAACTACTCACAACTCATCGGTGAGGCTATGGTGTTGATGTAGAAGCCCTCCGTGATCGATGCCCCCTCCGACGGAGCTCCGGAATAGGCCCCAAGATGGGATCTCACGGGAACAAAAGGTTACGGCGGTGGAATTAGGGTTTTTTCGTGCTCCTCGATGTTTTCAGGGTATATGGGTATATATAGGAGGAAAAAGTACAGCAGTGGAGCAACATGGGGCCCACGAGGGTGGGGGGTGCGGCTACCCCCTGGGCATGCCCTGCCCCCTCGTGGGTACCTCGTTTCTTCTCTGACTTGTACTCCAAGTCTCCCGTGAAGATATCATTCCAAAAATAACTCTCCCGAAGGTTTCATTCCGTTAGGACTCCGTTTGATATTCCTTTTCTGCGAAACACTGAAATAGGCAAAAAAACAACAATTTGCACTAGGCCTTGGGTTAGTAGGTTAGTCCCAAAAATAATATAAAAGTGTATAATAAAGCCCATAAACATCCAAAATAGAATATATAATAGCATGGAACAATAAAAAATTATAGATACGTTGGAGACGTATCAGAGGTTATTTGACATTAGCGCACTAGATGAATGGAGAACCCAGGCCCATGAGAATGCCAAATTGTTTAAAGAGAAGGTTAAAAGATGGCATGACAAAATGATACAAAAGCATGAGTTTAATGTAGGTGATTATGTTTTGCTATACAACTCTCGTTTAAGATTTTTTGCAGGAAAACTGTTTGAGTTGTGTCGAACATTATTGTAGAAGTTAGATTACAGTTGGACTTGGAGTCGTACTGTGTGTTGACAGGGTAGGAGTTGTGTCCTAATAGGACACTTGTATCCTAGGCCTCTCTTATATAGCGAGGGTAAACACACGATGTAGCCTATGCCAACATAATAGCACGGGCACGCGGGGGAGACGGCGGCATGTGCCGGCGCCCGGGCGGCCGGCGTGCGGTATTATGACGGTGTCACGGGGAGGAGTGCCCGTAGTCAGGCCCCGGGGATGTAGCCATGATGGTGAACCTCGTTAACAAATCTCTGTGTTGTGCTTGTGTGATTGCTTGGTCCTCGGTAGATCGACTGGGCGTGTCGGATTTATTCTAACAAGTGGTATCAGAGCAAGGTTACGAGGAGACCGCGGATTGTTGATCTAGAGGTGAGGACGATGTTGACCGGCTACAGATGAGCACGTGTGTGCTGGACGTCAGGCAGTGATTGGACATTGTCGTGGTGCAAAGCAATCGGGAAAGCGGGCAGAATCGGCGGGTTATCGACGACTTTGGTGATCGTCGGATCGATGTCGGCCAACCGGCGGCGGCGGCATCGGCCAGATCGATCGAGCAGATCGATTCGTACGTGCAAAGCAACGCAGAAGACTAGCTGGGTGTTGGCATGCCGCAAGTGCTGCAACACGAGTAGCCGAGTGGGCTGGCCCAGGCGGGGCTGGCTCGTGGGCTGCGAGATTGGTAGCAGGCCGAACCAGGCAGTTGTGCTGGTGTGCGCAGTAGGTTACGTGCACAACAGGAGCCAGGAAGCCGAAGTTGCTACCGTGAGATTTGTTTGTTGGAAAAAATGGGAGGATCTGCAATGTATGGTATTGACGTGGCATGAATAGCAATAAGACAAAGGAAAAGAGCATTGAGAGTTGTGGAGGCACGTACATAGTGCAGCGACGAGAGCTCTCAGGGAAGCAATTTTATTTTTTGATGCATTGCTAATTGCACACGGGGTTGTATCAGGAGGTTGACGGGTTGGCGACGTTCATATAAGGCTTGGAGGAGTCTGGAGTGCGTCATGGTAAGATCATGTATACACAGGGCGTTAAGCAATGCACGGAGATGTGCGGGCGGACACGACGCAAGGTGGAGCATGGTTGCAGTCGGATAGTTTTTGGCTGGGTCGGACTGGACTGTCTGATGGATCGACGGATATGTCGGTCAAAGCAGAAGACGGTGGTGATTTCAGCAATGATGACACACGAGCGTGATGCTGATGGTGGCCGACTTCTGGGGCGTGGAAACACGCGGTGCGGGCCCGAGGGCTTGTGCGGTTTCGACAGACTATGCCGCGGGGTTGATTCAAGACGGTGCAGATGAGAGCTTGGAGTCGACAGGGCGCGGGAGGGTGGCACGTACAACCACCATGGAGTCATGTTGAAGGTGGAGTTGGAGTCTGATGGAGGACTACACTCTGTGCTGATGGAGGGGCTACGGGTAAGAATTCAGAGAGTCGAAGCCTATTTCCGCGGGATAGTGAGAGACACGCGGATTAGATTGGGTACCAGTGGTCTGATGGAGGCATGATACTCGGCACCGGTCGGTGATGATCGGTGGTTCTTTATGGTAGGGGTTTGAGTGGTGGGGTTCGCGACCCGGGAGACTCGACCAAGACAGCAGAGGCTCGACGCGGTGATAGCGGCGAGGCGTGCGGTAAGCACGGGACACAGTGACAGACCAAGGCACTGGTGGTCAGACATGTGGTCAGACAAAGTGTGCAAGGGTGCTGAAGCAGTGTTGACGAGTACCAGATTCAAGTTGGTGACTGGGTCTATCGGTGCTAGTTTATGGACAAGAGTTGACCGTGGAGAATTCGAGAAAATGGCGGAAAGTCAAAAATTGTCAAAAGGTGAGAGAATACATGGCCGTATATTCTGTGGTGTTCAATGCACATGGAAAAGTGCGGATGACAAGGCAGAAGGAGGCGGAGTGCTATAGCGATGGGACATGTCAGAGACTATCCGAAAGAAGGGTGAGACAACTGCCAATTTGACTCAGGGTGATACAGGGCGACAGTGAAATTCTTTCAAGTTTTAGAAGCAGTACAGAAAGAGCGGTGATGTTGAGTTCACGTAACTCTTATATGTGGCGTCCAATATGCGAGTTGTTCATTTTTCACGCTGATAGTGGTCGATGTGTGATGTCGTTGAACGGATACTCCGGAAGCTGGAAGCACAAGGTAGAGTAATGAGGAACTTAATTTTGCTCGAGTGTTGACTGTGAAGAAGACGAGAAGGGACTATAGTTGCAGGTGGAGTCACATGGAGTCTGGGAGTAGTAGCGGTGCTCATGGCGTATGTCAAGTCCAATGTACATGGAGGTTCGATGCACGGACGAATTCAAGGTGATGGAGAATATTCGCCAAGGTGGAGTTTGTTAGAGTTCTGTCGAATATTATTGTACAAGTTAGGTTACAGTTGGACTTGGAGTCGTACTGTGTGTAGACAGGGTAGGAGTTGTGTCCTAATATGACACTTGTATCCTAGGCCTCTCTTATATAGCGAGGGTAAACACACGATGTAGCCTATGCCAACATAATAGCACGGGCTCGCGGGGGAGCCGGAGATGTGTGCCGGCGCCTGGGGGGCCGGGGTGCGGTATTGTGACGGTGTCACGGGGAGGAGCGCCGGTAGTCAGGCCCCGGGGATGTAGCCATGATGGTGAACCTCATTAACAAATCTCGGTGTCGCGCTGGTGTGATTGCTTGGTCCTCGGTAGATCGACTGGGCGTCTCGGATTTATTCTAACAAAAACTTCTCTCTAAATGGGAAGGTCCTTACGTTATCGAGGAGGTCTATCATTCCGGTGCTATAAAAATCAATAACTTCGAAGGCACAAATCCGAAGGTGGTGAATGGTCAAAGAATCAAACATTATATCTCAGGTAATCTTATAAATGTTGAAACTAATGTTATTGAAACTGTAACCCCGGAGGAATACATAAGGGACACTTTCTAGAATGATTCAGAGTCCGAAAAGGAAGAGGTATGTGGTACGGTGAGTAAACCGACTCCAAAACAGTTCTAATGGCAATTTTTCTCAGTTTTGGAATATTTCGAAAAATAGAAAAATAAGAAGCAGTCCGAAAAGGACACGAGGCGTCCACGAGGGTGGAGGGCGCGCCCTACCCCCTGGGCGCCCCCTACCTCGTGTGCCCTCCGGACTCTGTTTTCTTGCACATTACTTCTTTTGGTCAGTCAAAATTCATTATATAATCTCCCGGAGGTTTTGACCACCGCACCACGGAGATACCCTCTGTTTTTGTTTCTAGCTGTTTTTGCCGCAGATTAGAGCAACATGTCGTCCCAGTACTCGGAGGGAGAAAGCTATGTGGCTGATTTCCTTGCAGACCCTAAGGTCTATGGGGACTTGGAGCATTATGGTTGGACCACGGAGGAAGAAGAAGACCATGATCCCAGGGGAAAGGATGAGATGAGCTCAGATGAAGATGAAGTCCCATTACCGCAACCTGGGGACATGCATGTGGAGTTCAAAAGGTCAAGCCTCCCTGATAGGGCAAAGAAACCTAAGATCGAGTTTATCCATTTTCTCCTCTTGCAGGAGAATAAGCAGGAACTATGCAAAAAGATATTAAGCCTTGAGCAGGAGATCGATGACCTAAGGGAGCAAAATTCTACCCTCAAGCGCAAATTAAGGAAGAAGCCCACATCATCACCAACCCCATCATCACCACCTCCGAAGAAAGAGACAAATCACATGGGTATGGGCACTCCCCTTGGCGACTGCCAAGCTTGGGGGAGGTGCCCCGGTATCGTATCACCATCACACTCCTATCTTTACCGTTTTTCTTAGTCCGAGCCTTTTGGTTATATCTTGATCTAGTAGAATAAAGTTTAGTATGATCTAGTTGTGAGCTTTGCTTTATGATCTTTATCTTTGTAATCGAGTCAGTGAGATATATATAATAAAGATTAGTTTTGAGTAAAGGGCTTGATTATGTCACTATGATCATGAGTAGATAAAAGAGAGAATAAAAAAAAATCAAAGAGATCATATTGATCTTATGGAAGGTAATGACTTCACATAGAAAGAGTATGATGAATAAAAATTATTGAGAGTTGACAAACAAAGTTTTGGTCATCGATGCAATTAATAGGAAATAATAAAGAAATAGAGTTTTTCACATATAAATATACTATCTTGGACATCCTTTATGATTGTGAGCACTCATTAAAATATGACATGCTAAAGAGTTGATGTTGAACAAAAAAGACAACATAATGGGTTATGTTTTCTTATATCTGAAATAAAGTATATTGTCATGGATCATCCAACATGTTGAGCTTGCCTTTCCCCCTCATGCTAGCCAAACTCCTTGCACCAAGTAGAGATACTACTTGTGCTTCCATACAGCCTTAAACCCAGTTTTGTCATGAGAGTCCACCATATCTACCTATGGATTGAGTAAGATCCTTCAAGTAAGTTGTCATTGTTGCAAGTCTCTAAATATGTATGATCTATTAGTGTGGAGAAGATAAACTTTATACGATCTTGTGATATGGAAGCAATAAAAGCGACGGACTGCATAATAAAGGTCCATATCACAAGTGGCAATATAAAGTGACATTGTTTTGCACTAAGATTTTGTACATCCAACCATAAAAGCACATGACAACCTCTGCTTCCCTCTACGAAGGGCCTATCTATTGTTCTTACCTTATCAGATTCATGGTGATCTTCACCTTTCCTTTTTATGTTTTATCCTTTGGCAAGCACATGGTGTTGGAAAGATCCTGATATATATACCCAATTGGCTGTAAGCTATCATGAACTATTATTGTTGACATTACCCTTGAGGTAAAAGGTTGGGAGGCAACACTATAAGCCCCTATCTTTCTCTGTGTCCAATTAAAACTCCATACCCATAAGTATTGCGTGAGTGTTAGCAATTGTGAAAGACTAAATGATAGTTGAGTATGTGGACTTGCTGGAAAGCTCTTATATTGACTCTTTCCCATGTTATGATAAATTGCTTCAATGACCGAGATCATAATTTGTCAGTTTTCAATGAAGTTTCTGATTCATACTCGACATTGTGAATATATTATTACTTTATCATAAGAAATCATATGACAATATATATGTGTTGTTGTATAAGAATGATCATGATGCCCTCATGTCCGTATTTTATTTTATCGACACCTCTATCTCTAAACATGTGGACACATTTTTCGATTTTGGCTTCCGCTTGAGGACAAGCGAGGTCTAAGCTTGGGGGGGTTGATACGTCCATTTTGCATCATGCTTTCATATTGATGTTTATTGCATTATGGGTTGTTATTATGCATTATGTCACAATACTTATGCCTTTTCTCTCTTATTTTACAAGGTTTACATGAAGATGGGGAATGTCGGTAGCTGGAATTCTGGGTTGGAAGAGGAGCAAACATTGGAGACCTATTATGCAGAACTCAAAAAGCTCTAAAACTCCACGAAAGTCCGTTTTGGAAAATATAAAAAATATCAGGCGAAAGAAGTACAGGAGGGGGGCCACCCACCGTCCACGAGGGTGGGGGGCGCACCCCCTTGCCTCGTGGGCCACCTGGCAGCCCCCCGATGCCCATCTCCTGTTATATCAAGTGTTTTGACCTGGAAAAAAAATCAGAAGGAGGCTTTCGGGACGAAGCGCCGCCGTCTCGTGGCAGAACCTTGGCGGAACCAATCTAGGGCTTCGGCGGAGCTGTTCTGCCGGGGACACTTCCCTCCGGGAGGGGGAAATCATCGCCACAGTCATCACCGACAACTCTCCCATCTTGGGGAGGGTTATCTTCATCAAAATATTGACCATCACCATCTCCTCTCAAACCCTAGTTCATATCTTGTATCCAATCTTTGTACCAAAACCTCAGATTGGTACCTGTGGGTTGCTAGTAGTGTTGATTACTCCTTGTAGTTGATGCTAGTGTACTTGGTGGAAGATCATATGTTCAGATCCATTATGCATATTAATACCCCTCTGATTATGAACATGAATATGATTTGTGAGTAGTTACGTTTGTTCCTGAGGACATGGGAGAAGTCTTGCTATAAGTAGTCATGTGAATTTGGTATTCGTTCAATATTTTGATGAGATGTATGTTGTCTTTCCTCAAGTGGTGTTATGTGAACGTCGACTACATGACACTTCACCATTGTTTGGGCCTAGAAGAAGGCATTAGGAAGTAATAAGTAGATGATGGGTTGCTAGAGTGAAAGAGACTTAAACCCTAGTTTATGCGTTGCTTCGTAAGGGGCTGATTTGGATCCATATGTTTCATGTTATGGTTAGGTTTACCTTAATACTTCTTTTGTAGTTGCGGATGGCTGCAATAGAGGTTAATCATAAGTGGGATGCTTGTCCAAGTAAGGGCAACAACCAAGCACCAGTCCACCCACATACCAAATTATCAAAGTAACGAACATGAATCATATGAGCGTGATGAAAACTAGCTTGACGATAATTCCCATGTGTCCTTGGGAGCATTTTCCTTTATATAAGAGTTTGTCCAGGCTTGTTCTTTGCTACAAAAAGGATTGGGACATCTTGCTGCACCTTATTTACTTTTATTACTTGTTACTCATTACAAATTATCTTATCACAAAACTATCTGTTAACGACAATTTCAGTGCTTGCAGAGAATACCTTACTGAAAACTGCCTATCATTTCCTTCTTCTCCTCGTTGGGTTCGACACTCTTACTTATTGAAAGGACTATGATAGATCCCCCTACACTTGTGGGTCATCAGCCTTGCCTTGTTTGGAGGACGAACACAGATATTTTGAGGCCCATGTATGTCAATCCCGACCTCTGATGGAAATATGCCCTAGAAGCAATAATAAAATGGTTATTGTTGTATTTCCTTAATCATGGTAACGGTTTATTATTCATGCTAGAATTGTATTGGCCGGAAACTTAAATTACATGTGTGAATACATAAACAAATACTGTGTCCCTAGTGAGCCTCTACTAGAGTAGCTTGTTGATCAAAGAAGGTTAAGGTTTCCTAACCATAGACATGAGTTGTCATTTGATAACGGGAACACATCATTAGGAGAATGATGTGATGGACAAGACCCGTTAGCTTAGCATTTGATCGTATAGTTTATTGCTATTGCTTTCTTATATGTCAAATACATATTCCTTCGACTATGAGATTATGCAACTCCCGGATACCGGAGGAATACCATGTGTGCTATGAAACGTCACAACGTAACTAGGTGATCATAAATATGCTCTACAGGTATCTCCGAAGGTGTTTGTTGAGTTGGCATAGATCAAGATTAGGATTTGTCACTTCCAGTATGGGAAAGGTATCTCTGGGCCCTATCGGTAATACACATCATAAGAAGCCCGGTAATACACATCATAAGAAGCCTTGCAAGCAAATGACTAATGAGATAGTTACAAGATGATGTATTATGAAACGAGTAAAGATACTTGCCGGTAACGAGATTGAACTAGGTATAGAGATAACGACGATTGAATCTCGGGCAAGTAACATACCGATGGACAAAGGGAATTACGTATGTTGTCATAACGGCTCGACCAATAAAGATCTTCGTAGAATATGTAGGAACCATTATGGGCATCCAGGTTCCGCTATTGGTTATTGACCAGAAAGGTGTCTCGGTCATGTCTACATAGTTCTCGAATCCATAGGGTCCGCACGCTTAACGTTTGTTGACGATATAGTGCTATATGAGTTATATGATTTGGTGACTGAATGTTGTTCGAAGTCCCGGATGAGATCATGGACATGACGAGGAGTCTCGAAATGACCGATAGGTAAAGATTGATATATAGGACTAGGGTATTCGGACACTGGAATAGTTTCAGAGTGCACCGGGTACTCATCGGGTCATCGGAAAGGGTTTCGGGCACCCCCGACAAGTGTATGGACCTTAGGGCCCAAAGGAGGGGACAGACCAGCCCACTAGGGGGATGGAGAGCCCCATCCCATGGCTGGATGGCCCTAGGGGAAGGAAAGGGGAGGGGTGGCCCCTCTTGCCTTTCCCTCCTCAGGAGAGAAAGGAAAGGGGGGTGCCACCTCCTCGTTCCTTCCTCTTGCACTCCAAATAAGGAAAGGGGGCGGAGGGTAAGGTAGCAGCCCTAGGGCTGCCGCCAGGTCTCTTGGGGCGCCCTAGGGGCTGCCTCCTCCCCTCCCACCTATATATACATGGGGAGGGAGCGCCACAAAAGGACAAAACATTGTCTTAGATGTGTGCGGCGCCCCCGTCCACTGTTTACTCCCTCGGTCATATTTTCGTAGTGCTTTGGCGAAGCCATGCAGAGATCGCATCACCATCACCGTCACCACGTCGTCGTGCTATCGGAACTCATCTACTATGTCGCCGTCTTGCTGGATCAAGAAGGCATGGACGTCACCGAGCTGAATGTGTAATGAACGCGATGGTGCCGTACGTTCGGTACTTGATCGGTTGGATCGCGAAGAAAGTTCGACTACATCAACCGCGTTATCAAACACTTCCGCTTATGGTCCACGAGGGTATGCAAACACACTCTCCCCCTCATTGCTATGCATCTCCATGGATAGATCATTGCGTGTGCGCATAATTGTTTTTGTTTTCCATGCAACATTCCCCAACAGTGGTATCAGAGCCAGGTCTATACGTAGATGATATGCATGAGTAGAACACAAAGAGTTATGGGCAGTGATGGTCATATTGCTTACCACTCACACGTCTCCAACCTATCTATAATTTTTGATTGTTCCATGCTTTAGGACAAACCTACTAACCAAAGGCCCAGTGCAAATTGCTGTTTTTTTTTTGCCTATTTCAGTGTTTCACAGAAAAGGAATATCAAACGAAGTCCAAACGGAATGAAACCTTCGCGAGGATCGTTTTTTGGAACAAACGCAATCCAGGAGACTTGGAGTACAAGTCTGGAAAGCCACGAGGTGGCCACGAGGCAGGAGGGTGCGCCCAGGGGGTAGGAGTGCCCCACCCTTGTGGGCCCCTTGTAGCTCCACCGACATACTTCTTCCGCCTATATATACTCATATACCCTGAAAACATCCGGGAGCACCACAAAACCCTATTTCCACCGCTGTAACCTTCTGTACCCATGAGAACCCATCTTGGGGCCTTTTCCAGCGCTCCGCGGGAGGGGGAATCGATCACGGAGGGCTTCTACATCAACACCATAGCCTCTCCGATGATGTGTGAGTAGTTTATCATAGACCTTCGGGTCCATAGTTATTAGCGAGATGGCTTCTTCTCTCTCTTGGATCTCAATACAAAGTTCTCCTCGATCTTATTGGAGATCTATTCGATGTAATACTTTTTGTGGTGTGTTTGTCGAGATCCGATGAATTGTGGGTTGATGATCAAGATTATCTATGAACAATATTTAATTCTTCTCTAAATTCTTATATGCATGATTTAATATCTTTGCAAGTCTCTTCGAATTATCAGTTTGGTTTGTGTCGTGGAGTTGTCACGATAGATGTCCTAAGGAAAGGACTTGATTGCGGAGCCATAGCGACGTGATTAGCTTAAAGGGGTTAAACGGGACAAAAGACATGGGGAGTTTATACTAGTTCGGCCCCTTGCGGTGAGTGTAAAACCTAATCCAGTTTGAGGTGGAATTGTTCGGGTGTCGATTGCTAGGGAGAAGATGCGCTTTCCTAGCCCTCGATTTGTTGTTTCTTGCCCTAAGCCGTTGCCGGGTCGTCCCCTTATATACACGGGTTGGCGCCCTGCGGCCTACGGAGTCTCGGCCGCTCATACAATCGTGTCCTGCCCGGTGACTCTTGTTACATGCCTTACAATACAAGCCACATATATGGCGGTTGATACTCATAGGCTTTAAGCCGCCTCAGGCCTTGGGCCCTCACCTCAACCGCCATCATGCTTCTAGGATTGGCCCATGAACCGCCATTGGGTAACCCGACCCCTCCTGGGCGGGTCATATCAAATACCTATATCCCCAACATTAGGCCCTAGGTTGATTTGAACTTGTTCATGTCAATCTTCCTTCATCTTCTTACGAGAAACCATAACCCACCATGACGTCAGCTCTTTGAAATGATGGTAACCCACCATGACGTCATCTGTTGCTTTACCTTTGAACTGTCCAGATCCTAACAAATCTTTCCACATTTAATGGGATCCCGACAATCGAGGCGCCTGTATCGTCACTTTCCTATTTATTTGCCTCCTCGATCTTCGCGCGTGACCCTTATCCACTTTGCTTATAAATAGGGCTAGGAGCCCTTTCGATTCTCCCCTCGCTTCTTCCGCTTCATCTTCTTCCTTGCGACCCTCCTGCATCTGAGCTCCGCCGGCGCTACCGTCTTCTTGCTTCGTCTTCATCAACAGCTACATCATCCGCCTGTCGTTGCTTGGCTTCTTCCGTGCGCCGCCGCCGCTCATCCGTCCAGGTACGTCCTTCTTGTTTCTTCCTCTTAGATCTGTTAGGGTTCCCGTGAGGCTCACCGGCATTCAGCTTCCTTTCCTTCAGCAATTATAGCTTTCCTTCTAAACTTGATATCCCTTCATGCGCTGATGCTGACAATATCCCCTTAGAAAATATCGTAATATCTCTTCTCTGGTAAAGTAGATTCATCCCCTAAGAATTGCATCATTTTGAACTTAGGTTTGCCTGTTCATCATTTTAACCTTAATTTTCGAACAGTTGTAGATCCAAAGTTACTGCTGCAACTTGTAAAAACTGTTTTTCCCAGACTTAGTGAAATCTGCTTCTCTGAATATCCGCACCTGTCATGGCGGCTTAATATTCCAACTTGTAATTATTCTTATGCCATTAGGCCCCATTTAAGCCACCATGCTGAACTTGTAGTATAACATTTGCTTCCGGCTTAACGAATTGATTCTGAACCGGCAATAATCTTTTCCTTCTTTAGGCTTGCTTGTTCATAATGCCACCAAAGACAGTCACCACGTGCAACTGGTTCCGTTCAGTTGTTACTGAGGCCACACTTGCTGATTATGTCAAGGTTGGATACCTACCGAATAATCCAGTTATGCCTTACCGCGCCCCCAACCCGGGCGAAGAGAAACCTACACCAAACAATGATGAAGTTATTGTTTTCACTGATCACATGAACCGGGGTTTTTCACCACCCGACTCTAAATTTTTCAGAGATGTTCTGCACTATTTTCAACTCCGTCCTCAAGGCATTGGACCCAATTCCGGGTTGAATATCTGCAACTTCCAGGTCTTCTGTGAAGTGTATCTTCAAGAAGAACCTAGCCTTGAACTCTTTAGAGAATTCTTTTACTTAAACCGCCAGAATGAATACACCAATGGTCCTAGTTTGGAGCTTGGGGCCATCTCAATCCAAAGGAGGAGATATTCTATTTTCCCTTATGCCTGTCTGCCGAGTCACCCAAAGGACGGGAATCAAACCTGGTTCTACTGCAAAGATACTTCTCCGGCTGTTGAGAACCCATTGCCGGGTTTCCGTGTGGAACGTTTAGACACAAATCACCCCCTTGCCGAAAAACTCACTTCTGTAGAATGTAATAAACTTGCTCCGACTCTTTCAAAGGTTAGGGCCCTACCGGGGAATGGGCTAACGGGAATTGACTTAGCCCGGTGCTGGCTCGCCTGGCGGATCATTCCTTTGAGTCACATGAATGGCTTAATGCGCGATTACACTAGAGAAAAAGATGATCCATTACGTCATAGTTCCGAAGATCTGGAGGAGATGTAATCACAAACATGACCAGAACTGTCTTGAATGAGACCCTGGTTGACTGCAGCAAAGTGGGCCTGCAACCCTTCTGCAAACTTAACCCGGCACGAGAGGTAAGTCTTAACTTTAACTGTTGTCATCTTATAACTTTGATTCCTCTGTCAATCTTCAATTTTGCCACCTCTCGCAGGCTAAATCGGCTTTTTGGAAAAAATCTTACGACCATGAAACTGCTAAGAGGTCCAAAGCTATTAAGAAAGCTACCAAGAGAGCCGTAAAAAAGACCAAGAAGAAAACCAGCGCTTCTGATTTGTTGGAAATGAACTACGGCACTGAGTCGGAGGTATTCCTTGACTATCTTGGTTCTTACTTCAATTATGTTATTGACACTGATTATTGTCAGGATGACATGGAGGCCAACCAGGCCACAGATGAAGAGGTAATTACTATTTCCTCCGGCTCAGAATCCTTGCCAACACAACAAGTTTGACGGGTAATCCAGAAAGTAAGATTTTCATACCCTTCAGCTCATTCAGATCCTCACTTTCTTTTGAAGCAATAGCAACACGAGAGTCGGCGTCGGACTCGGAACACCGGAGAAGAGGAATTGTCCTCCGGTTTACCAAATACCCCAACTCGTCGAAAACTCTGAAATGAGGTATTTCCATATTCAAACTCTTTTTATCCACTGGCGGGTCTTATTCGTCAGCCATTAAACTCTTCCGATTCAAACTATCATGAAACCTCTCGCTCCTCATCTGGCGACTCATCCCAGAGTCAACTCCCGGCTTTCAAGACTGCCCTTGGGTACACAATTTCTTCCCTGCTCATCTTTTCCTTAAATCTATGTAACTTTGCAATGACTTACTTTAACTCGTGCAGAGGCCAAGCTAAACCTATCAAAGAGCCAGGGCAAGTAAGACGGTAGCTGACCCAAAGGCCAGTGATCCAGAGCAACAGGTTTTGGTAACAAATGTTCATAAGAAAACATAGGAAGCCACTCATGATGCTCCTGCTGAGATTCCTGATGCCTCCATTGATCCTGCCACAACCGATTCTGCAAGTGCTGAACCGCCAGCCCCGTCTGAGCCGGCAGAGAACCGGACTGAGGATGTTACAATCATTGGTACTGCTTTCACAGAACCGGGCAACCCAACTGTGTTAGCCAAACACACTGCCAAGCAAGAACTCCTTGAGAAGAGGAGAGTGAGATTTGACACGGCTCCGTACACACAGCTGAACCCTGGCGAAATCCTTTCTGGATTTCTTAATCAGGTTCACAGCAGCTGTGACCTTGAGATTGACACGGTTAAACAGATGCACCAGAAGTTTGAGGTAAAATTGTTAACCAAACTATAATCATCCTTCCAGCCCCCAAGTCTATTGGATATGATAGAAATGAATATGCTGTAGACTTAGAAACAATTGTCACCTTTTTAAATCGGCACACCTCATAATAAGAAATCTATCCTTGAAGAACTTTGCATGTGTAGCCCCCAAGGGCCGGCTTAATCAGCTTGAATGAGTCGGTCCTAATTATCATTGCATAGAACTTGCCTGCATACCCTCCATGAGCCGGTGGTAGTAATTACATTGCCGCCGGGTTAGTATAATTATCTGATAATACAGAAGCAATATGCATTAGCCCCCAAGTGCCAAGTACTCTTGCTTGCAAAGTGCTTGGGACTTTATTGATATGAACTGTTAATTGAAAAAGAATTCCACGTCCATTAGCCCCCAAGGGTCAAGTGCTCTTGCTTGCAAAGTGCTTGAGACTTTATTGATATGAATCCGGCACAGAAAGAAAAACTTCAACATCCATTAGCCCCCATGCCAAGTGTTGTTGCTTGCAAAAGGCTTGGGACTTCAACTTTTGTAAACCGGAAACTAATTTTCCTTGTGTTCTCTTTGTCCGTTCAGGATACTACTGCTGAACTGCAAGCGCAATTGGAGGATGCCAAGAACCGGCTTAAACATCAAGAGTCGGAGACCCAGAAGGCTGAATCAAAGTTTCAATTTATCCTGTCTGAATGGAATGAATTGAATGCTAAATTTAAGTTGCAGAAGTCTGCATGGGCGGAAGAAAGAACTGCCTTGGTGCAGCGAGCTGAACAAGCCGAAACAACTCTTGAAGAGGTGACAACTGAGCTCACCGGGTTAAAGCATCGTGTCTCGGAAATTACTTTCGCCATCTTTGGTAAGCCGCCATGTTGTAACGTAAATTATATCTTGAGGTAAATTAACCCGTTACTGACCAATTTATGGGTCATGCAGGTAGGAGAAGCAGCAATCTTGGCAGAGATCCACTTGTAAAGCTCAAGGCTGTCTATACCCTTGTAGAGCAACTATATACTGGAGCGCAGCGTGCCCTGGCTGCTATCTCTCCGTCCAGCCAAGCACCAACATTGTTTATGGATATTTTAAGAAGGCTCTCCATTCTACCTGCCAGGATAGATGAAATAAAGCTGTCGTCTACGAGAGCCGATGCTGTAACAGCCTTGAGCCGGGCTAAGGCGTGGCTTCCAGAGCTAGACCCA
This sequence comes from Secale cereale, assembly GCA_902687465.1. Classification (NCBI taxonomy): domain Eukaryota; kingdom Viridiplantae; phylum Streptophyta; class Magnoliopsida; order Poales; family Poaceae; genus Secale; species Secale cereale. Next base: position 164,334,662 of record LR738711.1, on the reverse strand, counting down.
TCTGACTTGGCTGCTGGTTATCCAAGCTTGAAAGAAGACGGAACAACTTTTGACCATAAAGACTTTGCTGCCTATGTCAAAGATATCCGCCCTCTGGCCAGCTTAATCGTTAATGAATCAGACTTGTCCAAGTATCAGCCGGCTTACAATATGGAAAATCAGAAGATGCCCACTCCGTCATACAAAGTGATGGATCCGATCCCTCTAATCAGTAAGCATACATTTTCTCGTGAAATTGATCCCTCTTAACTTATTGATGAAGAGGCTAAGTTTGAAGCTTTGGCTGGCTTGGATTGGTTGGCACAGAACTTTCAGACAGAGGAGGACGAAGAGCCGGAGAAGCATGACCCGGAATCGTCAAAGCAGCAAAGCCAAGGAGAATGAACCGCTGGGCGGCTCATGTACTTGTGAGAAAAACATCTTAATTTTGTCTGCTCGTAGCATCTTGTAACAGGATAGTGATACTTTTAACCTGTCGATTTATGGTGCAAATTGTCGTGCCATTGTGCATGCTTCTTGTCTTTTGATGACATTATTGATCCACCGAATGTTGAAATCCTTACTTTATGCTTGTGATGGTATTGGCTTGTGTAGATCAATATAAACTGTATCATGCATATTAATAGAAAGCAAATGCCCTGGCGGCTTACCACCGGGCGGGTCATTATGCCCAACCGGTGCCACTAGGGACAGATGTCCATAACCAGGGCCGGTTTAATTATTATAAAAATAGTCATACCTGAAGATACGATTTGGACTGCCGGCTTGATCAGTCTTCATATAGTCGTAACCATGTAAAGGTATAATTCTAGAAATAAGATTGTTATTTTCCGGCGGCGTAGAGCCATTCATTAGGTTGGGCTGCAGAGACCCGGAGAGGCTTCAAATATGAGCCATGAAGGGAGGCAGCTTGGCCGAACTTGCAAAGAATGAAATCAAAATGAAAACTCACAAGAAACCAGAGAAAAGATCGAAAAAACACTCGAGGCTTTTGCAGGCCGCCAAGCCAAAGGTTCTTCTTCAATGAAACTAGCCTTGGTTGCCCCTGGAAGGTACGTGCGTGTTATGAGCCGGCTCTCACAGTACCCAATCGACATTTGAACCTAGACAAGTGCATGTCTTTGTTTTAAAGATAGACTTGCCTAGAGTACGCGGGGTCAGAGTTGCATCTTGCATCATAGGCCGAATTATCAAAGTTTCAAGGAAGGCGTCATTTTGAGCCTAGATCTATCTTGACTATCTGTAAGGCGTGCTCTCGTGGTGACAGCCCGCGTTTGAACCTTAGCAAGCTCAGGTCTTGGTTGAATACGTCATATAAGACCGATTGCCAAGAGTTCACCGGGTCAATCAGGATGACCTAATGGAGTTGAAGAAGCTGGGTATAGGTAGGATGACCCACATATTATGTCCTCTTTGGTTGAATACGCCTATGTTTGAACATAACCCGGTCAAATGGGTAGTGATGCTATGTTCTCTTTGGTCGAATATGCCTATGTTTGAACAAGAAGCCCCCAAGTGACATACTTGCAGATTATTCTCGTCAAGGGCTTATGCTGGAGCTGTGCTATTCGTACAATTCCTCAGATTTGGGAAGTAAGCCGCTTGAGAAAACATGTATGATGATGACAAGGACTCAACTTTGAAGAAAAAATGGCAGAGGCCCCGAATTAGCGGGGATGCCAGCTTTATTATATTGTACTAATATTTACATCATCGAATTACATCATGAGAGCTGGAGGCTTAAGTATTGTAAGGCCGGAGGTGAGAAATATTCCACGGCCGATTAGTTTCTTCCTTTGGTGTACGTGAGTCCTTGTGCTCTCGTATGTCAATCCAATAGTATGACCCGTTGTGCAGATTCTTTCCGACGACAAAAGGTCCTTCCTAAGGCGGCGAAAGTTTATGCATGTCAGTCTGATCTTGGATGAGTCGGAGAACTAAGTCGCCTTCTTGAAAGGTTCTGGTCTTGACCCGCCGGCTGTGATACCATCATAAATCGTATTGATAGATCGCTGAACGAGCCGCCGCGAGATCACGCTCTTCATCCAATTGATCCAATGCATTTTGACGTGCCTTCTCATTATCAGCTTCGACGTAAGCCGCCACTCGGTGCGAGTCATGACGGATATCGCTGGGAAGAACTGCCTCCGCTCCATAGACCATGAAGAAGGGCGTGTAACCTGTAGATCTGTTGGGTGTTGTATTAATGCTCCATAAGGTAGAAGGTAACTCTTCCACCAAACAACCCGGTGTTCTCTTCAGAGGAACCATGAGCCGGGGCTTGATCCCTCGTAGAATCTCTTGGTTAGCCCACTCTACTTGACCATTGGACTGGGGGTGAGCCATAGAAGAAACATCAAGCCGGATATGCTCACGCTGACAAAACTCCCTCATAGCACCCTTAGACAGATTAGTGCCATTGTATGTTATGATACTATGGGGAAAACCAAACCGGAAAATCACCTTCTTGATGAATTACGCCACTATTTCCGCATCACACTTGCTGACTGGCTCTGCCTCAATACACTTGGTGAACTTGTCCACTGCCACCAACAGGTGGGTTTTCTTATCTTTGGATCTTTGAAAAATCCCTACCATATCAAGCCCCCAAGTCGCAAACGGCTAGGTTATCGGAATCATCCTCAACTCTTGAGCTGGAACATGAGCGCGCCGTGAAAATTTCTGACAACCGTAACATCTGCTGACCAAGTCTTCAGCATCAGCATGAGCCGTCAACCAATAGAATCCGTGATGAAAAGCTTTGGCCACCAAAGATTTAGAGCCGGTGTGATGACCACAATCTCCCTCATGAATCTCCCGCAGGATCTCACAGCCTTCCTCAGGCGAGACACAACGTTGAAACGCACGTGTAACACTGCGATGGTGCAACTCTCCGTTGACAATCGTCATCGACTTAGACCACCGATTTATCTATCTGGCCAAGATTTCATCCTCAGGTAACTCACCCCGGGTCATGTAAACCAAATATGGAACCGTCTAGTCTGGTATGACATGAAGAGCTGCCACCAACCGAGCCTCCGGGTCAGGGATAGCAAGGTCCTCCTCTGTAGGCAACTTGACAGACGGGTTAAGCAAAACATCCAAAAAGGTGTTGGGGCACCGGCTTACGCTGAGATCCTAACCGGCTTAAGGCGTCAGCCGCCTCATTCTTCCTTTGATCAATATGCTCAACTTGGTAACCTTTGAAGTGGCCTACAATGGCATCAACCTCTTGGCGATAAGACGCCATGAGCAGATCCTTGGAATCCCAGGTGCCAGAAACCTGCTGAGCTACCAGATATGAGTCGCCAAAACACCTCACCCAGCTTAAGTTCATCTCCTTAGCCATCCGAAGACCATGGAGCAAAGCCTCATACTCAGCTGCATTATTAGTACATGGCAACATTAACCGGAGAACATAAGGAAGTTTACCACCTCGTGGGGAAGTTAAGACAACTCCAGCCCCCGAGCCTTCCAATTGCCTGGACCCGTCAAAGTGAATTGTCCAATATGTAATCCAACTTTTCCTCAAGCATCTGTAGTTCTGTCCAGTCATTGATGAAATCCACCAGTGCTTGCAATTTGATAGCTGTCCGAGGCACATATTTTAAATCATGAGGCCCAAGCTCGATGGCCCATTTGGCCACTCGTACTGTAGCTTCTCTGTTTTGGATGATATCCCCTAAGGGAGCAGAACTTACCACTGTAATAGGGTGACCTAGAAAATACTGCTTAAGCTTCCGACATGCCATGAAAACCCCATATACCAGCTTCTGCCAATGTGGATATCTTTGCTTGGACTCAATGAGAACCTCACTGATATAGTAAACCGGCCTTTGAACCGGATGCTCCTTGCCAGCTTCTTTCCTTTCCACCACTGTGGCCACACTGACAGCCCTGCTATTTGCAGCAACATATAATAACAAAGGCTCTTTGTCAATGGGGCCCTCAAGAACTGGCGGCTCAACCAATTGTTTCTTATGTGCCTCGAGCGCTTCGTCAGCAGCTTCACTCCAGACAAAATCATCTGTCTTTTTCATCATCTGATATAGAGGGATAGCCTTCTCACCTAAGTGGCTTATGAACTGGCTCAATGCTGCTATCCGTCCCGCCAAGCACTGGACATCATTGACACACTTCAGTTTTTCCAAGGAGGCGATAGCCTTGATTTTCTCCGGGTTAGCCTCGATGCCTCGCTGAGAGACCAAAAAACCCAAGAGCATGCTTGCTAGAACTCCAAAGATACACTTGGCCGTGTTAAGCATCATATTGTACACCCAGAGATTGTCAAACGTTTCTTTCAAGTCGTCGATTAGGGTCTCCTTCTTTCTGGACTTGACCACAATGTCATCCACGTAAGCATGAACGTTACGCGCAATCTGATCATGCAAGCAATTCTGTACACACCGCTGGTAAGTCACCTGGGAAATCTTAAGCCTGAAAGGCATAGATACATAGCAAAAGGCTCCAAACGGAGTAATGAAAGCCGTCTTCTCCTGGTCCTTAACTGCCATCTTGATATGGTGATATCCAGAATACGCATCCAAAAAACTCAAACGCTCAGAACCCACCATAGCATCAATGATCTGATCAATACGGGGCAGGGCAAACAGGTCAGATGGGCAAGCTTTGTTTAAGTCTGTGTAGTCCACACACATGCGCCACGTGCCATTCTTTTTAAGCACCAAAACCGGGTTAACTAACCACTCAGGATGAAAAACTTCAACAATGAACCCGGCCGCCAAGAGCCGGGCCACCTCTTCACCAATGGCCTTCTGTCTTTCTTCATTAAAACGGCGAAGAAACTGTCTAATCGGCTTATACTTTGGATCAATATTGAGAGTGTGCTCAGCGAGTTCTGTCCGTACACCCGGCATGTCTGAAGGCTTCCATCCAAAGATGTCCCGGTTCTCACGGATGAACTCGATGGGTGCACTTTCCTATTTCGGATCTAGATTAGCACTGATGCTGAACTGCTCAGATGAGTCGCCGGGAACAAAGTCAACTAGCTTGGTGTCGTCTGCCGATTTAAACTTCAACAATGGGTCATGCTCTATAGTTGGCTTCTTCAAAGATATCATATCTGCCGAGTCAACATTATCCTTATAGAACTTGAGCTCCTCTTTGGAACAAACTGACTCTATGTAAGCCGCATCGCCCTCTTCACATTCCAAAACTATCATGCGACTCCCATGCACTGTAATGTTCCCTTTGTGACTCGACATCTTAAGCTGCAAATAAACATAACACGGCCTTGCCATGAACTTAGCGTAAGCCGGCCTTCCAAACAGAGCATGGTACGGGCTGTGGATCCTAACAACCTCGAACGTTAAAGATTATGTCCTGGAATCATATTCATCTCCAAAGGTTACCTCTAAACCAATTTTGCCCACTGGGTACACCGACTTACCAGGCACAACTCCATGAAAAACAGTGTTAGACGGCCTAAGTTTCTTGTCAGTTAATCCCATATGACAGAAGGTATTGTAATAAAGTATATTGATGCTGCTACCTCCATCCATGAGGACCTTGGTGAACTTGTATCCTCCGACCTGAGGCGCTACCACCAAAGCCAGCTGACCCAGATTATCAACTCGGGGTGGCTGATCTTCGCGGCTGCACACAATGGGCTGCTCAGACCATCGCAAGTAACGGGGAACTGCCGGCTCAACAGCATTTACCGCCCTTTTATGAAGTTTCTGGTCCCTCTTGTATAGACTCGTGGTGAACACGTGGTACTGCCCACTGCTTAACTCCTTCAGGTTACTCTAATAACCGGACTGCAGCTGATTCCCTTGGCTGTTCTGCTGGTTGTTGCCGCCTTGATTTCCTTGGCCCTGAAAACTGGAGTTTGAACTGCCGCCACCTTGACCCGGACCATGAGAACCGGACCCTGAGCTGCCATTTGGTCCATGATTGTTCTGGATAAACTCCCTATAAGACCTCATGATGCTGCAGTCCTTCCACATATGGGTGGCCGGCTTCTTGTCCGTTCCATGCTTCGAACATGGCTGATTCATCACCTCATCGATGTTATATCTTGGAGGCGTCCTCCCCTTGCGACGCTGGTTAAAATTCCGTGCCCCTGTGTTGGCTACAAAAGTGTCGGCCTTGCGTTTATTACCACTGTATTGATTGGCCGGGTTATACTGCTGTCCTCCCGGGTCAATCCCCTTCTTTCCCTTTCCTGGTCTTTCAGCCTCAGACTCGGGGTCCTTGGTACTATCAGAGTCGGCATATTTGATGAGAGCCGCCATGAGCCCCCCCATATCGCTACAGTGAAGTTTAAGCCGCCCCAACTTCAGTTTAAGCGGCGGACAACGGAAAATTTTCTCCAACGTCAATATTGCAGACTCGGCGTTGATCTTGTCTGAAGAATGCATGATGGTCGAGACCCGACACACCCAACTGGTTGTTGACTCACGCTCGTTCTGAACACAAGAATCTAGATCCACAATTGACATTGGCTGCTTACATGTATCCTTGAAATGCTTGATAAATTTGGCCTTCAGCTCTGCCCATGACCCGATAGAATTGATGGGCAACCCCTTCAACTAGTTACGAGCCGTGCCTTCCAGAATCATGGTGAAATATTTAGCACATGCGGCTTCGCTAACATCCAGCATCTCCATGGCCATCTCATAACTCTCTATCCAAGCCTCAGGGGGCTGATCTGCTGTATAATTAGGCACCTTACGAGGCCCCTTGAAATCCTTAGGCAATCGCTCATTCCATATAGCCGCCGTTAGGCATGACACGCTAATTCCTGCTCGTCCTCGAGTAGGTAAATGATAACAAGCATAATTTCTGTGGTGACATGCTACCAACCATATAAGAACTTTTTAAGTAAAGCAATCAAGGCATGTAATTCAATTCAAGTCATAACAAGCAAGAGTCTATATTAGTATTATAACAAGAAACATAAGAACATAAAGGTGCAAGAGCTCTCGCTGTCCGTGACTCGAATGTCTCCAAATGGTGTTTGCGTGCAAGAAAGGGGATAGGGATATACGAGAGAGTAAAACATAGTTTTTGTATTGTTGAGAACTTAATCTACTAAAGTTTCACACTTGGTCTTCTTTGGAATCTTATCTTGACTCATCCCCAGACCGTCAGCCAGGTACAAGTCAAAATGATCCACTCCCTTTCGATGTTTTGAGCACTCATGCAATGGATGAGCATAAGCAAGAAAGTCGACACTTAGGATGGCAAAGAGAGAAAAATGATGGAGGGGGAAGACAAAAAGGTGTGAAAGGCTCACATCAATGAGGACAATCATCGGCGAGAGAAAGCCAAATGATAGATATGATGTGAGGAGTAGGGATTGCCATGCAACGGATGCACATATGAGCTAAGGTAAGCTCTCCAATGGAACTAGTGGGGGTGCATCCAACTTGCTTTCTCAAGAAGACCTAGAGCTCTTTTGAGGAGGCTCATCATTGGAATATACAAGCCAAGTTCTATAGTGTAAAGGTCCCCACATAGCTATATGCATGAATGATAATCTCTATGGAGTACAAGGTATAAGATGGAGTACGAGTGTGGATCTCTCAAAAGAAATAGTAGTGTGCCCCCTTCTCTCTTTTTATTTCTTTTTCTCTTTTTTTCTATTTTTTTTTTATTTTTTTGTGGCCTCCATGGCTCTTTCTATTTGACTCTCATTTGTCCTCTTTGGGATCTTTTGATTTTGTCCTCTTTGGGATCTTTTGATTTGTCCTCTTTGGGATCTTTTCCTCACTTTAGGGGCAACACTCTATATATTACAAGAAGTATAGAAGATCTTTCACACTTTACAAAAGTACTCAACATAAAGAAAATGAAACTATCATGATGTATGCAAATGCATGCCTCTGCCGGTGTAGCAGGATATGCAATGATACTAGCGCGTCATGTAGCAATGATTAGGGCAAGGCCCAACTAGGATGCGGCTCATCGATCAAGCAAAAAGCATGTATGACATGAAGATCAAGTCATGAGAAGATGGATGTTGCATGGCAATGTATCTCGGAAAGGCTATGGAAATGCCTTAATAGGTAGGTATGGTGGCTGTTTTGAGGAAGGATATAATGAGGCTTATGATGACAGAGCGTATCGTGCCAAGGATTTGGATGCACCGGCGAAGTATGCACCAACTCTCGAGGTGAGAAAGGGCAATGCACGGTACCGAAGAGGCTAGAAAAATATGGATAGGTGGAAGTGTCAACTTTCGAATACTCACATTAGTCCGAAGAACTCATGCACTTATTATCGGTAGCTCTCAATCTAATTAGGAGGTTCACAAAGAGACAAGTACCCCGAGGAGGAGTGTATGGGGGTTTGGTTATCCTTGCGCATCCTCGGCTCATGGTACGTGAGTGTACTCTAATATTCGATCCCTCCAAAGATTAGTGATCCATTTAGTAGCTAAAGTTCTCAACTATTTTGTAGGTTTTCGAAAATATACACGGATTGCCCAAAATACGACATCTATCACTAATAGGCTATAGCTCTTGACACCAAAAGTTCAGACATTACTCATGGCAGTACCTTAAAACTATTGCAAGTTACTACTAAAATTAAATAGCAACCTCAATTACCTACTTTAAGTTAAGACACACAACTCAGTGCAACAGGCAAACTCTCTTAACAAGATAAACATGAAAACTCAAGAGAGTTCAACAACCAACTAAACAAAAGCTCTTTAAAAAGAAAAGCATGAAAACTAAGAGCTAAACATGACAGTAGCTATGGAAAGACAAAGAACACACACAGCAAAGATAAGCATGAAAATCCTATGTTGTGTTCTAGGTTGAAGTGGAGCGTGTTTCTCTCCCACACAAAGAAAGCTGGGTTCTAACTTGTTATGAACAGCAAGCAAAGCTAAAGAAAACTAAAAAAAGAAACTAAAAGCAAGACGCTCCAAGCATAGCACATAACGCATGAAGTGATTAAAATATAGTGGAACGAAAGACGAACTGATAATTGTTGATGGAGAAGGGGATGCACGGGGGCATCCCCAAGCTTAGACGCTTGAGTCTTCTTGAATATTTTTTGGGGGTGCACGGGGCATCCCCAAGCTTGAGCGTTTGACTCTCCTGGATCTTCTTTTATCATCTTCCCTCGCACACTTGAAAACTCCCTTCATACATAACTCAGCATAATCTGATTAGCGAGGTTAGTACCCATAATAAAATAATTTTTCCCTACTGGATATAAGGATAATCTTGAAGAGCTACTGTTTCTCAAGATTGCCAAAAGGTTTTTGCAAAGAAAAAGCAAGCTCAAGATTTGCAAAACGAAGAAAAGGCAAAACAGGACAGAATCTGTGAAAAACATACCAGCAGGTAGTAAACAATTTTTTCGGGGCACTTCTGCAACTCAAATCAAAAAACTCAGAACATACGCTCGAAAGCTAATTATATAGAGCACGCTGTCAAAAAATTCAGATCAAAAAGATGATGTGGTGATTTTATACGAATTTTTCTGTCCAAGGACAGAATCTGTTTTCTGGGCAGCACGTCACAACTTTTGAACTTTCTTGCAATCGGAGGCTAAACTTGACACAAAGCTGAAAAGGAAAGATACAATGATGATGCTACTGTAGTAACAAACATCAAGACACAACAAAAGCAAAATGAAACTTTATTCGTTGTGGGCTGCCTCCCAAAAGCGCTTTCTTTTATGCCTTTAAGCAAGGCATGATGCAAAAAAGAGAAGATCAAGTTTTATCAAGAGTAAGAGAATAGCTAGCCCGTGTAACGGACTCAAAAGGTAACTTAATCTTCTTTATAGGGAAGTGTTCCATCCCTTTCTTGAGAGGAAATTGGAATTTTATATTCCCCTCTTCCATGTCAATGATAGCACCAACGGTGCAAAGAAAAGGGCGTCCCAAAATAATTGGACATGAAGGTTCACATTCAATATCCATAATAGTAAAATCAACGGGAACATAATTGTCATTGACAATGATAAGAACATCATGGATCTTCCCCAAAGGTTTCTTTACGAAAGAATCAACAAGACGAACACCAAAAGAACAAGGATCAAAAGATTTTAATTTAAACATATCATATATTCTTTTGGGCATAACGGAGGTACTAGCTCCAACATCACATAAAGCATAGCAAGAGAAGTTATTCAACTTAATTTTAATCATAGGATCCCAACCATATTCTAGCTTTCTAGGTATGGAGGCTTCTACCCTAAGCTTCTCCTCCCTAGCTTTGATGAGAGCATTAGTGATATGCTCCGTGAAGGCAAGATTAAGTGTGCTAGTGTGGGGATCTCTAGACATTTTGTGAAGAAAACTAATAACTTCAGAAAGGGTGCAATTATCAAAATCAAGGTCACTACTATCAAGTAAAGTGGTAGTGGTGTCCTTTAGGCTCACTTGTTTGGTAGCTTCTATGGTCATAGGAGTTTCTACGGTTGAGGTCATAGCATCACCATTAATAGGTCCAATGGGACTAGGAGTGCATTGGGTGCTAAGAGTTTGGGTATCCTCAACAACTTGGATAGTAGCAACAGCGTGGTGGGTAGGAAGGTTCTTAATTCTATCTTCTTCCTCCTTTTCTCTAGCCCATCTCTCTTTAAGTTTAGTCATCATCCTAATGTTTTCATTAATTTGCACTTGAATAGCATTCATAGGAGTGGTCTTCCTCTCCTCAAGAGGAGAAGTTCTAATTTTAAGCAACTCTACCTCATGGGCTAAATTGTCTACCTTCGTAGAGAGATTATCTAGTTTGGCTAGTTTTTCTTCTACGCTCTTATTGAAGGCTTTTTGGGTAGTGATGAAGTCTTTAAGCATAATATCTAGTTCAGAAGTGGAGTTCTTGGTGCTAGGATAAGTGTTGTTGTTCCCATAGGAATTAGAGGGGAACGGTCTAGGGTTGCTACCAAAATTACTCCTATAAGCATTGTTATTGAAATTGTTTCTAGAGATAAAGTTCACATCTACTTGCTCTTGAGCAATCAAAGAATTTAAAGGAACATCACGAGGATCAATAGAAGATTGCTTGGAAAGTAGAGACATGATCAAGTCAACCTTTTCATTTAGGGAGGAAATCTCCTCGACAGAGTTTACCTTCCTACCTGTTGGAGCGCGTTCGGTGTGCCATTGGGAATAATTGGTCATCATCTCGTCGAGAAGCTTCGTGGCAGCACCAAGTGTAGTTGACATAAAGGTTCCTCCCGCGGCCGAATCTAATAAGTTCCGCGAGGTAAAGTTCAAGCCTGCATAAAAAGTTTGGATAACCATCCAAGTAGTCAAACCATGAGTAGGGCAGTTCTTGACAAGAGATTTCATGCGTTCCCAAGCTTGGCCAACGTGTTCATTATCCAATTGTTTAAAATTCATTATGTTACTCCTTAATTGGATAATTTTAGCAGGGGGGTAGTACTTCCCAATAAAGGCATCCTTGCACTTGTCCCAAGAATCTATGCTATTCCTAGGCAAGGATTGAAACCAGATTTTAGCTCCTCCTCTCAAGGAGAAAGGAAAAAGCTTAAGCTTAACAATATCACCATATATCTTTGTGTACTTTTGCATATCACAGAGCTCAACAAAATTATTTAAGTGCAAAGCAGCATCATCTCCAGCACCGGAGAATTGATCTTTCATAACTAGGTTCAGTAAAGCAGGTTTAATCTCATAAGAGGGTGCTGAAGTGGCAGGTGTAGCAATAGGGGTGCAGATAAAGTCATTGTTGTTATGACTAGTGAAGTCACACAACTTGGTGTTCTCGGTGGAACCCATAACAGCAGCAAGCAAGATAACTATTTTTGTGATTTTTGATAAAGGACACTAAAGCAAAAACTGAAAGGTAAACTAACAAGACTAAAAAGCAAAGATAAAAGATAGCGTGCAACTCCCCTATCTTGAAGAGTGGAGTCCCTGGCAACGACGCCAGAAACTTTTGCTTGATGGCTTCTCGCCCCTCGTTGGTTACCCCAAGTGGAAGGTTTGAGATGTAGCGTAACGGCAAGTTTCCCTTGGCAAGATACCAAGGATCGAATCCCGTGAGACTCCGAGGGTCGACAAGAAGCTGTCAACTGCTAACGGCGCCAGATACTTAGCGGTTGACAGGACCTGCACACAGATACAAATAACTTTGCTCCCAACGAGTACAGAGAGGTTGTCAATCCCTCCGGCCCTGCTGTTTACAAAGGATCGAACACAAGAGATAATAATGATAGCTATGACTGCAACTAGGAAATAGAAACAGGAAGTAAATATAGGGTGTGATCAGTGGTGGTAATATGGACCGGGGTCCCATGATGTTCACTAGTGATTTCTCTCTCCCAAAAGACGATAAAACAGCTAAGCGAGGTAAACAAATTACAGCTGGGCAATTGACAGGATTATGTGCGCAAGCCAATGCTAACTATGCTGTAAGAAAGGTAGAGGCTCTAAGCATGGGCGATACGCCAAGGCAAGTAGACCGAAATCCATCTGCATGTACTACTAATCATCCACCTTGAGATATCTATCCAGAACATCTCGCTGGTATTAAGTTGCGAGTCCCACCCAAAGTGTAAACTCAAAGCAACAGACAACTGCATTAAAAGAACTTTGCGTAAAGTAAACAATCCTTGCACCCGCAAGTACAAGCACCATTGTTTTCCCCCTTGTGGCAACAGCACATCCCCTAGACTCATGTTTCTGTCACTCAAACTAGTCATCAGGGGGCATGAACCCACAATCAAGCATAACGTTCCCTCTTGGAGTTACTACCTACTACTCGGCCAAAGCAATAAACAGCAATGGAGAACATGCAAGAATTACTCAAGAACTAAAATATAAAAGAGGTGAATCAAATATATTACTCACACACAATCTGAACATAATCTCATAATCCATCGGATCCCAGCAAACTCAGCAGAGCAACAGCATAAAGATTACATATGTGCCTCGATCATGTAGGGCAGCTCACGAGGTCTAATCCATGAAGAACAAAGAGGGGAGGAGAACATCACATAGCTACTGGTCATGGACCCATGGTCCAAGGGGGACTACTCACAACTCATCCGGGAAGCGTCCATGGTGGTGGAGAAGCTCCCGGTGGTGGTTCTCCCCTCCGGCAGGGTGCCGGGAAGAGTTCTCCTGATGCTCCCGATCTTGGAGGCATTGCGGCGGCGGAACAGAGACGAGATCGCGAAAAAGGGTTCCGTCCTCGAGGGTTTCGGGACGCGAGGAGTATATATGCCAAAGGGGGTCACCAGAAGCGGAGAGGGGGGCCCAGGCGCCCCCCTAGGGCGGCCAGGGGTGGGGCCGCCCGGGCTGGCCGCCTGGGCTGCCCCTGGCTCCCCTCTGGCCCCACTTTGGTTTTTCTCGAAGCTTCCTGTACGCTGATTTTTTCTGTATTTTTCCCAGAATTTTTGGAGCACTTTTTATATGGGGGAAATCTGAAATAGAAAAACAGCAGAAAACAGGAACTGGCACTATGGTGCACTGAGTTAATATGTTAGTCCAAATATGATCAAAAGTGTATGGAAGTGCATAAATATCATAGCAATATCACACAAAAGAAGCATGGAGCAAGCAGAAATTATAGATACGTTTTGGATGTATCACACGCCCCAAGCTCTAGAAGTCATGCCTGTCTGCCGGGTAATATGGCGCCGGCTGACGATCGGCCACCTGAGCTGCCAGCTCGGCCTCTCGGAGCATCCGATTCTGATCCACCAAGTCCTGCGCATTAGCGTCACGCCGCGCCGGGTTATGTCCATGAGGCGAGTTACGTCGCTGTTCTGTTCTTGAAACCTCTGGCGTGTCAACATGCCTGCTATAGCTGGCACTCGGACAGGAAGTTGAATGAATCCGGTCTCGACTATAAGAATAAGCATGTTGCTGTTGCAGTGCTATTTGAAGTAGTTCATGGGCCCTCTGGGTCTCCACCGCCATTGGAGTTTCACCCTCAACTGTTAGAGCCGCAAATCTCGTTGCTGCTGCTATCATATTGTCCAAAGGGTTGGAGTAGTGACCCGCCGGAGTCGTCAGGTAACGAGGCGTTTGGCGGTTCTGATTCGCATACAGTGAACCGGTCATACGTAGCTGACCCGGCCCTCCGGTCCTAGGCACTTCGGCTGTGCGGTTCACCCCTGACGGGTTACTGCCTCCCTCTCCAGTTGTGTCGAAGAGATTCCTCGGCTCATAAACGAAAGGCAGACGACTCCGTTGTTTCCTCATAACCTCATTAGCGGCGTTCTGATCCACTGAGAGCCGGTATGCACTGTAAAAAAAATACACTTCCGTGATGATACGTGTTTGTCACAGTAGGTCACGTTTTCTGTCATGCATGTGCATCCATGACAAATTTATGACAGAATCAAGATAGTCATACATGTGCTATCGTAGAAGTGTTCCATGACATTACCAAAATTATCATCATGGAAGTGTCCACTTCCATGACGATAAATCGCGCATCACAGAAGTGCTTTCGTCAAGGATGATCGACACGTGGCATCCACCGTAACGGAACGCCGTTAAGCTATCGGGTCCGGTTTTGGATCCGATTACTCGTTAACAACCCCGACCAATGGGGATTTTCCACGTGTAAAATCATCATTGGCTGGAGGAAACACGTGTCGGCTCATCGTTGGGACAGATGTCATCCACTCATTGGACCCAAAGCGCCTACGATACGTCGACACATGGCACGACCCAATAGAGGCCCATTCCTATGAAAAGGCCGGCCCGTTTGACTTGGTCAAAAGGTGCCCACGGCAAGCTTGTTAACGGCATGTTCACATATAGCCCATTTACAGCCCGGTAACCCAGGCCCCATTTATGGCCTATCCGAATTAGGCCCAATAGCGACATTTGGGCCGTCCAATATAATTCCAGCCCATTTTAACTTCTGGCCCATGTATGGCCCATGACTTTTTTTGGCCTATGATACATCGACACGTGGCACGGCCCAACAGAGGCCCATATAGGTTAAAAAGGCCGGCCCAGTCGAAGGCCCGTAGTACGTACTCAGGTACTACTGGGCCAGTCCAATAACGGCCTGCTTAATAAAGGCCCATTTACGGCCCGAAGCCAGATCTGGCCTGTTAATTGTTCGCCGAATATGTGGGCCCATTTACGGCCCAAAGCCAGATCTGGCCTGTTAATTATTCACTGAATATTGGGGCCCAGTTACAGCCCAGTGACTTTCGGCCTGTTAGAGGCCCGATGTAGACATGGGCCCATTTCAGCCCGGTGTGACTTTCGGCCTGGGAATGGCCCTTCCTGCCCATGGGCCATATATGGTCCGTTAGGACATCGAGCCCACTAACGGCCCAAGATAAAGGTGGGAACAGTTAAGCCCAACGTGACTTTGGGCCTGTTAAAGGCCTGTCGCATAATTCGGCCCGTTGATGTCTGTACTAAGCTTTCGACCTCTTAAAGGCCCATGATATCAGTGGGCCAACTAAGGCCCGATATATGTCTTGGCCTGGTAATCGCCCGTGATATAACTGGGCCCAAAAAGGCCCCGTCTACATTTCAGCCTGCTGAAGGCTCGTCCACGACTAGTGAAAATTGAGGCCCAATATGCATTTCGGCCTGCTAAGGTCCATGGTTTCATCTGGGCCATAACAGGCCAGTACAATATTCAGCCTGTTAATGGCCCAACGCTACCTGGGCCAAACTAAGCGCTGGGTCCACAAAAGGCCCAACTAAAATATAGGCTGGTGTAAGTTGTGGGTCTCGCACAAAGTGTGAAGGCCCCAATGATTTGGGCCCAAGAAAGATGCAGGCCGGCCCAATTGTGGCCCGCTAAACACCAGGCCCGTTAGAGGCAAATGTTTCGGCCCAGTTGACTACATCTGATTTTTTTCCTGATAGCGAATGATGGCAGTAACTAGTAAGAATTAAGAACAAACCTACTCTATACAATAAAGAAATTACGACATAGTAACTAAGAATAAACCTACACTATACAATAAAGGATTTATGGTATATTACATCCACTGGGCATCGAAGTTCACCACCAGTGATCATAACGAGCAACAAAGAAGCAGATTACAAAAACTGGGCACCATTGTAGCGTAACAAAATAATACTAAACCGAGACCACTTCCAAGATAGTTCAAGAAAGGTTAGCCTTGCGCGGGAACTGCTGCGCAAGCTGCTGAGCAAGGCTATGAGACCGGCCTAGCATGTCGGTCATAGCTTCCAGGTGTAGCTGTTTAGCGATGAGGTTCTCATTGGTGTTCTCCGCAATCTTTCTTAGAGATAGGACTTCAAGTCGAAGTTGAGTTGCAGAATGCCTTTCTTCTAGAACTTGGGACTGAAGAAGTCGAACTGATTCAGACAACGAATTCTGTGAGCTTGTATGACTGCTAGTCTCAAGTAACTTGAACAATGCATCAAGACAAGACTTTGGGGTTGTCTCGCTATCTTCAAGATGTTTTGCCTTTTTTGTTGCAATATATGTTGGGTTTGTCTCACAGCCTTCAGCAGACTTGTGCATGCCATCAGGCATATCACCCTGAAACAAAGCAGGGAGATGATAGGTTTTGCACGTGTATAAACAAAGATGATAACTGTGCTGTCAATTCCATCCAGTTTCAAATTACAAAATAAAGAGTAAGTTCAAAATATCAATAGCATAATTTGGCATTGTTCATAATGCGGAGAGCTTCACCACACTATTGGATTACCATGTCAAGATAACAAGCATAGATGAAGGGCAAAGAAAATCATTGTATCTATTTTGGTTAATGTGCATGGCATGTTGTTCATATCATCAGCCACATCAGTAAGATAAAACAGGAGATGACAAGGTGCAAACGTGGGCTGCTTCACCACACACTGGATTATAGATTCACAAAAACAAGCATACATATAGGGAGTATTTAGTAATGTGCATGGTATGAATAAGAAATTCGGTTTTACAAGTAAAACTTAGAACTTACGGTTCTTGCGAACATGCATTTTGGTAGAAACAACAAACTAAACATCAGTAAATGATAGGGAGTATGAGCAAATTAAACAGCAGTTGAGGATAAAGGCTTTAGAAGGACTGAATTACATTAACATTTAACACCGGCTTTATAATGCCCTTCTCCATGTCAAGGGAAGGATAACTCAAGAATTTCAGCACATAATCTTCTTCATAAGCATTGCCTGTACTCTACATTTTGTAGAGAGTAATTATAGATATGATAATACTGGAAGGGATAGAGGATAATGAAGATAAGATGTAGATTGATGCTACATAATCAACTACCAATCCCTAGAAGTACAAGCATTACAGGACAAAATGTACTGACAAGAGCAATGGGCTACACTTCTGCACTAACATTATCTGTGTATTCTACTTTTTGGTAAAATTAAATATAGATCTGATCTTTTTTAGTAAATGGTGGGCGAGTGAGATAAGATGCAGAATGCTACACAATGAACCAACCCCTCTTCCCATAATACAGGAGTGTTTTGAACACTCGTAAACTGTACAAAACATTCTTATATTATGGGACGGAGGGAGTAGCTGTTAATGTAAGTACAGTGATAGACGACGTTTAGTCCTTACAAGAGGACTGCAGAGCTAAACCTCTTCAAAAGCATTGGGTTGATTCTAAATTTATGTAAGAGTCCATATGGATCTTATAATGTCCACCAAATGGACGATAACAAGGCTAACATGTGCAGTGATGCTACATAATCAAGCAGCTATGAAAGTAAGTATGGTCATACAGGGCAAGAGGTACTCACAAGAGCAATGCAGTGTGCAGTATAGTTGCGAGATTCTATGGTCCCTTGAGAATGAATGTTCTTCTGCTAACAGTTTTTTTACAAGTGAGATGTTAAGGCAAATGCAGAAATGTAGTTCAAATTGTGATGTGATATCATAGATAGTACCTTACGCTGCAGCCGAGACCAATGTGTAACAAGATTATTCCAGTCACCGTCGGATAAATGTAGCACTGGAGACTTTACAGAAATTTCGTTTAGAGGCTTGCCATCGAAGTGCGCTTGCCTCAGGTAGGAACGATACTTCATCAACGAGTGCTTGAAAAGAGCAACCAACCCTTGCTCGTCTTCAAAATCCAGTTTGGTCCTCGCCTATCTAGAAGAATGAAATCTTGTGTCTTCTGTCAGCAGAAACATATGCAGCAATGACCATGAATAGTACATTACTTACGCGTATGTTGCGGAGGAAGACTAGAATTGTTCTGTGTTTGCGGTATAATCTTTCCATGAAGGAAAGATGGACACAAAGTTCCCGACTACAATATAAGCTTTGTCTTATAAAGTGGGAAGAAATGGAACAGGGGTCCTATTTGCTGCAATTGGGGCTCTCTCTGGTTCGAAAAGGGATTTGGCAACTGGATTTGGTGTACTCTTTGCTGGAATGGGGGTTTTGCGTCGTAGAGTTGGTGCTATGTCAACTGGCATAATCATAATGTTTGCTGCAATTGGGGTCTGCTGAGTTGGGGCATTAGAAATGACCAGTGTAGTAGGGCTAGAGTCTGCTAGAGTTGGGGTGTTTTGTGGGTCAGGTGATATTGCAACTAAACCTAATGGGCTATTTGATTTATCGGGTGCCACTATCTTTTCCAAATACTTTGCTTGTGCTCCTCTACGATCAGCAATCGCCCTCTTCCTTTTGAACGTCTGATACACAAGAACAACATTTGAATGGATAAATATGATATGATGACAGATGGAATATGTACTAAAAATGGATAGGCATGGCGTATTCACATACACCATGTGTAAACTAAGCTAATGTGTAACATCCCAAATTTTCAATTTGGAATGTTATACATTACATCATCATGCATATCATATTTTCTTGCTTTTGGTGATCCAAGAAAATCCTAAGCAACTCAAGGACCCTCGGAGAGAGTTGGGGATTTCAATATTTTCATAATTGAGGTTTCTGAAATTTTGAAAATAGGATCATTTGATTTTATTTATTTTATCTTCAAGTATTTCTATCAAATATGAGCGAGGGAGTAAAATGACTCTCCCAAAAAAAATACGGAAGATTTAATAAAAAGATCAAATAAGTTTTATTTGGATTTTATTTGAATTAGGAAAAATTGCATGGTTTCAAAAATGAATTTTAGTGCCAAGAAAATGTTCATCTGGTTCTAAATATTCTATTTAGACGGTGAAAATTTGTTTTGGCAATTTTAGATTTTTATTTCTTTTTCTAGAGTTCTTTTCGTAGCGCTGGCATAATTAGAAAAAAAAGAGGACCCGACCCGACTGGGCCGAAGCCCAGCCGAGCCAGGCCCAGCCGCCGCCGCGACCGCCTTCCCCGCCCGAGCTCGCCGTGCCCGCGTCGGATTCCTCCGACCGTCGCCGCCAGCCCCGCCGCCGCCGCTAGCCCGCTGCACCGCCGCCGCCGCTGCAGTTGCCGCCGCCACTGTACGCCGCCGCCGCAAACGCCGCCGCCGCTGCCCACCGCCACCACCACTGCAGCCCCGCCGCCCGTCGTCGCCGACGCCGCCGCCGTCGGCCGTTTCGACAAGGTAGCCGCCGCCGCCGGTTTTTCTTTTAGAACCCTAGTTCGTTTTTTTATTAGATCGGTTTTATTAGATGGGTTTTTTGTTTTTTCGGTTTAGTTAATTAGTAAACGTTCACCCGTTCGTTCGTTCTAACGAACGAATTGGTCGTTTAGTCTCAGCTGACGAACATCCGTTCGTTAAGCTGTTTTAGTTTTCTTTTTCGCAGTTATTTTCTGATCGCGATCTCTGATCCGATCTTCGTTTTAGTTTAACTTTTTGCTCGTTTATCGGAATCAGGTGATTCAAGCACGTGGAGTTTCATCTCGAAATTCTCTTTCCGTTTAACCTAGTCACTCAAGCGTGTGCCTCAGCTAAATTTGGACTTAGGTCCAGATTGGTTTGGTAGTTGTTTCTCTTTCGCCGTTTGTCTTTCGTTGCTTTTTTTGCCGTTTCTTTTGCAAATCGGAGTTCTTAAGTTGAACCTTCTGGTTAGATCTCTCATTTGAGTTTTACCCGTGCAGTAGTTAAGTACTTATTGTGTGCTTGTTTGTTTACGATAGAGTACCCGGAGTGCGCCGCTTGCTACTTTGAATCTCTAGGTTTTGCGGATCATCAGCAAGGCAAGTAACACTTTGATCATATTTTCCTAATTACCCAGTTTTCATTGCATTAGTCAAACCCTCACACATTGCATGAGTAGGATCTTTTAACTTGTGGGTCTGGGAAGTAGATTGAAGTAGTACCTATTACCTGCATTACATTCAAACCTTTGGGAGTTACTTCTACGTTTGCTGTTAGGACATGCTATGCTCGTAGACGTGGATTGGGTGAGTGTATCCATGACAGATGTGAGTTTGTTAATTAATGGTTCAACTTAAGGTGGCAACTTTAACACAGATCTGGGTGGATTGAGGCACCTGGGTATTCCAGCGATTGCCTGTTTTTCTTTTGGACCGCCACCCAGGCTCAAAGGGATCATGAGATTGTTCATACTAGAAACTTCCGTGTGTAGCCACATGCCAATATGGGCTCTGGCATAATTAAGTAAGTTGTGGGAAACCTTTCCATGATGGGCTAGCAGATGTAGAGGGATTGTAGGTGTACCGGCCTATCTATCTGGTTAAGGGGACCTCTTCGGATAGACTGTGTCTCGGTCATCCGTCTCTCAAACACCATGCAGTGCGAGAAACCAAACGGAGGCGATCGAGTCTTGTGGGGAAAAGTGCACAAACATCTGCAGAGTGTACAAACTGATCATGATTAGCCGTGTCTCCGGTTATGGACGTCTTGAGTATTTAGTACTTGGATTATCATGTGAATCTCATCATGTTACTCTAATTAATATTGTTGGGTTTAATGATGATTTTAATGGGGGTTGAGAGGATGTCTATCTTCTCAACCATGTTTCAACTACCATGATAGTTAAATAAAATCTATTCCTTTGAAATAGGAAAAAATTGGCTTTACGCAAAAACTATAACCATAGAGCTTTCCACCAGCCATATTGCATATAGTATAGCTTTACTTTATTGCTCTCTTGTTGTTATTTTGCCAGCATATTCCATGTGCTGACCCGTTTTCGGGCTGCAACGTTCATGTTGTAGACTTTTCAGACGATGAGTAAGGTGCCTTATAGGTTGTGGTTCTATACTCAGTGATGCCGTTGGATTTGATGGACTCACTTATCTTCCAAGCCTTCCGCTGTTATCATGTTAGATGGCCTTAAGTCATTTTTATTGTAATAAGTTCATCGTTGGAACTATCGATGTAATAAGTGTGTGATTGCTACTCTGTTATAAATCCTTCAAGTACTGTGCGTGTCAGAATTACTGATCCAGGGATGACACTGATGCACAGAGATTAGACTGTTTGAGGTCTGGTCGCTACAAGATGGTATCAAAGCACACGCTGACTGTAGGACACGACCACTAAGCTAAAACCCTAGAGCACTATTCACTCTTCTCTTTTCTGACTCCTCATATTTTCTACTCTTTTAGGATGGTGGATGCAAAGAACAAGTTCACTCAACCTGATGAAGATGCACCATTTGGACGACAGCTGAAGGAAGTCACCAGATATCTAAACATTGGACTACCAAGTTTCACCGGAACCTACAATGCCACTTGATACGTCTCAAACGTATCTACTTTTCCAAACACTTTTGATATTGTTTTGACCTCATTCTTGCATGATTTGGACTAAACTAACCCGGACTGACGCTGTTTTCAGCAGAGCTGCCTGTATGGTTTATTTGTGTGCAGGAAAACGGATTTTTAAGCATCTCAGAAAAATCCACGAAAAATCACGAAAAATCCACGCACCCGAAGAAACAAAATGCCAGAAGTGGGGCCAGGGGGTGCCCAGGCGCCCTGTATGCGCGCCCCCCTGGGCCGCGCCGGGGGGGCGCCTGGGTGGGGCCCACACCCCCTGGTGCCCTACTTTAGCCCCGTATTTTTCCTCCCGACGCAGAAACCCCAGATCGGAAGTCCTTTCGCTGTTTTTCGTCGCGGAGCCGCCGCCACCCTCTGTTCTTCTTCGGGAGGGCTAATCTGGAGGCTGATTTGGCCTCCGGAGAGGGAAGATCGTCGCCATCGTCATCATCATCACCACTCCATCATCCCTCCATGACTTCCCCCTTCATGTGTGAGTAATTCCCTTGCTGTAGGCGAAGGGGATGGTAGGGATTGGATGAGTTAGATCATGTAATAGTTCGTCAGATTGTTGGGGGCATGTTGCCTATCATCTAGTATGGTGTTTATCATCTTTGCTACAACTTGTTGTTCTTAATGCTTGACACTTAGGGCCCGAGTGCCATGATTTCAGATCTGAACCATATGTGTTTGCATGAATATATTTGTGTTCTTGATCCTATCTATGAGTTGTATGCACCTGTTACGGTTCGGAACCGGCGATCCCAAAAGTGACAGCTTGGGACACCAAAGGGGATGGCCCGTAATTTGAGAATTACATGTATCCATTGAGTTCATTGCTTTGTTCCGGTGCTCTTTGACAGGAGCACCTTAATATCCATTAGTTCCCTTTGGCCCCATTCGTAGCGGGATGGTAGGACAAAAGATGTTGTGCAAGTTCTTATTGCAAGCACGTACAACTACCTACGGGATACATGCCTAATGTTTGATATTTGCCTAGATGATCATTACTTTTCCGTGTGCCGTGCCCCGAGTTAGAAACTATCTCATCCATGCAACGCCCAACCATCCATCTCCCTAGCCTACAGTATTTTAAACCTTGCTTGTCACTAGTTGCCACTTCTGCCATTTACTACCGCTATTTACTTTTGCTGTTTACTTTTACTATTACTATCATCACTATCATATCACTGTTACCACTTATCTTTTGTTGCAAGTTAGTATATTTCAGGTGCGGTTGAATTGACAACTCAACTGTTAAAGCTTATAAATACTCTTTGGCTCCCCGTGTGTCGAATCAATAAATTGGGTTATTCTTACCCGCGAAGACTATCTCGATCCCTTACGGTTGAGGGTTATCAAGTACCGTTTTCTGGCGCCGTTGCCGGGGAGCATAGCAATATTTACAAGTCTACTTGAGGTATCCCACCTGCTGCACTTTATTCACTATGGGTAAGAAAGGAGACCCTAAGGTTCCGATCTTACGATCCACTACAAGAAGAGGTACTGCTCTGAGCACCAGTGCTACGCTTGATTCACCTTCTGTTATGAGTAAGTTTGCCTAACCACCACCACATGATGCTCCTACTGAATCTATTACTATGTCTGATAGTCTTGATGATGCTTCTACTACTTTTGATGATGATATTAGTTCACTTGGTTATGCTCTTGAGAAACAAATTATTGCTGCTGCTGAAAAATATGGAATTGAACTTCCTGTTACTCGCTACCCTATTGGTGAAACTTATGATTATCCTGATTTGAGTAAACTCCAGGAGAGGCTCCTTGATGATGATTATTATATACTTGATGAAGATTTATGCAGGGAACTGACAGAGTTTGCCGGCTCTGACCCTGAAACTATTAAGAAAATATTTGAAAAACACTCTTTGAAAAACAAAACCGTTCCTAATCCTTAGTTTGCTACATCTCCTATATGCATTGATGATCCTAATTTTGATTTCTCTGTTGATCTTTCACTTATACCTATGGTTGAAGCTGACCCCTTTTATGGCAGAGAAAATGATGATGCTATTGCACACCTAACTAAACTTGGTGAGCTAGGTAGCCTGTCTACCACAGATGAGAAGATACGCTACTTTTATGTGACCAAGCTTCTTCCTTTCTCCTTGAAGGAAGATGCTAAAGCATGGTATGATTCACTTCCATGCGGATCCATTAAGAGTCCTCAGGACTTAGCTCACTCTTTTGTTGATAAGTACTTTCCTGCTCATATGCAACATGCTGCTTTACAAAGAATTTATAATTTTAAACAGTTGTAGGATGAGTCCCTCCCTAAAGCTTGGGGGAGGTACTGCGGTTTGATTCAGGCTAGACCAGGACATGGAGTTCCTAAGAATGAATTAATTGATATATTCTATGCTGGTTTAACTGATGAATCTAGGTCCTATTTGGACAGTTGTGCTGGTTGTGTTTTCAGGAAAAAAACACCGGACGATGCGGAAGATCTAATGGGCAGGATTGCCAAAACCCATGAAGATTGGTCCGTCCCTGAACCACCTCCACCAACAAAGAAGAGGGGCATGTTTGTTCTAAGCCCCGAGGATATGCAAGAAGCAAAGAAGTCTATTAAAGAGAAAGGTATTAAAGCTGAAGACGTGAAGAATCTACCCCCTATTGAGAAGCTGTGTGAGCCTACCACTCACCCTCCTATGGTAGAGGTACACTCTCTTTTAGATTTCAACGCAAGTGACATCCCTCATGGTAAGCCTCCTGATCAATGTTTAGATGAGTTTGATAATTTTATTATGAAACATAATAATTTTAATGAGAGGATAGAAAGTCAGTTGCATGATAATTCCCTTGCTATCAAAAAGTTGCTTGGTGTTTTAGATAGAACAGTTAATGATGTTCAATGTCTTGTGAAGCATTTTCATATGGTTCAAACTCAGCTCGATCAAATTTCTAATGTGCAAAGAGATTTGCTTGCTAACAATGCCAAACAAGATAAATTGCAGGCTTTTGGGATTAAGACCCGAGGAGGAACTAGTACTCAAGATCCTCTTTATCCAGAGGGACATCCGAAGAGAATCGAGCAAGATTCTCAAATGCCGGAAGAAGAAATTGTTGTCTCTCCAAATAAGAAAAAGAAACATAAAGAGACTGACAATTCTAATGATCCTATTGCAGATGAAGAGCCAGCTATTGATCCCAGCAGTGTATCTATCTCCGATGCTGAGACTGAAGACGGTGCTGAACCTGAAGGTAATGATAATGAGAAGAATGATCCGCCTGAAGTTCGAGAGGAAGAAGCACCTGACAAACGTAAGAGGTACACTAAAGAAGACTTCATCGCAAGAAAACATGGGAAGGAGAAAGAACCATGGGTACAGAAACCCATGCCCTTTCCAGGTAAGTCCATCAAATCTAAAGAAGAAGAGCATTACAATAAGTTTTGTGAATGGATTAAACCTCTTTTTCTTCAAATTCCTTTGACTGATGCTATTAAGTTACTTCCGTATTCAAAATATATCAAAGATATTGTCACTAACAAAATAAAAGTTCCTAATGATGCAATATCTACTATGCTTGCTAACTATTCTTTCAGTGGAAAGATTCCTGAGAAGCTCGGTGATCCAGGTATACCCACCATTCCTTGCTCCATAAAGAATAATTATGTCAAAACTACTTTATGTGATCTTGGAGCGGGAGTGAGTGTTATGCCTCTCTCTCTTTACGAGAGGCTCTGTTTAGAGAAAGTAATTCCTACAGATATCTCCCTTAAGATGGTTGACAAGTCAACCGCTGTTCCGATAGGTATTTGTGAGGATGTTCCAGTTGAAGTTGCTAATTGTTTAATTCTTACTGATTTTGTTGTGCTTGACATGCCCGAGGATGGGAGCATGTCCATTATTCTTGGTAGACCTTTCCTTAACACCGCAGGTGCTATTATTGATTGCAACAAAGGGAAGGTCACCTTTCATGTGAATGATAAAGAACACACGGTATATTTTCCGAAGAAGACCGACAGGAGGCATGCCCTCAACTCTATAGAGAATATCGAGACCGTGAAAATTGGAGAATGGGACTGTCCACTACATGTGCCTCACAAATACAAAACTATCATGGTAGGGACAATGTCCATCAAGGTAAAAGTTCAGTGATTACTTTGTAGGAGGTGATACTTTTTGCTCTATATATCGCTTGTTTGTTGGTAAGACTTGATCAACCTTACTAGTAAACGTGTTTTATATGGCTAAAAAGTTGAGCTTTCTATGTTTTCATTTGTTTTTAGTATTGCCCTACTTGCTGTACCAAGTATCTATGTTTTTGAAGCTTCACAATACTACTAACTACTTCAAGTTTTCAGAGAGTTTCGCAGCTTTTTGAAACTTTGAAAAAATTTCAACAGTGAAGTTTTCAGAAAAATTCCAGAAAAATTGTATTAAAAATTTCCACAACAGGAGAGACCCGGAAAGTCCTGGGGCCAGCCAGGGGGGGCCACCAGTGGCCCAGGCGGCCAGCTGGCGCGGCCCAGCCCCTGGCCGCGCCCACAGGGCGCCTGGGGCCCACGGGACCCCCCTCTAGGTACTTCTTCTTCCCCTCTCTCTCTCTTTTTCCAGAAACCCGAGTTCTGGTCTTGTTCTTGCTGTTCTTGCTGTTCTTGGGGGCGATTCTTCGATCTCTCTCTACAGCCCATCATTTGAGCTGAAATTTTGAGCAAATACTCCCTGGTATGTGACTCCTCCACCCCTCCAATTAGATTTTTGATTGGTGGCCTCATTTGTGAGTATTTAGTAGTTCTTGGTGCTGTAGAGATGAGCTTGCATGCATGTGTAGAAAGTTATTTTCCAAGTTTTGATGCAAGTTTATGCCTTGGGCAAGTGAGTTGAGTAGTTTGCCTTAGCTCACTTTGTTTTAATATTTGTTTTTTTAAATTGTAATTTTTTTTTCAGAAATGAGTTTGTTAGGAAGGGCAAAAGGATGGCTTGAGAAGAGGAGGCCCGCACACTCCGATCGAGTCACTAGAGCCGCAGCTTCACCATCGACTGCTAGGGTGAGCTATAATGAAGATCATGTGCCCCTGGAGTTGTTGGAAGACACAAGTCCAGCACGTGCGATGACATTTCCATGTGATGAATTCATGGAAGCTGCGGGAATCAAGGATGAGTTTTATAATCTTTGTGCTAATGCAGGTTTGACACGACTCGTCACGAGCCGTGTTACTCAGTATCAGAAACTCACCTCCGGTTTCATTAACAGTTTTAGATATAATCCTGATTCAGGTGCTATTGAGTTTAAAATTTATAATGATCTTATCACCATGACTTTGGGAAATTTTTGTGAAGTAATAGGTGTGCCGAACGTTGGGAGGATAGCAAGGATGGCCACTCAGCCCTCTGAGCTGAAAACCGTCATCAACTCTCTCTGCAGCATGGGTACGAGGGATATTCATCGGTCGAAGATCTCCAGTATCTTGTTTCCTCACCTCAGGTATTTTGCATATTATATTGCTAGAGGGGTGTTAGCTCGTGACAACACGAGCAACATTTCTGCTCCGGATATTGCTATCCTGGCAGCAGCCCTCTCAGGGAGGTCTGATTATAATATCGGTACCTAAATTGCTCGACGCCTTGCTATGAACGGTAACAAGGGAGACTTATATGGTGGCATTTATGCCACACTTATCTTAGAACATCTTGGAGGGACCCCACACCCTGATGATACTCCTTTTACTTATTTAAGCTTTGATCTTGCTGCTATGAAGAGGCATAAGTTTGTTACCATGGGTTCTGAACTTGATAACCTTGTTTATATCTTGCATTTCGGAACTACCGCGGAACGCGAGATCCGTCTACCTGCACCTCTTTTGTTTGATTTTTCTCACAGGAATGAATGGTCCTTTGATGTTGTCCAGTTCGATGAGTTCATGGTCCAGCATCAGTTCCATAACCCCATGGAGGGGGTTGTGCCCGACGAGGAGAGGCACGGTGAGATACCATATTTTCAGGAAGAGACCGCCACCGAGTTTGGTGAAGGGTCTTCCTCTGTTTGGCGCTTGGAACCTTCCTCGTGGGAGACTCCGAGGAGTTCGGTGTACGCGCCATCATCCTTCTACGACCCTTGGTCTCACCACCATACCCCTGGAGCAGGAGGCTCCTGGGGGCAGTAGCTGCTACCAACTTAGGCCAAAAGCCTAAGCTTGGGGGAGTACGTGCCCTTCTCACTTTTTCATTGTATTATCCGTTTTATTCACTTTGATCTTTTCGAAGTTTTTACTTGTTCTTCTTTATTCCTCTATTTGCAAAAACAACAAAAAGATTTTCTCTTTCTTTTGCTTTTTATTCAACTTTTGAAAAACCCAAAAAGATTTCCTTTCTCTCTTTAGTTTGCTTTGTTTTCAGAGATCAGCTCGAGTCCGTGATGGCATTTGATTATATTTCCTACGTTCGATCGTGCAAGTGACAAGCAGTGATGACGAAGATCGACTGAAAGGAAGCAACAAGGAAGACCGGTATGAACTCTTTCTGTTTCTACTTTTGTACATATGCCTGTACTTATGATCTAGAGACCATCTTGTAGCGACATAGTGCTATGTTTACAATGCTCTTCCAGTGGTTCATGCTTTCTTTGTGGTTAGTCTCCAATAACTAGAGTATATAATGTGTTATTGAAATGATCTACATGCATCGCATTGTTCATAGTCTGGCATACTAGGGTGGTATTTCCCTTTAGAGAATTTTTGGATTGACTTGGCACATGCTTACACATGTGTAAGACTAAAAAGTCTACTTTGCCTTGATGATCTTTGAGTTTTAGAATAGTTATATCACTTTCATGCCCGATTCAATGTTGCTTTGTCGCTCTGCATGATTATGACCGTTATTGCTCTCTAGTTGGTCGCTTCCCAGTCTTTTGCTAAACCTCCACCCGTACTAAGCGGAATGACTGCTTGTGCATCCAAAACCCTTAAACCTGTTATGCCATATGAGTCCACTATACATTCCTATACATGGTATTCACCTGCCATTCCTAACGAAGACTTTCGTGTACCATCTCGAAATTAATCAAAAGCATTTCTCTTTTTTGTGCCTATGTTTTAGCTCATGAGGAAGTAGTAGTTAATTCATGATCTCTTTAAGTTGGACAAGTTCCACCCCTGGATTGCATGCATAATGTGCAAACCCCTAATATGAAAAGGAACTGGCATTGAGTGCGCCCGGCTCAAAAAGATAATATAACAAACGAACCCTCCTTCACGCTTTGTTCATGAGAAATCAGAAAACTTTGGCAGTGATAAACAAAGGAGATTAAGAGGATGTAATCGTCCTCATGCGGGAGCCGTTCCTCGAGACTTTTCTAGCTTAAAAAGTGATTGAGTTATCTGCTAGCATTCGTTGACGAAATATGCACCTCTCAAAAACATATTTACTTCTGTTTTTAAAAACCAAGAGCTCTGGTACATGTTTAGTTTTTGTTTCCGATCACGGGTTTTCAACTTTGCCAATAAAAGCCACGGTTCGAGAGTCTCACCTTCTTTCTTCAAAGCACTGACTAGGAGAGCATAATTGTCATTCTGAGTGTAATGTGCATTGTCCCAAAGTATTACATTGTCTTCTGCATACTTGTGATATGATTTATTCTGAAATTCTTAGTTCTAGTCTCCTTTAAAACTCTGGAGGAGTCTCTGCATTTATGTTTTGCTTCACTCATGGAGGCTAGCGAGATACCACCTTAATATGCTCAAGCTATGTGCAATGTGATCTTGTCTTGATTTTCGGTAATATATTGTTTACTCTTAATTATTTGTGACTGGTCACTCGAAAGAAGGATTGCTCCTTGCATTGTTCTCATAAGTATTGTTTTAATACTTGCTGAACTCTTTTCGTAGTACATGCTTATATACATCTAATGAAGCAAAAGAGTTTGTCAAAGTTTTCTTTGTCGCGTCCAGTTCGTTGAACTGAATTGCTTGAGGACAAGCAATATGCTAAGCTTGGGGGAGTTGATACGTCTCAAACGTATCTACTTTTCCAAACACTTTTGATATTGTTTTGACCTCATTCTTGCATGATTTGGACTAAACTAACCCGGACTGACGCTGTTTTCAGCACAACTGCCTGTATGGTTTATTTGTGTGCAGGAAAACGGATTTTTAAGCATCTCAGAAAAATCCACGAAAAATCCACGCACCCGAAGAAACAAAATGCCAGAAGTGGGGCCAGAGGGGGGCCAGGGGGTGCCCAGGCGCCCTGTGGGCGCCCCCCTGGGCCGCGCCGGGGGGCGCCTGGGTGGGGCCCACACCCCCTGGTGACCTACTTTAGCCCGTATTTTTTCTCCCGACGCAGAAACCCCAGATCGGAAGTCCTTTCGCTGTTTTTCGTCGCGGAGCCGCCGCCACCCTCTGTTCTTCTTCGGGAGGGCTAATCTGGAGGCTGATTTGGCCTCCGGAGAGGGGAGATCGTCGCCATTGTCATCATCATCACCACTCCATCATCCCTCCATGACTTCCCCCTTCATGTGTGAGTAATTCCCTTGCTGTAGGCGAAGGGGATGGTAGGGATTGGATGAGTTAGATCATGTAATAGTTCGTCAGATTGTTGGGGGCATGTTGCCTATCATCTAGTATGGTGTTTATCATCTTTGCTACAACTTGTTGTTCTTAATGCTTGACACTTAGGGCCCGAGTGCCATGATTTCAGATCTGAACCATATGTGTTTGCATGAATATATTTGTGTTCTTGATCCTATCTATGAGTTGTATGCACCTGTTACAGTTCGGAACCGGCGATCCCAAAAGTGACAGCTTGGGACACCAAAGGGGATGGCCCGTAATTTGAGGATTACATGTATCCATTGAGTTCATTGCTTTGTTCCGGTGCTCTTTGACAGGAGCACCTTAATATCCATTAGTTCCTTTTGGCCCCGTTCGTAGCGGGATGGTAGGACAAAAGATGTTGTGCAAGTTCTTATTGCAAGCACGTACAACTACCTACGGGATACATGCCTAATGTTTGATATTTGCCTAGATGATCATTACTTTTCCGTGTGTCGTGCCTCGAGTTAGAAACTATCTCATCCATGCAACGCCCAACCATCCATCTCCCTAGCCTACAGTATTTTAAACCTTGCTTGTCACTAGTTGCCACTTCTGCCATTTACTACCGCTATTTACTTTTGCCGTTTACTTTTACTATCACTATCATCACTATCATATCACTGTTACCACTTATCTTTTGTTGCAAGTTAGTATATTTCAGGTGCGGTTGAATTGACAACTCAACTGTTAAAGCTTATAAATACTCTTTGGCTCCCCATGTGTCGAATCAATAAATTGGGTTATTCTTACCCGCGAAGACTATCTCGATCCCTTACGGTTGAGGGTTATCACCACTCTACCTGAAGAGGAGCGTTGGTTGATTCAAGATCAAGTTCCAGGAAGGACGTTCAAGCCCGTCACCGCACTCATAGCATTTTCCTTTAATGCACCTACATGGAGCCTAGGCAGGAGCATGGCAGCCCACATCACTATGGGAAGAATCAGAGAAGTCTATAAGCAGGAGCTAAAAGACACCATCCACCAAATTTGTGGACGCCGAGATGAGAATTGGGATATGATCAGCACCCGGAAGGATAGATCCATTGCAGCCTTCATCCAAGAGTTGAACCATCACATTCGTCGCCAGGAGCACCAGATGTGTGTAGATATGATATATTTGAAGAAAGCCCTCAACAGAAATTTGGAGCTAGAGGAAGAACTCAAGTCTACGCACGACGGATACGAGGAGGAGATGCTAATACTTGTGGAGAAGAATGATGACTTGACACAGAAGTTAGGGATACTCATGGGAGAAGAAGAAGAGGAAGAAGAACCCAAGGAGATTCCATCGGAAGACTACATCATCATTGACGACACGGATTCGGAACCCAATGATAGCAAAGACGAAGACTATGAAGATGAAGCTGGAGCAGATATCATGGAATCCTATGTCGATCAAAATTTCTAGAAGACCTTCCCATGACCAGTAGTTTTTCCATTTAGTAGACTTAGAAACACTATTGTAACAATTATATCCGTGTAAGCCCTTGTTTGAAATTGATTTTGGTGTGATGAATTGTGTGTTTGCCTCATGTGCATATGGGTAGTGATTTTCCCTTAGACCTCATTTCTGTTCTAATCTCTTCCCTCTACACCCATCAGATGCCTCCAAGACGTGAGCCCGGATTTGAGTTTCCCCCAGAGCTCACCCAGTTGATCCAGCAACAGAACACCCTGATGCAACTACTTGTCCAGAACACTCAGAACAACCAGAACAACAACAACAACCCTCCACCACCACCACCCGTGGACAACCTGACACGTTTCTTAAGGTTGCAACCACCAGTGTTTGCTAGCAGCATCGAACCAATAGTGGCTGATGACTGGCTATGCAAGATTGGAAGGGATTTGACCACCGCCAATTGCTCTGACGCTGAGAAGGTGCGATTTGCCGCACATCAGTTGTCTGGACCAGCCGCATCATGGTGGGGGAATTACACAACCACTTTTCCCATAGCCAATGTGACTTGGGATCAGTTTCAGCAAGCTTTTTGTACCGCCCATGTCTCAACTGGAGCTATGAGTATGAAGAAGTAGGAGTTTAGTAATCTGCGCCAAGGCAACCGTACTGTGGCTCAGTACGTGGATGAGTTTAGTACCCTATCTCGTTATGCCCCAGATGATGTGGCCACAGATGCCGCTAAGCAGGAGAGATTCATGGAAGGGCTGAATGATGAGATGAGTGTACAGTTGATGGTGGCCACTTTAAATAACTACCATGAGCTGGTTGACCGCGCCCTAATGATTGAAAGGAAGCACCAACAGATTGAAAGTCGCAAGAGGAAGTGTGGACAAGGAAAGTATAATTCTGGAGCTCAGCAGAAGCCTCGTTTTACCCCTAAAACGGTAGGACAATTCCAACATACCCATGGAGGAGGTAGCTCGCACAATCATAATGGCCCAAAGAATGGAAATGGAAATGGAGCAAATGGTAACCAGAGCCGCCCTACCCCGTCCACACCCACCAAGAAGGATTTCAGCCATGTCACCTGTTACAAGTGCGGGAAGAATGGACATTATGCCAATGAATGCCCAGAAGCTAAGAATGGGAACGGCAACAGAAGCACCGCAAAGAAGCCCAACCCGTTCAACAAAGGACAAGTGAACCACATGACTGTGGAGGAGGTAGAAGAGCAACCAGATGCTGTTGTCGGTAAGTTTTTGGTTATGACATTTACCGCAATAGTTCTTTTCGATACTGGTGCATCGCATTCATATATTTCAAGGGGATTCGTAAATAGACATAGGATGTCCACCCGAGTTCTTAAGACCCCCATGTTAGTAAGTTCACCAGGAGCAGAGTATATGGCACACCAAGGATGTTTTTGACGCCATTGAACATAGGCCGCCATACTTTCCCCTCCGAGCTAATAGTTTTGGAGTCACAAGGATTAGATGTGATATTAGGTATAGATTGGCTATCGAAGTATGGAGGTAACATTGACTGTGGTAGTAAGTCAATTTTGCTCACCACCCCGAAGGGAAAAAGGATTAAGTATGTATCTAGGCATTCGCCTATAAGGACTCAAGTACATTCTCTCACGGGAGTTGTTCAGGAGGAAGTGCCAGTAGTGAAGGATTATCCGGATGTGTTTCCAGCGGAGTTACCTGGCATGCCACCGGATAGCGATATAGAGTTTTTGATTGAACTATTGCCAGGCACCAGGCCAATTTCTAAGAGACCATATAGGTTGCCCGCAAAGGATTTGGAGGAGATTAATGAACAAATCAAGGAGTTACTGGATAAAGGATTCATACGCCCAAGTTCTTCGCCTTGGGGTTAGCCAGTACTTCTAGTGGAGAAGAAGGATGGATCGTTAAGAATGGTTGTTGATTACCGAGGGCTGAATGAAGTAACGATCAAGAACAAGTACCCACTACCAATGATCAATGATCTGTTCGATAGATTGCAAGGAGCTAAGGTATTTTCCAAGATCGATCTGCGATCAGGGTACCACCAATTGAAGATCCGAGAGCAGGATATACCTAAGACGGCCTTTACCACCAGGTACGGGTTGTATGAGTATACCGTTATGTCTTTTGGTCTGACTAACGCACCGACATACTTTATGAACCTGATGAACAAAGTGTTTATGGAGTATTTGGATAAGTTCGTCGTGGTGTTCATAGATGATATATTGATCTTCTCGAAGGATGAAGAGGAGCATGCAGAGCATTTGCGTTTGGTATTGGAGAAGCTCCGAGAACATCAGTTATATGCCAAGTTTAGCAAATGTGAGTTTTGGTTGAAGGAAGTCAGATTTCTCGGACACATTATATCTGGAGAAGGAATTGCAGTAGATCCCGCCAAGGTGGGCACTGTGACCCATTGGGAAGCACCAACAACAGTTGGAGAGATCCGGAGTTTTCTTGGACTTGCAGGATACTACCGGAGATTTATTGAGAATTTCTCGAGGATTGAAAAGCCAATGATGGAGTTGTTAAAGAAGGACACCAAGTTCAGTTGGACAGAAGAATGTGAGGCCAGTTTCCAGGAATTAAAGAAAAGGTTGGTCTCATCCCCTGTGTTGATTGTGCCAGATCAACATAAGGATTATGAGGTGTACTGCGACGCTTCACGTCGAGGACTTGGAGGAGTTCTTATGCAGGAAGGAAGAGTTGTTTCGTATGCTTCACGACAACTGAAACCTCATGAGTTGAACTATGCCACTCATAATTTGGAGTTAGCAGCCGTAGTGCATGCATTGAAGACGTGGAGACATTTTCTCATTGGAAACCATTGTGAAGTATATACGGATCACAAGAGTTTGAAGTATATATTCACTCAGAAGGAGCTGAATCTAAGGCAAAGGAGATGGTTGGAACTCATTAAGGATTACGACATGAGATTGCATTATCATCCCGGAAAGACTAACATAGTAGCAGATGCGCTAAGCCGTAAGAGCCATGTCAATACCCTATTGGCGGAGGAATTTCCAGAGGAGTTAGTCGAGGACTTACGAGAACTACGTATGGAGATAGTTCCGAGAGGCTATGTAGCAACCCTGGAGATCCAGTCTACCCTGATGGATAAAATCAGAGAAGCTCAGAAAACTGATGAGGAGGTTGCCTCTATAAAGGAGAGGATGAGCGATGGAAGAGCTAAAGGTTTTCGTGAGGATGAACAGGACACCTTATGGTTTGAGGACCGCATTTATGTGCCTAATGACCCGAAGATCAGGAAGTTGATTCTACAGGAGGCCCATGATTCACCATACTCAATTCACCCAGGAAATACTAAGATGTATTTGGATTTGAAGGAAATTTTCTGGTGGACCGGTATGAAGAAATATATTGCGGAGTATGTAGCAGTTTGTGATGTATGTTAGAGAGTGAAGGCAGAACATCAGAAGCCGGCAGGATTGTTACAACCATTGCCAATACCCGAATGGAAGTGGGATAAGCTAGGTATGGATTTTTATTACGGGATTACCCAGAACTCATTCTGGCTATGACTCGATTTGGGTCGTAGTCGATCGTTTAACAAAGGTAGCTCATTTCATCCCCGTAAAGAGTACTTATACCAGTGCAAAGTTGGCAAAGATATACATGACCCGAATTGTATGTCTGCATGGAGTTCCGAGGAGCATCGTATCAGATAGAGGAACCCAGTTTACCTCAAAGTTCTGGAATCAGTTACATGAAACTTTGGGTACCAGGCTAGAGTTTAGCACAACTTTTCACCCGCAGACAGATGGACAGACTGAAAGAGTCAATCGGATTTTGGAGGATATGCTGAGAGCCTGTGCACTAGATTATGGATCTAGTTGGGACGACAATTTGCCGTATGCCGAATTTTCTTACAACAACAGTTATCAATCCAGTTTGAAGATGGCCCCTTTCGAAGTGTTATACGGAAGGAGATGTAGGACTTCGTTGTCGTGGGACGAAGTTGGAGACCGCAAGTTGTTCGGGCTAGATTTGATCAAGGAATCGGAGCAGAAGGTGAAGTTTATTCGCGATAGGCACAAGATAGCCCAGTCCAGGCAGAAGAGCTACGCAGATTCAAAACGCAAGGAAATCGTTTACGAGGTCGGAGACAGAGTTTATCTTCGAGTATCTCCACTTCGAGGAGTTAAGCGTTTTGGAGTTAAGGGAAAACTAGCGCCCCGTTTTGTAGGACCCTATAAGATTATGGAACGTATGGGGGAAGTAGCCTACAAGTTGGAACTGCCCGAAGGATTGTCAGGAGTTCACGACGTATTCCACGTTTCCCAGTTGAAGAAATGCCACGCAGAGATGACCGAGATACCGCTGAGGGATACCGTGCCATTGGAAGCTATTCAGTTGGACAACGACTTGACCTATGAAGAGAAACCAGTAAGTATTGTTGAGTATGCCAGTCGATTCACCCGCAGCAAGGTTATCAAGTTTTGCATAGTTCAGTGGAGTCACCACACCGAGGAGGAAGCCACCTGGGAAAGAGAGGAAGACCCGCAGAAGGACCACCCTTACCTATTTTCTAGCCAACCCGAATCTCGAGGGCGAGATTCACCTTAAGGGGGGTAGGTTTGTAACATCCCAAATTTTCAATTTGGAATGTTATACATTAGATCATCATGCATATCATATTTTCTTGCTTTTGGTGATCCAAGAAAATCCTAAGCAACTCAAGGACCCTCGGAGAGAGATGGGGATTTCAATATTTTCATAATTGAGGTTTCTCAAATTTTGAAAATAGGATCATTTGATTTGATTTATTTTATCTTCAAGTATTTCTATCAAATATGAGAGAGGGAGTAAAATGACTCTCCAAAAAAAAAATAAAGAAATACGAAAGATTTAATAAAAAGATCAAATAAGTTTTATTTGGATTTTATTTGAATTAGGAAAAATTGCATGTTTTCAAAAATACATTTTAGTGCCAAGAAAATGTTCATCTTGTTCTAAATATTCTATTTAGACGGTGAAAATTTGTTTTGGCAATTTTAGATTTTTATTTCTTTTTCTAGAGTTCTTTTCGTAGCGCTCGCGTAATTAGAAAAAAAAAAGAGGACCCGACCCGACTGAGCCGAAGCCCAGCCGAGCTAGGCCCAGCCGCCGCCGCGACCGCCTTCCTCGCCCGAGCTCGCCGTGCCCGCGTCGAATTCCTCCGACCGCCGCCGCCGTTGCTTGCCCCCTCCCCCAAGCTTCTACCCCCTTTCCCCCCTATATATATAGCTGCCCCCCTGCCTCCACCGCAAGCCCCGCCGCCGCCGCGAGCCCACTGCACCGTCGCCGCCGCCGCCGCAAACGCCGCCGCCGCTGCCCACCGCCACCACCACCGCAGCCCCGCCGCCGGCCGTCGCTGCCGCCGCCGCCGCCGGCCGTTTCGACGAGGTAGCCGCCGCCGCCGGTTTTCGGTAGAAAACCACCGGTTTTTCTTTTAGAACCCTAGTTCGTTTTTTTATTAGATCGGTTTTCTGTTTTTTCGGTTTAGTTAATTAGTAAACGTTCACCCATTCATTCGTTCTAGCGAACGAATTCGTCGTTTAGTCTCAGCTGACGAACGTCCGTTTGTTAAGCTGTTTTAGTTTTCTTTTTCGCAGTTATTTTCTGATCGCGATCTCTGATCCGACTTTCGTTTTAGTTTAACTTTTCGCTCGTTTATCGGAATCAGGTGATTCAAGCACGTGGAGTTTCATCTCGAAATTCTCTTTCCGTTTAACCTAGGCATTCAAGCGTTTGCCTCAGCTAAATTTGGACTTAGGTCCAGATTGGTTCGGTAGTTGTTTCTCTTTCGCCGTTTGTCTTTCGTTGCTTTTTCTTTGGCCATTTCTTTTGCAAACCGGAGTTCTTAAGTCGAACCTTCTGGTTAGATCTCTCATTTAAGTTTGACCGTGCAGTAGTTAAGTACTTATTGTGTGCTTGTTTGTTTGCGATAGAGTACCCGGAGTGCGCCGCTTGCTACTTTGAATCTCTAGGTTTTGCGGATCATCAGCAAAGCAAGTAACACTTTGATCGTATTTTCCCAATTACCCAGTTTTCATTGCATTAGTCAAACCCTCACACATTGCATGAGTAGGATCTTTTAACTTGTGGGTCTGGGAAGTAGGTTGAGGTAGTACCTATTACCTGCATTACATTCAAACCTTTGGGAGTTACTTCTACGTTTGCTGTTAGGACATGCTATGCTCGTAGACGTGGATTGGGTGAGTGTATCCATGATAGATGTGAGTTTGTTAATTAATGGTTCAACTTAAGGTGGCAACTTTAACACAGATCTGGGTGGATTGAGGCACCTGGGTATTCCAGCGATTGCCTGTTTTTATTTTGGACCGCCACCCAGGCAAAGGGATCATGAGATTGTTCATACTAGAAACTTCCGTGTGCAGCCACATGCCAATATGGGCTCTGGCATAGTTGAGTAAGTTGTGGGAAACCTTTCCATGATTGGCTAGCAGATGTAGAGGGATTGTAGGTGTACCGACCTATCTATCTGGTTAAGGGGACCTCTTCGGAAAGACTGTGTCTTGGTCATCCGTCTCTCAAACACCATGCAATGCGAGAAACCAAACGGAGGCGATCGAGTCTTGTGGGGGAAAAGTGCACAAAACTCTGCAGAGTGTACAAACTGATCATGATTAGCCGTGTCCCCGGTTACGGACGTCTTGAGTACCTATTACTTGGATTATCATGTGAATCTTATCATGTTACTCTAATTAATATTGTTGGGTTTAATGATGATTTTAATTTGGGTTGAGAGGATGTCTATCTTCTCAACGATGTTTCAACTACCATGATAGTTAAATAAAATCAATTCCTTTGAAGTAGGGAAAAATTGTCTTTACGCAAAAACTATAACCATAGAGCTTTCCACCAGCCATATTGCATATAGTATAGCTTTACTTTATTGCTCTCTTTGTGTTATTTTGCCAGCATATTGCATGTGCTGACCCGTTTTCAGGCGCAACGTTCATGTTGTAGACTTTTCAGACGATGAGTAAGGTGCCTTATAGGTTGTGGTTCTATACTCAGTGATGCCGTTGGAGTTGATGGACTCACTTATCTTCCAAGCCTTCCGCTGTTATTGTGTTAGATGGCCTTAAGCCATTTTTATTGTAATAAGTTCATCGTTGGAACTATCGATGTAATAAGTGTGTGATGGCTACTCTGTTATAAATCCTTCAAGTACTGTGCGTGTCAGCATTACTGATCCAGGGATGACACTGATGCACAGAGATCAGACTGTTTGAGGTCTGGTCGCTACATAATGGCAGTTCAACAAAGTAGAAGCAATGCAAAGCATCAGTTGCAAGAAATGTGCGACAAATATAACCTTGGAAAGTTAGAGCAAGCACCTTGATGGGTGAATAAGATAGGGCATCTTCCTCTGACTCCTCCACTAGGGAGCTACATTGACTTTGGTCTCCCTCTAGCTCAGAATCACTGTTAGGATCATATTCTGAGCATGAATCTGTAGGTGGAGAGCGTTTGCATTGCATTGCATCCAGACTTGATTTTAGTCCCTTAATGCCAAGTTTGACAGCCATGTCATTGTTCTGCTTTATTCTTTTCATGCGCGTAAGCTCATAATCATTATGATGTTGTTCAGAATTTGAGATTCATGAAAACATAAAAAGTAGTCAGGTTATTCATTTAATGCATTGCGGATTCAACTCGAAGAGTGTCTCCCTATAAACCCCTTCATATGCAAAGTTCAACCCCCAACCGTGCTGACCAGACCACACACAGAAATACAAATCCCTTATGTCTCTATAACAGGTAGACACACATTTCAAAACTGAAGTAGGAACATTAGAATCATATGAAATTCATATTTGAACAAATAAACTAAGGAATTATGAGTGGTATAATGTTTAGCTTCAAGGGTGGAGTGTTGGTAGTGCGACACAAAGCAAGTAGGCAGATTGTATTCCATGTAGAAGATGGAAGCCTATGTAAAAGCTGGAAATGACACTTTCTTTCTATACACTGATGTGTTCGTTGCCCACACATGATGGAAGAGATCACATAGAGAAATACTATTCACTCATGTCTAAGGTTGCAGTATTTAGAAACAGGGTGGTCCACCCTAAAAGAATATTGACAACAAATATGACAAGGCAAGCA
This sequence comes from Secale cereale, assembly GCA_902687465.1. Lineage (NCBI taxonomy): Eukaryota > Viridiplantae > Streptophyta > Magnoliopsida > Poales > Poaceae > Secale > Secale cereale. The sequence goes on along the minus strand of LR738711.1, from coordinate 164,294,975 downwards.
TAGATGTAGTGAATCAATCATTTACTTGTGAACTTACTAGGACAAGTATGCAGAATTGTAACTGCAGTAAGAGACCGTCCAAAATCTGAATCAAGAAGTTTGTCTAGCACTTATTGTTTGCAACTAATCGACGTGAATAATTGGATATTATATCGAATGAGTAAGAAAGACAAGTAAAATTGTCAACAAACCTGGCTTGCAGTAGTAATCTAGTTCAATGTCACTACGACCAACAATCCAAAATGACTTGTGTCTGTTCCTAGGGCCGGAATTTTGAAAACCCTGTGAACTTTACAAGTACTAAAGGTTACCGAAATACATCTGAACCATTAAGTGTAGGTAGCACTGAGCACACAACAAACCCTAATGACAGTCCTGCCAAATGAGTAATGAATCAATTAGAAAATGGGTGATTAGGAGTGGCTGCTGAGTGTTGAGGACTTATCTCAGGATAAATCGGGTTGGCTTAGTGGGTGCTGCACGCCTGAGCACTGAGCGGACTGGGAAGGTAGGCACGGCGGCGCGCATCGGTGACACTGTTTGGGGAGCGGCTCCTGACCTCTTGTTAGTCCGGTGTCTCCTCCTACAGTCATGCCGTCCGGGGACGGCAAGTCGCCGGTGAGGTAGACGGCTGGGGGTGAGTAGAGATCGGAAGCGCGCAACAGAACAGAGGGGAATCGGGGCCTTGGACGACCCAAAATCCCAGGGTGGGCCAGCCCACCGTGGGCACCCTGTAGAGATACACACCCGAGCGGCGAACATGCATTTTCGAAACTAATTTAGGAACATTTAGCTGACCAATTAAACGAATTTGTTTTAATAATATCAGATTCGTATTTGAACAACTAAGCTTGTTTAGCTTGATGGGTCGAGAAGTGCTATTATGACACGAAGCACGTATTCTGATCGTATAGTGATCATAAAAGGGGGAAACCGAAGAAATGGTATTTAGCAGCCATTGTTTGCTTCGAACTAAGAACTAAATTCTAAGAGCTGAAAAGAAAGTAGAGTAACCGAGTTAAGATCTATTTTCTGGTTGAGATCAAAAAGTTGAGGAGATATGAAGTACCACCTCTCTTGCGGCGCCGTGTAGGCATCGGGGGTGCGATGGCTGTCGGTGGCGTTGAAGCAGATCTGCGACGGTAGATGGGTGCATCGGGGGATAAGTCCCGTTGCGGTGGAAGAGAAGTTCATGTGAGCGACCCCGACAAAGAGGACGACGACGCCGATGAAGCGAGAGGAGGTGATGCAAGGCTCTTGGTCCGTCGCCGTGGATGAGAAACGTCGATCTCTAGTAGTGGACGACGCGGTCTTGGTAGGCGCTCCGACATGGTGGAGGATGGCGGCGATGGATGTGGTGGAGGACGGCGGCGATGGATGTGGTGGAGGACGACGGTGATGGATGGGGTGGCAGACGGAGGTTGGTGTGGGGATGGTGTTCTAGCGTGGACGGTGTATGAATGGGAAAATGGAGGGAGAGGTACGGGGAACCATGTTTTTGGGACGCGCCTGTCTGAAATATGGGAAAGTTACGAACTTGGCCCCCGTTTAAAATTTGGACGTCTCGTCGGTTGGGGATACGACGGTAATCTTGCATCTCGCCAATATTTGCCCAGAGCAATTTCGGGCGAGGAGATGGTGGTTGGCACCCATGGTTGGAGCCTACGGTGTATGAACGGGGCTAACAGGTATGGCGTTTGTGTCACGTCTGAGTGAAGTTACAAACCTACCCCTATTGAAAATATTTGCCTGCATCGATTTCGGTCGAGTCGAGTTTGTTTTGCCGCCCACCGTGTATGAATGGGTAAATGGAGGGAGAAACAGAGGTCTTTCGGATAAGGTTGAATCAAAAGTGTTTTGCTGCCCATGTTTGGCACCCACCGTGTCGAAATGGGCTCAGAGGCGGTCGTGTCACATCTAATTGAAGTTACTATCCTACCCCTATTTAGAGCAGTGGAAATCGGGCCGATGGATTGTCCGTGTAATGGATAGACAGTAATTTTCATCTCCCAAACACTTGGCTTCGGGCAGCCGACATGGGAGTGGACATTTTGCCGCTTCTTTCGAATTTTGGGACAATAAGCATCCACGTTTACCCTAGCAACTAAATTCGAATCCATTTTGTATTCCTATATGAATCTTTGTAAATCATTCCATGTGTTTTTATATATCTTCAAAAGGACGACAAAGATGTATTCCACTGTCATATATGAATATGGTTTACAAATGCCGGTACTCAAATTCAGAAGCTAGAATCCAGTTTAAGGTGAATTCGAATATTTGGAACACTTCTTGTCCAACTCAAATGTCACACGCAGCATAATGTGTACTCCCATTTAGATATGTACACAAGCGATGTATCAAGATTCAAATACCGAGTCAATCAACCAAGAATGTACAGAACTAACAGACATATAAACACTTATAGAGTATATGGATCAATAATATCAACTAAGATACATAAGCCAGGCCGATGTACTTTTCTTTGCTACAACAACATCCGTTTTTTAGCCAAGCTACTACAACATCTTGGCCCTTTCTGATGCGTGCCACTTATGGTCCATCTATTCTACTATTATTGTTGAATGCACATTCAGCCCGATTGACATATTTGTAGGTCTGACACAGCAATCAAAATGAAATGTCTCCGAGTCTTATCAATTAATACAGACTTGTGCTCAAATATAATTACAAACCAAAAAACAAAAAACAAAAAACAATTATTACATGATCTCTTAAACAAATGGTTTGATTGATTACATGAACAAACAACACAAAGGTTATTCAACGACGGAAAGAATATTTCACCTATTATTTACCAAGTGAGAATTTAATTTCCTTTTTCCCTTCAGGACCTTAACAATGTGGCCAGTCTCAGCTTGCTTCATTTTGAAATCCACCAAATATTTAATGATTGTCTTGAGTACTGCTACTGATTGTGCTGTTTGCTTCCTCAACATGTCAACTTCATATCTAAGTGCAAACGCAGAATCTCTTTCTACCACTAGTTTAGCCTCTAGAGCATCAGCAGTTGGCAATTCATAAAGCATGATTGGGCCGGTGCCGCTGTTGTGGGATGATACAACGTCCATGGGGACCTCGCTCTTTGTTCTTGGGCTAACCTGTTTTGCCATTAAAGTTCCGACTGGATTCTGAAAAGTTGAAGTTAGCAAAACATCTCAACTAGGAGTTATAACAGCAAACCAGTTAAACAAACAAGGAATTAAAGATTTTCAATTCGATGCTGAAAAGTAGTTATTAACATCATTGTAACCCGTTGTTGTAGCAGCAAAGCGGTTAAACAAGCAAGTAGATATTTAAGTTCAGGCAAACATGTAATTCTTAACAGTAAGTATCAAACACATAGATAGGCGCATTCTATAATAGGATTAACATGCTGATGCATTATGTAATCAGTAGCAAACTAAATTAAGCCAAGCAACGTAATCGAACAATTTTGCAACAAGTGGCTAACTAAAATTTCGAGAAGCAAGTAACTGAACTTATGCTAGTTCTTTGTACAGGCACACTGCAACTTATTTTTTGCTTACAAGGTTGTATGAAGGAGTCCATGGCATCAATTGCTTGGATACGCAGTCCCAATACTTCTTTCTTCCCACACTGCATTGGTAAGTCGAATGGTTAATCTGGTAAGATGGTGTGTCCTTGATATGTTATATGAGGACGTGTAGTCAGACTAGTTGTAGCCACACACATCATACTAGCTTTTACTGTATATTTCATGCGATTACTTTTGGCATATCAATGTCTAAGCACTCTACAATAGGATGAAAAGACTGACATCCTTCACATTATTGGCGAACTCTGTTCATAGAAACAAGCAATTCAACCATTCTGTGGGTAAATCAAAAGCGCCACTGGAATATTTTTCACTACCCCTATCATACACGCAAAAAGGTGTGACACCACCATAGGGGCTGGTATGGGCCGCCGCCTCGGGTGGCTCAAAAGTGTGCACCTAGTTTCAGTCGTCCAGGTTGGCCCATGCTAGTTATGTTCGTCCCCACGCACGAGCAGTCAATGTAAAAAATGAAGAAAAATGTTTCAATTTGGATAGGCCAATAACATAAGTGCAAGGCAGGCCCTATAGCAGGCTCGCGGCCCAAATGAGTGCCTCCCATATCGATCGACAGCAGAAAAAAAATCCCATTTCATCTGCTCGAGCCTCCAGTCTGGTTTGCTCCTAACCTAGCCGCCACTGGACAGACCGACACAACACTTCCTCGCGCCCTCGTTGGAGGGCGATCACCGGGCTTCAAGCAAACGGAAGGACAAGAAGATGAAGATCCAACCCTGGGTGTAGCCTGCGTGGGAGGCAGCGGCGGCAGCACGGGCATGGCATCGAGCTTGCGCAAACGGACAGTCGCAGCTTGCAAGAGTAGCATGCGCAACGAGCAGGTACATCACATCCCTGATTATATCTAATTCAACTCTTCAATTTCGGGCCAATAGTTAAACTTGACGGTGTTGTAAAACTGCTTGTATGTAGGGAATCTATGAGAAAATGAAACCAATTTCTACTTATTTTATAACTCCCCCAATCAATACTGAACTGACTGAATCTGATGAATCTAATCAAGTTTCTGGTGCAAACATCCAAGCTCATGTTGCTCTTGAGCCTGAAGTGTCTAATGAACAGACTGGTAATGAAGGATTTGATGGAATCATTTTACATGCTCCTGGTGATGAACATATAGTGTCTAATGAGGCATCTAATGCAAGCATTTTGCAAGCTCCCATTGAAGGATTTAGTGTCTAATGATGATCTGCTATGCTGAGAGAGACATAGAGATTTGCAGGCAGTGATGACTAGAAAATTATAGTGCATTTTCATGGCTTGAGGAAATGTCGAGGCCATCTACCAGAAAGTCCCCATATCATGACAACGTAGCATAAATACTTTTCTAAGCTGTTGTTTGAAACTATTGTCATACTTGTGCAGGATAGATATATTGATATGCAATTTGCGCACTGGTTACGGGTGCAATTACACTTCGATATTTTCAGCCAGAGAACGAATAATTCCAGCAGGTACATACCATGTTTGTAGTCCTTGTACACCATGTTGTATTTTGTGTTTTTTGGTGTTTGCATCTTTAGTGTTTATAATCTGAACTACTTTGGATCATTAGCTGGTTTTCAAAGTGCATGTAGCTTCACATTTCTCAAGTTATGTTAACTTCCGGAGTGCAAGTGCCTTCGTATTTTTTAAGTTAAATGTTCGCCCCTGGTAACTTGAATTCGTGGATCCGCCACTGCACACAAATCATACGCGAATGCCAGTATGAATTAAATGAAATGCAGAGACTTACGCTAGGTCGTTGTACAGGCTCACTGTAGCTCTGCTTGCGCTTGGGATGTTCCATGTACAAGTCCATGTTACCACTTGCTTGGATGTGCAGGCCTTGTGCTCCTTGCATCCCCTTATGCATTTTTGAGACGGCAAATGGCTGATCAATAAGAGGAATCGACCTTGTTGTTGTACCGGAGGACATATACATACAAGATTATACGGGTGTGCAGGATGTGTACCAGCTCCCGTAGCGCTGTCATGCTTCGCTAAAAAATGGATTTGCTTGTTTCAGATGATATCTCCAGAAGAAATAAGAGTTAAAGTCAGAGTTGGATATGCGTGTAAGTTAAGAGAGCAGTGAAAGGATATCCAAACATCGTTGGAACAGTGCACAAGGGAGTGATGTGTGGATACCTAATTCGGGCCGGCGTTTGGGCATGCTCGCCTAGCTAGAGTGCGGGTCACTTCAAAGCCGTTGAGGGTGATGCGCTGGCATTGGCTGACCGCGCACGGATGCAGATCTTGAGTGGTAGTGGAGCGCTATGATGCGGTGGATGAGACCGTTGGTGAAGCCCCAGCGGCCTCGGGTGGCGGAGGCGCGACGATGTGCTCGGTGAAGTAGCCCTGGTGAGCTGGGAGACGGCGTCGGTGAAGCGCACCTGATGCGGTGGAAGTCGGTGTCTGTGAGGCACGTTGCTACCTCTTGATCTTGTGTTGTATTCCCTCGAAGAGGAAAGGGAGATGCAGCACAGTAGCGTAAGTATTTCCCTCAGTTTTTGAGAACCAAGGTATCAATCCAGTAGGAGACCACGCGCCAGTCCCTCGCACCTCCACAAACAAATAAGAACTTCGCAGCTAACGCGATAAGGGGTTGTCAATCCCTTTACGGTCACTTACGATAGTGAGATCTGATAGAGATGATAATTATATTTTTGGTATAGAAACAGAAAATAAAGAAAGCAAATAAAAAACGGTGGCAGAAATAGGCTAGTTGACGGGAAAGTAATATGACAAAGAAAGACCCGGGGGCCATAGTTTTCTCTAGTAGCTTCTCTCATGATAGCGATATTCTACGGCGGGTAAACAAATTACTATCGAGCAATTGATAGAAAAGCGAATAATTATGAGACTATCTAGACATGATCATTGTATATAGGCATCACGTCCGAGACAAGTAGACCGAAACGATTCTGCATCTACTACTATCATATAGCATGCATCTAGTGTATTGAGTTCATACGAACAGAGTAACGCCTTAAGCAAGATGACATGATGTAGAGGGATAAACTCAAGCAATATGATATAGACCCCGTCTTTTTATCCTCGATGGCAACAATACAATACGTGCCTTGCTGCCCCTACTGTCACTGGGAATGGACACCGCAAGATTGAACCCAAAGCCAATCACTTCTCCCATTGCAAGAACTATAGATCTAGTAGGCCAAACCAAACCAATAATTCGAAGAGACTTGCAAGGATATTATGAGCACACATAAAGAGTTCAGAGAAGAACCAAATATTTCTCATAGATAATCTTTATCATAAACTCACAATTCATCGGATCTCGATAAACACACCGCTAAAAGAGATTACATCGAATAGATCTCCTTGAAGACCGAGGAGAACTTTGTATTGAGATCCAGAGAGAGAGAGAGAAGAATCGATCTAGATACTAGCTATGGACCCGAAGGTCTGTGGTAAACTACTCACAACTCATGGTGAGGGCGATGATGATGATGAAGAAGAACTCCGTGATGGATCCCCCTCCGGTGGAGCTCCGAAACAGGCTCCAAGATGGGATCTCACGGGAATAGAAGGTTACGGCGGAGGAATTAGGGTTTCTCTCTGTTGTCGAAGGTTTCGGCGTACGTAGACTTATATAGGAGGAAGGAGGACACCGGGGGTGTCGGATTTAGAGCTTTACAAAACCCAAGAAGTTCGAACACAGGGGCGTGAACGAAGATCTCTCCCACTCGCGCCTACCTAGTGTCTCGCTCTCGTCTTGGTGAAGAGATTCAAGCAAACAACAGATGAAGCACGCAAGAGTTTACCCAGGTTCGGGCCACCATGTGGTGTAAAACCCTACTTCCTGCTTTGGTGGATTGGCCTCGGGAGGGCTAGAATATGAACTAGTACAGTGGTTCCTGAGCTCAGGAGGTGAGCTCAGAAGGGTCAGGAGGCAAGTGTACTTGCTCCTTGCGTGGTGGCAGAGTTTAGGGGTCTGCTCTACTTGACTGGGCTTGGTTCGACTTGTCCCTCCACAGTGGGGGTCCTAGCTACTTATATAGGAGGCCAGGGTCCTCTTCCCCCGAAATGTTTAGGCGGGAAGGGATCCCACAATGGCCATTTTTGAGCGAGAACACAAGGACGTTCCTATCCTGACAAAAGCGGTCTTCGCCTGCAAAAGGAGCAGGAGGTGACGCGGTGGTGGGCTCGACGGTGACATCCTCCTTGTCGTCCTTGCGATCTTCGGTCTTGTTGCACCAAAGGGGAAACCTTTGTCCCGCTCCTCGGGAACCTGCAGCTGCGCTGTCCCCCTTGCACCGAAATGGCAACTGCGCCGCTGGCGGGCACTGGCACCCGCTGGCGTGGTGCGTCACTGCTGATGTCTCTGCCTCCTCCTGAGGCAGACTCGGCCTTGGATTCTCCGCCCCTCCGGAGCACCTTGCCGAGGCCGCTCCTGAGGGAGTCTCGACGTTGTTCTCCTCGCGAGGCTTAGCCCCCCTCGCGAGGGTCTTGAACAGATGGCCGATCAGCTGGGCCGTACCAGGCCGTAGTAGGAGCGCGCCGCGGCCCGCAGACAGGCAAGTCTGGGTCCCTGGTTCCCAGGACACCGACTGTAGCCCTAGGCCACAAGGCGCGCGTGGAGTTGGCTTCGGGGCGAAGCCATAGCCGAGGATGAAGTGCCGCGGGCCCCAAAAAGGCTGCGGGCCAGGATCGCGTGTGACGGTTGGATGGGACGCAGGCGACCCCGCTCCCCATGCTATCTCGGCAACCGTGCATCTTGACAAAAGGGGCCGCCTCCACTGGGAGTTATCGCTTCCCTTCCTCCCTGCTCAGATTTCTCCCTCCTACGCCTCCTGCCTTCCTAAATCGCCTGCGTCCTTCGGCTCCTTCAGCAATGGCGAAGAGGAACAAGGGTGCTGCGCCGGTGTCTAGATCTGCTTCTTCCCTTGAGGTGGCGCCCGATTAGTCCTCCATCACCAAGGAGAAGGACTACTCAGAGGTCCAACCTTTCTTGTCAAGCGTCCACAACGAGCATGGCCCGACGGGGATCTGGGCCGGATCCACCGCGATGCGGATCCTTCCGAAGTCCCGCTACCCGTTCTTCCTCCACAGCATCTCCGTGGGGCTTGTGCCACCCTTCTCTGAGTTCTTCTATGCCATCCTGGAACATTACCAGGTGCATGCTCTCCATATCCAGCCTCGCTCCATCTTCGTCCTGTCGCTATTCACCTTTTACTGTGAGGCACTCGTGGGGGTGAGGCCGACTGTCGCCCTCTTCTGCCATTTCTTCTCCATGCGCCGGTACGACGATGGCTCGTGCTCGGGCTGCGTCTCCTTCGTCTTCCAGCGCCAGGGATATCGGCTGATGACGGCCGGGAAGAAGATAGACTCCCACCGGAAGAGGTGGGTCTATCTGGATGCCCAACGCGTCCACCCTCTGCTAGCGCTGCCTACTGCCCGTCTAGCAAAATGCGCCGGCTGGAGCTACGCGAGGCTCACCGACCCCCTTGCCGGGCCTGTCCTGGCAAGGATTGAGGCCGACCTGAGCTCGAGGCTCTAAGGGGGCCAGATTGTGAAGGAGTTCTTGAGGCAGCATCTGGCGCCGCTGCAGACACACTCGCGCCCCATGTGGGAGCTGATGGGCGGCGACGACAGGCTCCGGCTGCACTCAGGGGCGTTGGCCGAGGACGATCTGGACTTCACCTCGGCCACCCTCCTAGGGATGGTTCCGGAGGACCTTCCCGGGACCCACCTGCCGCTGTATAGCCACCCTATCAAGGCCGAGCTGTTGAAGGCCGTGTCGGGTTTTGGTGCGCCCGTGGGCGCTCCGCCCACGGTTGACGTGTCTTCTGGTGCTGACGATGAGAGCGACAAGGGGGGCTCAGAGGAGACCCTGGACAACGAGGGGGACTCCTCCGAGGCGTTCGCTGGAGCAATGACGTCAGGCGCAGGTGCCGCCGGACGGTCCCAGGCGGCCACTCCACGCCGATCCTGACGCGCTGCATCCGGGGGAAGCAATGTGGCGACCCCACCTAGGAGTACCGTGCCAGCGAATCTGGCGGCCACGGCCGCGCCCAGGATTGTGGATTCGCGCCTTGCCAAGATCCGGACTACCGACGCGCCCATAGCACTAGCGGTTGTTGCTGACCTGTTACCGAAGAGAAGGGCGCGCCTCGCCTCCGACGAGTAAGTGTGCAATTTATCGCTATCCTTAGTTGTTGTGTCCCTGATGTGCTTCTCCTGACGCAGCAGCCTGGGTGGTGTGATGAAGAAGGCGAAGGGGGAGGTCACGTCGCGATGCCCTACCCCTCCTGCTGCTGAGGTGACCACAGGGAAGGATGCCAGGACGCTGGGCATCTCGATCGACCATGCCACCGAGCATGTGGTGGCGGCGTCGCTTGAGGGCGTCCCTGCTTCCTGCGAGGTCGCAGTGGCTCCTGCTCCGTCTGCTCTGGCGAGGGGGGCCGAAGCCCCCGAGCCCCTGGTCGAGCAGTCGGTCTTGTCGGTGCCCGTGCGCCAGCTGGTGCAGCCTGGCCCTGAGACCTTGGAAGCTGTCTCCGCCGCGCTAGGTCGGCTTCGCGCCGAACTACAAGGTGGTGATGGCCTCCTGATGGAAGGACACCTGGGGCTGATCCGCGGGTGGCTCCTGGCAGACGAGTCTGCGCGGACCTCCTCGGACCAGGCCTTAGCGATTGGTGCCAAGGGTCGAGAGGAAGCTGTGGTAGCCACGCGGGCTCGCGACACCGCGCGAGCCAACCCTGTGTCCTTCGAGAAGCGCTACCTCAAGGCGGAGAGTGAGCTGGAGGCCCTTCGCGAGGAAGGCACTGGGTGCGCCCTGGAGCTCAAGAGGTTGGAGAAGGAGCTCGAGGCGCAGAAGGCTGAGATGTCCCGGCTGCAACGAGAGCAGCTTGCTGATCGTGCGGCCCTGGAGAAGCTGAAGGTTGAGGTTGAGTGGGCCAAGGCGACCCAAGCCGCTCGCGACAACGAGGACGCCCTTGCGGCCTCGGCAACAGTGAGTCGTGAGGCCCTTGCCGCTTTTGATCTTGAGGCCCGTAAGGCGCTGCAGGCCGCCTACGGGGAAGGGTTCAAGGAATTGCTGGCCGCCCCGGAGGGAGGCCCCGCCGGGCTCCTCGCCGCGCTTGTGAAGTCCCTGCGTGAGGTCGCAGCTGCAATTGGCTAGTTAGCCGACGTCGAGAGCTGTACGCTCCTTACCTTGGTTTTGACGCAGGTGTGCAGGCACCTAAGTCTTCATGACCCCACCCTTGACCTGGCCTTGCTGTCCATGCCCGTGACCATAGTCATGGAGGGGACGGCTGCCGAGGCTCTGGGGGCGAAGGTCATGGAGCTGGTGGAGGCGTTCCTCCAGGCCACTGCTACCGCAGCCGAAGAGGTGGAGACTGGTGACGATGCGCTTAGTGATGCCTGATCTGTTCTTGTCCAGAGAGAGAAGTGCGAGTGCCTTGGGGAGGCGTGAGAACTTTGTTTGAATTTGGAAAACTTGGTATTTATTGTAATAGCTAGATGATTTCCGTGCTTGCTTCCTTTCATGTTTGCTTAGGTGCTCTGCGTCGGCATGGCCCAACCCCGCGCATACCTCGATCACCATTGAGCCCTCCGGGTGATCGGGGTTATCGTGATAACTAGACTCAAGGGATGAGGGGCTACATGGCTAGTGAGGCCCCGGGTCGCGATGCCCAGGGGTCCCCCTTGACGTTCAAGCGACCCCGTTTGCATTCTGCGTCGGCAGGGCCCAACCCCACGCATACCTCGATCGCCATTGAGCCCTTCGGGTGACCGGGGTTATCGTCATAACTAGACTCAAGGGATGAGGGGCTACATGGCTAGTTAGGCCCCTGGGTCGCGATGCCCAGGGGTACCCTTTGACGTACGAACGACTCTCATGAAGGAGAACGAGCACCACACCTTGCTCACGAGCCTTCGCCTGGGATGGGAGCGCGAGAATGCCAGATGTCTGGGCACCTGGTAGGGTGGCCTCTGCTAGGCGTGACCTGAGCATAGCCCTCATGCCTAGCCCCCCTCGTGACACCCATCCAAGGAGAAGCTATGAGCGTCGTGAGATGAAAAGCTCCCTGAGGTTGGTGCGACCACTGGGGGCCGCCCTCAGTTGTTTATAACTAGCATGGAGCATAGAGCTACCACACTTGCGCGGAGTGTGGCCATAACCGCGCCTCGGTCGTAGCGGTCATCGCGGAGCTTGGTGCTTCCACTGGTTTGTGTGCATAACCGCTCCTTGGTTGGATCTGCCAGCGCGGAGCATGGTAATTCCACTAGACCGTGGGAGGGAGCCTCCCACCGGGAGAGTCTCCGGGGCGTGTACAGCCCCGTCCTGACACGTGGCTTGCACGGTAGGACAGCCAAGGTGTATATGGGCCCTCCTCAGGACGAGCTGAATGACTCTGAGGAAGTTCTCGTGAGCTTACGCATCACTCACGAGACCCTACCCTGAGGCGGGTTGCGCCTGAGTCTTCTTCTGCAAAATGTGAAAAGAGAGGTGTTGTGTCGACCTGCGCCGAGTGCATCTCTAGAGGGTATCGCATGAGAAGGCCGCAGCACCAGCAACCCCAGGAGGTGACGTCACGGGAATGGCTCACGAGACAGAGCTCAGCCACTGGATTTGTCGACGCTGCAGGGATGGACCCGAGCACAGACGTCGTGCCCAGTCTTCTCATGCAACGATCCAAAAGAAAAACAACCGGCGCGTGGTTCCCGTGTGAGCGAGGCATCTGCCACGGGCCCCTACTTACCCATCCACGATTAGCCCATGCGAGAACAAGGCACCAAGGACCACGGGAGGTGACATCACAGGAATGGCTCGCGAGACAGAGCTCAGCCCTTTGGGGTTAGCGACGCTCCAGGGATGGACCCGAGCACAGATGCCATGCCAGTCCGTAATCATGGGGCGATCGCGAGTGGGCTCACAAGGGCTCATGACCTTAGTGGCGGTGAGGATGCCAAGCATGCAGATAATGCGAATGAAAAGAAACTACTAGCCTTTATCATGCAAAAAAGGGGAGACAGCTGCGGGGGAACAACCCCCAGAAGTCCGAGGATGATGCAGCCCGGGGGCGCCCTCGATCGGATACCTGAAACATCACCTGATACTTGTCAAAGAAGAGTTGGGGTAGCTGAAGACGCGAGCCATGCGGGTTGCTCCAGAGGATCGTCGGGCTCCTGAGGCCCAGGGGTTCCGAAGGCTCTCAGTGGTCGCATGGGTCCGGTTCTTGCTCCGTCCGGACCGCCTGCCACTGAGTCTCCTGAGCCCCCAAGGCCTGCTGCGCGAGATGCTGGAACATTGCATCTATGTTGTGGAAGCCGAAGAGTGTGCAGACGTAGCTGCAGGGGAGGGCCCTCCTCCAGCCGATCGCCGTCGGCCAGAAGGGCTCCTAAGAGGCGGCTTGGCTGAGAGCCGCGATGTCAACGCAGACGCGGAAACGGTCGCTCGGGCTGCGAGCAGGTGAGCTTGGGGTTGTGCGGTTACGCCCACCGCAGATGAGTCTTGCGTACTGAAGTTCCTTGGTAACTTGGTTGATGAAGTCCTGAGCCCACAACGCTGAGCGGTTCACGCTGGGCTCACAAAAATGCGCGTCAAGTAAGGATGGCAATTTTATCCATGGACATGGATATCCATGGATATCCGACCCGAATGGATAGGGTTTGGATATGCTTTTGTGTCCACGGACAACGCCCAAACCCGACCCGATTACTCGTGGGTAGGTCATGGATATAAACTTGTACCCGTGGGTATATCCAAACCCGACCCAATAGTATGACTTAATAGGTAAAAATCTACTATCCCTACCCCGCACTCACATGTCCCACTTCAATTTTACACTTTGTTATCCAAAACATGCAAAAGAAATTACACAATCCCCGTCATAACTTTTATTAGTTGACAATTAATCCCCTTTGTAACATACCCCAACGCCCTTCCCTTATTTTTATCTCCTTGTTAAATGAATCGTCATTCTCATCTGTTAGAAAAATACTAAATGATCTTATGTTCTTAGTGGATGTTGATTTACCATAAGTGAAGCCTAGTCTGTCATGAGGTGAAGAATGGAAGAGCTTATGTTAACATTGTGTTATGTATTATTTATTTGTCTGGAGAGAACCCAATGGATATCCAGTGGGTATGGATATCCATCGGGTTTGGACATGGACACAATTTTTCACCCATGGATTTTTTCATGGGCGGGCAAAGACTTTCTTCATGGATATGGATATGGATTTGATACTGTTCAACCCGATCCAAATCCGACCCATTGCCATCCTTAGCGTCAAGACACGCTTGCAGGTGGTGCCCTAACACCTCCCTCGAGACGCTGGTGAGTCTGGAGACACTCCAGAGGAGAGCCCCGAGCCCGTCACGAGAGGGGTGTCGGGCACGCCTCCCTATGTGAGGGTGGAGGGCGCCTCGTCAGCAGGCGCGAGTCCTGAGGCCGGGCCGTCAGGAGCCCTTGCGTCCTGAGGTCCGTTGACGGGAAGGTTCTTCTTCTTCTTCGGGGTGGTGGTCTGTAGGGCGAGGATGACTCCATCCTCATCGGAACATTCGACCGCCGCAGTCTGGTAGGCTCGCTCCAGGGAACACACCGCTTCCTTCTCGTTGGAGGCGATCGTAATGACTCCGCCGCTCCCAGGCATCTTGAGGATGTTGTAGCCGCGATGGGTCGCCGCCATGAACTTGGCGAGGGCAGGATACCCAAGGATGGCGTTGTACGGGAGCTGGATGTTGGCGACGTCGAAGTCGATGAGCTCGGTGTGGTAATTGTCGCGGTCACCAAAGGTGACGAGGAGGCGGACCTGCCCCATTGGGAGTGTGGAGCCATCCGTGACTCCGTAGAATGGCTTGGTCGGGTGGAGCTGATCATAGGGAACCTGGAGCGTCTCGAAGGTCTGGACGGAGAGGACGTTGAGTCCTGCTCCGCCGTTGATGACGGTCTTGGTCACGAGGACGTTGCTGATGGTCGGGGTGCAGAGCATCGGGAGAGCGCCTGGGGCCGCGGTGCACTTGAGCTGGTCCTTGGGGTCGAAGGCGATGACTTGCATGGTCCACCTGAGGTTGTGCGCGGCGTCAGGCCTGTGAAGCGCCGCGTTCACCTCACGGGCGAGCTGCTTGAAGATGCGATGGGAAGCCGGAGCATGGGCTCCTCCCAAGATGCATGCAACTGCACGCAGCTCCTAGAAGCCCCCTGCTCCGTCTCCCTGGCGGTCGTCGTCATTCCTTCTTGGTGGTGGCGGCAGCGGAGGCAGGCCTCCATTGCCCTGAGGGCGACCCTCACGAGGCTGGCGCCCCAGGGGGTGTCACGAGGCTGCTCCTGCCAGTGGTCTTCATGAGGCTGTTCGCGCCACCATTGGCGCGAGTTCCTGCCGTCCCAACGTCCTCCACCTCGGCCTCCTCCATGGCCGTAGCCGCGGTTGTCGCGCTCAGGGCGCTGCCCGACGCGCCCGCCGCGCATCGCCCTGAGCTCCTGGCTGTCGTTAGTATTGTGGCTGTGGACGTTGTGGAAGATGCAGTACGGTCGGTTGTCTCTAGAGAGGTCATCGTTGCCGCAGCCACGCTTCACTTCTGGCTCCGCAGCCAACACGGCGGGTCCCTTGCGCTTTGCTTCTTTGGCCTTGGCCTTCTTGTCGTCCGCCTCCGCCTCAGGCAGCTCCTGGAGGGAGAGACGTCCTTCCTCCGCCCTGGCGCACTTTGCCGCGAGCTTGAACATCTCGAGGGCTGTGCACAGGTCCTCGTGGATGGCGGGCTCCTCCCTTATCCTGACGTCACGGACGCCGTCAGAGAATGACGAGATGATGGCCTTGTCTGAGACCCTAGGGATCCGGAGGCGCATGGTGCTGAAGCGTTGGATGTACTTTTGCAGGGTCTCTCCCGGCTGCTGCCTCACGCGGTGCAGATCAGCAGCTGCCGGGGCTCGGTCGCGGGTGCCTTGGAAGTTGGCGATGAAATGCTCACGAAGCTCTTCCCAGGAGGAGATGGATCCCACGGGGAGGTTCAGGAGCCAGGAGCGTGCGCCATCTTTGAGAGCCATGGGGAACCAGTTCGCCATGACCTGCTCGGTGCCGTTGGACGCCTCGATGCTCAGCTCGTAGAGTTGGAGGAACTCCGTGGGGTCTGTGGTGCCGTCGTAGCGCGGAGGCAGGTTCGGCTTGAACTTGCCGGGCCAGACGAGGCGGCGTAGCTCAGGAGCTAGGGCGCGACATCCAGCCATGCTCATGATCGCAGGCGCCCCCTGCGCCTATGGTGTTGGTTCTTGGGGTGCTGGCGCCACCACCTCCCGTGGCGCGGTCTTGGCGCTGCGGGCCAGGGGGCCCGCGAGCCCCCGCCTGGGGATGCGGAATCACCTGGCAGCTCTCCTCGTCGCGCACATGGGCTCTGCGGGGTGGCTCAATCCGCGGATCCTCGTGCCGGACCTCCTAGCCGGCACCGTCGTGTGGAGGCGGAGCCGGGACTCCGCGGCCTTCGTTCCTCGACGGGGCGACGGGGGACGGGAGGAGTACGTTGGTGCAAGTGCTTCTCCAGCGGCATTGACGAGCTCGGTGATGCGGTGGAGCCACTCGTCATAGAGATCAGCTGCCGGGTGGTAGCACAAGAGCTCCCGCGCCATCAGCAGTGCATGCTGCTAGTAGACCGGCCCACGACGGACCAGCGAGGACAACGCCGCGGCCGGTGATGGTGAAGGCGTCGCCGTGCGGCCATCGCGCCGCACGGACGGTGGCAGCGACGAGTCCTGCTGCTCGTGGACGGCCGGGTCGGACGTGGCGTTGGCGACCGGCGAGTTGGGGTGGAGCGGTGCACTGTTGCTCGCGGGTGCCGTCTGAGCGACGTTCGCGGTGCGGCGGGCGGTGCGAGCTCGGCGTGTGTCCACCATGGCTGTGGAGCGAAGTCGTCGACGAGAGCGGGACGAGGTGGCCGGAGAAGCAAGATCTCAACACGCCCCCTACCTGGCGCGCCAAATGTCGGATATCGGGCTCCACAAAGCCCAAGAAGTTCGAACACAGGGGCGTGAACGAAGATCTTTCCCACTCGCGCCTACCTAGCGTCTCGCTCTCGTCTTGGTGAAGATATTCAAGCAAACAACAGATGAAGCACGCAAGAGTTTACCCAGGTTCGGGCCATCGTGTGGCGTAAAACCCTACTTCCTCCTTTGGTGGATTGGCCTCGGGAGGGCTGGAATATGAACTAGTACAGTGGTTCCTGAGCTCAGGAGGGTCAGGAGGCAAGTGTACTTGCTCCTTGCATGGTGGCAGAGTTTAGGGGTCTTCTCTACTTGACTGGGCTTGGTTCGACTTGTCCCTCCACAGTGGTGGTCCTAGCTACTTATATAGGAGGCCAGGGTCCTCTTTCCCCGAAATGTTTAGGCGGGAAGGGATCCCACAATGGCCATTTTTGAGCGGGAACACAAGGACGTTCCTATCCTGACAAAAGCGGTCTTCGCCTGCAAAAGGAGCAGGAGGTGACGCGGTGGTGGGCTCGACGGTGACATCCTCCTTGTTGTCCTTGCGGTCTTCGGTCTTGGTGCACCAAAGGGGAAACCTTTGTCCCGCTCCTCGGGAACTTGCGGCTGCAGTGTCCCCCTTGCATCGAAACGGTAACTCCACCGCTGGCGGGCACTGGCACCCGCTGGCGCGGTGCGTCACTGTTGACGTCTCTGCCTCCTCTTGAGGCAGACTTGGCCTTGGATTCTCCGCCCCTCCGGAGCACCTTGCCGAGGCCGCTCCTGAGGGAGTCTCGACGTTGTTCTCCTCACGAGGCTTAGCCCCCCTCGAGAGGGTCTTGAACAGCTGGCCAATCAGCTAGTCCGTACCGGGCCGTAGTAGGAGCGCGTCGCGGCCCGCAGACAGGCAAGTCTGGGTACCCTGGTTCCCAGGACGCCGACAAGGGGGTGCTCGAGGGGCCCACGAGGAAGGGGGGGGGGGTGCGCCCCCACCCTCGTGGGTGCCTCGGTGCTCCGCTGACGTGGTTCTCAAGTTCCCTGTGCGTGATTTTCTCCAAAAATATCTCTCGCGAAGGTTTCATTCCGTTTGGACTCCGTTTGATATTCTTTTTCTGCAAAACCCTGAAACAGGCAAAAAACAACAATATGGACTGGGCCTTTGGGTTAGTAGGTTAGTCCCAAAAATGATATAAAAGTGTAAGATCAAGCCCATTAAACATCCAAGACTTTATAAATAATAGCATGGAACAATAAAAAATTATAGATACGTTGGAGACGTATCATGGTGAAGCGCGACCGTCGTCTTCGTCGTTGTCGTCCGACACAGAGGTGCGGAAATAGACGAGGCGAGGGGCGATTCGAACTTTGCTTGGGTTGGGGGCGAATTAGGGATTTGAGCAATCTAGGCGCGGAAGGGGACGATGGAGAAGGGAGATTTTGTAGGGCTGGAATTGGGGTCGCTAGATATTTCAATCCGAAACGTGGAAGCGTGATACGTCTCCAACGTATCTATAATTTTTGATTGTTCTATGCTATTATTTATGATGTTTTGGATGTTTAATGGGCTTTGTTATACACTTTCATATTATTTTTGGGACTAACCTACTAACCCAAAGGCCCGGTCCAGATTGTTGTTTTTTTGCCTGTTTTAGGGTTTTACCGAAAAGGAATATCAAACGGAGTCCAAACGGAATGAAACCTTCGGGAGAGTTATTTTTGGAGCAAAATACGCACGGGAGAATTGAGAACCACGGAGTAGGGCTGACATGGCGTCCACGAGGGTGGGGGCCGCGCCCCTCCTATAGGGCGCGCCCCTGCCTCGTGGGCACCCTGTCTGGCCCCATGTGCCCTCCTTCCTCCTATATATACCTACATACACCGAAACTATCAGAACAAAACAAAAAACCCACCGCCACAACCTTCTATTCCCGTGAGATCCCATCTTGGGGCTTGTTCCGGAGCTCTTCCGGAGGGGGGATCTACCACGGAGTGCTTGTACATCATCATCATCGCCTCACCATGAGTTGTGAGTAGTTTACCACAGACCTTCGGGTCCATAGCTAGTATCTAGATGGCTTCTTCTCTCTCTTTGGATCTCAATACCAAGTTCTCCTCGGTCTTTGAGGAGATCTATTCGATCTAATCTCTTTTTGCGGTGTGTTTGTCGAGATCCGATGAATTATGGGTTTATGATCAAGATTATCTATGAGAAATATTTGGTTCTTTTCTGAACTCTTTATGTATGATTATAATATCCGTGCAAGTCTCTTCGAATTATTGGTTTGGTTTGGCCTACTAGATCTATAGTTCTTGCAATGGGAGAAGTGCTTGGCTTTGGGTTCAATCTTGCGGTGTCCTTTCCCATTGACAGTAGGGGCAGTAAGGCACATATTGTATTGTTGCCATCGAGGATAAAAAGATGGGGTTTATATCACTATGTTTGAGTTTATCCCTCTACATCATGTCATCTTGCTTAAGGCGTTACTCTGTTCTTATGAGCTTAATACACTAGATGCATGCTGGATAGCGGTCGATGTGTGGAGTAATAGTAGTAGATATAGAATCATTTTGGTCTACTTGTCTCGGACGTGATGCCTATATATAATGATCATGCCTAGATAGTCTCATAATTATTCGCTTTTCTATCAATTGCTCGATAGTAATTTGTTTACCCGCCATAGAATATCGCTATCATGAGAGACTAGAGAACACTATGGCCCCCGGGTCTATTCTCAACATATCAATCTACAATCTACTTTACTTTTCCGCTTTTATTTTCCATTCTTATATCCAAAAATATCAAGCTATCATCTCTATCAGATCTCACTTTTGTAAGTGACCGTAAAGGGATTGACAACCCCTTATCGCGTTGGCTGCGAAGTTCTTATTTGTTTATGCAGGTGCGAGGGACTTGCGTGTGGTCTCCTACTGGATTGATACCTTGGTTCACAAAAACTGAGGGAAATACTTACGCTACTGTGCTGCATCACCCTTTCCTCTTCGAGGGAATACAACGCAAGCTCAATAAGTCGCAAGAAGAATTTCTGGCACCGTTGTCGGGGAGGCTTACGGAAAAGTCATATACCAAGTACCTATCACAAACCCTTATCCTTCGCATTACATTTATTTGCCTCTCGTTTTCCTCTCCCCCACTTCACCCTTGCCGTTTTATTTGCCCTTCTTCTGTCGTGTGTTGATCGTTCGCTTGCTTCTTGTTTGCTTGTGTGTTGGATTGCTTGCTTTTCACTATGGCTCAGAACAATACCAAATTGTGTGACTTCTCCAATACCAACAATAATGATTTTATTAGCACTCCGATTGCTCCTATTACCAATGTTGAATCTTGTGAGATCAATGCTGCTCTGCTGAATCTTGTTATGAAAGATCAATTCTCAGGCCTTCCTATTGAAGATGCCACTACCCATCTAAAAAACTTTGTTCATTTGTGTGATATGCAAAAGAAAAGGGATACGGATAACGATATTGTTAAATTGAAGTTATTTCCATTTTCACTTAGAGATCGTGCTAAAACTTGGTTTTACTCTTTGCCTAGAAAGAGTATTGATTCATGGAATAAGTGCAAAGATGCTTTTATCTCTAAGTATTTCCCTCCTGCTAAGATCATCTCTCTTAGAAACGACATTATGAATTTTAAGCAACTAGATCATGAGCATGTGCACAAGCTTGGGAGAGAATGAAATTAATGATACGTAATTTCCCTACACATGGTTTGAACCTATGGATGATTATTCAAAACTTTTATGCTTGCTTGAATTTTGCTTCTAGAAATCTTTTAGATTCGGCCGCGGGAGGCACTTTCATGGAAACTACCTTAGGAGAAGCTACCAAACTCCTAGATAATATTATGGTTAATTATTCTCAATGGCACACCGAAAGATCTACTAGTAAACAAGAGCATGCTATTGAAGAAATTAGTGTTTTGAGTTGAAAGATGGATGAACATATGAAATTATTTGCAGCTAAGAGTGCTTCTTCTGATCCTAATGATATGCCTCTGTCCACTTTGATTGGAAATAATAATGAATCTTTGGATGTGAATTTTGTTGGTAGGAATAATTTTGGTAACAATGTTTATAGAGGGAACTTTAATCCTAGGACTTTTCCTAGTAATTCCTCTAATAATTATGGTAATTCCTACAACAACTCTTATGGAAAGATGCCTTCTAAATTTGAAACTAGTGTTAAGGAGTTTATCATTTCGCAAAAGAATTTCAATGCTTTGCTGGAAGAAAAATTGCTTAAGATTGATGAATTGGCTAGAAGTGTGGATAGAATCACTCTTGATGTTGATTCTTTGAAACTTAGATCTATCCCACCTAAGCATGATATCAATGAGTCTCTCAAAGCCATAAGAATTTCCATTGATAACTGCAAAGAAATAACCGCTAGGATGCGTGCTAAAAGAGAGAATTATATAAAAGTGTGTTATTCTAGCTATCATGAAAATAAAGATGAAGATCTAAAAGTTATTGGTGTGTCTCCTATTAGATCCTTGTTTTCTAGTATAAATCTTGATGAAGATAGGATTGGGGATGATTCTACTTTAAGGTTTCCCAATGATTTGAAGTTTTTAGATCTTGATGCTAAAATTGTTAAAAGTGGGAGTGTAGAGATTAAAACTTTACATAGTGATGAACCCACTACTTTGGATTTCAAGGGATTCAATTATGATAATTGCTATTTGATTGATTGTATTTCCTTGTTGCAATCCGTACTAAATTCTCCGCATGCTTATAGTCAAAATAAAGCTCTTACCAAACATATAGTTGATGCTTTGATGCAATCTTATGAAGAAAAACTTGAGTTAGAAGTTTCTATCCCTAGAAAGCTTTATGATGAGTGGGAACGTTCTATCAAAATAAAAATTAAAGATCATGAATGCTTTGCTTTGTGTGATTTGGGTGCAAGTGTCTCCACTATCCCAAAAACTTTGTGTGATCTGCTAGGGTTCCATGAGCTTGATATTGTTCTTTAAATTTGCATCTTGCGGATTCCACTATTAAGAAACCTATGGGAAGATTTAATGATGTTCTTATTGTTGCCAATAGGAATTATGTGCCCGTAGATTTCATTGTTCTTGATATAGATTGCAATCCTTCATGTCCTATAATTCTTGGTAGACCTTTCCTTAGAACGATTGGTGCAATTATTGATATGAAGGAAGGAAATATTAGATTCCAATTTCTGTTAAGGAAAGGCATGGAACACTTTCCTAGAAAGAAAATCAAATTACCATATGAATCTATCATGAGAGCCACTTATGGATTGCCTTCCAAAGATGGCAATACCTAGATTTATCTTGTATCGTGCCTAGCTAGGGGCGTAAAACGATAGGCGCTTGTTGGGAGGCAACCCAACTTTAATTAGTGTTTGTGCCAAGTAGAACCTTTGGGAAGACTTGTGTGAAGTTTATATGATCATGCTGTGAAAAACAAAATCGTTAGTGCTCGCTAGAATGGTCATCAGATTTTATTGGAGCGTGCTATTTAGTTGATTCTTTTTTCAGATGATTAATAGACAAATTTCTCACGTTTACCAATTTAATTTAATTTTTTTGGAGTTACAGAAGTATGCGAAACCTGCAGATTACTACAGACTGTTCTGCTTTTGACAGATTCTGTTTTTCATGTGTTGTTTGCTTATTTCAATGCATCTATGAGTAATATTGGGAAGTATGAATCATAGAGAAGTTGGAATACAGTAGGTTTAACACCAATATGAACAAAGAATGAGTTCATTGCAGTACCTTTGACTAGTGGTTTGTTTTCTTAGACTAACTGAGCTCACGAGATTTTTGTCTAAGTTTTGTGTTGTGAAGTTTTCAAGTTTTGAGTATTGCTTTGATGGACTATGGAACAAAGAGTGGCAAGAGCCTAAGCTTGGGGATTCCCAAGTCATCCCAAGGTAAAATTCAAGGACAACCAAAAGCCTAAGCTTGGGGATGCCCCGGGAAGGCATCCCCTCTTTCGTCTTCATCCATCGGTAACTATACTCGGAGCTATATTTTTATTCACCACATGATATGTGTTTTACTTGGAGCGTCTTGTATAATTTGAGTCTTTGCTTGTTAGTTTGCCACAATCATCCTTGCTAGACACACCTATTTGAGAGAGTTAAATATGGCCTAGGAATTGATAGAACACTCTATATGCTTCACTTATATCTTTTGAATTGAATAGTTTTTGCTCTAGTGCTTCACTTACATCTTTTAGAGCACGGTGGTGATTATATTTTGTAGAAATTGTTGATCTCTCATGCTTAATTTATATCCATTTGAGAGTCTATTAAAACAGCATGGTAATGTGCTTTGGCTATAAAACTAGCCTTCACATGATAGACATCCAATATCAATGTAGTAAGAACTTTCACACTAAGTGCATTGAATATGATGAGAAGTTGGATGCTTGATAATTGTTTTGACATATGAGGATAGTGATATTAAAGTCATGCTAGTGGAGTTATTATGAAATTGAGAAATGCTTGTGTTAAGGTTAGTGATTCAAGTAGCATGCATGTATGGTGAACTGCTATGTGACGAAGTTAGAGCATGAGGTATTTGTAAAGTGTCAACCTTTGTCTGGAGGTCGGGGGCACGCGATGGTTAACTCCTACCAACCTCCCCCTAGGAGCATGCGTTGATTTCTTTGTTTTGTTGACTCGTAAATTTTTGCAATAAGTATATGAGTTCTTATGACTAATGTTGAGTCCATGGATATTACGCACTCTCACCCTTCCACCATTGCTAGCCTCTCTAGTACCGCGCAACTTTCGCCGGTACCATACACCCACTATATATCCTTCCTCAAAACAGCCACCATATATTTTCCTCAAAACAGCCACCATACCTACCTATCATGGCATTTCCATAGCCATTCCGAGATATATTGCCATGAAACTGTCACAACCCTAGTTCTGGTATGCACTAGGTTAGCCTTGTGGTTTGCATCATGTTTAATTTTAAAATGAAATTGAAATGAGGACTTGTGAAACCCTCAGAAACCCTTTTGAAAATGACCCAAATAAAAGTTGCTCCAAAAGGGTCCAAGAAAATGTTCATGTGGCCCTCTAAAAATATTGGTCAGAGATAAAAATCAAGCCAATAATTTTAGGAGCTCATAAGAATTTATTTTGGGCATTTGGAATTAATGCAATAGCTATTTGCTTGGATTTATATATACTATATATTTTATATATGTCCAAAATTCTGGTTCTTTATTTTGAGGGGTTTGGGTTAATTCCTAGGTCCCTGCAAAATAAAATGTCAGAAGGAAAACAAATG
Organism: Secale cereale; assembly: GCA_902687465.1. Classification (NCBI taxonomy): domain Eukaryota; kingdom Viridiplantae; phylum Streptophyta; class Magnoliopsida; order Poales; family Poaceae; genus Secale; species Secale cereale. Next base: position 164,271,175 of record LR738711.1, on the reverse strand, counting down.
ATTTAATTTAGAAATTAAATCAAAACAAATGTCAGAAAAAAAATAGAAAAGGAAATAAAAAGGATAGAGCCTTACCTGGGCCACTTGCTGGCCTGGCACTGGGCCGGCCCAGTTGCCAGTCGTCGTCCTCCTGGCGACGACAGGAGGCCGAGCGTGTGGCCGGCGCGCGCTCGCGGCGGGAGCGCCACGCGAGCTGCCTGCCTGCCCTCCCCTCGCCGCCTGGTCGTCTCTGGAGCAGCCACGCACCTCCTCCGACCCTCTGCACTCTTCTGGACCTCTCCCCTCTCCTCTATCTCCTTCTCGAGCTCGGTCCCGAACGCCGCCGTCGCCGTCGATCGCCGTTGCCGTAGCCACCGTCTTTCCCTCGCCCCTCCGAGTAGCCCGAAAGCTCCGCCACGACTCCCTCGTCCTCTCCGTCAAGCCACCAGACGCCGGACGCCCTGTGGAGCCGCCGTCGTCATCATCTTCCTCCTCGGACGCCGACGATCGCCGCCGTCGATCCGCCGTAGCAGAAGCGTCCCCGAGCCCACTAGGCTACTCCGTCGCCTCACCGTGAGCTCCTCTATCTTTCCCCCCTATCCTCGCCGTCGTCTGCGGCCTCTAGCCCCTACCACCGCAGTTGCCCGACCTCACCGCCGCCGGCAATGCCGCCGCCGTGGCCACAGCCACCCAAACTCCAAGCGGAGCACGCCACCGCGTCCGCCGCTTCACCAGGAGCCCGTAGCGCCCCTCCGTAGGTCTCCCCGTGCCCTGTAGCCCCAGACCCGACGAGGGCCGAACTCCGGCGCCGCCGCGAGCTCGTTTCCGGCGAGCTCCGGCCGTCCTAGCTGCTGCTGCTGGCGGGAATGGACACGGACGAGCTCCAGCAGCTCGCTCGTGGTCTCAGCTGCTCAAAAGACCCCCGGAGCAGGATTCCCGAAGCCCTCCGCCGCGTTTGCTGCCGCCGGCGGCTAAACGCCGGCGTGCTAGCCGTAGTTTGACCAGGATTTGACCCCCTGGGTCAATGACAGGTGGGCCCCACCCCTTTTAGTTAGATGTCTGTTTAGTTAATTTAATTACTTTTGGATAATTAGTTTAGACACTGACATGTGGGCCTAGCCCTGCTGTTTATTTCTGTTAGGATTAATTTAGAGTTAATTAACTCAGTTAATTAACTGAGTCACTGACCAGTGGACCCCACTGTCAGGTTTGACTCTAGAATAGCCCCTTTGACCTGCTGATGTCATGCCTGTGTCATGCTGACGCAGTAATCCAGTTCTGGGTTTTAAATAAATCTTAAATGATTTATTTAATTCAGAAATTGGCTTAAACTTCAAAAAATCACAGAAATTCAACCGTAGCTCAGAATGAAATAATTTATATATGAAAAATTATCAGAAAAAATCAATCTATCCATCTGTACCATTTTCATGCATGACAAATGAAGTTGAACCTACTGTTTATATGAAAACACATATATGGCATTTTATAATACTTATTAAAGAGTTGCATTTGAACCCTTAGTTCAAATGGAGTTCAACCAATTAAAATGCTAGTTGCATTAGCTCAAACAACATCATATTTTCATGCCATATTCATGCATCATATTGTTGCATATGCTTGTGTTTGATTGTCGGCACCGTTCTTCTAGATAGGTCCAGCTCCGGAGACCGATCCAGAGTACCTGTCAGAGGAGCAGTGCTCTGCACGTTGTTTTACCAGGCAAGCAAACCCCCTTGTTCATTCCGATACAATCCCTCTCTCGCTCCTGCCCCTTGTTATTGCATTAGGACAACAATGATTGCAACTGCTACTTTATGCTGCGGTAGTTGAACCCATTCCTCTGCATGACCTGTCTTTCCACAGTAAATAGTTGAAACCCACTAGCATGTGTAGGAGTTGATTGAAGCCATGATGTGATCTTACCATGCCTTGCTTGCTATTGCTTAGAGTGTGTCAGGTCTAATTCATCGGGAATGAATTGGAGTGAAATGATATGTTCTAATGCTGAGGGTTAAACGTGTGAACACGATTTGGTAAAGGTAGCGGTGAGAGGCCATGTAGGAGTACATGGTGGGTTGTCTCACTGGAACCGTCCCTAAGAACTGAGTTCTGTGTATGTTGTCCAATGACTAGCTACTACCACACATTGGGTTCCGGTAACTCGACCCCTCTCGACTTATTAATCAACATGATCTCTATCCAGGAGTTGCAGCTAGTTTCTGGTGTTTGTAGGTAGTGTTAGTAGTCTACCAAGTGGCACTCGGCCAGTGGGCTTGGGACAGACTAGGCACCGTGGCACGGTGTACCAAGCGTAGATCCACTCGGCGAGGTGGGCTTGGGAACCCTGCGCACATCATTTGGGGCCGTGAGCGATACCCCGGCCGGATCTCCCCACGGATGGAACCCGAATAGGCGATAAACCTGGACGAGAGACTTGTGTGGTTAGTCAGGTCGTGGCCGACACCCTCGCCAGGCTTCCGCTTGAAGGTTGCCGAGATACACGAGATGTACCTGGCGGTAAGTGGCGAGAGCGTGTGTGAAGCAGTACACCCCTGCAGGGTTAACATGATCTATTCGAATAGCCGGGTCCGCGGATATGGACTTCTTGGATGCTTACGTGGTACATAGACAACTTGAAGTGGATACTCTAAAATACTCAAGACAAGTGTGAGTGCTATGGATGGCCTTCTCGTAGGGAGACGGGAATGAATCCATAGTGGTGTATTGTGTGGTGCTTAGTGGACTCGTGTGCGCCACCTCAAAAGTGTTACCAGCAATCGTAGAATAGGATAGCCACTGAGTCAAAGCTGGCTTGCTGCAACTAAACCCCACTATGCCTTCTTGATACAAGTGCATGTATGATAGGATCTGATGTAAGTCTTGCTGAGTACCTTTGTACTCATGTTTGCTTAATTTATGTTTTGCAGATAGGATTGATGTCTCACTAGTATTTCCGCTTGGACTTCGACAAGTAGCTTGTACCTCAGCTACGATCTTGGACGAGTGTTGTAGATAGTCAGGCTCTTCAGCCTTTTTCATTTGTAGATGTCTGTACTCAGACATGTAGTGCTTTCGCTTGTTGTTCGTATGCTCTGAATGTTGGGTCGTGAGACCCATGTTTGTAATACTTGGCTCCTCGGAGCCTAATGAATAAATACTTTGTTTATTAGAGTCTTGTTGTGATGCCATGTTGTATTTGCACATATTGAGCATATTGTGTGTATGTTATTGAAATGCTTGGTATGTGTGGGATCCGACACCTAGTTGTTTACCCTTGGTAGCCTATCTTACAGGGAAATGTCTCCTAGTGCTTCCACTGAGCCTTGGTAGCTTGCTACTGCTCCGGATCACTTAGGCTGACCGGCATGTGTCCTTCTTCGTTCCTGTGTCTATCCCTTAGGGGAAATGTCACGCGTTGTTCCTTTAAGTCCTTGTATCTTGCTACGACTTGGGTTCATTCGTTGATGACTGACACGTTCGTTGCTGGGTCATGAATGCATGTCTCTGTAATTTAGTGCCACTTTTGGTTTATAACTGGTCATGTCGGCCCGGGTTCTCTGTCATATGGATGCTAGCGACACTATCATATACGTGAGCCAAAATGCGCAAACGGTCCCGGGCCAGGTAAGGTGGCACCCGTGGGGATACCGTGCGTGAGGCCGCAAAGTGATATGGTGTCTTACATGCCAGATCGGTGTGACTTAGGATCGGGGTCCCGACAGAAACTTTCCACCGTTCCGTTCATATGACATGCTTCATATTGTCATATTGCCATGCATGATCATGTAGTTGACATCGTATTTGTGGCAAAGCAACCAGACATAATTTTTCATACATGTCACTCTTGATTCATTGCATATCCCGGTACACCGTCGGAGGCATTCATATAGAGTCATACTTGTTCTAGTATCAAGTTGTAATTCAATATAAGTGTGATGATCATCATTATTAGAGCATTGTCCCATGTGAGGAAAGGCCTATAAAAAAGAGATGGCCCAAAAAAATTTTAGAGATGGGCTAAATAAAAAGAAAGAGAGAAAGCCCCAGCAAAAAAATGAGAGAAAAGAGAGAAGGGACAATTGCTACTATCTTTTTCCACACTTGTGCTTCAAAGTAGCACCATGTTCTTCATGATAGAGAGCCTCATATTTAGCCACTTTCATATACTAGTGGGAATTTTCATTATAGAACTTGGCTTGTATATTCCAACGATGGGCTTCCTCAAATGCCCTAAGTCTTCGTGAGCAAGCAAGTTGGATGCACACCCACTAGTTTCTTTTGTTGAGCTTTCATACATATTTAGCTCTAGTGCATCCGTTGCATGGCAATCCCTACTCACTCACATTGATATCTATTGATGGGCATCTCCATAGCCCGTTGATACGCCTAGTTGATGTGAGACTATCTCCCTCCTTTTTGTCTTCTCCACAACCACCTCTCTATTCCACATAGTGCTATGTCCATGGCTCACGCTCATGTATTGCGTGAAAGTTGAAAGGTTTGAAAGAGTAGAGTATAGCCAGACTATATGATTTTGTAGTGATAACTTTCTTTAGCCATAGTATTTTGAGAAGACATGATTGCTTTGTTAGTATGCTTGAAGTATTATTATTTCTTATGTCAATATAGACTTTTGTCTTGAATAATTCAGATCTAAACATTCATGCCACAATTAAGAGAATTACATTGAAAAACTATGTTGGTTAGCATTCCACATCAAAAATTCTATTTTTATCATTTACCTACTCGAGGACGAGCATGAATTAAACTTGGGGATGCTTGATACATCTCCAACGTATCTATAATTTTTTATTGTTCTATGCTATTATTTATGATGTTTTAGATGTTTAATGGGCTTTGTTATACACTTTCATATTATTTTTGGGACTAAACTACTAACCCAAAGGCCCAGTCCAGATTGAAGTTTTTGCCTGTTTTATGGTTTTACAGAAAAGGAATATCAAAGGGAGTCTAAACGGAATGAAATCTTCGGGAGAGATATTTTTGGAGCAAAATACGCACGGGAGACTTAAGAACCACGGAGTAGGGCTTACGTGGCTTCCACGAGGGTGGGGCGCACCCCCCTGCCTGGTGGGCACTCCGTCTAGCCCCCGGTGCCCTCCTTCCTCCTATATATACCTACGTACCCCGAAACTATCAGAACAATAGAGAAAACCCTAGTTCCACCGCCGCAACCTTCTGTTCCCATGAGATCCCATCTTGGGGCCTGTTCCGGAGCTCCGCCCGAGGGGGGATCTACCACGGAGTGCTTCTACATCATCATCATCGCCTCACCATGAGTTGTGAGTAGTTTACCACAGACCTTCTGGTCCATAGCTAGTATTTAGATGGCTTCTTCTCTCTCTTTGGATCTCAATACCAAGTTCTCCTCGGTCTTCGAGGAGATCTATTCGATGTAATCTCTTTTTGCGGTGTGTTTGTCGAGATCCGATGAATTGTGGGTTTATGATCAAGATTATCTATGATAAATATTTGGTTCGTTTCTGAACTCTTTATGTATGATTCTAATATCCTTGCAAGTCTCTTTGAATTATTGGTTTGGTTTGGCCTACTAGATCTATAGTTCTTGCAATGGGAGAAGTGCTTGGCTTTGGGTTCAATCTTGCAGTGTCCTTTCCTAGTGACAGTAGGGGCAGTAAGACATGTATTGTATTGTTGCCATCGAGGATAAAAAGATGGGGTTTATATCACTATGTTTGAGTTTATCCCTCTACAGCATGTCATCTTGCTTAAGGCGTTACTTCGTTCTTATGAGCTTAATACACTAGATGCATGCTATATAGCGATCGATATGTGGAGTAATAGTAGTAGATGCAGAATCGTTTCGGTCTACTTGTCTCGGACGTGATGCCTATATATAATGATCATGCCTAGATAGTCTTATAATTATTCGCTTTTCTGTCAATTGCTCGTCAGTAATTTGTTTACCCGCCGTAGAATATCGCTATCACGGAAGAAGCCACTAGAGAACACTATGCCCCCCAGTCTATTCTCAACATATCAATCTACAATCTACTTTACTTGTCCGCTTTTATTTTCTGTTCTTATATCCAAAAATACCAAAAATATCAAACTATCATCTTTATCCGATCTCACTTTCGTAAGTGACCGTAAAGGGATTGACAACCCCTTATCGTGTTGGCTGCGAAGTTTTTATTTGTTTGTGCAGGTGCGAGGGACTTGCGCATGGTCTCCTACTGGATTGATACCTTGGTTCTCAAAAACTGAGGGAAATACTTACGCTACTATGCTGCATCACCCTTTCCTCTTCGAGGGAATACAACATAAGCTCGAGAAGTAGCAAAGCGCGAACATATTTTGTCGTCGTCCTTTTTTGGGGGGGGGGAGGGAGGGAGGGGTGTGGGTGGCTGGGTGCTAAGCGTCCGTCCGACACACGCGACCACCACGACACGACCCTGGTCTGCCTGGTGCACCTACATTTGAGAATGCAAACGAATCTTCTTTCATTTGCAAACGAATCTGTATGTATTACCATGCCCATGTTTTCCTTGCAATAATTAGTCATTCGAAACGAGATACTATAAATTAAATAATGAGGAGTTATTTGAAAAAAATCTAAACGGTACCCACGCTAACGTGGATTAGAGTGTGTGTCACATAATTAGTTATTTGAATTAGAGTGTGTGTCACATAGCGATCTCCAATTCTAACGTGGATTTCGGATTTCACTGTATCCACGTTACTTTTTAATACAAATTCATATGTATATGATGAACACCATGGTAGTGAGAAAACTTTTAGATGGATTCAAACATATGACCTACAACATAGCACAACAAATCGAGTCAATGTCAACTTTTCGAATCCTAGTATGGCACGAATTCGAAATAATTACCCATATACATGGTCCTCAGTTCAAATCTTACAATGTACACCGAATTGAAACATCGATCTTAAGTCTTGTACTATCTACATTCAAATGTTGTTTTTAGCCCCCCCCCCCACCGCACACACGCTACATACTTCCTGTATCGGTCAATCTTCCTCCCTTAACCACCTTAGGAAGCTATCGGTTTCCAACACACATCCGTTCTTTCTCTCCATGTTTCAATCTCTCACTCTCTCAACTACACAACCCCCTTTTTCCACTCTGTTACGAAATGTATTTACCTCACACACCCGCCATTGCACCCCATGCCGAGCTCACTCTCTCTCTCTCTCTCTCTCTCTCTCTCTCTCTCTCTCCCTCTCGCTCTCACCCTCTCGCACTAAATACATGCATTGCCTATCTAGCCCCCCAACCTCTCGTGCGCACGCACGCACGTTGTCTATCTAGGTCACTCCCTCAAGACTGTCTCATTCTTTCTTCCGCACGGCGGGCCACACTCGCTCAATCTAACTCTCTTTATCTGAGTCTCGTTTAATCTCGTTTTCTTTCACACACAAATGATATATCTCCCTGTTCGGCCCTCGATCAACACACTCTATACTCTCTCACACAAATTGTCTATCTAGGTCATTCCCTCAAAGCCGCCCCACTCTTTCGACCTCATGGCGGGCTACGCTCTCTCTCTCTCTCTCTCTCTCTCTCTCTCTCTCTCTCTCTCTCTCTCTCTCCCTCTCTCTCTTTGTATGTCTTGATTGACCTCGCTCTTTCTCGGACAAAAACGATATATCACCATGTTTGAGCCCAGTTCGACTTATTCACATTGTATACTCTCTCACGCACATTGTCTATCTAGGTCACTCTCTCCAACCCATCTCACTCTTTCGATCGCACCACGACCCTATGTGATTGATTGACCTTGCTTCCTCCCACGCACAAAATATATCTACACGTTTGTGACTGGATCATCTCTCAAGCTCTATCTTACAGCCCTCACCCTTGCCAAAAACTCAATCGAACAATATCTCTCCAGAGCATATATATTTGTTCAATGAATGTCGTACGACACTCACTTTGTCTCTCTATCTACATGTCTCTCGATTGACCTCGCTTTCTCATGCCGTATCTTCCACACATTGAAACTACCTCTCCATCCCTCGCAAAGCCGGAGCTATTTACATTGCGAGGGGCACTCCAACCTTGGATTAATTTCTGTAGGCATTTATTCCGGTTGGTTTAGATTACATTTTCGTAGCATTCGTCCCACAACTACTCGAAACACCGTTGCAACCCCCGCAACTCCCCTAGTTGATTTCCCTCTGGCTCGGTCATCGCTCTCTCGCACGTCCTTTCCCGCCTTCAACGTCGCACCATGGTATTATTGCAAAAAACTCTGTTGTTCTCTTTAATTATTATAAATAAGCTACAAAACTACACACCGATAGTCCACTTGGAATGGAACAAATTTCGACCCACAAATTAAAGTGCTACAAACTACACACCGAGGGGCCCACAAGTCATGAAACAATTTTGGACCCATATATAAATTAAAAAAATAAAGGACGAGGATCGAACATGTGAAGATGCACGTCAATAGGCAACATACGTAGAACAACAATGTTTGTTGTACCTCCCTTTATTCACATAATGTTTTTATATTACCATAGCCTATTTAATTGATAACATGTAATATTATTTTTAGTACTATTCGCCTTCACTTACTGGTGGGTTCCATGTGTGCTCTCTCTCTTCTCCCTTTCTGTGTTTAGACGCACGGGCAAACACGAAGAACTCGCGGGCGATGTTGCCGTTGACCATATCTTGACGAGTCCACAAGTTACGGCACCAGTTACATGTGCTAGCAGCACTAGTCAGGGTGTACGTGCAATGCACGTTAATTTGGAAGTATATTAAGTGCATGCGAATATTAAGTAGGATATTATTTGTGTGTTATTATGTGATTAGCACTATTTTTGGCATGAAATTAACTGCACGCTAAACGTGTTGAGCGCTCGACATTGAAGCAGTCTAGGTCGTTGGATGACAAGGAATACATGTGGCTTGATGAATTTTTATATTTAATTTGATACGGCTCTAGCAGAACATTCAATCGATCAAATCATAGATTTCGTTCAGTTTGACTCCGACTTTAAATTATACGACTATCGATCTAAAATAAACGGAAATGATAAATGTTCGGATTATAAGCATGGCAATCCGAATGTTTTTCATGGCAAATTTAGATTACGCGGCGGCGACGGGGGCGTCTTGCGGTGGGAAGCAGCTCCTCTGCCGTGCCCTGTGTGTCGTCGGGCCACCGTCCGACGGTAACAGCGGCGCCTTGCGTCGTTGTTGGCGTACTCCTGGACGTTGGCCTAGCTTCAAGGAAGGCCAAAATGTTCTGGACTTCGGAGCGAGTCAACTGGCAGGAGGAGGCGACTGGTGTTGGTGCAAGGAAGCGGTCGACGGCGGCCATCCATGCCGATGAGGGGGGCACTGGCACCCGCGCGGGGACAGGCGCTGTCAACGGCGCGGCAGAGACATTCGTGTGCACGTGCACCGACACAGGCGCGCACGTCAGTGCACGCACAGGCGCATGCGATGATAGGTGCACGGGCACCGGCACGGGCGTGCCCGTCAGTGCACGTGCAGGCGCATGCGCTGGCAGGTGCATGAGCGCGTGAAAGTCGGTGGGTACCTCGTGGAACCCCGTGGCATCAAGCTCGGCGACAATTTGCGGCTCCCAGCCCATCAATGCCACGGGATGGGCGCTGGCGTAGTCGGGGCGACGGGAGCCGGAACGGAAGCGGGGACAGGCGCGACGTCTTCCCGCAAGGCCAGTTCAAGCTCGTCCCAAAGCGCATTATGTTCTTGAGACTCCGGCTAGGTGTCGTCCTCAGGAAACTGGAAGACTAAGGGCAGACCATCGTGATGCGGCATGGCGTACATTTAGGTCAGGCTGGTTGGAGCCAGACGACAGGAGAACCAGAGAGGATGAGAGAAGATTGTAGCGATACCGGATAGTGCGGGGTTCATTTTAAACTCCGGCATTGGCGACATTAAAAGTGGGAGCAGTTGGGACGAAGGTGGACGACGGAGCCTGGTCAAAGGGCTCGCCTCCCGGTGAGCCTGCACAGCGGTCTACTCGCACGTCTCCCTGTCAGCCGGCGCAACGGTCTGCTCGAACGGCACCTACCGATGAGAAGCGGGACTCGTGGCGGCACGTAAACGCCCATGGTTTCAATAGTGAAAGCGTTCGCCTTAACGTGACAAGCTGCTTATGACAAGTTTCAATAGTGAAAGTGTTCGCCTTAACGTGACAAATACCTTGTCTCTTCATTTGTGCAACTTGTCATAAGCAGCTTGTCTCAAATTGAAGAAAAGAATTACGAAGTAATATTTGTGCCATATCACGTGACCATGCTCAGTTTCAAGAATTTATGGTCACTTTTGGATTTTCTGAAATTTAAGATCCAGGGTTCGAAACAATATCATAACCTGCATCATGAAATAAATTTTCAAGCCATACATTTGTCCTGTTATATGTCTTAAGAAAGGATTTGTCAAATATTTTGCCTAGTTAGACTTCAGACAAGTTATATATGCAGAGCAAAAGGATAATCCCTTTGTACCAGTGCATTGCCTGATATATTAACTCAAGTACTAGGCACGAACTAACGGGCTCAATTCTGTGCTCATCCTGGTGTAGTAGTAGTAGTAGTAGTAGTAGTAGTACTAGGCAATGCAGTTGATGGGTGACCTTGGCGAGCGGCGACCGAGGGAATTGAACCATGCTCAGAACGGTAGGTAACGTTGTCTAGTTACTAAAGCATCCTTTCGTTGTTCATCGGTAGTCATTATGGATCGGGGACATGAGGAGAATTTCTTAGGGCTGGAATTCTGGCCGCCAGATATTTCGACTCAAAACGCGGAGGATCGACTGGTTGGGGTTGCCTAATGTGCGTACCACGCATGCCACTAGAAGGACACGAGCCCGTTTTTTTAGGATCAACACGAGCCAAGGTCTGGCTGGTACGCCGTTGGGTCCTACCATTCGAGAATACGACAGGAACCTTTTAAATTGCCGAACGAATCTATGTGTATTACAATGCCCGTATTTTCCTCGCAAATACTAATCTCAACGTGGTAATTGATTTATGATGAGTTGTTGAATTAGAGTGAGTTTGTGATACAGTGATCTCAACGTGGATTTCACATTTCATGGTATCCCTGATAAGTTTTTCAATGCAAATTCAAATTTAAAAGATGAACAATATGGAGGTGAGAAAACTTCGTATGTATCAAGCATATGACCACACACACACACACACAAAGAGAGAGAGAGAGAGAGAGAGAGAGAGAGAGAGAGAGAGAGAGAGAGAGAGAGAAAGAGAGAGAGAGAGAGACCCACACACGAACAAAACAACAATCCAATAAGTATAGTGCATCTATTTTTCCAAACCATGCATGTATGACACGAATTCAAAAATACTCCTTCTGTTCCTAAATATTAGTCTTTTATAGATTACAACAAGCGACTACATATGGAGCAAAATGAGTGAATCTACACTCTAAAATATGTCTATATACATTCGTATGTGCCAGTCCACTTGAAATCTCTAAAAAGACTAATATTTAGGAACGAAGGGAGTAAAATGTAAGACATGCATGGTCCTCCATTCAATGTTTAAAACGAACATGAAACTGAAACATGAATATTGAGTCTAGTACTATAGTACATGGAAATCTTGTGTTTAATTAGGCGGAGCTATGATTGTCGGGGGTCACCCCCTCGACCTCAGATAGATTGTGAAGCTCTGTATAGGGTTGTTTAGATTATATTTGTCCCCATCCTCCCAACCACCGATTGGTTGTGCACCCCACCCCTCCTTCCCGGGAGAATATCATGTGCCCCCATACCTTATACATGCCGATACGAGTTGCTTGGAGCTTTATGAGATATAGCAGCTCACATGATGTCTTAATATTTTTACAGGAAACCTTGATGAGTTTGAGAATTGCACACAATTTGTACAAAAACTATTCAGATGCCCTTGGATCCCATATCCAACGACCTCGAAGCTCGTATCATCGTAGCATCTAAGATGAAGGAGGACATCATATTATCCTGTATGTAAGAATATCATGTGCTACCACACCTTAGATGCTTTGGTGATACAAGCTCTTCGCAGCCGTTGGATTTGTGACCCAACACCTCCTCGGTGGTTTGAATGTTTTTTTTGCAGAAAAGCCCCCAAATAGTTCGGCCACTGCTTACAAGCACGAAGACTGCTCACATGCCATTGGATCTCAGATCAAACAACCTCAAAGCTCGTATCACCGTAGCATCCAAGCTGCGAGAGCACCTTATGTTTTCTCGCACGGGAGAATATGAGGTGCTCCCGCACCGTAGATTCTATGGTGATACGAGTTCACGGAGATCTAACGGCCCACAGTAGGAGGTTTGAATGTTTTTGCAATATATGGCTGAGAGAGATTGGGAATTGCGTAGAAAGTACAAGTACTACGCTTGTGCCATCTGATCACTGATCATACGACCTAGATGCTCATATCACCGTAGCGGGTAATTAAGCTACGGGGAGCACCTAATATGAGCAACGGCCAGCCGTTGGATCCAAGATGCAGCGGCACACACAAGGCCTGAATGTTTTATTTGCAAAAAAACTTTGGAGTGTTTGGAAATTGTGCATAATTACAAAGACTACTCCCAAGCCATTGGATCTCACTTCCGACGGTGTAAAAACTCGTATCACCATAGCATCTAAGCTGCGGGGTGGATGTGATATTCTATGCCGTTGTCATTTTTGTTCGTAAACTTGCAAAATACGTGTAACTTGTGGCGTTACTTGTTTAACCACGCAAAGTGTTTGTTCAAAAAACCCCATCCTACACTGAAATATCGGAATAACACACGGGGGTCCCAGTTGTCATTAATCAAATTTGGACCTAAAACTAACAAATATGAAAGATGAGATTCGAACTGGCAACCTGGACTACAAAGCGTAAGTCGATAGCTTGAAACAACAACGGTTGTTGGCTTTGTCCCATAACTTGATTTTATACAGTATTACATTGAGTAGAGTAGAGGGAGTGCCTTGTCAACACGTGCATGACCGTTGACTCACTTACTGGTGGGTCCCAGGTCTGCGATCTCTCTCTTCTCTCCATCGTCTAACCTTTGCATGGGCACACACGAAGAGCGGTGCTAGCTTGTCGTGGTATTATTACAACTATCCTCTCTAACCGCACCTATCCTCCATGCCATGTTAGCATGATGAAGTTGTGTGTCTAGTGGGGTGTTTTCGACCGACTGACTGGGTCCCGTGGTCGAACCATAGGTACTACGTCTGATACAGTAAATTTTTACACGCATATTTTTCCTTTGTGCCGAAACATGGCACACCCTACCGCACGGTTTCGGGATCCTCCCGGGTGGTGCACGCATATATTCTTCCTGACGTGGGACGCCCCACCACGCGTTTTTGTCGAAGCAAGTAAATGAGTCATCAAATCACGAAAGAACCGGGATATCTTTGCGTGGAAGCCTTCTGACATGCCAGGTATACCAAGGGAACTCGCTGAGCACAGTCTTAATATTGATCCTAAGTTCAAACCAGTCAAGCAGTATCTGCGCCGCTTCAATGAGGAGAGGCGCAAGGCTATAGGAGAAGAAGTGGCTAGGCTCTTGGTGACATGCTTTATAGTTGAGGTGTTTCATCCAGAGTGGTTGGCTAATCCGGTGCTGGTACTTAAGAAAAATGGAACTTAGAGAATGTATGTTGATTACACAGATCTGAACAAAGCTTGCCCAACTGATCCTTTTGATGTCCCCCGTATTGATCAAATCATTGATGCTATGGCAGGATGTGAGTGGCTAAGTTTTTTGGATGCATATTCAGGTTATCATCAGATCAAGATGGCAGTTGAGGACCAGGAGAAGACAACTTTTATAACTCCCTTTGGAGCCTTCGATTATGTATCTATGCCACTCGGGCTCAAGAGTGCCTAGGCAACCTACCAGCGTTGTGTACAGAACTGCATGAAAGGGCAGATTGGGAGAAATGTCCATGCATACGTTGATGACATTGTGGTGAAATCTAGGAAAGAAGAGACACTCATAGAGGATCTGAAGGAAACCTTTGACAATCTCCGAGTTTACAAAATGATGCTTAATCTGGAGAAGTGCGTGTTCGGTGTTCCGGCGGGCAAGCTCCTGGGGTTCTTAGTGTCAAACAGAGGGATTGAAACTAATCCGGAAAAGATCAAGGCAATCACATCCTTGGCTAAACCGGCGTGCATTAATGATGTCCAATGCATGGCGGGTCGTATTGCAGCACTGAGCCGGTCTATCAGCCGTTTGCGGGAGAAGGCAATCCCGCTCTATCAGATGATGAAGAAGACGGACCGGTTTGTCTGGAGCGATGCCGCGGATGCTGCGTTCGAGAATTTGAAGATGCAATTGGTAGAACCGCCAGTCCTTGCTGCCCCGGTTGACAATGAGCCGTTGCTGTTATATGTGGCCGCCAATGCCCGTGCAGTAAGCGTGTCCATTGTGGTAGAGCGCAAGGAGGCATGCAAAGAATATCCGGTTCAACGGCCGGTTTACTACATCAGTGAGGTGCTCATTGAGTCAAAACAGAGATATCCACATTGGTAGAAGCTGGTGTATGGAGTGTTCATGGCAAACCGGAAGTTGAAGCACTATTTTTAGGGCCACCCAATCACCGTTGTTAGTTCACCTCCGTTAGGGGATATAATCCAGAACAGAGAAGCCACCGGTAGGGTTGCAAAGTGGGCCACCAGTGGTTGCAAACTGGGCCATTGAGCTTAGCCCGCACGGATTAAAGTATGTGCCCCGTACTGCTATAAAATCCCAAGCACTGGTGGATTTCATTAATGACTGGACAGAGTTGCAAGCACCTGAGGAGAAGCTGGATCATACTTATTGGACTATACACTTTGACGGTTCAAGGCAGTTGGAGGGCTCGGGGGCTGGAGTCGTATCAACTTCCCCTCGAGGTGATAAGTTCTGTTATGTCCTCCGTTTAATGTTCCCTTGTACTAACAATGCTGCTGAGTATGAAGCTCTCCTCCGCAGTCTGCAGATGGCCAAGGAGATGAGCTTGAGCCGGGTTAAGTGCTTTGGTGATTCAGATCTGGTGGCACAGCAAGTATCTGGCAAGTGGGACTCCAAGGATCCGCTCATGGCAGCATATCGACGAGAAGTAGACGCTGTTGCTGGATATTTCAAAGGATATCAGGTGGATCACATAGACCGGCGAAAGAATGAAGCAGCTGACACATTAAGTCGGCTGGGGTCCCAGCGTAAACCGGTTCCACCTAATACTTTCTTGGATGAGTTGCATAATCCGTCGGTGCAGGTACCTTCAGAAGAGGATTTGGCTGTTCCGGATCCAGAAGCGCAATTGGTTGCAGCACTTCATGTCATTCCGGATTGGACACTCCCTTACTTAGCATACCTGAATCGAGGTGAGTTGGCAGAGGACGAAGTCGAGGCCCGGTAGATAATCCGGCGATCTAAATCTATGACTATTGTCAATGGAGAGCTTCATCACCGCAGCGTTTCTGGAGCGTTTCAGCGGTGTGTATCATCAGAGGAAGGCTGTGATATTCTTCAAGAGATTCATGAAGGGGATTGTGGCCATCACGCCGGTTCAAAATCTTTGCTAGCTAAAGCTTTTCGTCATGGGTTCTATTGGTTGACGGCTCATGCCGGCACAGAGGACTTGGTCAGAAAATGTGATGCTTGCCAGAAATTCTCACGGCGTGCTCATATACCAGCGCAGGAGCTGAGGATGATCCCAATTACTTGGCCGTTTGCGACTTGGGGGCTTGATATGGTTGGACCCTTCAAGAGATCCCAAGACAAGAAACCCCACCTGTTGGTAGAAGTGGACAAGTTTACAAAATGGGTTGAAGCGGAGCCTGTCAGTAAGTGTGATGCAGCAACATCGGTTCAGTTTATCAAGAAGGTGATTTTCCGGTTTGGCTTTCCTCACAGCATTATAACTGATAATGGCACCAATTTATCCAAGGGGGATATGGAGGAGTTCTGTCAACGGGAGAATATTCGCCTTGATGTATCATCAGTAGCCCACCCTCAGTCCAATGGCCAAGCTAAAAGAGCCAATCAAGAGATCTTGAGAGGCATCAAACCGCGGCTTATGGTTCCTTTGCAAAGAACGCTGGGTTGTTGGGTGGAGGAATTGCCTTCTGTCTTATGGAGCATCAACACTACACCTAACAGATCCACAGGGTACACGCCTTTCTTCATGGTATACGGAGCTGAAGTGGTCCTCCCTAGTGATATCCGGCACGACTCACCGCGGGTGGCGGATTACGTTAAAGCGGATAATGAACAAGCAAGACAAGACGGTTTGGACCGGCTGGACGAGGAAAGGGACACGACATCAGCACCATCAGTGATTTATCAACAAGACCTGTGCGGGTACCATAGCCGCCAGGTCAAGACCTGGACGTTTCAGGAAGGAGATTTGGTGCTCCGGCTCATCCAGGACCAGACAGATATGCACAAGTTATAACCACCTTGGGAAGGACCCTTTGTGGTGAGCAAGAACCTGCACAACGGATCATACTACCTCGTCGACGTTCGAGAACATAAGGACTCACGTACGGCAGAGGAGGAGACCAAGCGGCCGTGGAACATCGCTCTTCTTCGACCTTACTATACTTGAGCCATTGGCTCCGCTTTATGTACAATGTATATATTATGATTAATAAAATAAACCAGCGCCCCCGGTAAACCGGGGAACAACCATTTTTTCACAAAAGAGTATCACATGGGGCTTCCAAGGAAGCTTTCCATGGCCTCTTGAACCGGCGCCCTTGATAAATCAAGGAATCAGCCATCTTTTCTATACAAAACAAGAATCACATGGGGGCTTCCGCGCGCAAGGGAGTTTCCCATGGCCTCTTGAGCCGGCGGCGATATGAAGCCCATCATAAGAGCACTGCTCTGGTTGCTTCGGCAATTTCCACATGATGATGAGGGGTAAAAGAGGGTTTGATGCCTAGCACAACTCAAACATATGACCCGACGAGCAATGCTCACACACTACCTGGGGGCTCTCTGCGAGTTGAATACCCTTGTAGTGAACATGGCTTGGAAGCCCGGTGTATACACCTAAAACCCCGGATTAACCTGCCTGCATCAAGTAAATCACGCCGTCCAGGTAAACTTGGTATGACCCGTCGAACGTATCACAAGTCAATCCTTCGGGACCCTGAACTTGGTCACGTTAAATTGACTTTCATCAAGTGATTACCCATGCCAACATCTTTATGAGATTTTGAAACATTGGGTAGCTGTTAACATTGATGATTTGGTTAAACATTGCGGATCATCTTGACAGGCTTTGCTAAAATGGTTAATGACAGTAGCCTGGCAGCTAAAAAAACCCTCGAATTTGGAGCCTGGCAGCTCGTAAAAAGCCTCGACTACATGGTTTTATTTGCCCAAAAAACTTTATTTTTTCATTTTTATGATTTCACAAATCTTTATCTTCAAGGTCATTGGTTTTTTAACCAAGTCCATTGATTTAAGACCGGACAACTACAAGGTTGTCCATATGTCTACAGAGCTAAAGTCTAGGTCATGAACACCAGCACTAGTTGAACCGGCGTTCATCGTAACCCAGATCGGCCTTCATACTAAGCCGACAAGAGAGCCAAGGGAGTCATCAGCACTCGCTCCTTGGATTATTCCTACCGGGTTAAGGTTTACAGATACACTTAATCACAGGTATGGTACATGTTTGTATTTCATATACAGTTCAAGTTATTTACTTAGAACATGTGTCAGGGCAGTATAACCCGTCCGGTGGTAAACCGCCAAGACATCTTTTAGCGTTGTTCATGCAGACACGGGTAATATAAACTGTCAAAGCATTGCAAACAGGAGATAATTTGGGAATTACCAATCAAAGTAATACCATGAAGGATAACAGTGGGACAAAGACAGTATCTCAACTATTCTATTACAAGGCACTTGTAGGCCCAAAAGAATACCAGTTTCTTGCAAAGTATTCAGCACATAAAGATTAAACCGTAGCCGGTTTAGGATTCTTCTTCGGCTCGCTCAGAAGACTGAGGGTCAGCCTGCTCCGGATCTTCGTCGGCTTCTGGCAGCTGCTGGAAATCAGGAGTGCTCCAGTCAATCTTGGCAAGGGCGCAGAAATATACTTCATCGTTTATGAGTTCTGACTGGTCAATGTCAGGAGCGAAGGTATGCTTACGAACGGGTGGGATCAGATTTCCGGTGTCATAAACCGGCCGCTCCACCCGCGCATTCTCTAGATCATAACCCGGATGATACCTTGTTAAGTCCGCTTCATCAGCAAGCTTACTGGCAAAAGGGCGCATATCTTTGGTTAAAGCGCGAAGATCTTCAGCAGAGAAGGCTAACCCGTCTTCTTTCATGCTGGGATAACCATTCATGGCCTCCGCCGGATCAAAATCGGGAACCCATGCCTTGGCCCGGGTTAACGCCATGAGAGAACCAGCTCTTGCAGCAGATTTCTTCACTTCAACAAGTCGAGCTGGCAAGATAGATAATTTCTCCAGAGTACCGTGGATGGTGGTCGGCGCCGGTTTATTTTGCGACATAGCACTGATGGCCCTCTGAGCATCGGAGTAGAGTTGTTCCACCAAGGTATAAGCATCCTTCAGTTTCCTCCGTACATCATCTCCAAGATGAGTCACACGCCTCCCTGTATACAAGTGATGAGTTAAACCGGAGCAATATAAGATTGCAAGGATACAAACATATGAAAACAAGTACTCACCAAAGATAGCAGATGTCATATCGTCTATATGCTGCTTTAACCCAGATAACTCCTCCGTCACCGGGTTAAAAGCAGCCTCCACATCCTTGGCTCTTTTCTCTAAAGCAGCCCTTTGTACCTCCCAAGTGGACCGCTCTGCTTCAAAATCCTTTTTAAGCTTCTCCATACTCGCTAAAGCAAGGGAAAGCTCCTCTTTGGCTTTAGTTGAAGCAGTCTCTTGAAAGGCCAGGTTATTCCGGAGTCCAGTTGTCTCCGAAGCCCTCCGGTTCAAGTCAGCCTGCAGAAGACAGAAAATGTTAGAAGAAAAGTTCAATCAAAAGTCTCAAGCACATAACAAGTTATGCACTCGACACTTGGGGGCCAATGTACAATTGAAGTGAAAGAAAGCAACTATTTCAAACAACTCGCAAGCATATAACAAAGTTATTTCCTTGCCACTTGGGGGCTAATGTAAGGTCATTCTCAAACATGGAAGAAGTCCCGATTCGCCCGCAATGGAGTAAACCGGCCCTTGGGGGCTATATATGCAAATCAAGATATTTCAGTTAATCTATCAAAGTCCTGGTTCATACTAAAGGCTAAACCGACACTTGGGGGCTACTATGGCCTAATGGTACAATTGCAAGATACAAGCAGAAATGAAAGGCGAAGGGAAAGAACTTGCCTCAGATTTCTCCTTCATCATGTTTACCAAACCGGCCTCATGGTCGCGGCTGGTGAAGAACCAGTTCAGATACCCAGAGTGGAGCTCCTGGGCACTGAGCTGGGCATAACTAGACAAGTCAGTGCTCCACTTGCCTTTATCTTTTTGGAGAACCTCCTCCCTGGCAGTATGTTTTGCCAAGATAACAGGTTCCGCGGGAGTAGAAAAACCTATTCCGATAATCTCAACATCTTATGTTGAGGTAGCAGTTGGCCTGGGGGGATCATCGGTGCGCGCCGGACTAACGGGAGCCGGGCTAGCCCGAGGAGGACTAACTCGGACAGGGCTGACCGGTTTAGCAGCGTTCTCCATGGCGTCACCCCCCGGAGCAGCAAGATCCTCTTGGTCCATTGGGGAAGGATCATTGAGCGAAACCTCGGTGTTCTCTTCCAGAGGATTGGCAGCTTCAACATCCTCTGCCGGTTCAGAAGTGTTTCTGGCTGCCGGTTTATTTAATTTCGCCTTCTTACTAGGCTTGGGCATACTGAAAGATTAAAAGAGTAATGAAGATCACAAAGTCAAAACGGAAAGGTAAACCGGACATTTGGAATGGTGACTTACCCAGGAACGGTCTTAAGCATCGGGACTTGGGTGGCAGTTGACTCGCCGGAAGGAGACAGAGGAGCTTCCTGATAGTTGGGATCAGACGGTTTAAGAGGTGTGCGAATAAGACCTGCTTTTGGATGAAGAAGGGTTGGAGTAAGCAAAACCTCTGAGCGGCGTCTGCGAGCTGGCATGTGAGGTAATCCTGATGATTCAACCACGTGACCACTATGGCGTGTGGTCCGGCGAGCCTCATGTTGTTGTTTCTTCAAAAGAAAGTTGCGATACAATTGAGCATAAGGGTGAGAAAATGGATACTTCCGGGCTACCTGGCGAATCTTGGGTGGCAACGGTTCTAAATCAGATGAGAGAGAAATTACCTCAACTTCAGCCGCTTTACTCCCCTCTGCCGGATCCTGAGGAAAAACATTATTGAGATAAATGCAGACAAAGGGAAATCAAAGGACATAAGAGTCATGCAGTACCTCAGAAGCTGGATCATCTTCTTCGGGGTTTGAACCGGAAGCGGCGGCATGTTTCTTCTTCTGTTTCTTTACGGCTAAGCTCTTCTTGCGAGTTGGCTTCGCCGGTTTGTCTTGAGCCTTCTTCTTCCAGAGGGGTCATTCGCCTGTGTAAATGGGTAAAAACAAACTGAAAACAAGCAATAGGGACGGATTAAAGAAAAAAAGAAAGGGACAGAAGAATCTTACCGACGGTAGTTTGTTGTTTACACAGAAAGGTGCTAAACCAGTTAGGCTGCACTCCTCCAAAGGAATATTCAACATCTTTTTTGGAGACTCAGTAACTTCATTGTCGGGAAGCACCATGTTTGTGTGGCGCTGAGGGTCCTTCGGATTGCCGGTGTACTCGCACATTAAACCGAAGCGTCGGCTTAACGGGAGGATGCTCTAGGAGAGCCAGCAGCGAACAAAGTCGACACCAGTTAACCCGTTGGCCACAAAGGCCCTGATTTTGGAGAGTTGGGAGGCATATCTAGACCGGTCTTGGGCGCTCAGACGTTGCGGGAAGGGGTGATCCGTTGTCAGCCGATAGGGGCGTTAACCCGGCAGTGGATTTTCTCCCTCTGGTGAAGTATCTTTGCAATAGAACCAGGTCTGATTCCAATCCTTGGGGTGGCTGTGAAGGGTTGCATGAGGAAAGCAGACATCTTTTCTCTTCTGGATGCTCATACCGCCAAGTTCAGTATTGGGCCCGTTGGAGAATTCAGTCCGGCGATTCAAATGGAAGAAATCCCGGAATAACTCTGCAGATGGCTCCTCTTAAAGATATGCTTCAGAGAAGACATGAAAGTTGCAGATGTTTGATATAGAATTGGGACCTATATCCTGTGGATGGAGTTGAAAATCGGCTAAAACGTCGCGGAAGAACTTTGAACCGGGAGGGCTAAAACCCCGGGCCAGATGATCGAAAAATACTATGATCTCTTCCTCCTTAGGCTTAGGAGGGGACTCTTTCCCAGGGGCCCGCCAGTGCAGAACCTCCTCCGGACCCAGAACGCCAATTGAGGCCGCCTCTACTAAATCGTCCTCGGTGATCCGGGACGGAACCTAGTTGTAGGCAACAAACTGTTTCGCCGTGGAGGCCATCTTTTTCAAAGAAGGAATGCTGAAAGATACAATACAAGATCCGGTTTATGATCTGCGCTACAATGAACCGACATGTTCTATGAAAGCATTGGTCTAATTGACAGTTTAAACAAGGGACTAATGGTATCTACTGATCCGGAGCAAGTATGAACGAGACAGCTACCGATTTATGAATATAGAAGGAGAAAGTTAAACCGTCAATTACAGGATGCAGATTTAAATCTAAAACCGTCAGTGCAGGCATGTAAGGCGCAGATTGGAATTGAACCGGTGACATAAGGAGACAAGTTGCAAATCTAAAGTGTGAGAAACAACTTTCACATAAGCAGTGGTAAAAAATAGATCTACAGCGCAGGAAAAGGTCAAATAATTCAAGTCATATTTGTTGAGGACAGCGAAGATTTCTACAGATCCAATCTAAGCTAACAGTATTGGAGGAACTAAGATTATAGAGGTGAGGCGGAGCCATGCGCAAGAGAGTCGACCTAAAAGTATTACATCTACAGTTAAAAGAGCGGCCTACGGTGATGAACTGCGAAGAACAAGGGTTCGAGGGCAAGCTACAGAGAATCCCTAGAGCTAAGATCTATGGGGAAGAAGAAGTAATGTACCCGAGGAAGCAAAGGACGTTGACGAGTCTCTGAACACGCTCAGGTTGATGCAGCAGTCGAGCTTGGTGACGACGACGAGCTCGAAGGACGGCGGCAGAGCTTGGACGCTGGAGGACAGAGGAAGACGAAGCAGAGGGGATAAAGAGATGGCCCTCGGCCCTATTTATAGGCCGAAGAGATAAAACAACAGGCGCGGGAATCGAGGAGACAAAAATTGAATATGGATTGAGCTGTCGCGTCGATTTTCGGGGCTTTAATAAACAAAGGTAATAAACAGGTACAGACATTAAATACGTAGATGATGTCACGGCGGTTTAAAGAGACCCAAGAAGCTGACGTCATGCCGGTTTATGGAGTATACGGAAGCTGCCAGAAGGGAAACCTGTACAAGACTTTTAAGACTGACATGAACAAGTTCAAATCAATCTGGGGCCTAATGTCAGGGATATTACTATCAGGTATAAACCAGCCAGGAGGGTCCGTTTTACTTCATCAAGATTATATTATCAGAAGCCCAGCAGAGTATGTAATAAGAGGTTATAGCCAGGAGGCTTAGAGCCCATATGATAGGGCCCATGATTTGTAAACCGTCATACTATGTAACTTGGGATGTAAGATAGAAAGAGTAGAGACCGAGGAGGACACGTTTATGAGCCGGCCTAGGGACTCTGTAAACCGGACCGGGCGTCACCTCTTATATAAAGGGACGACCCGGCGATGGTTCAGGAAAGAAACAACAGCTCGAGACACAGGCAAAGCGGATTCGCTCCCTGGTCATCGGAGCTCAAGCAATACCACACCAAACTAGACGTAGGCTTTTACCTTCATCGAAGGGGCCAAACTAGTATAAAATCCATGTGTCCTTCGTCCGCTTTAACCCCTTTAAGCTAACACGTAGCGATGGCCTCATGACTAAGTCCTTTTGCTAGGACATCTGCCGTGCTAAATCCACGACAATAGGTACTACGTCTGATACAGTAAATTTTTACACGCATATTTTTCCTCTGTGCCGAGACATGGCACACCCTACCGCTTGGTTTCGGGGTCCTCCCGGGTGGTGCACGCATATATTCTTCCTGACGTGGGACGCCCTACCGTGTGTTTTCGCCGAAGCAAGTAAATGAGTCGTCAAATCACGAAAGACCACTTTTCCCGCCGAGTACATCAATGAAGCACGGTGGCTAGCTAGTTGGGCTAGTTCGACCGATTAGATAGGCCGCCGCCACATTTGTTTTTTCACCCCTTTTTTTATCTACTTGCCGGCAGGTAAATTTAAATATTCACCGCGGCGTTGCTCTGGTGTTTGAGTGCGGCAGGATTTTTAATTTTTTTATTGACGGGAGTAGGCGCGGTAGGATTTTTATTTTTTTATTGACGGGAGAAGGCGCAACAGCAATTAGTCATGATGAATCCACCTGTAAAACCCACTGCTCCTTGATGTGAGAAGTCGTCGACTGGTGTTTTACCATGGTGAAAACCAAAAGATTCCCCGCTCCTCGGCTGGCTCCCTCCGCCTTCCCATAGATTGCATTGCCTTTCAGCTGTTTCGCCCCCTGCATCACCAACGTCGTGCGCCTCGAGAAGCAGAGGGACTTCGGTGGTGTTTAGGCGCCCTCTGCATGGCCATGTCCATGTCTCAGCGCAACATGACCGTTGGATCAAACTCAAACGGTGCAGATCAGTCACTATAGCACAAAGCGTGTGGGTGTGTTTGGTTGCATTCTCATCTCAATATACTATTTCTTCTTCGTGTATTTGTGTTAACCTACTAATGTGGACTCATTGTGATGGCCTGGCTTATTAGGGATGATAGACTACTCATATCAATAAGGAATTCCTTCTTTTCTGGGAGCCCATTCGGATAGAACTCCAAAGTTAAGCATGCTCAGCTTGGAGTAGTTTCAGGATGGGTGACCGACCGGGAAGTTGCTCCCGGGTGCGCACGAGTGAGGACAAAGTGCGCAGAAAATACTAGTATTGATATGTGAGGCCAGTCTAGATCCCGCCAGGAGTAACGACCACCAGCGGGTGCGTCCGGGGTGTTACAAGTTGGTATCAGAGCCGACCCTCGCGGTTACACGGATGTTTGCGGACAATTTGCAGTCATGTTGTGCATGGCGTTTGTGACCCATCGTGGCACACGGCATGGCACATGTGCTGTCCTGGAAGCACAGACGGTTGTGCCAAGAGGGAACGTTCATGTGGCCCGACGAGGACGTCGGTTCCTCTGAGTGAGGGTGTTTGTGATGGCCTGGCTTATTAGGGATGATAGACTACTCGTATCAATAAGGAATTCCTTCTTTTCCGGAAGCCCATTCGGATAGAACTCCAAAGTTAAGCGTGCTCAGCTTGGAGTAGTTTCAGGATGGGTGACCGACCGGGAAGTTGCTCCCGGGTGCGCACGAGTGAGGACAAAGTGCGCAGAAAAGACTAGTATTGATATGTGAGGCCAGTCTAGATCCCGCCAGGAGTAACAACCACCGGCGGGTGTGTCCGGGGCGTTACACTCATGCACCCTTCATGCACTCTGCCAAACACCCAAAAGTGGGGCATGAAGGGAACTTTTGCTCCCATCCAGTGCACCCTTCATACACCCTGCCTAACACTATTCGTGCTTCATATGGTTCATGTTTCGTGGAGTACTGTAGCACCGTACTCTCCGTGCGTTGTAGACCTAATTCTGTTAACATTGATCTCACTGTTCATTCTCGATCGGATAGTCGAGAAAGCGGTACTATGTTACTACATTACTGTTCATATAGTTGACATGCGCAGAACATCATTTGTTGTCGTCATATCTTACTACACTAGCATCAAGATTATGTGGTACTGACGTATGAACCACTGCACATGCCTAGTAGTAGGAGCACTGTGTATGTTCAAGTGGCTCCCGTGTTTCGCACTCCTCCGTCGTAAGAGTGGAAACGCTTGCTGTAATCATTTTTTTCTTCAAAAACACAATGGACACGCTCTACCGTGTGGATCCTCCTCCAACCATGCACTAAACTACTCACTTTCGCCGATGTGTGGGACAGCCAACATCAGGGTCCACCAGCCATGCACTAAATTACTCCGTAGTAGAGTGACGGTAGACTACCCCGATCAAAGCGCCGCAATAATGCCCAATGAGCCGTAAAATCACAAAATCCCCTCCTTTCCAGCAGTAAGTTGGACAGACGAAGCAACCATCATTTCACTCTTCTCTCTCAGCTTCCTCTCTACCCAACTCGCTTCTCCCTCATCTTGTTCCTCATCTCTTCAAAAAAAGCCCGACCTGCTTCTGCCATTGTTCTTCTCTCCCAAAGAAGGAAAGGTGAGCGCATCAATGGTGCTGATTCTGGCCAAGGCCCGATCTTGCAACCCCGAGACTGATCCTACAATCCCTCTCTTTTCTTCTTTTGAGTTGTGATTATGGTTTCTTTCCTTTTATTTCTATTTGATAGTTTCTTGATGGACGCTGGAGCACCGACCGAAGTGATGCCTATGGCTCTAGCCAAAACCGTCGAGGCTCATGGTACGAATAAGCGCAAGCTCCCCGTCGAGACTACCATAGACAAGCTCAAAGCTGTCGCACTGTCCAAGCCCCCCTCTCCGGGATCCCTCATTAAGAAAGTCCAGGTAATATCTCTTCTTGATGATCTTTTTCTCGATCTTGATCGTGCTTTTTCATCTAACACGCAGTACTAGTACTAGTAGTACAACTTTCTGGGTGATCTTGCATGTGATTTTTGTGTGCCAAATGACGGTTCTAAATTCCTCTTTTGACCAAAACATGCGAGAGGTTGACACTGATTTCTTATAGATTACTTTCAACTACTCCCTCTGTCCCAAATTTCTTGTCTTAGATTTGTCTAGATACGGATGTATCTAATACTAAAATGTGACTTGATACATCCGTATCTAGACAAATCTAAGACAAGAATTTTAGGATGGAGGGAGTACTTTATGAACACCAATGCTACCTTTGAAGAGGGTATATTTGCCTCAGTAACTTGTGTTATGGATACTGCAAGTAATCCCTCTGCTCTCATGCCTTTGAAGACATGTTCTAGTGTCTTTGTTCACTCATTTCTATGCGTATATGTAGTCATATATGGATAAGGATGGCAATGGGTCGGATTTGGATCGGGTTGAACAGTATCAAATCCATATCCATATCCATGAAGAAAGTCTTTGCCCGCCCATGAAAAAATCCATGGGTGAAAAATTGTGTCCATGTCCAAACCCGATGGATATCCATACCCACTGGATATCCATTGGGTTCTCTCCAGACAAATAAATAATACATAACACAATGTTAACATAAGCTCTTCCATTCTTCACCTCATGACAGACTAGGCTTCACTTATGGTAAATCAACATCCACTAAGAACATAAGATCATTTAGTATTTTTCTAACAGATGAGAATGACGATTCATTTAACAAGGAGATAAAAATAAGGGAAGGGCGTTGGGGTATGTTACAAAGGGGATTAATTGTCAACTAATAAAAGTTATGACGGGGATTGTGTAATTTCTTTTGCATGTTTTGGATAACAAAGTGTAAAATTGAAGTGGGACATGTGAGTGCGGGGTAGGGATAGTAGATTTTTACCTATTAAGTCATACTATTGGGTCGGGTTTGGATATACCCACGGGTACAAGTTTATATCCATGACCTACCCACGAGTAATCGGGTCGGGTTTGGGCGTTGTCCGTGGACACAAAAGCATATCCAAACCCTATCCATTCGGGTCGGATATCCATGGATATCCATGTCCATGGATAAAATTGCCATCCTTATATATGGAGTATAATATCGAAAATCATCTGATATTTCTGAACAGAGGTAGTAATAAAATATGGTTTTTGTTTGAATTAGAACCAGGTCCGCGGTGGAGATGAAGTTCTCAAAGTCATGCCGTGTGAACTGAGGATGAGTTCTACTGCTAAAGTATCCAGCTGTTGTGTCCTTGTCGCCACGTGTCTTGAACTAGTGTTTTCCTGTAGCATTGTTGTCAGGCATGTTCTCGAGGCTGTACTTGACCACAACAATTTCTTGGTTGTGCCTTCGATTACGAAGGGTGTGGTTCTTGTAAAGCTGCCCAACAAATCTGATGCGGCCTGTCTTCATGATCATGTTTATGAGTGGAAAGACCACTCTGTTAGGTTCTCCAAGGTTGACGAGATGGTGATGGTGCATGTAGACATGTCTCACGAAGTCCATGGCCTAGTCAGTTATGCGGGGTTCATCCTGTAGGTCGGTGGCAATAAATAGTCTGCAGAGTTTAATTAGTGCAACTTTGCTTGTCTATAGTAAGTACTATTGTTCAGTACTTGATTTGTGTTTGTGAACCCTATATTGTTTATTAGTACTGCCGCTTTTGGTGTGTGGTCAGTCCTGAGAACGATCTATGTTAATGTCTGTCCACTCAATTCAGTCTGTATATTTTGAAGTATCCAGATCATCTTTTTTGTGAGGACGGTTTATCAATTATGGTTACACTCCAATATCTGTATGCATTGCAGGGTTTATCGCACCCACCAGGATTTCCAGTCCCATGGATGTTCGGTCCATACGATTTGTCACGGCCTTTGGACTGTCCTGCTTGTGGGACTAGGCGGGGCCCCTGCATGCCACCCGTAGTTGGATGATCAATCTTCTGTTTAGTACTTCAACATAGTGATTTCTTGGTAAGGATTCACTCGTGTCACACCAAGTAAATCTTATTGATTTACTGTCTAAATCTTATTGATTTAATGTCATGTTTTCTTTCTTTTGCTGCAATTTTACGATGCAGGTTTTGCCATGTGACGTTCATCACAGAATAAACCGTTTGGTTTGCTCTACGATGGCTATTTTTGTAGGTTTCACTTCTTATGTCGTGTCAGTAATGAAGGCACTGTCCATCACTTATATTACTGGAAAAAATTGGATCAGTCTGTTGTCTGAGTACAAGCTGAATCCCTATGATGAACTGCAGTTTGGCTTAACAAAAACGCAACAATTAGTCCTTCTCGCATTTAAAAGAAATGAAGAAAAAAATTGGACCATGGTCACGAAGCCTAGTCAAGTTAGAAAGCTGATCATAGCAGACCAGACACGATCGCTGCTGTCTGGCACATCGGTACCACCTTCAGCAATGGATCGAGCACCGACAGTTACTCTAGAACTAACAGCGGCAACATCTTAGTCTGATCCAGCTGAGGATTGGGCACCGACCGCGTCAGCGGATCGGCTGATCTATCGGAGGATCGGGCATCGACACCGGCACCTGCTCCGACACCGGCACCAGCTCTACAAGGAGCACCATCTCCGGCAGCAGCAACGGCTTCGGCACCTGCATCAACACTTGCACTTGCATCTGCTCCGGCCCGTGCAGCGGCAACCGAACGAGCAGTTGCACCGGCAACAGACTGGGCTGCAATTCGCACTTCATATACCAAAGTCCTTACAAAAACCGAAATATCCACCTTCTTGGTAAGCATTGGCCGCCCAAGTGTTTCATTCTTTTTTCTTTCCATGTTGTTTCGCATGATTCACTGTGTTGATCTAACTGTTTGGGTATGTCTTCTTGTTTGCAAACAGAGAATTCCTAGAGCAACGAGGGAGTCGTTCAACAATCTGGGTGACATCGGCCAAGTTTCACTTACCATGCGCAACCTTGGTGTGAATGAACCAGCTCAATATACCATAAGTACAAAGGATGGTCGCATGATGATTGATGCTAAAGGATGGTCAAGGTTTAAATCTAAATCATATCTTGCAGTAGGGGATGATCTCAAAATCGAACTTTCTCGGCAAGGAGAGCTGGTACAAATCAACTTTGAAATTCTTCAGTAGTAGCACGCAACTGCCGAACTGATCTATCCTACAAGAGATTTTGATGTAATAATCTAGCATGGTGAAACAAGTGTCCTGCATGTATAAGTAATACGAGAATATTATTTATCACATGGTATATCGTTGATAGAATTGCAACTCTCATTGCTGGTTAAGAACTGTCGTTCGATTTCATTCCAATAGTTGCCATGCTTTATTCAATTTTGTGTATTCTCCTTGCGACAACATCTAAAACCAGCGTCGTACCGATTGCTTGCAATATGAAAAGCGCTGAGGTTGAACACATGGCCCCCCAAACATGCAGGGTGGGCATGCGGCCCAAAGTCCAGAACCGTGAGCCTGTCTGAGTATTATATTCTCAGCTGAATCCCCATAATGCCTGTGCGTTGCACGTAACATCAAGATGCATTTGTATGAGTATTTTATCTTGTGAGAGAAAAGGATGAACGAGGGAAGTCCTTATTTGCAAATGTGGAGAGGTGTGTGGGTACCTTTTTGCAAAATTGCCATAGTTTCCTTCCTATCCATCAGATATAAATGTGTATGTATAAAGTTGTGATATAAAAGATTTGTATATTCCTTTACAGAGGGGGTATATCTGTCAAAAATATTTTTGTGTGTAACTAGTTACTCATGTCTTTCTACTTCCTTTCGCTGATATGTGTGGCATCCGGCAATAGGGTCCACGTGCCATATGCACAAATTAGAGTGCACAACTACACGGTAGACACACCCCGGTCGTAGCGCCGCAACAATGCCCAATGAGCCGTCAAATCACAACCCCCTCCTTTCCAGCTTTAACAGTAAGCTGGACGGACGAAGCGGTAATATTTCACTAGGCCTGAATCCCCTTCTCCCTCGTCTGCTTGTTCAAAGAAAACCCCCTCACGGCGATTGCATAGGGTTTTCTCATGGAGAACCAGGTACGAATTCTTCATCCATCCCCGATAAGTCCAAGTCCCTTGGTCCCTGGTAATCCTAGGATGGCAGCCGCCGCCGTTGATGCATTTTTCTTCCTACTGAATCTAGTGTGTTTCATTTGCAGTGCCCAAAGTGCAAGGACCCTACAGGTTTCTGCGCCCTCGGCGAGATGCCACACTTGTTCCTTCTCATCCTAGCATAGGATTTTAAAATGCGCACAATATGTTCCTAGAATCCTCTTTTCTATCTGGGAGGGTGGGTTTTTTTAACATGATGTCGACTAATTTGGAAATTTGGATTGCTATATTTGAATAAACGGTACTACCAGTACGATGGTGAACACTGACGTGAATGAGGAACTTATTTCTAGATTTGGATAGGGAATACATTGTGTTCTCATATTATTTTTCCTGTAGTGCATTATTTGCTCTACCAAAACACATGTACTCAAGATGCTCGGCCTTGCCATAACTGAATACCCCAGTTTAATGGTCACAGTGAAGACAAGCCATGGATATAAGTTCCGAGTTGGGTTCATGAACCAACAAGACCGCTGCTTTTTTTATGGCCGAACTTGGATAAACTTTCTCATGTGTTACGAACTGAAAGTTGGCACACAAATGTTGATGGAAATAGCAGAACATGGTCTCATCTTCACTACGATCTTCCACCCCGAGGTCGTTCCAATTGTTCATCCATGTTAGTTTTGTATCTGGTTCTTGCTTGTTGCCTCGATTACTTCTTAATCCACCTATTATGTCTAACTAATCACAATTTAACTTTAGAAGTAGCAACGAATCTCTCACGAAGATGCTACTTCTAACTAATATTTTCTTATAATTGGTGGCACGTGTAGGTTTTTTCAGAGTTAAGCAAGCTGCTCGTTTGTTATTCTGTAACAACTCAGCTGTTACTGATGGCACTGAAGTTGACTGGGATGACATCCACAAGTTCCTACACTTTATTGATCGTCTTGAGGTCCTTGTGGGGCGTTTCAAAGGTGGAAGGCCACGTGGGATATGTGTGCCACTGCTGCACTCGTTGAACAGGTGCAACTGTGTCGAGAAACTTATGGTACGAGCTGTTTTCTATTATATATGTTGTTCATAAACTATTGCTTATACAAAGTTTTATAGCTGTGATCTTCTTGAAACAGAAATTGCCCAGCTCAATTGTTCCTATACAGATGCCTGACCATGGTCGGGTCAGACTTGCGCTTGGTCACAACATGATGTTTATGTCGACCTACTCCATTCCCCTTGGAGGTGAAAAGATACTTATTCATGGGTGGTCTCAAATAATGAAGGCCCGTCCATCTTGGAGAATAGGACAGAAGATTATGTTTCTACTTTACCATGGCTCTAAAGTGAATATCATGTTTATTGACCACATTGCGAGATGAAGTCGCTTTTAGAAGGTTGTGGATGCGCGGGGTGGCGCCTGGGCCTTGTCCTGGGGCTTGGCGGCCTCGCCCTTGGTTAATTATAGGCAAAGTAGCAATGTTCGAGGCGTGCTTTGTACGGTTGAACCTGTATAAGTACTCATACTGCTTTCAGCTATGGTTGTTAAGTGCCCCTGCTGGTTTCAGTTAAGGTTGTCAAGTACTCCTGCTGCTTTTACAGTCTGTCGTGTTTCTTCAGTCGTGTCTTCCTCCAGCCACCAAAACCAAACCAGTGTCGGCGGGGCCGCATGCTTCTGCCTCCCACGGCTGGTTGCGCCTCAGCGCATGCATCGCCGCCCTACCGTCTCCTAAATCGTTAACGCCGACGTACGAGGCCTCGCCGTCATCCTCTACGCGCTTTGGTGCGCTCGCCGTGACGCCGCCCTCTTGCGTTGTCAACATGGTCAACAAACAACATGAATTGGTAGAAGTACGTGGAGAGGATGATAGTATGAGCCCACCATGTCAGCGTATGGAAAAATAAAACATCTAGGACCCACGACATTGCGAGCTTATATAGTCAATAGACAAGAGAATAGCACAAGATCGGCTGACACTCGGGACGTAGCTGCTCGAGCAGTATTTTTCTTGTTATTGTTGAGACGGAGCAGGGTTTGAACTGGGTTGTGGCCCGTCTAGCCTAGGCTTATATTTTATGTTCACCATGTGACCAGCCCAGCTATTTTTTCTTTGTGAAAATGGGCCCAGTTTATTTTTTCTGAAAAATACCCAATCCAGGCCTATTTATTTTTCTACGCCCTGATGGGCTGCAACTCTTTCAAGACGCCTGCAAATCTTGAGAGTAATATGAAATTGGTTGTAAATATAAAAACAGATGACAAATTGGCAATTACTTTATAATTTCTGAATTTTTTCACATTTTCAGATTCCTATTTCACTGGGCATTAACCCAATTTAAATATATCTTCAAAGTACTTTAAATCTGGCTCGACATTTCGGTATTAAAAATAGTTTGAAACCCACAGAAATATGCGACATTGGCCCTGGCCAACTAAAAAAACGAACTGCAATAAATTGCATAAGAAATCGCAATGAGCTATATATAAATTATAAAAAAAGAGGGAATGGTCCGACTTATGGGCCTATTAAGTTGACGCGTATGCAAGAGTTTTTTAGTTATTATATATGTCAACAAACGATTCTAGCAGACATAACCGTTGGATGTCAATCCAACGGCCGTCGTGTTTCTTCAATCTCTGATATTCTTGCTCGAGCCGCCAAATCCAGCGCCGGCGGGACCGCCTGCTCCCATCTCCCGTGCAGGCCTCACCGCCCCATACTACTCCCACCGCTGGCCAGGGCATCCCTATACTAACCCACACCCCCTGTTATTCTGCGGTGACGGCAGCCTCACACCGCAGCCGAACCAGTGAACCCTCGTACTCCTCTCCGTGTGGGCATCCACTGCCGCATGTTCCCCGGCTCCGCGTCGTCCCCTTCCTAGGCTTCGCCGTTGTCCACCGCCCTGGTGCTCTCGGCGTGGCGTGGTCAACGTGGTCAAGGAATGACTTCCATCGGAAGAGTACTGTCGTGGAGAGTCTGACAGCTGGGTCCACGACAACCGCAAGGAAGTGCCTCCTTATTACACGGAAAATAATTATTCCTCCACCTGACAGCAGGGACCCACCGGACGGACCACCGTATTTGGCAAAAAAAACGTTTCCCCCTGACTGTTGGGACCCACCAGACGGGCCACCATATTTCACGAAAAAAAACATTCCCCCCCGCTGTCAGCTCGGACCCACCGGAAGTGCCTCCTTATTACGCACAAAAAAATGAATACTCCCCCTACTAGCTAGGACCCAGTATAGTTGGAGGCTGACTTGTGGGCCTACTAAGTTGACGGGGACGGAGGGCTTTGTCAACTTAGTCAATATGCATGATTCTAGCTCCATTGACCATACAATGTCCATCCGATGACCATAGTGCTTCTTCAACCTCTGGTCTTCTTGCTCCAGCCGCCCAAACCAGCGCCGGTCATGCCTCGTGCTCCTGCCTCCCGTGGCAGGCTGCGATGCCGCGGAGGCCTCACCGCCCCTACTACTCCCACCGCTGGCCATGCCATCCCTCTACTCACCCACACCCCCTATTATTCTGCGGCGACGGCAACCTCACACCGCAGCGAACCAGTGAACCCTCATACTCCTCTATGTGTGGGCATCCATTGTCGCGTCTTCCCCGGCTGCGCGCCATCCCCTTCCTAGGCCTCACCATCGTCCACCGCCCTGGTGCTCTCGGCGCGGCGTGGTCAACATGGTCAAGGAACGGCATCCATCGGACGTGGACTGTATGTGGAGAGCCTAACAGTTGGGTCCACGGCCGCAGTGAGGAAGTGCCTACTTATTACGTGCAAAATAATTATTCCTCCACCTGACAGCAGGGACCCACCAGACGGGCCATCGTATTTTGCGAAAAAAGCATTCCCCCCTGACTGCTGGGACCCACCGGACGGGTCACCGTATTTTGTGAAGAAAAAAAATTCCCCCCGCTGTCAGCTCGGACCCACCGGAAGTGCCTCCTTATTACGCACAAAAAAAATGAATACTCCCCCTGCTAGTTGGGACCCACCTTGGTGGGTAGCTGACGTGTGGGCCTACTTAGTTGATGGGGACGGAGTGCTTTGTCAACTTAGTCAATATGAACGATTCTAGCTCCAGTGACCGTACGATGTCCATCCAACGGCCGTAGTGCTTCTTCAACCTCTGGTCTTCTTGCTCTAGACGCCCAAAGCAGCGCCGGTCGTGCCGCATGCTCCTGCCTCCCGTGGCCGGCTGTGCTACCGCGGAGGCCTCATCGCCCCCTACTATTCCCACCGCTGGCCAGGCCCTACGGCGACGGCAGCCTCACACCGCAGCTGAACCAGTGAACCCTCGTACTCCGCGCCGCACGGGCTTACACTGCTGCGTCTTCCTCGGCTCTGCGTCGTCCCCTTCCTAGGCCTCACCGTCATCCACCGCCCTAGTGCTCTCGGCGTGGCGTGGTCAACGTGGTCAAGGAACTTCCATTGGAAGAGTACTGTATGTGGAGAGGCTGACAGCTGGGTCCACGGCCGTAGCAAGGAAGTGCCTCCTTATTACGCGCAAAATAATTATTCCTCCACCTGACAGCGGGGACCCACCGGACGGGCCACCGTATTTCGTGAAAAAACATTTCCCCCTGACTGCTGGGACCCACCAGCTACATCTTCGCACGCAAGGAAGTGCGTCCGGGCAAAATAAAAATGATTCGCCCCCTGAATGCTGGGACCCACCAGCTACATCTACGTAGGCAAGGAAGTGCCTGACAGTCGGGACCCACCTGGTTGACACGTATGTAGCATTGTCATTTTGGTCGCAAACGTGTACGTACATACTGGTCGATGTAGAGGCGCGTATGTGTCGTAGTAGAGGCACGCACGAAGCATGTACACGTACGTACATCGGCAAGTGTGCAAGAAAGAAAATACGGCCACATACGTACATACGGGCAGGGTCTCGAACGCCTAATCGCGCATACGTACGGCCAGGGCTCGTGTACATGGCTGGGTCGGAATGGAGAAACAGCATCGTCGTCGTGTATATGGGGAGGCAACTGGCTGGGTCGGAACGAAATGCATCGTCATGTTCATCGGGAGGGCTTGGACGGAACAACCGATGGAAACGAGGCCTGGCGTACCGCAGAACGGAGGAAACTACCTTGTGTTCGACCGGCCACGGTCGAAACGGGATCATGTTCATCGGGAGGGGTCTGGCGAACCGCAAAACGGAGGAAACAGACCTCCTACGGTCGAAATGGGGGTCCTGTTGATCGGGAGGGGTGTGGCGTACCGCAAAACGGAGGAAACAGACTTGTGTTGGAGCGCTACGGTCAAAATGGGGGTCTTGTTCATCGGGAGGGGTGTGGCGTACCGCAAAACGGGACTCCACGGGATACATTTCATCTCCATCGTTGTCGGGGATATACCCCGCGGAGTAACCCGGCCGGACTTGGCGGTTTACTTGAGACCCGTTTTACACTTGGCGATTCACTGGCGACCTGCCCTGACCAGAAGGTTTACAATCAACTTGCCTGAACATTATTATTCACTGGTAACCCGGCAGGCGGATCATGGATGACAAGGCTCAAGGCCCAGAAGGGCGGTTTATGTTAATGGTGGGCCGGTTTACGTGGAAAGGCATAAGGAATATTCCCTTACAAAGGAAGCAAGACTAGGACTCCACTTGTAATAGAGTAATCCTAATCCTACTAGGACTAGTCATGTAACCCGCCCCTTCAACATATATAAGGAGGGGCAGGGCTCCCCAAAGAGGGACAGGCAACAACAAACAATCTCTAGGGCTAGACACAAAGAGCCGGTTCACCAGCGACTCTTTCGTGATCATAATGAGACCTAGACACAAATAACATGTAGGGCTATTACCGGATGATATTTCCCGGGGCCCGAAGCTGTCTAAATCCTTGTCTTGTGTTGCGTCTCTCGATTCCGCTCAACCCCTCTCAAGCTACCACATAGATGCGTTGGCCTCACGACTAAGTCCTCACATTAGGACATCTGCCGTGACAATTCCACGACACTTGGCACCCACCGTTGGGCTCGCGCACTGTGGTGAGGAGTTCTTGAAGGGATCTCTCCTAGGGATCGATGAGCTTGCGATTTCGTCAGATGAACAAGAGCCAGAAAATTAGGGTTTTGTTTGCGCACCACAGCCGCGTTCTGCAATACGTCGAGACCAAAAGAAAATTGATCTTCACTGCTGGGCTAGTCCATCAAATCACCGGGTCATCAATGGTGCAAAGCGCACGCATAATCATCCAAGCGTTCGTACGTATGGTCGTCCACAAGTGCATCAAGTCCCGAGGCGTATCAGTTACACTCCTGCTGCTACTTCCACGATCATGGAGCAAAGATCTAAGGAAAAATACTACTTCTAGTAGTAGTGCACGTGATCAAGTCTCAAAGTGATCTCATCTGAATTAGTACTAATCATAGTACGGGTCCGATTATTTATTCCGTCTATCAACGGAAGCCGGCGACCGGTTGCGTTTTGTTTGATTCGGTTTCGCTAGGGGGGAGTTAGCGACTCGGAAGTAGACAGCAGTCTCCGCCCCTACGGCCCGACCTCTAGCTGCCGCTCTGCCGTAGCCCGTCCCGCCAGCGCCACTCCGACGCGGCCATGCCAAGCTGCCGCTGGCCTTGCTCTACCTCACCTCCACAACGGCCACCTGCCTCCACCGTTACCGGCCTCGCCGTCGCCTCCGCGGCCTCAACAGCTCGCCTCCGCGGTTCAACATAGCAGAACCATACGAAGTAATGGATGCATCGTTTGATCATACCAAAGGTTTCTACAATATGGACGAGTCCATCCATCGAGGAAGAAAAATATGTACCAGCGTCCGCGTTCATCCGGGCAATACCAGGTGTTATTTTTCCTATCTGTTTTTTGTAAATATTATATTGTCTGAAATAAATTACTCTGGTCTGCAATATATTTTATGCATGACAATTACAAAAGGGGTGATTATCGCAGATACGGACCGTGCATCAGCAGTATTTTTGCACTGGCAATTGTCCGTGCCGCACGGTTGGATGAACACGTGCACAAGTCGCTGCCCCTTCTACATCAACACAAGCGACTGACTCATATTCCGCGCCCGCGGCCGACTCGCCCGCGGCCGAGCCGTTTCCAACGTTGCGACCGACTCTTTCGTATGCACCGGCTTACAACGCCGCGACCAATTCATCTGTCTGCACCGGTTGCAATGCCGCGGCTACCTGTACCTACCGGCTGATTTTTATGGTCGCTTTGCTATCACAACTGGATTGACCTCCAACAAATAACAGGTGCTATTTACCTTGTTTTTCAAGCTCATATTAATTCGTCCAAGCAAAACTACTTTCCCCTGCTGTGTTTTATATGCAGGAGAATTATTCATTACAAAGTGGCATTATACCGCGGAGATGGAGGTGTGCCAACATCATTCGGCATAGATGGTCATCCTTACTCAATGGACTCCAGCGCCGGCTTACAATGCCTTGGCCGACTCGCCCGTACGCGCCGCCTTACAACACCATGAACAACTCGGTCATCTTCCCTCGTGGCGGTTCATGTGTCCGCACCGGTTTACAACGCGGAGGACAACTTGCTCGTCTGCGCCGACTTACAACACTGCGACCGACTCATGTGTCTGTGTTGCCTCTGATGCTACGGTCGCTTTACTGTCCGCCCTGCGGTCCGGCCTACTCAACATGCCGGGTTGGCTAACGGACACTGAGGAGGATCATAAGGTCCAAATACATCAG
The DNA here is from genome assembly GCA_902687465.1 of Secale cereale. Taxonomy (NCBI): domain Eukaryota; kingdom Viridiplantae; phylum Streptophyta; class Magnoliopsida; order Poales; family Poaceae; genus Secale; species Secale cereale. Next base: position 164,233,529 of record LR738711.1, on the reverse strand, counting down.
GACATTTGGTCACTGCAAGAGCGGTAGCGACTCGCCTGCGTTCATACTGCCTCTAATGTTGCGGTTGTTTTTCCCATCCGCCTCCACGGTTCGGCATATATCAACACAATGCGGCTCACTTGCCCATTCGCACGGTTTACCGCGCCGCTTCACCATGGTGGTCAACTGATCATCAACTCTGTGGTGGATAAATACTGGCCAAAAATATCAGGTGAAATCCATCCAATATATTTTTATTATATATTGCTTTCTTTGAAAGAACAATTACTTTGGTTTGTATATTTTTGGATGCAGGACAATTGTTCACAGCAAAGGGTAAAGGGTCATGGATATATAGATCGTGCCATTATTATGATGCGCCAACATCTAACCATGCCATAATGCTAAATGAATATATGTGCAAGCCGCGGCTTCTGTGGTCCGGTCTATGTCAACACGATGCGGCTAACTCGCCCGTTCACGCGGTTTACCACGCCGGCTTATAATGTCGCGGCCGACTCATCTATCTATGTTGCCTCTGAAGCCGCGGTCGTCTTTGCCGTCCGTCTCTCGCGGAGTGGTCTACATCAACACACCGGGCCGCACATGTCTGCATGAGTTGATTATTGAGTATAAAGCTAGTCACTACTTGGGTAGCCCGGTTTTCTTCCAACAACTCTGGAGAAAATTATCATGCATTATCAGCCGCCGTCTGCACTGGATGGCTCAAGGGGTAGGCACACAAGCCGCCGCCACTACAGTTTGGTTAACTTCAAAATAGCCAGTTGGAAGGAACCATTGGCCGAGTTGCTGACACGGCTCATACGGGATCATTTATAACCCGCCGCAGTCACCTCAACCTTTTGTGGATTCACATCGCGCTATTAACACCAATGATATACACCTTATGATATGGTCAAATATGGAGAGTCTCAAGCGAACTCCTCGAGTAGTCTCAAGACTCGGGGGCTATGATGACATGATTAAGCAAATCTTGCCAGTTTCAACAAATTTAAGAACCCCTGGACGATGGAGGGAAAGATTACCCGGTCCTGGGGGCAAGTGCTATATTGATAAAAATTCAAAGGACATGAGTCTTACTAAAGCTCTCAAATATCCGGTTTACAATCCGGCTCAAAGGACATCAGTCTTACTGAAGCTCTCAAATATCGGTTCACAATCCGGTTCAAGGGAAATACATCTCCTACAAAGCTCTAAAGCTCTCAAATCCGGTTTAAGAATTTCTGGTTCAAAAAGAATTAGTCTCTCGCAAGTTTGAGTTTAAAGGCCATCAGAAAAATTCCGGCTGAAAATGAAGATTCCGGTTTAAGTTCCGGTTCAAGGGAAAGATGTCTCCCACAAAGCTTTGAAGCTCTCAATATCCGGTTTAAGAATTTCCAGTTCAAAAGAATAATCTCTCGCAAGTTTGAGTTCTCAGGGAACATTAAAGGGACCAAAGAGAGTTTGTTGCACAACACAACTCAAACATAGGCACCCGGCAAGCACAGCTCAGAAATATATCACATCGGGGCTTCTGTTCATAAAGCGGAGTTCTAACTACCCTATTGATCCGGCTATCAAGCCAATACTATCATAAGAGCACAACTCGGGTTACTTCGGCAATCTGGCTATCAAGCCAACATTATCATAAGGGGCAAGAGAGAGTTCGATGCATAGCACAACTCAAACATAGGCACCCGCTGAGCACAGCTCAAAATGTTACTTGGGGGCTCTTGTTGCACAGCAACAAAGTGCTTTTAAGGCCCTTGTAATAGGATATCAAGCCACGGCTTGGAAGCTTGGTGTACACACCTAAAGCCCCGGGTTAACCTGCCTGCATCAAGTAAGTCACTCCGTCCAGGTAAACCTACTATGACCCATCGAACGATTGATAAGTCAATCTTATAACAGACCCTGAACTTGTCAACGTTAAAACGATGATTGGTTAATGTGAGGTCCATCTTAACAAGCTTTGTAAAATGGTTTAACTCAGCGGCCTGGCAGCCCATGAAAAGCCTCGAATTTTGGGCCTGGCAACCCGTGAAAAGCATCGACTACAAGTTTTCATATGCTTTTATTTGCCAAGTTTTTTCTCCTTTGATGAGATTTATAATGTTTGATTAAACCGGTGTTCATTAACCCGGCTCAGCTTTCAACTACAATTTGTCAATACATGATCAGTTATTATCCGATGTATTAACCCGGTCTGGCTTTGGACATTAAGTCGCCAGTATGAGATAAGACAATGACCGATGTTTATTAACCCGGCCTGGCTTTTGACTATAAGTCACCAGTATGAGATAAAATAATGACCGGTGTTTATTAATCCGGCCTGGCTCTTGACTATAAGTCGCCATTATGAGATAAAATAATGACCAGTGTATATTAACCCGGCCTGGTTTTGTTTATAAACCGGCAATCTATGATAATTATCAATGCTCAAATTTTGGGTTATCACCCTTACTACACTAGCTTGGTAAAACCAACAATGTGATCCAATATCACTAGAACCGGTTTTCAAACCGGGTTATATTATTCAAATCTTTAAATAGCCAACATGGATGGATTTTTATTAGGGTTATCAATAACCAATATTACGGTTGAGGTTTTCAAAGTCGCTTCAGCGCAATGGATATTATTTTATCAATGGGTATGATTTATTCTATAATGAAAGGAATAGTCCCGAGTCGCTGCAGGCTTATGACACGACACTTGGGGGCTACATTATTCAAATTGAGATTACATCAAATACGCAAGTCCCATGTCACTGCCAGCATGCACCATGGCACTTGGGGGCTAATGCAAAGTCAGTTTTTGCTCACCTTATTGAAGACCCGACTCATCACATTGTAGTGAGCCGGCCCTTGGGGGCTACCAATTGCTCCTATCAACAATTCAAGTTACACAAGTCTTAATCAATTATATTGAAGGGTCCACTGCTCAGTTGGTAAAGCACAAAGCTCTTAACCTTGTGGACGTGGGTTCAAGCCCCATGATGGGAGTTACATTATATAATGTTATTCCAATGAAGTATATATATAAAGTCCCAGCTCAATATTCTTACTGAGCCGACCCTTGGGGGCTACACGTTGTTGTTCAAGTCTACATGATCATATTTATAAAGTCCCTACTCATTATTGCATAATGACCCGACCCTTCGGGGCTACACTGGTTGAAGTTTTTTGAGCATCACGCAATTACAAGTCCCAGGTTGCTGCAAGCATGACAACCCGGCACTTGGGGGCTACATAATATGGAGTATTCAGTTTTTACTAGTGACTGGATGAACAATCCAGATTTCTTCAAGGTAATATGCATATAAAGGAGGAACATCTTAAAATTCTCAGTTACGGGCAAATCAGGAAGATTAATTGTGTAACCCGGCGTTGGCAACAATCATCACCCGGCGTCTATAAACAATCATGACCCAGAGTTATCAGTTTTTATAACCCGGCAATGGTGGTAATCGTAAACCGGCATCCTCAAGCCAGCTGGATATCAGTTGAATATTTTAAAGACCAATATTTTTATCAAGTCAGAGCATTGAAGGCCGAGTCAAATGGATTCTTGATATACAATATTTCTTATGAAAGCAAGTTGATTATGAAGCTGGTCTATTGACCCGGATTTTCTAGAAGAAGGAAAGGACAAGGACTTAAGGATGGTCAGGTGCCGGTTTACAAGAATTCTTAACCTGGAGCACAACCTGTCAAATTTGTTCTTGTGTTTATTCTATAGCATAAGTTTACCATGGATAAATCCAAGCTAAACTGGGGGCTAATGAAGGAAATATGCCCTAGAGGCAATAATAAAGATGTTATTTGTATTTCCTTATATCATGATAAATGTCTTTTATTCATGCTAGAATTGTATTAACCGGAAAGTTAGTACATGTGTGAATACATAGACAAAGCAGTATGTCCCTAGTATGCCTCTACTAGACTAGCTCATTGATCAAAGATGGTTATGTTTCCTAGCCATAGACATGAGTTATCATTTGATCAACGGGATCACATCATTAGGAGAATGATGTGATGGACAAGACCCATCCGTTAGCATAGCACTATGATCGTTTAGTTTTACTGCTATTGCTTTCTTCATGACTTATACATGTTCCTATGACTATGAGATTATGCAACTCCCGAATACCGTAGGAACACCTTGTGTGCTATCAAACGTCACAACGTAACTGGGTGATCATAAAGATGCTCTACAGGTGTCTCCGAAAGTATTCGTGGTGTTGGCATAGATCAAGATTAGGATTTGTCACTCCGAGTGTCGGAGAGGTATCTCTGGGCCCTCTCGGTAACACACATCACAATAAGCCTTGCAAGCAAAAGACTAATGAGTTAGTCACGAGATGATGTGTTACGGAACGAGTAAAGAGACTTGCCGGTAACGAGATTGAACTAGGTATAGAGATACCGACGATCGAATCTCGGGCAAGTAACATACCGTTTGACAAAAGGAACAACGTATGTTGTTATGTGGTTCTGACCGATAAAAGATCTTCGAAGAATATGTAGGAGCCAATATGAACATCCAGGTTCCGCTATTGGTTATTGACCGGAGATGAGTCTCGGTCATGTCTACATAGTTCTCGAACCCGTAGGGTCCGCACGCTTAACTTTTGATGACGATCGGTATTATGAGTTTATGAGTATTGATGTACCGAAGGTAGTTCGGAGTCCCGGATGAGATCACGTACATGACGAGGAGTCTCGGAATGTCCGAGACATAAATATTGATATATTGGACGGCTATATTCGGACACCGGAAGTATACCGGAAAAGTTTCGGATTTATCGGGAATGCCGGAGGGGGTTACCGGAACCCCCTACGAGAGGGGATGGTCCATAGTGGGCCTAAAGGGAAAGAGAGAGGCAGCCCATAGGGCTGGCCGGCGCCCCCACCTAGGGTTCCTAGTTGGACTAGGATTGGGGGGGCGCCACCTCTCCTATTCCTTTCCCTCTTCTCTCTTTTGGTGAATCCTACTAGGAATAGGATTGCAATCCTATTCCTAGTAGGACTCCTTCCCTAGCCGCACCAGGAGAGGTTGGCCGGCCTCCCTCCCTTGCTCCTTTATATACGGGGGCAGGGGGGCACCCAACGACACACAAGTTGAATTGTTTTAGCCGTGTGCGGTGCCCACCTCCACAGAATCACACCTCGGTCATACCGTCGCGGAGCTTAGGCGAAGCCCTGCGCCGGTGAACACATCATATCCGTCACCACGCCGTAGTGCTGACGAAACTCTCCCATGAAGCTCAACTGGATCAAGAGCTCGTGGGACGTCATCAAGCTGAACGTGTGCTGAACGCGGAGGTGCCGTACGTTCGGTGCTTGATCGGTTGGATCGCGAAGAAGTTCGACAACATCAACCGCGTCACTTGACGCTTCCGCTCCCGGTCTATGAGGGTACGTAGACACACTCTCCCCTCTCGTTGTTATGCATCTGGTAGATAGATCTTGCGTGATCGTAGGAAAATTTTAAAATACTACGTTCCCCAACAGTGGCATCATGAGCCAGGTCTATGCGTAGATGATATGCACGAGTAGAACACAATGAGATTGTGGACGATACTAGTCATACTGCTTACCAGCATGTCATACTTTGCTTCGGCTGTATTGTGAGATGAAGCGGCCCGGACCGACATTACGCGTACGCTTACGCGAGACTGGTTTCACCGTTACGAGCACTCGTTGCTTAAAGGTGACTGGCGGGTGTCTGTCTCTCTCAATTTAGCTGAATCAAGTGTGGCTACGCCCGGTCCTTGTGAAGGTTAAAACAGCACATACTTGACGAAACATCGTTGTGGTTTTGTATGCGTAGGTAAGAACGGTTCTTGCTAAGCCCGTAGCAGCCACGTAAAACTTGCAACAAACAAAGTAGAGGACGTCTAACTTGTTTTTGTAGGGCATGTTGTGATGTGATATGGTCAAGACATGATGAGTTATACGGTTTTGTATGAGATGATCATGTTTTGTAAAGTTATCGGCAACTGGCAGGAGCCATATGGTTGTCGCTTTATTGTATGAAATGCAATCGCCATGTAATTGCTTTACTTTATCACTAAGTAGTAGCGATAGTCGTAGAAGCAATAGTTGGCGAGACGACAACGATGCTACGATGAAGATCAAGGTGTCAAGCCGGTGACGAAGGTGATCATGACGGTGCTTTGAAGATGGAGATCAAAAGCACAAGATGATGATGGCCATATCATGTCACATATTTTGATTGCATGTGATGTTTATCTTATTATGCTTCTTATTTTGCTTAGGACGACGGTAGCATTATAAGATGATCCCTTACTAAATTTCAAGGTATAAGTGTTCTCCCTGAGTATGCACCGTTGCGAAAGTTCGTCGTGCCGAGACACCACGTGATCATCGGGTGTGATAAGCTCTACATTCAAATACAACGGGTGTAAGCCAGTTTTGCACACGCAAAATACTCGGGTTAAACTTGACGAGCCTAGCATATGCAGATATGGCCTCGGAACACTGGAGACCGAAAGGTCGAGCGTGAATCATATAGTAGATATGATCAACATAAGATGTTCACCATTGAAACTATTCCATCTCACGTGATGATCGGACATGGTTTAGTTGATTTGGATCACGTGATCATTTAGATGACCGGAGGGATGTCTATCTAAGTGGGAGTTCTTAAGTAATATGATTAAATTGAACTTTAATTTATCATGAACTTAGTCCTGGTAGTATTAGCATATCTATGTTGTAGATCAATAGCTCGCGATGTTGCTCCCCGTTTATTTTTCATATGTTCCTAGAGAAAACCAAGTTGAAAGATGTTAGTAGCACTGATGCGGAATTGTTCCGTGATCTGAGGATTATCCTCATTGCTGCACAGAAGAATTATGTCCTTGATGCACCGCTAGGTGACAGACCTATTGCAGGAGCAGATGTAGACGTTATGAACGTTTTGACAAAAGCTCGATATGATGACTACTTGATAGTTTAAGTGCACCATGCTTTACGGCTTAGAACCGGGACTTCAAAAACGTTTTGAACGCCACGGAGCATGAAAGTGCAACTAATCCCCGGGTGGTTTTGGTAATTAATAACAACATATATATCATTGAACTAATATTTACTTGAGAATCATTTCAGAGAAGTTCGATGATATGGGTATGGAAATGTCTGAAGAAGTGGACCCCTCAAAATGCTAAGACAAGCATTGGCAAAAGCTCAAGACTCTATTTTTGGTTCAGTGATCAAAGATCACATTGAGTCCATAGGAAAAGCCAATACTATTAAAAGGGGATGAGGTTGTGTTGATGATATGGTTGCTCAAGTGCTTAGTGATCTAGCTCCCTTAACTATCAGCAACTTTCACTACTTAACACACTCATAAGTAATCTCGGACAAACCGATTCTGCAAACTCAGTCCCACCGAGATGAACCACCTCAGTTATTCTTCCAAACCCTAATTTCTCGGTCCATCCGATTTTGAGTTTCGGTCTCACCGAAACTGGACTGCCAACCTTCTGTAACCTATTGACATCACTTCGGAATATCCGAGTTGTTAATTTCGGTCCCACCGAGAATGGCAAGCTCCTACCTTTGACTCACATCGGACACACCGAGATGGTATTTTCGGTCCCACCGAAAATCCCAACGTTCACTATATTTGAACTTTCGGTCTGACCGAGTTTTCACTTCGGTCTCACCGAGATTGCTCAAATATGTGTGTAACGGTTGGATTTTGTGTGGAGGCTATATATACCCCTCCACCCCCTCTTCATTCGTGGAGAGAGCCATCAGAAAGTCTACCACTCCTACCATACACTTTCTGAGAAGAGAACCACCTACCCTTGTGTTGAGATCAAGTCATTCCATTCCTACCATATGAAACTTGATTTCTAGCCTTCCCAAGTTGCTTTCCACTCAATCCTTTCTTCCACCACAGCCATATCAGTGAGGAGAGTTGAGTGTTGGGGAGATTATCATTTGAAGCACAAGAGCAAGGAGTTCATCATCATCAACCACATCTATTACCTTTTGGAGGGTGGTGCCTCCCAGATTGGTTAGGTGTCGCTTGGGAGCCTCCGTCTTCGAGATGTGGAGTTGAACCAAGAAGTTTGTAAGGGCAAGGAGATCGCCTACTTCGTGAAGATCTACCCCGAGTAAGGCTAGTCCTCCGTGGGCGTAGGCCATGATGGAATAGACAAGGTTGCTTCTTCGTGGACCCTTCGTGGGTGGAGCCCTCCGTGGACTCGCGCAGCCGTTACCCTCCGTGGGTTGAAGTCTCCATCAACGTGGATGTACGATAGCACCACCTATCGGAACCACGACAAAAATCTCCGTGTCTCCAAACTGCGTTTGATCTTCTCCACCTCTCTTTACTACATGTGCAATTTACTTTCCGCTGCTTATACTCTAGAATTGCATGTGTAGGGTGATACTTGTTTTGAACTTAATTGTGAAACTGCCAAAAACTGTTCATGATCAAAAGGCAGATTTTTTATATTGTCAAGTAGTCTAATCACCCCCCCTCTAGACATACTTTCGATCCTACAAGTGGTATCAGAGCTTTGGTCTCCATTGTTTTGGTTTCCATTGCATTGGACTCCATAAGCTTGGTTTCACAACCTAGGAGAGTATGGCGTCTAGTGAGGGTAATTATCGTAGAGGTCCTTACTTTGATGGTACAAATTTTGCTAGTTGGAAGCATAAAATGAAAATGCATATTCTTGGTCATAACCCAGCCGCATGGGGCATTATTTGTGTTGGTATGCAAGGTGATTTCTTTGAAGAAGGAAAAGTTCCGGATCGCGAAGCTACACCGGAAGAGTTGCGGATGTTGCAAAACAATGCTCAAGCTTGTGACATTCTCTTCAATGCGTTGTGTCCCGAAGAGTTCAACAAAATCAGCCGTCTTGAGAATGCTAAAGAGATTTGGGATACTTTGGTTGAAATGCACGAAGGTACTGAATCTGTGAAGGAATCAAAGCTAGATATTCTTCAAGGTCAACTTGACAAGTTCAAGATGAAGGATGGTGAAGGAGTCGCTGAAATGACCGACCGATTCATCATTAAGAAGATTCTCAGAGCTTTGGATGGAAAGTATGACACCGTGTGTACTTTGATCCAAATGATGCCAAACTACAAGACCCTCAAGCCAACTGAAGTCATTGGAAGAATTGTTGCTCATGAGATGACACTTAAGGATAAGGAAGAGCTTCACAACAAGTCAAGTGGTGCTTACAAAGCTACAAGTGATGCTCCTACTACCTCAAGTGACAAGCTAATTTCCAATGAAGAGATAAGCCTAATGGTCAAGAACTTCAACAAGTTCTACAAGAATAGAGGCAAAGAAAGAAGCTCAAAGTCTAGATCATATGATGAAAAGAGATCTTCTAGTCGTGATCGAAACTGCTACAATTGTGGAAGACCCGGACACTTCTCAAATGAGTGTACGGCTCCCCACAAGAGAAGAGAAGAATCTCCAAGAAGAAGAGCAAGAGATGAGTCACCTCGGAGAGAGAGAAGGAGTAGAGATGATCGTTATGAAAGAAGACCCTCTCGGAGAAACAAGGATTCGGAGAGGAAAGACAAGTCATCAAGGAGCTACACAAGGAGAAGACATCAAGCTCATGTAGGTGAATGGGTCTCCGGCTCCGACTCCGACAATCAATCCGATGGAAGCTATCACTCCGACTCCGACTATAGTCAAGATGAAGGTGTTGCCGGACTTGCACTTGTATCCTCCAACTCCAACTCCTACGAATTATTTGATTCACCAAATGAGGGAATTGGAAGATGCTTCATGGCTAAAGGCCCCAAGGTAACACACCCTGAATTCATTGACTTTGATAGTGATGAGGATGACTTGCTTGGTGAAGATGAGCTCTTGCATGATAAATCTAGTGAGCTTAGTAATGATGAAAATGCTAGTAGTCTTTATAGTCGAGAAGAATCGAATGACAATGCTATGAAGGAGATTGAGCGTCTAACTAAAGAACTAAACACTCTTAAGTTAGCTCATGAAACAACTCAAGAAGATCATAGAGAGCTCCTAAGATCTCATGAGAAGCTACGCTTCGAGAAGCTCACTCTAGAGCAAGAACATGAGTTTCTAAAAGCGATCAATGACGATCTTCGAAAGAAGAGTTCTTCATATCTTGCCAAACGACTTCTCTTGTCTAATTTCTTGCCACCTATTAAGACTAAGCATGACAAGCATAAGAAAAATTCTTCCTCTAGTAGTAACAATAACAATGTTAAATCCAATATTGTTGCTTCTAGTAGTTCTCTTGATTCCACTAACAATGTTTCAAGCCAAGTTACACTTGAGCAAGAAAATAGCTTATTGAAGGAAATCATAGAGAAAGGTGTCTACAAGAGTCTTGCCGGAAGCAAGAACTTTAAGGAAATTGTTCGCAAACAAGGAAGGCACCGGAAGAATCAAGGGATTGGTTTTGAGCGAAAGTTCAACGCCGAAGGAGTTGAGTGGGAAGAAGGTCAATACCCTACTCCACAGTTTGTTTCACAAAAGGAGAAGTATGATCCTACTTCTTCCAATGTGGAACAAGCTCAAGATGACCTTCCACCACAAGACCACAAGCTAAAGGCCAAGGACAAGCTTCAAGAGGAGATTGATGCATTCATTGAAGCACCTCAAGCCATGGTCAAGTGGGTTCCCAAGGACACATCAAGTTCTACTTCGTCAAGCTCAACTACAACCCCAAGGATTCCCATCAAGATGATGTGGATCCCAAAGAAGAAGAACTAGAAGGTTCTTGAGGGTGACTCCGCCAACAAACTTCACTCATATTCATTTTGGCAAGAACTTGTGCAATCAACTTCCACATTATGCACTAGTTCATGGAGTCACAAACCCTCTTGTTGGTAAGTCAAGGGACAAGGTAATCATTGCTTTCATGGACATCATCTTTTGTGAACTTCAATCTATGTCTATGGATGTTCTTGTTTGTTCCTTGTGGGACTAACCCATGTAGGTATTGAAAGTGCCCTAATCCAAAGGATAGCTCACAACTCTTGATGATCTACATCAACATTGAGCATCCACACCTTCAACATCTACATGAAGTCTTCTACGACAACCCAAGGTTAGTTTGACCCTTTAAAGGGGTTCTCACATCTAGGGGGAGCTTTGCTCTAAAAATTGAGCTAAAGCATCTCCAAATGATGTGAACACATAAATGCTTTATGTAAAAGTGGTAACCCCACTTGTGCTTAAACGATGAGTATGACCTATGATCAAATGTTCTCATTTGGCTCCTAAGTCAAAATACTCATATATAGATGACCTAGTCATCGACAAATTGTGTGCTAGTAGCTAGAGTGTTGGTTGTGCATGTTTGACACATTTTTCAGTTGCTATCTTATTGTGTGAGCATGTTGAATGCATGATTTTATCCATTCAAGGACATCCATTTGTTGTTTTGATTGTTTTGATTTTTCTGGCCAAATGGATGGACAAGAATGCCTAAGCACTTTCCCTAGCTATCTATGCTTTCTTGTCTCAAATTCTATTCATGCTCATATCACAACTTTGAACAAGTCATTTTCGGACTATCCGAGTGAGGAGCACTCGGAGCCACCGATCCGTCTAAGGCTGACTTCCAAAACCTTCTAAGTCCATTTCGGTCTGACCGGCTTTTCCATCTCGGTCCAACCGAAACGCTTAGACTGATCTAGGTTTCATCTCGGTGAAACCGAGTTCAACATCTCGGTCTGACCGATATGCGTAACTGCACAGCAGTTATACATTTCGGTGACACCGAGTTTTTCAACTCGGTCCCACCGACAGTATGGGGATATATATACCTGAGGGCAGCGCGCGATTTAACTCTTCAAACCGTTCGCCCCCAAGTCCCCTGCTGCCGTCGCCCTGGTCTACGGATCGTCGCCGTCATCGCCTGTGCGCCCTCGCCGCAGGTCTCCGCCGCCGTCAACGGTAATCCTCTCCGCGCCGTTGCCGCCGTAGAGGGACTCCACCAAGTTAGGGTGAGTCCCGATCCCTTTCGTGCTCCCCATCTGACTCTTGCACGAATGGTTTGCCATGAATCTATCCACGTTTGAGATATTCCCTAAACATCAGATCAGATCCTCTAGTTTCGAGCGAAATTCTTAGGTTTAGGTTTCCACGGAACGCATCTCGGTGAAGCCGATTTTGAAACTCGGAATGACCGATTTGGCCTCTGGCCATTGCACTGCATCATTCGGTCTAACCGAGTTGTGCAAATCGGTGTGACCGAAACATAGTTTCAGTGAAACCCTAGGTTATCGGCAGGACCGAAACCCATTTCGGTCTGACCGAAAGTGGTGTGTAGGCCTCTGTATACACTTCGGATTCACCGAAACTTAAAATCGGTTTGACCGAAATACATTCTGTGAAAACTCAAAACTAAGTTTTGAACTCATTTTTTTTGCAAAAACCTCTGCAGTTGTGATAACTCTTCTACTCTGCCTATACCTTATCTTTTCACAGGTTGTCAGCCATGTCAGATGTCAGTGACAGCCAGAACAGGTCTGAGTCACCTTTTGCTGAGATTCCAGAGGCAGATACAAGTCCTGAGGCTAGAAGCTCCAGTGATGATGGTGAGAGGAGCACCCCTAGTGGTTTGCCTCCTGCAGCCACCAGAACCAGGAAGAAGAGAAACTCTGATGATGAGGACTCTGACTTCGTCGCTGAGGAAGTTACCTCCAAGCCAAAGAGGAATGTGGTTGCCAAAGAGCACCAAGGGCAGCAGTCAAGAAAAGGCACAAGCAAGGTAAAGGAGTAGCTGTTGCAAAGAAGCTCAACTTGGAAGAGCCAGCTCCAAGTAAGGTGAAGAAAACTTCCAAGAGGAAGAGGGTAGTATATGCTGAACCTCAAGTTGATGCAGCTGCTGAAGAAGAAGAAGAAGAAGATGCACCCCAGCCTCCTCCTCAGAAAGCTAAGTTCATGGGTGATGCTATTCGGGCTCAAGCCTCCTCTAAGCCCAAGAAGCCCGCTCAAGCCAAGGCAGCTCCAACCAAGCCCAAGAGAACAACCAGGAGCATTCCAGCTTCTAAGAAGAACAAAGGTGAGATGCCACCGTCTGAATCAGATGAAGAGCATGTGTTGCTTAAGCTCCGTCCCAAGTTGCCACTCCACAATGATGCTCATCCTCAAGCTGAAGACATGAAGGCAAGGAAGGATAAAGGTCTCAGGCTATGGAGACAGTCTGACCCATATGCTGTGAGAAGAAGGACTGCTGTGGACCCCAGATTCCACACCAGAGAGCAGCAGGACTTCTATGAGACCGTGCTGATGGATAAGAAGCCTATTGTTGCTGACACCAGGTATGTTGACTGGAAGTACATTGACAGTGAAGAGCACCGAGACTTCTTTCCCCATGTGCATGAGAGCTTTACTGCATGTGGAGTTGCTGATTTTGTGGGTCAAGAGGTGACAGCTTGGAATGACGAGATGATCATGCAGTTCTATGCCACAGCCCACTTCTATCCTGATGGCAAGATCACCTGGATGACTGAAGGTCAAAGGTTTTCTTCGTCTGTTGTAGAATGGGCAGAACTTCTGAATGCTCCAGTGCAGAGAGAGGACGACATTGATGTCTATGGGATTCCTAAGAAGAGTCATGATTCCATGAAGAACATGTACAAGGAGATCCCCGCTGCTGACTTGGAAGGGTGGAAGCTTGGCTCAGTGTACTATCTCCAGGCAGGTCTGACCACCACTAACACTATTTTGAGGCATACCTTGATGCCCAAGTCTGGAGACCACCGCATGATTCGAGGCTATTCTATCAACATGCTGCACATTCTTGATGAGAAGGCACCTTTCAAAGTGATGGACTTAATGGTAGAGACCATTAAGAGGACTGCAGCTGACCAGAAGAGGTCGTGTGGGTTTGCCCCGCAGATTCAGATGCTCATCAATGCCAAGTTTGGCACGGGCAAATTCATGTTGGATAGGAAGCACTTGCCACTACAGCCAGAGCATGAGGACAACGTAGTTGTGATGGATGAGGAGGATCCAACCTCAGTTGAAGGACAAGCCAAAATTGAAGCTGCGAAGAAAGCTAAAGCTGACAAAGAGGCAGCAGCAGCAACAGCTAAGCCAAAGAGCTTCGGAGAACAGATTCTTGAAGCTACCCAGAGGATTGAACAACGCCTGGCCAGCATTGAGCAATCTCAGGAAAGCCTAGAGAGGATTGTTGAGGACAAGATCCACGCTCTGGACGTGAAGCTGACTGAGATTCAGGTGTCCGTCAACAAGCTTGAGGCAGACATGGAGGAAGCAAGGCAGGAGAGAGCAGAACTCATGCAGGATGATCTAGTCCAGGACTCTCATCGCCAGACTGCTCCGGTTCCCAGAGGATCCCGATCTGCAACTATACCAGTGACTGACTCCAGGGCTACCACTTCAGCACCAGCTACAGCTCCAGCAGTTACTCCAGCTCCAGCATCCACTCCTCCAGCGCAGACATCAGCAGAAGTCTTCGCCGATGCAGTCATCTCTACACCGACATCTACCCAGACGGGAGCCGCCAGCAGAGCCCGCAGTGACGCTTAGCTCTATACCTTTTCGAACTTTTTGGTAACTTGTTGCCAAAGGGGGAGAAATTGTATAGATCATAGGGCTTCGAGAGAGAGAGTGCTCTTTCGTTCTTTTGCCGGTTTCTTTGAGATACATTGGTTTCTTTTGGTCTTTCGAAACTTTCAGTGTGCTTGCTACTAAGTTTGATGCTACCTTAATGAGTGCTTGGTCATACTATGCTTTAATGTGTGCTTAATGCTTATCATATGCTATTCCTTATTGTATGGCTATTTACTCTTGTCTTGGTGATTGAGTGCATGTTATTCATTCTTATCATTTTGTGCGCTCCACCAAGATGTATGTGACATGGAAGAGTGACCCATAATCCTAATCGATTGTGCATTTGCATTCAAACGCAAATTTTAAATAATGCACAAATTTAGGGGGAGCTCTTATTTATCACATACTTCTCAAAGCGACGATATTATTCATTGATTATATCTTTTGTCGAAGCTTTGATCTATATGTTGTCATCAATTACCAAAAAGGGGGAGATTGAAAGTGCAACTAATCCCCGGGTGGTTTTGGTAATTAATAACAACATATATATCATTGAACTAATATTTACTTGAGAATCATTTCAGAGAAGTTCGATGATATGGGTATGGAAATGTCTGAAGAAGTGGACCCCTCAAAATGCTAAGACAAGCATTGGCAAAAGCTCAAGACTCTATTTTTGGTTCAGTGATCAAAGATCACATTGAGTCCATAGGAAAAGCCAATACTATTAAAAGGGGATGAGGTTGTGTTGATGATCTGGTTGCTCAAGTGCTTAGTGATCTAGCTCCCTTAACTATCAGCAACTTTCACTACTTAACACACTCATAAGTAATCTCGGACAAACCGATTCTGCAAACTCAGTCCCACCGAGATGAACCACCTCAGTTATTCTTCCAAACCCTAATTTTTCGGTCCATCCGATTTTGAGTTCGGTCTCACCGAAACTGGACTGCCAACCTTCTGTAACCAATTGACATCACTTCGGAATATCCGAGTTGTTAATTTCGGTCCCACCGAGAATGGCAAGCTCCCACCTTTGACTCACATCGGACACACCGAGATGGTATTTTCGGTCCCACCGAAAATCCCAACGTTCACTATATTTGAACTTTCGGTCTGACCGAGTTTTCACTTCGGTCTCACCGAGATTGCTCAAATATGTGTGTAACGGTTGGATTTTGTGTGGAGGCTATATATACCCCTCCACCCCCTCTTCATTCGTGAGGAGAGCCATCAGAAAGTCTACCACTCCTACTATACACTTTCTGAGAAGAGAACCACCTACCCTTGTGTTGAGATCAAGTCATTCCATTCCTACCATATGAAACTTGATTTCTAGCCTTCCCAAGTTGCTTTCCACTCAATCCCTTCTTCCACCACAGCTATATCAGTGAGGAGAGTTGAGTGTTGGGGAGATTATCATTTGAAGCACAAGAGCAAGGAGTTCATCATCATCAACAACATCTATTACCTTTTGGAGGGTGGTGCCTCCTAGATTGGTTAGGTGTCGCTTGGGAGCCTCCGTCTTTGAGATGTGGAGTTGAACCAAGAAGTTTGTAAGGGCAAGGAGATCGCCTACTTCGTGAAGATCTACCCCGAGTAAGGCTAGTCCTCCGTGGGCGTAGGCCATGATGGAATAGACAAGGTTGCTTCTTCGTGGACCCTTCGTGGGTGGAGCCCTCCGTGGACTCGCGCAGCCGTTACCCTCCGTGGGTTGAAGTCTCCATCAACGTGGATGTACGATAGCACCACCTATCGGAACCACGACAAAAATCTTCGTGTCTCCAAACTGCGTTTGATCTTCTCCACCTCTCTTTACTACATGTGCAATTTACTTTCCGCTGCTTATACTCTAGAATTGCATGTGTAGGGTGTTACTTGAATTGATCTTAATTGTGAAACTGCCAAAAACATTGCATGATCAAAAGGCAGATTTTTTATATTGTCAAGTAGTTTAATCAACCCCCCTCTAGACATACTTTCGATCCTACAGAGCATATTAGATGTTTCAAGAGTTGAAATTAGTATTTCATACTCATGCCCGTGTCGAGAGGTATAAGACCTCAGACAGTACTATGCCTACAAGATGGAGGAGAATAGCTCAACCAGTGAGCATGTGCTCAGATTGTCTGGGTACTACAATTACTTGAATCAAGTGGGAGTTATTCTTCCAGATAAAATAGTAATTGACAAAGTTCTCTAGTCACTATCACCAAGTTAGTAGAACTTCGTGATGAACTATAATATGCAAGGGATGACGAAGGTAATTCCCGAGCTCTTCGCGATCCTGAAATCGGTGAAGGTAGAAATCAAGAAAGAGCATCAAGTGTTGATGGTTAATAAGACCACTTGTTTCAAGTAAAGGGCAAAGGGATAGAAGGGGAACTTCAAAAGGAATGACAAGCAAGCTGTCACACCCGTGAAGAAACCCAAAGCTAAACTCAAGCCTGAAACAAGCGCTTCTACTGCAAAGGAAATGGTCACTAGAAGTGGAACTGCCCTAGATATTTGGCGGATAAGAAGGATGGCAAAGTGAACAAAGGTATATTTGATATACAGATTATTGATGAGTATTTTAATAGTGTTCATAGCAACCCCTCGGTATTTGATATTGGTTCAGTTGCTAAAGAGTAGTAACTCGAAGTGGGAGTTGCATAATGAACATAAACTAGTTAAAGGATGAAGTGACGATGTGTATTGGAAGCAGTTCCAAGATTGATATGATCATCATCGCACACTCCCTATACTTTCGGGATTAGTGTTGAACCTAAATAAGTGTTATTTAGTGTTTGTGTTGAGCATGAATATGATTTGATCATGTTTATTGTAATACGGTTATTCATGTAAGTTAGAGAATAATTGTTGTTCTGTCTACATGAATAAAACCTTCTATGGTCATACACCCAATGAAAATAGTTTGTTGGATCTCGATCGTGTGATACACATATTCATAATATTGAAGCCAAAAGATGCAAGGTTAATAATGATAGTGCAACTTATTTGTGGCACTGCCGTTTAAGTCATATTGGTGTAAAACGCATGAAGAAACTCCATAATGATGGAATTTTGGAATCACTTGATTATGAATCACTTGGTTCTTGCGAACCATGCCTCATGGGCAAGATGACTAAAAACTCCTTTCTCCGGAACTATGGAGCGAGCAACATATTTGTTGGAAATCATACATACTGATGTATGCGGACCAATGAGTGTTGAAGCTCGCGGCGGGTATCGTTATTTTCTGACCTTCACTGATGATTTGAGCAGATATGGGTATATCTACTTAATAAAGCACAAGTCTGAAACATTTGAAAAGTTCAAAGAATTTCAGAGTGAAGTAGAGAATCATCGTAACAAGAAAATAAAGTTTCTACGATCTGATCGTGGAGGAGAATATTTGAGTTACGAGTTTGGTCTTCATTTGAAACAATATGGAATAGTTTCACAGCTCACGCCACCCGGAACACCATAGCATAATGGTGTGTCCGAACGTCGAAACCGTACTTTATTGGATATGGTGCGATCTATGATGTCTCTTACCGATTTACCACTATCGTTTTGGGTCATGCATTAGAGACAGCTGCATTCACGTTAAATAAGGGCCTCATCTGAATCCGTTGAGACAACGCCTTAAGAACTGTGGTTTGGCAAGAAACCAAAGTTGTTGTTTCTTAAAGTTTGGGACTGCGATGCTTATGTGAAAAACTTTCAACATGATAAGCTCGAACCCAAACCGGAGAAGTAAATCTTCATAGGATACCCAAAAGAGAATGTTGGGTACACCTTCTATCACAGATCCGAAGGCAAGATATTCGTTGCTAAAATGGATCCTTTCTAGAGAAGGAGTTTCTCTCGAAAGAAGTGAGTGGGAGGAAAGTAGAACTTGATGAGGTAATTGTACCTTCTCCCGGATTGGAAAGTAGTACATCACAGGAAATTGTTCCAGTGATTCCTACACCAATTAGTGAGGAAGTTAATGATAATGATCATGAAACTTCGGATCAAGTTTCTACTGAACGTCATAGATCAACCAGAGTACGTTCCGCACCAGAGTGGTACGGCAACCCAGTTCTGGAAATCATGTTACTAGACCATGATGAACCTACGAACTATGAGGAAGCGATGATGAGCCCAGATTCCGCAAAATGGCTTGAAGCCATGAAATCTGAGATGGGATCCATGTATGAGAACAAAGTATGGACTTTGGTTGACTTGCCCGATGATCGGCAAGCCATCAAAAATAAATGGATCTTCAAGAGGAAGACCGACGCAGACGGTAATATTACTGTTTACAAAGCTCGACTTGTTGCGAAAGGTTTTCGACAAGTTCAAGGAGTTGACTACGATGAGACTTTCTCACCTGTAGCGATGCTTAAGTCTGTCCGAATCATGTTAGCAATTGCCGCATTTTATGATTATGAAATCTGGCAAATGGATGTCAAAACTACATTCCTGAATGGATATCTCAAAGAAGAGTTGTATATGATACAACCAGAAGGTTTTGTCGATCCAAAAGGTGCTAACAAATTATGCAAGCTCCAGCGATCCATCTATGGACTGGTGCAAGCATCTCGGAGTTGGAATATACGCTTTGATGAGGTGATCAAAGCATATGGTTTTATACAGACTTTTGGAGAAGCCTGTATTTACAAGAAGTGAGTGGGAGCAATACAACCTTTCTGATAAGTATATGTGAATGACATATTGTCGATCGGAAATGATGTAGAATTTTTTGGAAACAATAAAGGAGTATTTGAAAGGAGTTTTTCAAAGAAAGACCTCAGTGAAGCTGCATACATATTGAGCATCAAGAATCTATATAGATAGATCAAGACGCTTGATAAGACTTTCGATGAGTACATACCTTGATAAGATTTTGAAGTAGTTCAAAATGGATCAGTCAAAGAAGAAGTTCTTGCCTGATTTGTAAGGTGTGAAGTTGAGTAAGACTCAAAGCCAGACCATGGCAGAAAAATATAGAGAGAATGAAAGTCATTCCCTATGCCTCAGCCATAGGTTCTATAAAGTATGCCATGCTGTGTACAAAACACGTTGTGTACCTTGCCAAGAGTTTGACAGGGAGGTACAATAGTGATCCAGGAGTAGATCACTGTACAGCGGTCAAAATTATCCTTAGTAATTGGATGACTAAGGAAATATTTCTCGATTATGGAGGTGATAAAGAGTTCGTCGTAAAGGGTTACGCCGATGCAAGCTTTGACACTAAATCCAGATGACTCTAAGTATCAATCTGGATGCGTATTGAAAGTGGGAGCAATTAGCTAGAGTAGCTCCGTGCAGAGCATTGTAGACATAGAAATTTGCGAAATACATAGGGATCTGTATATGACAGACCCGTTGACTAAACTTCTCTCACAAGCAAAACATGATCACACCTCATTACTCTTGGGTATTAATCACATAGCGATGTGAACTAGATTATTGACTCTAGTAAACCCTTTGGGTGTTGGTCACATGGTGATGTGAACTATGGGTGTTATTCACATAACGATGTGAACCATCGGTATTAAATCTCATGGCGATGTGAGCTAGATTATTGACTCTAGTTCAAGTGGGAGACTGAAGGAAATATGCCCTAGAGGCAATAATAAAGATGTTATTTGTATTTCCTTATATCATGATAAATGTCTTTTATTCATGCTAAAATTGTATTAACCGGAAACTTAGTACATGTGTGAATACATAGACAAAACAGTATGTCCCTAGTATGCCTCTACTAGACTAGCTCATTGATCAAAGATGGTTATGTTTCCTAGCCATAGACATGAGTTATCATTTGATCAACGGGATCACATCATTAGGAGAATGATGTGATGGACAAGACCCATCCGTTAGCATAGCACTATGATCGTTTAGTTTTACTGCTATTGCTTTCTTCATGACTTATACATGTTCCTATGACTATGAGATTATGCAACTCCCGAATACCGTAGGAACACCTTGTGTGCTATCAAACGTCACAACGTAACTGGGTGATCATAAAGATGCTCTACAGGTGTCTCCGAAAGTATTCGTGGTGTTGGCATAGATCAAGATTAGGATTTGTCACTCCGAGTGTCGGAGAGGTATCTCTGGGCCCTCTCGGTAACACACATCACAATAAGCCTTGCAAGCAAAAGACTAATGAGTTAGTCACGAGATGATGTGTTACGGAACGAGTAAAGAGACATACCGTTTGACAAAAGGAACAACGTATGTTGTTATGCGGTTCTGACCGATAAAAGATCTTCGAAGAATATGTAGGAGCCAATATGAACATCCAGGTTCCGCTATTGGTTATTGACCGGAGATGAGTCTCGGTCATGTCTACATAGTTCTCGAACCCGTAGGGTCCGCACGCTTAACGTTTGATGACGATCGATATTATGAGTTTATGAATATTGATGTACCGAAGGTAGTTCGAAGTCCCGGATGAGATCACGGACATGACGAGGAGTCTCGGAATGTCCGAGACATAAAGATTGATATATTGGACGGCTATATTCGGACACCGGAAGTATACCGGAAAAGTTTCGGATTTATCGGGAATGCCAGAGGGGGTTACCGGAACCCCCTATGAGAGGGGATGGTCCATAGTGGGCCTAAAGGGAAAGAGAGAGGCAGCCCATAGGGCTGGCCGGCGCCCCCACCTAGGGTTCCTAGTTGGACTAGGATTGGGGGGGCGCCACCTCTCCTATTCCTTTCCCTCTTCTCTCTTTTGGTGAATCCTACCAGGAATAGGATTGCAATCCTATTCCTAGTAGGACTCCTTCCCTAGCAGCACCAGGAGAGGTTGGCCGGCCTCCCTCCCTTGCTTCTTTATATACGGGGGCAGGGGGGCACCCAAAGACACACAAGTTGAATTGTTTTAGCCGTGTGTGGTGCCCCCCTCCACAGAATCACACCTCGGTCATACCGTCGCGGAGCTTAGGCGAAGCCCTGCGCCGGTGAACACATCATATCCGTCACCACGCCGTCGTGCTGACGAAACTCTCCCATGAAGCTCAACTGGATCAAGAGCTCGTGGGACGTCATCAAGCTGAACGTGTGCTGAACGCGGAGGTGCCGTACGTTCGGTGCTTGATCGGTTGGATCGCGAAGAAGTTCGACAACATCAACCGCGTCACTTGACGCTTCCGCTCCCGGTCTACGAGGGTACGTAGACACACTCTCCCCTCTCGTTGCTATGCATCTGGTAGATAGATCTTGCGTGATCGTAGGAAAATTTTAAAATACTACGTTCCCCAACAGCTAATGTCGGGGATATACCCCGCGGAGTAACCCGACCGGAAGTATGACCCGGCCGGACTTGGCGGTTTACTTGAGACCCGTTTTACACTTGGCGATTCACTGGCGACCTGCCCTGACCGGACGGTTTACAAGCAACCTGCCTGAACATTATTATTCACTGGTAACCCGGCAGGCGGATCACGGATGACAAGGCCCAAGGCCTAGAAGGCCGGTTTATGTTAATGGTGAGCCGGTTTACGAGGAAAGGCATAAGGAATATTCCCTTACAAAGGAAGCAAGACTAGGACTCCACTTGTAATAGAGTAATCCTAATCCTACTAGGACTAGTCATGTAACCCGCCCCTTTAACATATATAAGGAGGGGCAGGGCTCCCCAAAGAGGGACAGGAAACAACAAACAATCTCTAGGGCTAGACACAAAGATCCGGTTCACCGGCGACTCTCTCGTGATCATAATGAGACCTAGCCACAAACAACATGTAGGGCTATTACCGGATGATATTTCGCGAGGCCCGAAGCTGTCTAAATCCTTGTCTTGTGTTGCGTTTCTCGATTCCGCTCAACCTGTCTCAAGCTACCACATAGATGCGTGGGCCTCACGACTAAGTCCTCACACTTGGACATTCGCCGTGACAATTCGACGACAACCGTCAACCCCTCCAGGCTCCACGGGCTACTGTTCATCCACCGTTGACCTCCTCCAGCCTCCACTTGCGACTGTTCATCCACGGGCTCCTGTTCATCCAGCCCCCACCGCGCGCTACTCCAGCGGCTACTTTTCAACCGGCCCTCTCCACGGGCTCCAGTTCAACCACCCCTCCACGGCCTACTGTTCATCCAGCCCTCCGACGCCTACTGTTCATCCTGCCCTCCACGGGGTGGTCCTGTTCATCCAGCCCTCCACGGGGTCCTGTTCATCCATCCCCAACTGGCTCGATCGACCGGGGTCCTGTTCATCCACCCCCACCGGGAACTGTTCATCCAAGCCCCCCAGCAACGCTCACTGTTCATCCAGAAGCAGCATCGATCAGCTTCAGTTAGCAGTAGTAGCGAAGGAATCGCTCGATCGGGTTCAGTTAATAGCCATCGATCGATCGCTCGGGTTCAGTAACGCGTAGCCTGTAGTGCAATCGCTTGGGTTCAGTTAGAGTCCGACGCCTCGCTCGGGTTTAGTTAGAGCCCAATGCCTCGCACCCACGCGCGCGCGTGTATGAGAGAAACGTGCATCGCTCCGTCCCGGCCACCCAACGTAACCGAGAAAACCCTGATATTTTCCTCGTCGTCGCTTCTACCACTGTTTTTTCCGTCATGGACGGCCCAAAGAATGTCATGCAGTTGCATCTCCGGCCCGCCCAGGACGAAAATCCCATTTTCTGTCATGATTTTTTGTCATAGAAGTAGGACCCCAGCACATCTATGATGATACCGGGTTTTGTCACAATTATCGTCTAAAGTGTCATAAGTATGACATAAACATTTTTCGTTCGGCCCAAAATGTGACGGATGTGTCGTTTTTTTGTAGTGATGATTCCGCCTGAATCCGCTGAGCCCGGGTATCCAGAACAGCCCGTTTTGCATTTAACCTGGCGTCCTCCACCGCTAGGTCTTCTTTTGCCTGCGCTATCTCCTGTCTCGGCTTATCCACATCTGCCTTGTGCTGATCCTGATGTTCTCGGGTTACATCCATCCCCATCAGAGTCGTCAGAGCCTCCAAAAAATCTGTGAGGACTTGAGTTGGTGGGCGCGCCGATCCTCCTGTGCCTGCCGCAGCTGCCGTCACGCCGGGTGTTATGGCCCCGACGACCGTCGATCTGAGAGTCGGCTGGGTGCTAGTCATGAAAATCGCCGCCCTGCTCAGCGGCTCACAGCGGTCCGGAATACTGCTGCGATCGGACCAGCCCCCAAGCCGCCTGCTCTGGACCTGATACATTGAGCTAGTTTCACCTATGGATGACTCACCGTCGGAGAGAACGATAGTCTCTTCATGAGATCTGGAGTTTCTAGTGCCCTGGATGTATCCCACAAAGGAACGCTTCTCGGCCGGCCGAATCCGGGCGGGTCACGTACGCTTAGCCGGCTCGACGATGTCAGTGCAGGTGTCCGGCTTACGGCCCGGTTCGCCGATCTTGCCGATGAAAACATGAGTTTCGCCGAAGGGGACCCGATACCCGTACTCAATTGAGCCGGCCTCGGGGCCCCAGCCTTCGTCATCGATGTAAAGCTTGCCGCAACGACTCTTGGTCATCAGGCATAGCGTATCCCTTGAGCCCTTCGAAATTGCCCTTCAAGAACTCGAAAGCACAGGCCGCAGGCCCCACGGTGGGTGCCAACTTTCATGGAGTTGTCACGGCAGATGTCCTAAGGAAAGGACTTTATTGCGGAGCCATAGCGACGTGGTTAGCTTAAAGGGGTTAAATGGGACAAAAGACACGGGGAGTTTATACTGGTTCGGCCCCTTGCGGTGAGGGTAAAACCTAATCCAGTTTGAGGTGGAATTGCTGGGGTGTCGATTGCTAGGTAGCAGATGTGCTTGCCTAGCCCTCGATTTGTTGTTTCTTGCCCTAAGCCGCTTCCAGGTCGTCCCCTTATATACACGGGTTGACACCATGCGGCCTACGGAGTCCAGGCCGGCTCATAGAATCGTGTCTGGCCTGGTGACTCTTGTTACATGCCTTACAATACAAGCCACATATATGGCGGTTGATACTCACAGGCTTTAAGCCGCCTCAGGCCTTGGGCCCTCACCTAAACCGCCATCATGCTTCTGGGTTTGGCCCATGAACCGCCATTGGGTAACCCGGCCCCTCCTGGGCGGGTCATATCAAATACTTATATCCCAACAGTTTGGCCTACTAGATTGATCTTTCTTGCAATGGGAGAAGTGCTTAGCTTTGGGTTCAATCTTGTGGTGTCCTTTCCCAGTGACAGCAGGGGCAGCAAGGCACATATTGTATTGTTGCCATCGAGGATAAAAAGATGGGGTTTATGTCATATTGCATGAGTTTATCCCTCTACATCATGTCATCTTGCTTAATGTGTTACTCTGTTCTTATGAACTTAATACTCTAGATGCATGCTGGATAGCGGTCGATGTGCAGAGTAATAGTAGTAGATGCAAAATTGTTTCGGTCTGCTTGTCATGGACGTGATTCCTATATACATGATCATGCCTAGATATTCTCATAACTATGCGCTTTTTTATCAATTGCTCGACGGTAATTTGTTCACCCATCGTAAAATATGCTATCTTGAGAGAAGCCACTAGTGAAACCTATGGCCCCCGGGTCTATTTTCCATCATATTAATCTCGCATCAGCTAGCTATTCTTATTGTCGTTTATTTTGCAACCTTTACATTTCAATCTATACAACAAAAATACCCAAAAAATATATCTTATTATCTCTATCAGATCTCACTTTTGCAAGTGGCCGTGAAGGGATTGACAACCCCTTAATCGCATTGGTTGCAAGGTTCTTAATTGTTTGTGCAGGTACTAGGCGGTCTGCGTGTAGTCTCCTACTGGATTGATACCTTGGTTCTCAAAAACTGAGGGAAATACTTACGCTACTTTGCTGCATCACCCTTTCCTCTTCAAGGGAAAACCAACGCATGCTCAAGAGGTATGATAACCCACAAGTATAGGAGATCAATTGCAGCCTCTTTCGATAAGTAAGAGTGTCGAACCCAACGAGGAGCTAAAGGTAGAACAAATATTCTCTCAAGTTATATCTACCACTGATACAACTCTACGTACGCTTGACGTTCGCTTTACCTAGAACAAGTATATAAATAGAAGTACTTTGTAGGTGTAACATGATAGGTTTGCAAGAATAAAAAGAGCACGTAAATAAAAACTAGGGGCTTTTTAGATAAAGAAGCAGTAAAGTTAGTATAGCTGGTCTGGAAAAGTGGTGGTAGGAGTTGCGAAATTGTCCCTAAGCAATTGACTACGTTACTAGACCGATAGCAAGTTTTATGTGGGAGAGGCCACTGCTAGCATGTCATCCCTGACTTGGAATTCTATGCACTTATGATTGGAACTATTAGCAAGCATCCGAAACTACTAATATTCATTAAGGTAAAACGCAACCATAGCATTAAGATATATTGGTCCCCCTTCAATCCTGTATGCATCA
The DNA here is from genome assembly GCA_902687465.1 of Secale cereale. Lineage (NCBI taxonomy): Eukaryota > Viridiplantae > Streptophyta > Magnoliopsida > Poales > Poaceae > Secale > Secale cereale. The sequence continues at coordinate 164,207,589 of LR738711.1, read as the reverse complement.
ATTTCTATGCTAGGTTGAAGCTTCTGTCACTCTTGCCCTCCAATACATACTCCTATCAACATACAACTAACCCTATGGTGTGATCCACGCGCGCGCTGATATGATTGGCACCAAAGGACATCAACATAACCACAAGCAAATTAAATCAATCATAGCAATTCACCAATTACCGATAGGACAACCAAAATCTACTCAGACATCATAGGATGGCAACACATCATTGGATAATAATATGAAGTATAAAGCACCATGTTTAAGTAGAGGGTACAAGTGGTTCTGGGAGAGTGGACAGCTGTAGTTAGATGGGGGAAGGTGATGAAGATGTTGGTGAAGATGACAGAGGTGTTGGTGTAGATCGCCGTCACACGATGATGGCCCCGGTGGCACTCCGGCGCCACCGAAAGCGAGGGGGGAGAGACCCCTCCTTATCCTTCTTCATTGGCCTTCTCTCTAGGTGGGAGAAGGGTCCTCCCTCTGGTCCTTGGTTTCCCCTCCGAGATTGGATATGTCTCTCTATTTCTGTGTTCCCAGATTCTGTCCTTTCACCGTGTCTTATATTCCCGGAGATCCGTAACTCCGATTGGGCTGAATTTTGGGCACGATATCTATCCGGATATTAGCTTTATTGCAAAAAAAGAAGGGCACCAACCGCCTTACGAGGTGGCCACGAGGGCCCAACAAATATTTGTGAAGTAAAAGTGCATTCTACAAATGGTTGTTTTCTATGTGAAGAGAAACAGGCAATCCAAAATTCAAATGATATAAGTGAAGCACATGAAGCATTCTATAAAGCCACACTCAAAAGATATAAGTGAAGTGCAAAGAGCATTCTATAAATCAACCAAGGATTATCTCATACCAGCATGGTGCATTTATTAGAAGAAAAAGAAAAGGCATACGACGCTCCAAGAGTTGACGCATATCATGTGAACGAAACGAATATGAAAACATACCGATACTTGGTGAAGAAAGATGGGATGCCTTCCGAGGCATCCCCAAGCTTAGATTCTTGAGTCTCCTTGAATATTTACTTGGGGTGCCTTGGGCATCCCCAAGCTTGAGCTCTTGCCTCTCCTCCTTCTTCTCACATCGAGACCTCCTCGATCTTCGAACACTTCATCCACACAAAACTTAACCGAACTTTTAGTGGCGGGTTAGTGCATATGATCAATGAAATACCATCATGTACTACTCTAACATTATTGTAAAATTATGAACAAACATTACCCACTGTATGCTATCACAATTCTCTGGCCCCAAGTCAAGGGGGCTTCAATAAGAACTCAAACATATGCAAATAATGAAGCTATAACAGCAATCTGTGAAAACATGATAGTTTGTAGTAATATAAACATTAACCATACTTCTGTAACTCTAAAAGTTCTTACAAACTAAGGAAAAATCAACAATTTGTATAGCAAGACTTTGCAAAAGGATTCAGATCATCTCGATGTTCCAGTAAAAAATGTAAAATTGCGCACTACAGCCAAAGTTTCTATTTTTGCACCTCACAAACCAACAAGCAGTTTAATCATCCTAAAGGAAACTCTTGGCGCATTATTTTTATTATACAATGGAATTGTACAAGGGGATAATTATTATTGTTGATTGTTTTTTTGTAATAAAGGTTCATAAAGTTTCCATGGGCATAAACAAAGTTCAAGGCTAGCTCCCACTTTAGCAATGCTCGTCTTTCTCACTTTCGCTTTTCTTTTTGAAAAAGTTTTAGGTTCCCCTCTTTAGTTTTTTTGTTTTTAAACTTTATAAAAGCACACAAAAGAAATAAATGACTCTCTAAAACTTCCGGGTTGTCTCCCTGGCAGCGCTTTCTTTAAAGCCATTAAGCTAGGCATATAGTGCTCAAGTAATGGATCCACCCGAATCCCAAGGTATATCAAACCCAATTTTAATTAACAATGATTTTTGATTTAGTAGTGAGCACAAAGTAGCATATATCATGCAACAACAAAGTCTAACTCTCTTCCTATGCATCGGCATGTCATAAAACAACAATTCGTGGACACATAGTAAGGGCCAATGCATAGCATAAACAATTTCTTGCAATTTTATCGTATTGGAAACATAGAGAGGCGGAGATGTAGTTCCTCTCTCATTATAATTGCAAGTAGGAGCAGCAAGCACATGCATATTATATCTATTAAAATTATCATGTGTAGTAGTCGAACGCAACCTATCAATATAATCCTTAATAAGGGCAAACTTGTCTGATATAGTGTAGTCGGGAGAATTCAAAAAGATAATAGGACTATCATGCGTGGGTGCAATAGCAACAATTTCATTCATAACATAAGGAACTATAGCAAGTTCATCTCCGTAAGCATAATTCATATTGGCATCCTGGCCACAAGCATAGCAAGCATCAAGTTCATCAAAAAGGGATATTTCAAACAAATCAAAGGGATCATACCAATCATCCTTCGGTAAGCACGGAGGGAAATGAAACAATGTATGAGTTGAAGAGTTACTCTCATTAGAAGGTGGACACGGGTAGCTAATCTGATCTTCCTCCTTTTGTTCTTCGCTCTCCTCGTCATCTTTTCCATCTAATGAGCTCACAGTGTCATTAATTTCTTCTTCCACAGATTCCTGCAAAATATTAGTCTCTTCTTGGACAGCGGAGACCTTCCCAATAAACGCATCAATATTGGCATTGTGTTCATAATTCTCATAGCAATATTTCAATCTAGCAAAATTTTCAGGCCTATAAATATTATCATCAAAAGCTTCATACCTTTTAAACAGAGATTCAATTTCATAAGCACCCTTAAAAGCAACGAATTCTTCTATTTGTTCAACATCATAGTAATCATATATACCATTAGCGTAAGATGCTAAGGTTTCATTATCATTAAATTTGCATGAAAAGGGAAGGTGTGGAGCCTTAATCCTAGAGCAACAAGTATAATCATATCTCAAGCATAGTTGCCGAGCATACCAACACAACATATAAATTTGATCACGTAATAGTTTCCCTTTTTGTGTCAAGCGATATTCCCTAAAGTATTCACTTTGATCCAACGTTACTCCCTTTATATAGTTGATAGAGGTTTTCTGAGGATTATCAAAGTAGTACATAATATCTTTCACATAATAAGCATCGAGGGTTTTAGGAGGTTCCCCATCTCCATGACTAGCAAGTACACCTAATGTTTTTGGTATTTCGTGTTCCATATCCATAACTAAAGATAGAGAACAACTTAGAACAACGAGTAAAATCTACTTAGTGATAAAGCAAACAAGCACACACGAGAATATTCACCCCACGCTATTGCTCCCCGGCAACGGCACCAAAAAAAGGTCTTGATAACCCACAAGTATAGGGTATCAATTATAGCCTCTTTCGATAAGTAAGAGTGTTGAACCCAATGAGGAGATAAAGGTAGAACAAATATTCCCTCAAGTTCTATCGACCACCGATACAACTCTACGCACGCTTGACGTTCCTTTACCTAGAACAAGTATAAAACTAGAAGAACTTTATAGGTGTAACGGGATAGGTTTGCAAGAATATAGAGAGCACGTAAAGAAAAACTAGGGGCTGTTTAGATAAAGAAGCAATAAAGTTAGTATATCGAGTCTGGAAAAGTGGTGGTAGGAGTTGCGAAATTGTCCCTAAGCAATTGCCTACATTACTAGACCGATAGCAACTTTTATGTGGAAGAGGCCACTGCTAGCATGTCATCCCCGACTTGGAATTATATGCACTTATGATTGGAACTATTAGCAAGCATCCGCAACTACTAATATTCATTAAGGTAAAACCCAACCATAGCATTAAGCTATATTGGTCCCCCTTCAATCCCGTATGCATCAATTTCTATGCTAGGTTGAAGCTTCTGTCACTCTTGCCCTCCAATACATAGTCCTATCAACATACAACTCACCCTATTGTGTGATCCATGCGCGCACTCATATGATGGGCACCAAAGGACATCAACATAACCACAAGCAAAATTAATCAATCATAGCAATTCACCAATTACCGATAGGACAACAAAAATCTACTCAGACATCATAGGATGTCAACACATCATTGGATAATAATATGAAGCATAAAGCACCATGTTCAAGTAGAGGGTACAGCGGGTGGCGGGAGAGTGGACCGCTGTAGATAGATGGGGGAAGGTGATGAAGATGCTGGTGAAGATGACAGAGGTGTTGGTGTAGATCGCCATCACATGATGATGGCCCCGGTGGCACTCCGGTGCCAGCAGAAGCGAGGGGGAGAGAGCCCCCCTCCTTATCCTTCTTCCTTGGCCTTCTCCCTAGGTGGGAGAAGGGTCCTCCCTCTGGTCCTTGGTCTATATGGCATGGGAGGGGCGAGAGCCTCTCCGAGATTGGATCTGTCTCTGTGTCTCTCTCTGTTTCTGCGTTCCCAGATTCTGGCCTTTCACTGTTTCTTTTATTCCCGGAGATCCGTAACCCCGATTGGGCTCAATTTTGGAAACGATCTCTATCCGAATATTATCTTTCTTGCGGAGAAAGAAGGACATCAACCGCCTTATGGGGTGGCCACGAGGGCCCAGGGCGCGCCTCCCTGCCTCATGGCCCCCTCGGGCATCGTCTCGCGTTGATTCTTCTTCCCAAAATTCATAAATATTTCAAAAAAAATCTCCATGCATTTTTATCCCATTTGGACTTCGTTTGATATGGATATTCTACGAAAAAAACATGCAACAAAGAGGAACTGGCACTGGACACTGGATCAATATGTTAGTCCCAACAATAATATAAAAAGTTGCCAAAAGTATGTAAAAGTTGTAGAATATTGGGATGGAACAATAAAAAGTTATAGATACAACGGAGACGTATCAAGGTAGAAAGAAGGATTTCTGGCGCCATTGTCGGAGAAATCTACTCACAAGTCAAGACATACCAAGCACCCATCACAAACTCTTATCCCTCACATTACATTATTTGCCATTCGCCTCTCGTGTTCCTCTCCCCCACTTCACATTTCCCGTTTTATTTGACTTTTTCCCGTTCGCCTTTCTGTTTGCTTGTGTTGCTGTGTGCCCTTTATTAGCTTGCATCTTCGCTTGCTAAATTATGGATCCTCATGCACTTGCTAATCTTTTGAAGAGATCCAATTATGATGAACCAATTGCTAGTGAGCTGCGTGCACTAGATTATCTTTATAAGGTTTTGCTTGAAATTCGCGAGTCTGAAAATTGTGATGAAGTGTTGAAAGAAGAAGATTATAAAGTGATTCATGATAGCTCCTTGAAAGAAAAGCATGATTGCAATGATGTTATTATAAATTCTATTAATGTCAGTTGTGTTAATGATATGCAAAACCCTAAGCTTGGGGATGCTTATTTTGCTATGCCCACTACTTGTTGCAATGATCATGATTGGGGTGATGCTTCTTACGATCTTGAAAACTTATTTAAGCCCCATGATATATGTGAGATTGATAATAATATTTGCAATAATATTGAAAGTGGGTTTGGAAGAGTGTCAACTTTAGATCCCACATATTTGGAGAATGTTCCATCTTATGAAGTTTTTGAGTGTCAACTTTGCATGCATGTGGATCATGAAGAGAAAATTTTATGTGATAGCTATATTATTGAATTTGATTATGATCCTACATGCAATTATTATGAGACAGGAAAATATGGTTGTAGAAATTTTCATGTTACTAAATTACCTCTCGTTATGTTGAGATTGCTATTGTTTCTTTCTTCTTCCTTGCATATGCTAGATCTTGCTTGTCTTGCCAATCTGTTTTCCTATGAAATGCCTATGCATAGGAAGTATGTTAGACTTAGATGTGATTTTCACATGCTATATGATGCTCTTTTTGTGCTTCAAGTCTTGTCTTTCGTGTGAGCATCATTAAATTATCAAGCCTATCTTAATGGCTATAACGATGGCGCTTGTTGGGAGGCAACCCAATTTTATTTTCTTTGCTTTTACTTCTGTTTCGTAATAAATAATTCATCTAGCCTCTGGTTAGATATGGTTTTGTGTTTTAATTAGTGTTTGTGCCAAGTAGAACCTTTGGGAAGACTTGGGTGAAGTCGTTGCGATCTTGCTGTAAAAAATAGAAACTTTTGCGCTCACGAGATTAGCTGCCATTTTTTTACGAGAGAGTGCGTTTAGGTTGATTCTTTTTGCAGATGATTAATAGAAAAATTCCTCACATCCAGCAATTTATTTCAGAATTTTTAGAGTTACAAAATTATTTGAAAGTTACATATTGCTACAGACTGTTCTGTTTTTGACAGATTCTGTTTTTCGTGTGTTGTTTGCTTATTTCGATGAATCTATGAGCAGTATCGGGGAGTATGAACCATAGAGAAGTTGGAATACATTAGGTTTAACACCAATATAAATAAAGAATGAGTTCAATACAGTACCTTAAAGTGGTAGTTTGTTTTCTTATACTAACGGAGCTCACGAGATTTTTGGCTAAGTTTTGTGTTGTGAAGTTTTCAAGTTTTGAGTACGGCTTTGATGGACTATGGAACAAAGAGTGGCAAGAGCCTCAGCTTGGGGATGCCCAAGGCACCCCAAGGTAAAATTCAAGGACAACCAAAATCCTGAGCTTGGGGATGCCCCGGGAAGGCATCCCCTCTTTCGTCTTCATCTATTGGTAACTTTACTTGAGACTATATTTTTATTCACCACATGATATGTGTTTTGCTTGGAGCGTCTTGTATGATTTGAGTCTTTGCTTTTTAGTTTACCACAATCATCCTTGCTGTACACACCTTTTGGGAGAGACACACATGAATCGTAATTTATTAGAATACTCTATGTGCTTCACTTATATCTTTTGAGCTAGATAATTTTGCTCTAGTACTTCACTTATATCTTTTAGAGCACGGTGGTGGTTTTATTTTATAGAAAATATTGATCTCTCATGCTTCACTTATATTATTTTGAGAGTCCTTTAGAACAGCATGGTAAGTTGCTTTGTCTATAAAATTAGTCCTAATATGATAGGCATCCAATATGGGTATAATAAAAACTTACATATAAAGTGCATTGAATAATATGAGAAGTTTGATACTTGATGATTGTTTTGAGATATGAGGATGGTGATATTAGAGTGATGCTAGTGGAGTAATTGTGAATTTGAGGAATACTTGTGTTAAAGTTGGTGATTCCCATAGCATGAACGTATGGTGAACCATTATGTGATGAAGTTGGAGCATGATTTATTTATTGTTTGTCTTCCTTTGTGTGGAGGTCGGGATCACATGATGGTTAACTCCTACCAACCCTTCCCCTAGGAGCATGCGTGTAGTGGGTTGTTTTGATAACTTGTAGATTTTTGCAATAAGTATATGAGTTCTTTACGACTAATGTTGAGTCCATGGATTATACGCACTCTCACCCTTCCACCATTGCTAGCCTCTCGAGTATTGCGCAACTTTCGCCGGTACCATTCACCCACCATATACCTTCCTGAAAACAACCACCATACCTACCTATTATGGCATTTCCATAGCCATTCTGAGACATATTGCCATGCAACTTTCCACCATTCCTTTTATTATGACACACTTCATAATTGTCATATTGCCTTGCATGATCATGTAGTAGACATCGTATTTGTGGCAAGGCCACCATGCATAATTTTTCATATATGTCACTCTTCATACATTGCACATCCCGGTACACCGCCAGAGGCATTCACATAGAGTCATATTTTGTTCTAGCATCGAGTTGTAATTCTTGAGTTGTAAGTAAATAAAAGTGTGATGATCTTCATTATTAGAGCATTGTCCCGACTAAGCGAGTTGGATGCACACCCACTTAGTTTCTTTAGTTGAGCTTTCATACACTTATAGCTCTAGTGCATCCGTTGCATGGAAATCCCTACTCATTCACGTTGATATCTATTGATAGGCATCTCCATAGCCCATTGATACGCCTAGTTGATGTGAGACTATCTTCCTCCTTTTTGTCTTCTCCACAACCACCACTCAGTTCCACCTATAGTGCTATATCCATGGCTCACGCTCATGTATTGCGGAAAGTTGAAAAAGTTTGAAAAAATTAAAGTATGAAACAATTGCTTGGCTGAAACTGGGGTTGTGCATGATTTAAATATTTTGTGTGATGAAGATAGAGCATAGCCAGACTATATGATTTTGTAGGGATGAATTTTCTTTGGCCATGTTATTTTGAGAAGACATAATTGCTTTGTTAGTATGCTTGAAGTATTATTATTTTTACGTCAATATTAAACTTTTGTCTTAAATCTTTCGGATCTGAACATTCATACCACAATAATGAAAATTACATTGAAAATTATGTCAGGAAGCATTCCACATCAAAAATTCTTTTTTTATCATTTACCTACTCGAGGACGAGCAGGAATTAAGCTTGGGGATGCTTGATACGTCTCCAACATATCTATAATATTTGATTGTACCATGCTATTATATTATCTGTTTTGGATGTTTAATGGGCTTTAATATGCACTTTTATATTATTTTGGGGACTAACCTACTAACCAAAGGCCTAGTGCAAGTTGTTGTTTTTTGCCTATTTTAGTGTTTCGCATAAAAGGAATATCAAACGGAGTCAAAACGGAATGAAACCTTCACGAGGATAGTTTTTGGAACAAACGCAATCCAGGAGACTTGGAGTACAAGTCTGGGAAGTCACGAGGTGGCCACGAGGCAGGAGGGCACACCCAGGGGGGTAGGCACGCCCCCACCCTTGTGGGCCCCTCGTAGCTCCACCAACATACTTCTTCTGCCTATATATACTCATATACCCTAAAAACATCCGGGAGCACCACGAAACCCTATTTCCACCGCCGCAACCTTTTGTACCCATGAGATCCCATCTTGGGGCCTTTTCCGGTGCTCCGCCAGAGGGGGAATCGATCACGGAGGTCTTCTACATCAACACCATAGCCTCTCCGATGATATGTGAGTAGTTTACCACAGACCTTCGGGTCCATTGTTATTATCTAGATGGCTTCTCCTCTCTCTTTGGATCTCAATACAAAGTTCTCCTCGATCTTCTTGGAGATCTATTCGATGTAATACTTTTTGGGGTGTGTTTGACGAGATCCGATGAATTGTGGGTTTATGATCAAGATTATCTATGAACAATATTAGATTCTTCTCTGAATTCTTATATGCATGATTTAATAACTTTCCAAGTCTCTTCGAATTATCTGTTTCGTTTGGCCTACTAGATTGATCTTTCTTGCAACGGGAGAAGTGCTTACCTTTGGGTTCAATCTTGCGGTGTCCTTTCCCAGTGACAGCAAGGGCAGCAAGGCACGTATTGTATTGTTGCCATCGAGGATAAAAATATGGGGTTTATGTCATATTGCATGAGTTTATCCCTCTACATCATTTCATCTTGTTTAATGCGTTACTCTATTCTTATGAACTTAATACTCTAGATGCATGCTGGATAGCGGTCGATGTGTGGAGTAATAGTAGTAGATGCAAAATCGTTTCGGTCTCCTTGTCACAGACGTGATGCATATATACATGATCATGCCTAGATATTCTCATAACTATGCGCTTTTCTATCAATTGCTCGACAGTAATTTATTCACCCACCGTAAAATATGCTATCTTTAGAGAAGCCACTAGTGAAACCTATGGCCCCCGGGTCTATTTTCCATCATATTAATCTCGCGTCAGCTAGCTATTTTTATCATAGTTTATTTTGCAATCTTTACTTTTCAATCTATACAACAAAAATACCAAAAATATTTATCTTATTATCTCTATCAGATCTCACTTTTGCAAGTGGCCATGAAAGGATTAACAACCCCTTTATTGCGTTGGTTGCAAGGTTCTTAATTATTTGTGCAGGTACTAGGCGGTTTGCGTGTAGTCTCCTACTGGATTGATACCTTCATACGTCTCCAACGTATCAATAATTTTTTATTGTTCCATGCTATTATATTATCCATCTAGGATGCTTTATATGCATTTATATGCTAGTTAGTACAAAGTTGAGTCACTTTTGAGTCACTTATTTTGAGACGGAGGGAGTATGATTTTTGGGACTAACCTATTAACCTAGAGCCTAGTGCCAGTTTCTGTTTTTGCCTTGTTTTTGAGTATCGCAGAAAAGGAATACCAAACGGAGTCCAGTTGACCTGAAACTCCACAGAGATTGTTTTTGGACCAAAAGAAGCCCACGGAGTACCGGAGATGGACCAGAGGAGTCCCGAGGCCACCACAAGGTTGGGGGAGCGCCCTACCCCCCTGGGCGCGCCCTCCTATCTCATGGCCGCCTCGGGGACCCCCCCCCCCCTTACTTGTTCCCAACTCCAACACCTCTTATATATACCCAATCTTCCAGAAAGAAACCTAGATCGGGAGTTCCGCCGCCGCAAGCCTCTGTAGCCATCGAAAACCAATCTAGACCCATTCCGGCACCCTGCCGAAGGGGGGAATCCCTCTCCGGTAGCCATCTTCATCATCCCGGTGTTCTCCATGACGAGGGGGGAGTAGTTCACCCTCGGGGCTGAGGGTATGTACCAGTAGCTATGTGTTTGATCTCTCTTTCTCGTGTTCTTGAGATGGCACGATCTTGATGTATCGCGGGCTTTGCTACTATAATTAGATCTTATGATGTTTCTCCCCCTCTACTTTCTTGTAATGGATTGAGTTTTCCCTTTGAAGTTATCTTACCGGATTGAGTCTTTAAGGATTTGAGAGCACTTGATGTATGTCTTGCGTGGGATACCCGTGGTGCCAATGGGGTATTCATTGATTCACTTGATGTATGTTTTGGTGATCAACTTGCGGGTTTCATGACCTTGGGAATCTATGCATAGGGGTTGGCACACATTTTCATCTTGACTCTCCGGTAGAAACTTTGGGGCACTCTTTGAAGTTCTTTGTGTTGGTTGAATAGATGAATCTGAGATTGTGTGATGCATATCGTATAATCATACCCACGGATACTTGAGCTGACATTGGAGTATCTAGGTGACATTAGGGTTTTGGTTGATTTGTGTCTTGAGGTGATATTCTAGTATGAACTCTATGATAGATCGAATGGAAAGAATAGCTTCGTGTTATTTTACTATGGACTCTTGAATAGATCGATCAGAAAGAATAACTTTGAGGTGGTTTCGTACCCTACAATAATCTCTTCGTTTGTTCTCCGCTATTAGTGACTTTGGAGTGACTCTTTGTTGCATGTTGAGGGATAGTTATATGATCCAGTTATGTTATTATTGTTGAGAGAACTTGCACTAGTGAAAGTATGAACCCTAGGCCTTGTTTCAAAGCATTGCAATACCGTTTGTGCTCACTTTTATCATTAGTTACCTTGCTGTTTTTATATTTTCATATTACGAAAACCTATATCTACCATCCATATTGCACTTGTATCACCATCTCTTCGCCGAACTAGTGCACCTATACAATTTACCATTGTATTGGTTGTGTTGGGGACACAAGAGACTCTTTGTTATTTGATTGCAGGGTTGTTTGAGAGAGACCATCTTCATCCTACGCCTCCCACGGATTGATAAACCTTAGGTCATGCAATTGAGGGAAATTTGCTATTGTCCTACAAACCTCTGCAACTGGAGGCCCAACAACGTCTACAAGAAGAAGGTTGCATAGTATACATCATACCTTGGTTCTCAAAAACTGAGGGAAATACTTACGCTACTTTGCTGCATCACCATTTCCTCTTCAAGGGAAAACCAACGCATGCTCAAGAGGTAGCAACCACCAATGCCTTTTTTATTCGGCGGTATTGTAAGATGAAGCGACCCGGAGCAACCTTACATGTCCACGTACATGAGACTGGTTCCACCGACAGACATGCAACTTGTTTTTTCATAAAGGTGGCTGGCGGGCGTCTATTTCTCCTACTTTAGTTGAAGCAAATATGACTACGGCCGGTCCTTGAAGAGGGTTAAAACAACAAATTTGATAAATCACCATTGTGGTTTTTGCCGTAGGTAAGAACGGTTCTTGCTAGAACCCCGTAACGGCCACGTAAAAACTTGCAATAACAAAGTAGAGGACGTCTAACTTGTTTTTGTAGGGCATGTTGTGATGTGATATGGTCAAGACTTGATGAGTTATACGTTATTGTATGAGATGATCGTGTTTTGTAATATTGACAACCGGTAGGAGCCTTATGGTTGTCTCTAAATTATTGTATGAAATGCAAGCGCCATGTAATTGTTTTACTTTATCGTTATGAGTTAGCAATAGTTGGTGATACGTCTCCAACGTATCTATAATTTTTTATTGTTCCATGATATTATGCTACCTGACTTGGATATTTTATATGCATTAATATGCTATTTTATATGACTTTTGGGACTAACCTATTAACCTAGAGCCTAGTTCTAGTTTTTGTTTTTTCCTTGTTTTTGAGTTTCGCAGAAAAGGAATATCAAACGGAGTCCAAACAGAACAAAACTTTACGGAGATTTTTCTTGGACTAGAAGACATCAGATGGACTTGGCGTACATGCCAGGGGGTCTACGAGGGACCCACAAGGGTGGAGGGTGCGCCCAGGGGGTAGGGCGTGCCCCCTACCTTGTGGGCCCCTCGAGCCTCATCTGACCGACCTGCTTCGCCTATAAATTCCCAAATATTCCAGAAACCCTAAGCGTGCGATCAAAACCCCTTTTCCGCCATCGCAACTCTCTGTTCTTGTGAGATCCCATCTGGAGGCCTTTTCCGGTACTTTGCCGGAGGGGGGATCAACCACGGAGGGCATCTACATCAACACCATTGCCCTTCCGATGAAGTGTGACTAGTTTACCACAGACCTACGAGTCCATAGCTATTAGCTAGATGGCTTCTTCTCTCTCGTTGTTCTTCAATACCATGTTCTCATCGTTGTTCTTGGAGATCTATCCAATGTAATCTTCTTTTGCGGTGTCTTTCTCAAGATCCGGTGAATTCTGGGTTTATGATTAGATTATCTATGAATAATATTTGAGTCTTCTCTGAATTCTTATATGTGTGATTTGATATCTTAGTAATTCTGTTTGAACTATCGGTTTGGTTTGGCCAACTAGATTGGTTTTTCTTGCAATGGGAGAAGTGCTTTGCTATGGGTTCAATCTTGTGGTGCTCAATCCAAGTGATAGAAAGGGACATGACACGTATTGTATTGTTGCCATCGAGGATAAAAAGATGGTATTTTTATCATATTGCTTGAATTAATTCCTCTACATCATGTTATCTTACTTAATGCGTTACTCTATTTTTATGAACTTAATACACTAGATGCATGGTGGATAGCGGTCGATGTGTCGAGTAATAGTAGTAGATGCAGGCAAGAGTCAGTCTACTTGTCACGGACGTGATGCCTATATTCATGATCATTGCCATAGATATCGTTATAATTATTCGCTTTTATATCAATTGTCTGGCGGTAATTTGTTCACCCACCATAATACTTGCTATCATGAGAGAAGCCTCTAGTGAAACCTATGGCCCCCGTGTCTCTTTTACATCTTATACCGATCTACTATTCAGCAATCTTTTACTTTTCAATCTACAAACCAAAAAACCAAAAATATTTACTTTACTTGTTTATCTATCTTTATTAGATCTCACTTTTTGCAAATAACCTAGAAGGGATTGACAAACCCTTTATAGCGTTGGGTGCAAGTTGTTTGATTGTTTTGTGCAGGTATTTGGCGACTTGTGTGTGATCTCCTACTGGATTGATACCTTGGTTCTCAAAGCCGAGGGAAATACTTAGCTCACTCTTGCTGCATCCCCTTTCCTCTTTAAGGGAAAACACCAATGCACCTCGGGAAAGTAGCGAGGAAGCAGTTGGCGAGACAACCACGACGCAACGCTGGAGATCAAGGTGTCGAGCCGGTGACGATGGAGATCATGATGATGCTTTGGAGATGCAGATCAAAAGCACAAGATGATTATGGCCATATCATGTCACATGTTTTGATTGCATGTGATGTTTATCCTTTATGCATCTTATTTTGCTTAGAACGATGGTAGCATTATAAGATGATCCCTTCACTAAATTTCAAGATAACAATGTTTTCCCCAAGTATGCACCGTTGCTAAAGTTCGTCATTTCGAAGCACCTCATGATGATCGGGTGTGATAGACTCTACGTTCACACAGGGCCAACCCTGTGTTTCGGGAGGCCCTAGGCGAACTCGACGATATTGGCCCCTATGTCCTAAGACCATATATATGTATGCCGATATATATATATATATATATATATATATATATATATATATATATATATATATATATATATATATATATATATATATATATATATATAATTCAAATGACTCCATCGAGAACAATAATAATCAAATTCGAACTGACTCCATCATCAACAATAATAGTAAAAAGATCGCAAAATAAAACAAACATGACATGATTACCTAAAATAAGAACCAAATTAGACTGACTCAATCGACTGCGTTGTAGACTTCAGACTTGCAATCGGCCAAGTAGCAGACATCAGAGTTGTCGGATGTATAGGTATTGCCTCGGTGTCGCCTTGCCGGCTGCCGGACTTCCGGCTGGCGCGCGCAGCTCCAGCGGTGGTCGAGGCGAGGGCGACGCAGCAAGGCGCCGAGCAAAGAAGTCGATGGTCCACAACCAACGAACCTACGAAGGAAAACGAGCAGTCTTGGTAATCGATCGATCGCTAGCTAGCTATATGGCGTGACTGACGGTGCATGACGCTTCACGTTCGATAATCGATATCGATCGCTAGCTAACTATCTGATGGGCCTAGCCCATCTCATTTATTTCCGTTTATATTTTTTACCTATTTTTTATGGCTATAATACATATATATATATATACTTCATCATTGCCCCCCCCCTCGCCTGGGCCCTGGGCCGTCGCCCCATTGTCCATACCCCATGGCCGGCCCTGCGTTCACAGACAACGGGTGTAAGACAGTTTTGCAGATGCAGAATACTTGGGCTGAACTTGACGAGCCTACCATGTTGCTACTTCTTGAGCTTGCGTTGAATTTTCCCTTGAAGAGGAAAGGGTGATCCTGCAAAGTAGATATTAGTATTTCCCTCAGTTTGAGAATCAAGGTATCAATCCAGTAGGAGGAGGTACAAGCAAGTCCCTAATATATGCACCTGCACAAACTAACAAACACTTGCACACAACGCAAAAAAGGGGTTCTCAATCCCTTCAACGTCACGGAAAAGAGTGAGATCTGATAGAGATAGATTTAAAACTAACGTAAAAGGCAAAATAAAGTAAACACAAAATAATTGCAGCAAGGTATTTTTGGGTTTTTGGTTTTGTAGATATGAAAATAATAGGTGTAAAATAGACTCCGGGGGCATAGGTTTCACTAGAGGCTTCTCTCTTGAATAAAGCGTACGGTGGGTAAACAAATTACTGTGGAGCAATTGATAGAAAAGCGCAAAGTTACGACGACATCTAAGGCAATGATTATGAATATAGGCATCACGTTCGTGACAAGTAGATCGGAACTATTCTGCATCTACTACTATTACTCCAGACATCGACCGCTATCGACCATGCATTTAGAGTATTAAGTTGATAAGAACAGAGTAATGCCTTAAGCAAGATGACATGATGTAGAGGGATAAACTCATGCATGTTGGGAATGTAGCATGCAATTTCAAAAAAAATCCTACGCCCATGCAAGATCTATCTAGGAGAAGCATAGCAATGATAAGGGGAGAGTGTGTCCACGTACCCTCGTAGATCGAAAGCGGAAGCGTTAGATTAACGCAGTTGATGTTGTCGAACGTCTTTGCGATTCAACCGATCAAGCACCGAATGTACGGCACCTCCGAGTTCTGCACACGTTCAGCTCGATGATGTCCCTCGAACTCTTGATCCACCAGAGTGTCGGGGAAGAGTTCCGGCAGCACGACGGCATGGTGACGATGATGGTGAAGTTGATCGCGCAGGGCTTCGTCTAAGCACTACGACAATATGATCGAGGAGTAAACTGTGGAGGGGGCACCGCACACGGGTAAGAACAATTGATGTGCTTTGGGGTGCCCCCTGCCCATGTATATAAAGGAGGAGGGGAGGAGGAGGCTGGACTAGGGGGCGTGCCATGGGGGGGGTCCTACTAGGACTCCAATCCTAGTAGGATTTGCCCCCTTTTTTCCTTTTCATGGAGGTGGAAAGAGGGAAGGGAGAGAGAATAGGAAAAGGAAAGGGGGCGCGCCCCCTCCCCTAGTCCAATTCAGACTCCCCTATGGGAAGGGGGCGTGGCCACCCCTTGTGGGCTGCCTCCCCTCTCCCTTATGGCCCATGTTGGCCCATTACTTTCGCTGGGGGGGGGGGGGTTCTAGTAACCTCCCTGTACTTGGAAAAATACCAGAAACGATCGGGAACCATTCCGGTGCCCGAATACCATTATCCAATATATCAATATTTACCTCTCGACTATTTCGAGATTAGTCGTCATGTCTGTGATCTCATCCGGGACTCCAAACAATCTTCGGTCACCAAAAACACATAACTCATAATACAAATCGTCATCGAACATTAAGCGTGCGGACCCTACGGGTTTGAGAACTATGCAGAAATGACCGAGACACATCTACGGTCAATAACCAATAACGGAACCTGGATGCTCATATTGGCTCCTACATATTCTACGAAGATCTTTATCGGTCAAACCGTAATGACAACATACATTATTCCCTTTGTCATCGGTATGTTACTTGCCCGAGATTCGATCGACGGTATCTTCATACCTAGTTCAATCTCCTTACTGGCAAGTCTCTTTAGTTGTTCCATAATGCATCATCCTGCAACTAACTCATTAGTCACATTGCTTGCAAGGCTTCTTATGATGTGCATTACCGAGAAGGCCCAAAGATACCTCTCCCCTACTCGGAGTGACAAATCCTAATCTCGATCTATGCCAACCCAACAAACACCTTCAGAGATACCTGTAGATCATCTTTATAATCACCCAGTTACGTTGTGATGTTTGATAGCGCACAAGGCATTCCTCCGGTATCCGGGAGTTGCATAATCTCATAGTAGGAGGAATATGTATTTGACATGAAGAAAGCAATAGTAGTAAACCTGAACGATCAATATGCTAAGATAACAGATGGGTCATGTCCATCACATCATTCTCCTAATGATGCGATCCCGTTAATCAAATGACAACACATGTCTATGGTTAGGAAACTCAACCATCTTTGATTAATGAGCTAGTATAGTAGAGGCTTACTAGGGACACTGTGTTTTGTCCATGTATCCACACATGTATCATGTTTCAGGTTAACACATGTCTATGTATCCACACATTTATCATGATATAAGGAAATATAAATAACAACTTTATTATTGTCTCTAGGGCATATTTCCTTCAGTCTCCCACTTGCACTAGAGTCAATAATCTAGACTACACTATAATGATTCTAACACCCATGGACTCTTGGTGCTGATCATGTTTTGCTCGTTGAAGAGGCTTAGTCAACGGGTCTGCTATATTCAGATCCGTATGTATTTTGCAAATCTCTATGTCTCCCTCCTTGACTTGATCGTGGATAGAGTTGAAGCGTCCCTTGATGTGATTAGTTCTCTTGTGAAACCTGGATTCCTTCACCAAGGCAATTTCTCCAGAGTTTTCACAAAAGATTTTCATTGGATCCGATGCACTAGGTATTACACCTAGATCAGATATGAACTCCTTCATTTTTTGCTTCAGAAGCAGCTATGTACTCTGCTTCACAAGTAGATCCCGCCACAACGCTCTGCTTGAAACTGCACCAACCGACAGCTCCACCATTCAACAAAAATACATATCCGGTTTGTGACTTAGAGTCATCTGGATCAATGTAAAAGCTAGCATCGACGTAACCATTTACGACGAGCTCTTTGTCACCTCCATAAATGAGAACCATATACTTGGTCCTTTTCAGGTACTTCAGGATGTTCTTGACCGCTGTCCAATGATCCACTACTGGATTACTTTGGTACCTCCCTGCTAAACTTATAGCAAGGCACACATCTGATCTGGTACAAAACAGTGCATACATGATAGAACCTTTGGCTGAGGCATAGGGAATGACTTTCATTTTCTCTTTATCTTCTAAAGTGGTCGGGCATTGAGTCTGACTCAACTTCACACCTTGTAACACCGGCAAGAACCCTTTCTTCGATTGGTCCATTTTGAACTTCTTCGAAACTTTATCAAGGTATGTGCTTTGTGAAAGTCCAATTAAGCATCTTGATCTATCTCTATAGATCTTGATGCCCAATATATAAGCAGCTTCACCGAGGTCTATCATAGAAAAATTCTTATTCAAGTATCCTCTTATGCTATCCAGAAATTCTACATCATTTCCATGTTGGGGAACGTAGTATTTCAAAAAAAATCCTACGATCACGCAAGATCTATCTAGGAGAAGCATAGCATCGAGCGGGCAGAGTGTGTCCATGTACCCTCGTAGACCGAAAGCGGAAGCGTTTAGTAACGCGGTTGATGTAGTCGAACGTCTTCACGATCCAACCGATCAAGAACCAAACGTACGGCACCTCCATGTTCAGCACACGTTCAGCATGATGACGTCCCACGAGCTCTTGATCTAGCAGAGGATCGAGGGAGAGTTCCGGCAGCACGACGGCATGTTGATGGTGTTGATGATGTGATCCGCACAGGGCTTCGCCTAAGCACTACGACAATATGACTGAGGTGTTAAACTGTGGAGGGGGGCACCACACACGGCTAAAAGATCAACTTGTGTGTTCTAGGGTGCCCCCCTCCCCACGTATATAAAGGAGGGAGGAGGAGGTCGGCTGGCCCTAGGGGCACGCCAAGTGGGGAGTCCAACTAGGATTCCCAATCCTAGTTGGACCCCCTTTAATATTCCAAGGGGGAGAAGGAGGGAACGAGAGGGAGAGGGAAAGGAAAGAGGGGGCCACGCCCCTTCCCTAGTCCAATTCGGACCACCTTGGGGGGGCGCGCGCCACCTTGGGAAGGGGCGCGCGCCACCTTGTGGCCTGCCCTATCCTACTACCTTATGGCCCATTAAGGCCCATAACTTCCCCGGGGGGTTCTCGTAACCCCTCGGTTCTCCAATAAATATATGAAACATCTCGAAACACTTTCCGGTGTCCGAATATCTTCGTCCAATATCTTAATCTTTATGTCTCGACCATTTTGAGACTCCTCGTCATGTCCGTGATCTCATCCGGGACTCCGAACAAACTTCGGTCATCAAAAACACATAACTCATAATACAACTCGTCATCGAATGTTAAGCATGCGGACCCTACGGGTTCGAGAACTATGTAGACATGACCGAGACTTATCTCCGGCTAATAACTAATAGCGGAACCTGGAAGCTCAGATTGGCTTCTACATATTCTATGAATATCTTTATCGGTCAAACCGCATAACAACATACGTTGTTCCCTTTGTCATCCGTATGTTACTTGCCCAAGATTCGATCGTCAGTATCATCATACCTAGTTCAATCTCGTTACCTGGGAAGTCTCTTTACTCGTTCAGTAATACATCATCTCGTGACTAACTCATTAGTTACTTGCTTGCAAGGCTTATTATGATGTGTATTACCGAGAGGGCCCAGAGATACCTCTCTGACACTCGGAGTGACAAATCCTATTCTCGATCTATGCCAACTCAACAAACACCTTCGGAGACACCTGTAGAGCATCTTTTTAATCACTCAGTTATGTTGTGCATTTGATAGCACATAAGGTGTTCCTCTGGTATTCGGGAGTTGCATAATCTCATAGTCAGAGGAATATGTATAAGTCATGAAGAAAGCAAAAGGAATAAAACTAAACGATCAATATGCTAAGCTAACGGATGGCTCTTGTCCATCACATCATTCTCCTAATGATGTGATCCATTCATCAAATGACTACACATGTCTATGGTTAGGAAACTCAACCATCTTTGATTAACATGCTAGTCTACTAGAGGTTTACCACGGACACTCTGTTTTGTCTATGTATTCACACATGTATCAAGTTTCCGGTTAATACAATTCTAGACTGAATAAAAGACATTTATCATGATATATAAGGAAATATCGATAACAACTTTATTATTGCCTCTAGGGCATATTTCCTTCAATCTTCATCAACATCTTCACCAGCACCATCTCATCTCAAACCCTAGTTCATCTCTTTTGATCAATCTTGTTACCAGAACTATAGATTGTTGCTTGTGGGTGACTAGTAGTGTTGATTACAACTTGTAGTTGATTACTATATGGTTTATTTGGTGGAATTAAATGTTCAGATCCCTTATGCTATATATTGCTCCTCTGATCTTGAGTGTGTTCATCACTTGTGAGTAGTTACCTTTGTTCTTGAGGTCGGAGAAATCATGTGGCAAGTAATCATGTGAACTTGATATGTGTTTGATATTTTGATAGTATGTATGTTGTGATTCCCTTAGTGGTGTCATGTGAATGTCGAGTACATGATACTTCACCATATTTGGGCCTAAGGGGATGCATTGTGGAGTAGTAGTTAGATGGTGGGTTGCGAGAGTGACAGAATCTTAAACCCCAGTTTATGCACTATTCTGTAAGGGACCGATTGGATCCAAATGTTTAATGCTATGGTTAGAATTTATTCTTAATACTTTTCTCGTAGTTGCGGATGCTTTCGGGAGGGTTAATCATAAGTAGGAGGTTTGTTCAAGTAAGAACAACACCTAAGCACCGACCCACCCACATATCAAATTATCAAAGTAGTGAACATGAATTGAACCAACATGATGAAAGTGACTAGATGAAATTCCCTTGTGCCCTCAAGAAAGCTTTGCTTATTATAAGAAACCGTTTTGGCCTGTCCTTTTCCACAAAAGGATTGGACTATCTTGATGCACATTTGCTACTACTATTGTTACTTGCTCATTACAAAATTATCTTGCTATCAAAACATTCTGATACTTATAATTTCAGCACTTGTAGACATTACATTACTCAGAAACACTTGTCATTTCCTTCTGCTCCTCGTTGGGTTTGACACTCTTACTTATCGAAAAGAGCTACAATTGATCCGCTATACTTGTGAGTCATCAAGGCAATTTTCTGGCACCGTTGCTGGGGAGTGAAGCGCTTCTGGTAAGTGGAAATTGGTAAGGAAACATTCATATAGTGTGTTGAAATTTATTGTCACTTGTTACTATGGAGAACAATCCTTTGAGGGGTTTCTTCGGGGTATATTCACCTCGAACGGAACCACAATTAGCTACCCCTCAACACGATGCACCTACTGAAAATATTGAATATGAAATCCCTTCGAGTATGATAGAACAACTGCTAGCTAATCCTTATGCAGGAGATGGAACCGAACATCCTGATATGCACCTGATATATGTGGAACAAATTTGTGGATTGTTTAAGCTGGTAGGTTTACCTAGATATCAAGTTATGAAGAAGGTTTTTCCTTCATCTTGTTACCAAAACTATAGATTGTTGCTTGTGGGTGACTAGTAGTGTTGATTACATCTTGTAGTTGATTACTATATAGTTTATTTGGTGGAAGATTATATGTTCAAATCCATTATGGTATATATTACCCCTCTGATCTTGAGCATGTTCATCACTTGTGAGTACCTTTGTTCTTGAGGTCACGGGAGAAATCATGTTGCAAGTAATCATATGAACTTGATATGTGTTTGATATTTTGATAGTATGTATGTTGTGATTCCCTTAGTGGTGTCATGTGAACGCCGAGTACATGACACTTCACCATATTTGGGCCTAAGGGAATGCATTGTGGAGTAGTAATTAGGTGGTGGGTTGCCAGAGTGGGAGAAGCTTAAACCCCAGTTTATGCACTATTCCATAAGGGGCCGATTCGATCCAAAAGTTTAATGCTATGGTTAGAATTTTTTTCTTAATACTTTTCTCGTAGTTGCGAATGCTTGCGGGAGGGTTAATCATAAGTAGGAGGTTTGTTCAAGTAAGAACAGCACCTAAGCACCAATCCACCCACATATCAAATTGTCAAAGTAGCGAATACGAATTGAGCCAACATGATGAAAGTGACTAGATGAAATTCCTGTGTACCCTCAGGAACGCTTTTCTTATTATAAGAAACTGTTTTGGCCTGTCCTTTGCCACAAAAGGATTGGGCTATCTTGCTGCACATTTGCTACTACCATTGTTACTTTCTCGTTACAAAATTATCGTGCTATAAAACTATTTTGCTACTTATAATTTCAGCACTTGCAGACATTACCTTACTGAGAAACACTTGTCATTTCCTTTTGCTCCTTGTTGGGTTCAACACTCTTACTTACCGAAAAGAGCTACAATTGATCCCCTATACTTGTGGGTCATCAAGCAGAGGTAGGTATTTCCCTCAGTGATGAGACCAATGTTATCGAACCAGTAGGAGAACCAAGCAACACAACGTAAACAACACCTGCACACAAATAACAAATACTCGCAACTCGACGTGTAAAAGGGGTTGTCAATCTCTTTCGGGTAACGGACGTGATAGAGTTATAAATATTGATAGATTGAATGATAAATAAGATAAATTGCAGCAAATTATTTTTGGGTTTTGGGTTTAGTAGATCTGAAAATAAAAGCAAAGGCAAATAGATCGCAAAGGCAAATAATATGAGAAAGAGACCCGGAGGTCGTAGATTTCACTAGTGGTTTCTCTCAAGAAAATAGCAATCGGTGGGAAAATAATTACTGTTGGGCAATTGATAGAACTTCAAATACTCATGATGATATCCAGGCAATGATCATTATATAGGCATCACGTCCAAGATTAGTAGACTGACTCCTGCCTGCATCTACTACTATTACTCCACACATCGACCGCTATCTAGCATGCATCTAGTGTATTAAGTTCACAGAGAAACGAAGTAATGCAATAAGAACGATGACATGATGTAGACAAGATCTATTTATGTATAAATAGACACCATCATATAATACTTAGTAGCAACGATACTTACATGTTGGTTCCCCTTCTGTCACTTCGATAAAGCACCGTAAGATCGAACCCACTACAAAGCACCTCTTCCCGTGGCAAGATAAAGAGATCAAGTTTGCCAAACAAAACCCAATATCAGAGAAGAAATACGAGGCTATAAGCAATCATGCATATAAGAGATCAAAAGAAGACTCAAATAACTTTCATGGATGTAAAAAGATAAATCTAATCATAAACTCAAAGTTCATCAGATCCCAACAAACATACCGCAAAAGAGTTACATCATATGGATCTCCAAGAGACCATTGTATTGATAATCAAAAGAGAGAGATGAAGCCATCTAGCTACTGATTACGGACCCATAGGTCTACAAGGAACTACTCACGCATCATCGGAGAGGCACCAATGGAAGTGATGAACCCCTCCGTGATGGTGTCCAGATTGGATCTGGTGGCTCTGGACTCTGCGGCGGCTGGCTCGAAATTCCGTTAACTCCCCTAGGGTTTTTGGAATATTGGGGAATTTTAGAGCAAAGAGGCGGTCCATGTTGGAGAACATAGTATTTCAAAAAAATTCCTACGATCACGCAAGATCTATCTACTAGAAGCATAGCGACGAGAGGGGAGAGTGTGGTTACGTACCCTCGTAGACCGAAAACGGAAGCGTCTAGTGACGCGGTTGATGTAGTCGAATGTCTTTGCGATCCAACCGACCCAAGCACCGAACATACGGCACCTTCGCGTTCAGCACACATTTAGCTTGATGACGTCCCACGAGCTCTTGATCCAGTTGAGCATCACGAGATTTTCGTCAGCATGACGGCATGGTGACGGTGAGGATGAAGCTACCGGCGCAGGGCTTCGCCTAAGCACTGCAACTGTATGACCGAGGTGTGTATCTGTGGGAAGGGGCACCGCACATGGCTAAAATCAACTTGTGTGTCTTTGGGGTGCCCCCTCCTCATGTATATAAAGGAGGGAGGGAGGAGGGTGCGGCCAAGCAAGGGGCGCGCCATGAGGGTGAGTCCTACTCCCACTAGGAGTAGGACTCCTCCTTTTCCTAGTAGGAGTAGGAAAGGGGGAAGGAAGGGTGAGAGGAGGAGAAGGAAAGAGGGGGCCGGCCCCCTTTACCCTAAACCAATTAGGTTTGGGCCTTGGGGGGTGCACCCCACACTCCCCTTGCTGCCCTCTATTCCCACTAAGGCCCATGTAGGCCCATTAACCCCCCGGGAGGTTCCAGTAACCTCATGGTACTCCGCTATTTATCCCATAACCCCCAGAACTCATCCGGTGTCCGAATATAACCTTCCAATATATGAATCTTTATGTCTCAGACATTCCGAGACTCTTCGTCATGTCCGTGATCACATCCGGGACTCTGAACTACCTTCAGTACTTCAAAACACATAAACTCATAATACCAATCGTCATCAAACGTTAAGCGTGCGGACCCTACGGGTTCGAGAACTATGTAGACATGACCGAGACTCATCTCCGGTCAATAACCAATAGTGAACCTGGATGCTCATATTTGTTCCTACATATTCTATGAAGATCTTTATTGGTCAAACCGCATAACAACATACGTTGTTCCCTTTGTCATCGGTATGTTACTTGCCCGAGATTCGATCGTCGGTATCATCATACCTAGTTAATATCATTACCGGCAAGTCGCTTTACTCGTTCCGTAATACATCATCTCTTGACTAACTCATTAATCGTTTGCTTGCAAGGCTTATTATGATGTGTATTACCGAGAGGGCCTAGAGATACCTCTCCGACACTCGGAGTGACAAATCCTATTCTCGATCTATGCCAACACCACAAACACTTTCGGAGACACCTGTAGAGCATCTTTATAATCACCCAGTTACGTTGTGACGTTTGATAGCACAGAAGGTGTTCCTCCGGTATTCGGGAGTTGCATAATCTCATAGTCATAGGAACATGTATAAGTCATGAAGAAAGCAATAGTAGTAAAACTAAATGATCAAGTTGCTAAGCTAACGGATGGGTCTTGTCCATCACATCATTCTCCTAATGATGTGATCCCGTTGATCAAATGACAACTCATGTCTATAGATAGGAAACATAACCATCTTTGATTAATGAGCTAGTCTAGTAGAGGCATGCTAGGGACACTCTGTTTTGGTCTTTGTATTCACACATGTACTAAGTTTCTGGTTAATACAATTCTAGCATGAATAATAAACATTTATCATGATATAAGGAAATATAAATAACAACTTTATTATTGCCTCTAGGGCATATTTCCTTCAGTCTCCCACTTGCACTAGAGTCAATAATCTAGTTCACACCGCCATGTGATTTAATATCGACAGTTCACATCGTTATGTGAATAACACCCAAAGTTCACATCGCCATGTAAAAAAACACCCAAAGGGTTTACTAGAGTAAATAATCTAGTTTACATCGCCATGTGATTAACACCCAAAGAGTACTAAGGTGTGATCATGTTTTGCTTCGTGGGAGAGTTTAGTCAGCGGGTTTGTTACATTCAGATCTGTATGTATTTCACAAGTTTCTATGTCTACAATGCTCTGCATGGAGCTACTCTAGCTAATTGCTCCCACTTTCAATACATACTTAGAGTCATCTGGATTAGTGTCAAAGATTGCATCGGTGTAACCCTTTACGACAAACTCTTTATCACCCCCATAATCGAGAAACATTTCCTTAGTCATCAAGTAACTAAGGATAATTTGGACCGATGTCCAGTGATCTACTCCTGGATCACTTTTGTACCTCCTTGCCAAACTCATGGCAAGGTACACAACAGGTTTGGTACACAGCATGGCATACTTTATGGAACCTATGGCTGAGGCATAGGGAATGACTTTCATTCTTTCTCTATCTTCTGCCATGGTCGGGTTTTGAGTCTTACTCAACTTCATACCTTACAAATCAGGCAAGAACTCCTTCTTTGACTGATCCTTTTTGCACTACTTCAAAATCTTATCAAGGTATCTACTAATTGAAAGTCTTATCAAGCGTCATGATCTATCTCTATAGATCTTGGTGCCCAATATGTAAGCAGCTTCACCAAGGTCTTTCATTCAAAAAACTCCTTTTAAACAATCATTTATGCTTTATAGAAAATTCTACATCATTTTCGATTATGTCATTCACATATACTTATCATAAATGTTGTAGTGCTCCCACTCACTTTCTTGCAAATACAGGCTTCACCGTAAGTCTGTATAAAACTATATGCTTTGATCAACTTATCGAAGCATATATTCCAACTCCGAGATGCATGCACCAATCCATAGATGGATCACTGGAGCCTACACATTTTGTTAGCACCATTAGGATTGACAAAACCTTCTGGTTGCATCATATACAACTCTTCTTTAATAAATCCATTAAAGAACGCAGTTTTGTTATCCATTTGCCAGATTTCATAAAATGCGGCAATTGCTAACATGATTCGGACAGACTTAAGCATCGCTACGAGTGAGAAAATCTCATCGTAGTCAACAGCTTGAACTTTTCGAAAACCTTTTGCAGCGAGTCGAGCTTTGTAGACAGTAACATTACCATCGGCGTCAATCTTCCTCATAAAAATCCATTTATTTTCAATGGCTTGCCGATCATCGGGCAAGTCAACAAAAGTCCACACTTTGTTCTCATACATGGATCCCATCTCAGATTTCATGGCCTCAAGCCATTTTGCGGAATCTGGGCTCATCATCGCTTCCTCATAGTTCGTAGGTTCATCATGGCCTAGTAACATGATTTATAGAACCGGTTTACCGTACCACTCTAGCGCGGAACACACTCTAGTTGACCTACGAGGTTCAGTAGTAACTTGATCTGAAGTTTCATGATCAACATCATTAGCTTCCTCGCTGATTGGTGTAACAATCACTAGAACTAGTTTCTGCAATGTATTACTTTCCAATTCGGGAGAAGTTACAATTACCTCATTAAGTTCCACTTTCCTCCCACTCACTTCTTTCGAGAGAAACTCCTTCTGTAGAAAGGATCCATTCTTATCAACGAACATCTTGCCTTCGGATCTGTGATAGAAGGTGTACCCAACAATTTCCTTTGGGTATCCTATGAAGACACATTTCTCCGACTTGGGTTCGAGCTTATCAGGTTGAAGCTCTATTACATAAGCATCGCAGCCCCAAACTTTAAGAAACAACAACTGTCTCAACGGATTTAGATGGTGCCCCTACTTAACATGAATGCAGCTGTCTCTAATGCATAACCCAAAACGATAGTGGTAAATTGTTAAGAGACATCATAGATCGCACCATATCTAATAAAGTACGGTTTATGACGTTCAGACACACCATTACACTGTGGTGTTCCGGGTGGCGTGAGCTGTGAAACTATTCCACATTGTTTCAAATGAAGACCAAACTCGTAACTCAAATATTTGCCTCCACGATCAGATCGTAGAAACTTTATATTCTTGTTACGATGATTCTCTACTTCATTCTGAAATTCTTTGAACTTTTCAAATGTTTCAGACTTGTGTTTCATTAAGTAGATATACCCATATCTGCTCAAATCATCAGTGAAGCTCAGAAAATAATGATACCCGCCGCGAGCCTCAACACTCATCGGTCCACATACATCAGTATGTATGATTTCCAACAAATCAGTTGCTCACTCCATTGTTCCGGAGAACGGAGTTTTAGTCATCTTGCCCATGAGGCATGGTTCGCAAGCACCAAGTGATTCATAATCACGTGATACCAAAAGCCCATCAGCATGGAGTTTCTTCATGCGCTTTACACCAATATGACCTAAACGGCAGTGCGACAAATAAGTTGCACTATCATTATCAATTTTGTATCTTTTGGATTCAATATTATGAATATGTGTATTACTATGATCGAGATCCAACAAACTATTTTCATTGGGTGTATGACCATCGAAGGTTTTATTCATGTAAATAGAACAACAATTATGCTATGACTTTAAATGAATAACTGTATTGCAACAAACATTATCAAATCATATTCATGCTCAACTCAAATGCCAAATAACATTTAGTTAGGTTCTACACTAATCCCGAAAGTATAGGGAGTGCGATGATGATCATATCAATCTTGGAACCACTTCCAACACACATCGTCACTTCACTTTTAACTAGTCTCTGTTCATTCTGCAACTCTCGTTTCGAGTTACTAATTTTAGCAACTCAACCGATATCAAATACCCAGGGGTTGCTATGAACACTAGTAAAGTACACATCAACAATGTGTATATCAAATATACCTTTGTTCACTTTGCCATCCTTCTTATCCGCCAAGTATCTAGGGAAGTTCCACTTCCAGTGACCATTTCCTTTGTAGTAGAAGCACTTAGTTTCAGGCTTGAGTTTGCCTTTGGGTTTCTTCACTGGAGTGACAACTTGCTTGTTATTCTTCTTGAAGTTCCCCTTCTATCCCTTTTCCCTTTACTTGAAACAAGTGATCTTGTTAACCATCAACACTTGATGCTCTTTATTGATTTCTACCTTTGCTGATTTCAGCATCGCAAAGAGCTCGGGAATCACTTTCGTCATCCCTTGCATATGATAGTTCATCACGAAGTTCTACTAACTTGGTGATAGTGACTAGAGAACTTTATCAATTACTATCTTATCTGGAAGATTAACTCCCACTTAATTCAAGCAATTGTAGTACCCAGACAATCTGAGCACATGCTCACTGGTTGAGCTATTCTCCTCCATCTTGTAGGCAAAGTACTTTCGGAGGTCTCATACCTCTCGACACGGGCATGAGTATGCTCTGTGGCGTTCAAAACGTTTTTGAAGTCCCGGTTCTAAGCCGTAAAGCATTGTACACTAAACTATTAAGTAGACATCATATTGAGCTTTGCCAAACGTTCATAACGTTTGCATCTGCTCCTGCGATAGATTTGTCACCTAGAGGTGCATCAAGGACATAATACGTTTGTTCATCAATGAGGATAATCCTCATATCACGGACCTAGTCCGCATCATTGCTACTAACATCTTTCAACTTAGTTTTCTCTAGGAAGTAGGAACATATAAAAACATAGGGGAGCTACGCTATTGATCTACAACAACATAGATATGCAAAAACTATCAGGACTAAGTTCATGATAAATTAAAGTTCAATTTAATCATATTATTAAAGAACTCCCACTTAGATAGACACCCCTCTAGTCATCTAAATGATCATGTGATCCAAATCAACTAAACCATGTCCGATCATCATGTGAGATGGAGTAGTTTTCAATGGTGATCATCTTATGGTTATCATATCTGCAATATGATTCACGCTATACCTTTCGGTCTCCAGTGTTTCGAGGCCATGTCTATACATGCCAAGCTCGTCAAGTTTAACCCAAGTATTTTGCATGTGCAAAATTGTCATACACCCGTTGTATTTGAATTTAGAGCTTATCACACCCGATCATCACGTGGTGTCTCGGCACGACGAACTTTCGCAACGGTGCATACTCAGGGAGAACAATTGCACCTTGAAATTTTGTAAGGGATCATCTTATAATGCTACCGTCGTACTAAGGAAAATAAGAAGCATAATAAGATAAACATCACATTCAATCATAATATGTGACATGATATGGCCATCATCATCTTGTGTTTTTGATCTCCATCTCCAAAGCATCGTCATGATCTCCATTGTCACCGGCATGACACCATGATCTTCATCGTAGCGTCGTGGTCATCTCGCCAACTATTGTTGCTACTACTTCTATCGCTAACTCATAGTGCTAAAGTAAAGCAATTACATGGCCTTCGCAATTCATACAATAAAGAGACAACCATAGGGCTCCTGCCGGTTGCCGATAACTTTACAAAACATGATCATCTCATACAATAATATATACCTCATCACGTCTTGAACATATCACATCACAACATGCCCTGCAAAAATAAGTTAGACGTCCTCTACTTTGTTGTTGCAAGTTTTACGTGGCTGCTACGGGCTTAGCAAGAACCGTTCTTACCTACGCATACAAAAACCACAACGATTTTTCATCAAGTATGTGATATTTTAACCTTCACAAGGACCGGGCGTAGCCACACTCGATTCAACTAAAGTGAGAGAGACAGACACCCGCCGGTCACCTTTAAGCAACGAGTGCTGGTAACAGTGAAACTAGTCTCGCGTAAGCGTACGCGTAATGTCTGTCCGGGCCGCTTCATCTCACAATACTGCCGAATCAAAGTATGACATGCTGGTAAGCAGTATGACTATTATTGCCCACAACTCATTGTGTTCTACTCGTGCATATCATCTACACATAGACATGGCTCATGATGCCACTGTTGTACAACATAGTATTTCAAAAAAAAATCCTACGATCACGCAAGATCTATCTACTAGAAGCATAGCAACGAGAGGGGAGAGTGTGTCTATGTACCCTCGTAGACCGAAAGCGGAAGCGTCTAGTGACGTGGTTGATGTAGTTGAACGTCTTCGTGATCCAACCGATCCAAGCACCGAACGTACGGCACCTTCGCGTTCAGCACACGTTCAGCTAGATGACGTCTCATGAGCTCTTGATCCAGTTGAGCATCACGGGAGAGTTTTGTTAGCACGGCGGCGTGGTGACGGTGATGATGAAGCTACTGGCGTAGGGCTTCGCCTAAGCACTACGACGGTATGACCGAGGTGTGTATCTGTGGGGAAGGGCACCGCACATGGCTAAAATCAACTTTTGTGTCTTTGGGGTGCCCCCTCCTCACGTATATAAAGGTGGGAGGGAGGAGGGTGCGGCCAAGCAAGGGGCGCGACATGAGGGGGAGTCCTACTCCCAGTAGGAGTAGGACTCCTCCTTTTCCTAGTAGGAGTAGGAGAGGGGGGAGGAAGGGAGAGAGGAGGAGAAGGAAAGAGGGGGCCGACCCCCTTTCCCTAAACCAATTCGGTTGGGCATTGGGAGAGCGCGCCCCACACTCCCCTTGCTGCCCTCTATTCCAAATAATGCCCATGTAGGCACATTAACCCCGTGGGAGGTTCCGGTAACCTCTCGGTACTCTGGTATTTATACAATAACCCCCAGAACTCATCCGGTGTCCGAATATAACCTTCCAATATATGAATCTTTATGTCTTAGACATTCCGAGACTCCTCGTCATGTCCGTGATCACATCCGGGACTCGAAACTACCTTCGGTACATCAAAACACATAAACTCATAATACCAATCGTTATCAAACGTTAAGCGTGCGAACCCTAAGGGTTCGAGAACTATGTAGACATGACCGAGACTCATCTCCGGTCAATAACCAATAGCGGAACCTGGATGCTCATATTGGTACCTACATATTCTACGAAGATCTTTATCGGTCAAACCACATAAAAACTGAAGGAAATATGCCCTAGAGGCAATAATAAAGTTATTATTTATTTCCTTATATCATGATAAATGTTTATTATTTATGCTAGAATTGTATTAACCGTAAACTTAATACATGTGTGAATACATAGACAAAATAGAGTGTCCCTAGTATGCCTCTACTAGACTAGCTCATTGATCAAAGATGGTTATGTTTCCTAGCCATAGACATGAGTTGTCATTTGATCAACGTGATCACATCATTAGGAGAATGATCTGATGGACAAGACCCATCCGTTAGCTTAGCACTATGATCGTTTAAGTTTTACTGCTATTGCTTTCTTCATGACTTATACATGTTCCTATGACTATGAGATTATGCAACTCCCGAATACCGGAGGAACACTTTGCGTGCTACCAAACGTCACAACGTAACTGGGTGATTATAAAGGTACTCTACAGGTGTCTCCGAAGGTACTTGTTGGGTTGGCGTATTTCGAGATTAGGATTTGTCACTCCGATTGTCGGAGAGGTATCTCTGGGCCCACTCGGTAATGCACATCACTATAAGCCTTGCAAGCATTGCAGCTAATGAGTTAGTTGCGGGATGATGTATTATGGAACGAGTAAAGAGACTTGTTGGTAACGAGATTGAACTAGGTATTGAGATACCGACGATCGAATCTCGGGCATGTAACATACCGATGACAAAGGGAACAATGTATGTTGTTATGCGGTTTGACCGATAAAGATCTTCGTAGAATATGTGGGAGCCAATATGAGCATCCAGGTTCCGCTATTGGTTATTGACCGGAGACGTGTCTCGTTCATGTCTACATAGTTCTCGAACCCGTAGGGTCCGCACGCTTAAGGTTTCGATGATAGTTTTATTATGAGTTTATGAGTTTTGATGTACCGAAGGAGTTCGGAGTCCCAGATGAGATCGGGGACATGACGAGGAGTCTCAAAATGGTCGATACGAAAAAATCGATATATTGGACGACTATATTCGGACATCGGAAAGGTTCCGGGTGATTCGGGTATTTTCGGAGTACCGGGGAGTTACGGGAATAGAGGAGAGAGGCCAAAAGGAAGGAGGCGTGCACCCCCCTTCTGGTCCGAATTGGACAAGGGGTGCAGCCCCCTTTTCCTTCTCCCTCTCCCCCTCTTTCCTTCTCTCCTACTCCGGAAAGGAAAGGGGAATCCTACTAGGACTTGGGAGTCCTAGTAGGACTCCCCACACTTGGTGCGCCCCCTCTAGGGCCGGCCTCTCCCTCCCTCCTTTATATACGGGGGCAGGGGGGCACCTCTAGACACAACAATTGATCTCTTGATCTCTTAGCCGTGTGCGGTGCCCCTCTCCACCATAGTTCTCCTCGATAAATATTGTAGCGGTGCTTAGGCGAAGCCCTGCGATGGTAGAACATCAAGATCGTCACCACGCCGTCGTGCTGACGGAACTCTCCCTCGACACTCGGCTGGATCGGAGTTCGAGGGACGTCATCGAGCTGAACGTGTGCTAGAACTCGGAGGTGCCGTAGTTTCGGTGCTTGATCGGTCGGGCCGTGAAGACGTACGACTACATCAACCGCGTTGTTCTAACGCTTCCGCTTTCGGTCTACGAGGGTACGTAGACTCACTCTCCCCTCTCGTTGCTATGCATCTGGTAGATAGATCTTGAGTGATCGTAGGAAAATTTTAAAATACTACGTTCCCCAACAGTGGCATCATGAGCCAGGTCTATGCGTAGATGATATGCACGAGTAGAACACAAGTGAGTTGTGGACGATACTAGTCATACTGCTTACCAGCATGTCATACTTTGATTCGGCGGTATTGTTGGATGAAGCGGCCCGGACCGACATTACGCGTACGCTTACGCGAGACTGGTTCTACCGACGTGCTTCGCACACAGGTGGCTGGCGGGTGTCAGTTTCTCCAACTTTAGTTGAATCAAGTGTGGCTACGCCCGGTCCTTGTGAAGGTTAAAACAGCACATACCTGACGAAATATCGTTGTGGTTTTGTATGCGTAGGTAAGAACGGTTCTTGCTAAACCCGTAGCAGCCACGTAAAACTTGCAACAACAAAGTAGAGGACGTCTAACTTGTTTTTGCAGGGCATGTTGTGATGTGATATGGTCAAGACATGATGAGTTATACGGTTTTGTATGAAATGATCATGTTTTGTAAAGTTATCGGCAACTGGCAGGAGCCATATGGTTGTCGTTTTGTTGTATGAAATGCAATCGCCATGTAATTGCTTTACTTTATCACTAAGCGGTGGCGATAGTCGTAGAAGCAATAGTTGGCGAGACGACAACGATGCTACGATGGAGATCAAGGTGTCGCGCCGGTGACGAAGGTGATCATGACGGTGCTTTGGAGATGGAGATCAAAAGCACAAGATGATGATGGCCATATCATGTCACATATTTTGATTGCATGTGATGTTTATCTTATTATGCTTCTTATTTTGCTTAGTTCGACGGTAGCATTATAAGATGATCCCTTACTAAATTTCAAGGTATAAGTGTTCTCCCTGAGTATGCACCGTTGCGAAAGTTCATCGTGCCGAGACACCACGTGATGATCGGGTGTGATAAGCTCTACGTTCAAATACAACGGGTGTAAGCCAGTTTTGCACACGCAGAATACTCGGGTTAAACTTGACGAGCCTAGCATATGCAGATATGGCCTCAGAACACTGGAGACCGAAAGGTCGAGCGTGAATCATATAGTAGATATGATCAACATAAGATGTTCACCATTGAAACTACTCCATCTCACGTGATGATCGGACATGGTTTAGTTGATTTGGATCACGTGATCATTTAGATGACTAGAGGGATGTCTATCTAAGTGGGAGTTCTTAAGTAATATGATTAAATTGAACTTTAATTTATCATGAACTTAGTCCTCGTAGTATTAGCATATCTATGTTGTAGATCAATAGCTCGCGATGTTGCTCCCCGTTTATTTTTTATATGTTCCTAGAGAAAACTAAGTTGAAAGATGTTAATAGCAATGATGCGGAATTGTTCCGTGATCTGAGGATTATCCTCATTGCTGCACAGAGAATTATGTCCTTGATGCACCGCTAGGTGACATACCTATTGCAGGAGCAGATGTAGACGTTATGAACGTTTTGACAAAAGCTCGGTATGATGACCACTTGATATTTTAAGTGCACCATGCTTTATGGCTTAGAACCGGGACTTCAAAAACATTTTGAACGCCACAGAGCATATAAGATGTTCCAAGAGTTGAAATTAGTATTTCATACTCATGCCCGTGTCGAGAGGTATAAGACTTCTGACAGTACTTTGCCTACAAGATGGAGGAGAATAGCTCAACCAGTGAGCATGTGCTCAGATTGTCTGGGTACTACAATTACTTGAATCAAGTGGGAGTTAATCTTCCAGATAAGATAGTAATTGACAAAGTTCTCTAGTCACTATCACCAAGTTAGTAGAACTTCGTGATGAACTATAATATGCAAGGGATGACAAAAGGAATTCCCGAGCTCTTCGCAATGCTGAAGTCGGCGAAGGTAGAAATCATGAAAAAGCATCAAGTGTTGATGGTTAACAAGACCACTTGTTTCAAGTAAAGGGCAAAGGGATAGAAGGGGAACTTCAAGAAGAATGACAAGCAAGTTGTCACTCCCGTGAAGAAACCCAAAGCTAAAACTCAAGCCTGAAACTAAGTGCTTCTACTGCAAAGGAAATGGTCACTGGAAGTGGAACTGCCCTAGATACTTGGCGGATAAGAAGGATGGCAAAGTGAACAATGGTATATTTTGATATACAGATTATTGATGTGTACTTTACTAGTGTTCATAGCAACCCCTGGGTATTTGATACCTGTTCAGTTGCTAAAATTAGTAACTCAAAAGGAGAATTGCAGAATGAACAGAGACTAGTTAAAGGTGAAGTGACGATGTGTGTTGGAAGTGGTTCCAAGATTGATATGATCATCATCGCACACTCCATATACTTTCGGGATTAGTGTAAAACCTAAATAAATGTTATTTGGAATTTGCGTTGAGCATGAATATGATTTGATCATATTTGTTGCAATACGGTTATTCATTTAAAGTCATAGAATAATTGTTATTCTGTTTACATGAATAAAACCTTCGATGGTCATACACCCAATGAAAATAGTTTGTTGGATCTCGATCGTTGTGATACACATATTCATAATATTGAAGCCAAAAGATGCAAGGTTAATAATGATAGTGCAACTTATTTATGGCACTGCTGTTTAGGTCATAATGGTGTAAAGCGCATGAAGAAACTCCATAGTGATGGACTTTTGGAATCACTTGATTATGAATCACTTGGTGCTTGCGAACCATGCCTCATGGGCAAGATGACTAAAACTCCGTTCTCCGGAACAATGGAGCGAGCAACAGATTTGTTGGAGATCATACATACAGAT
Organism: Secale cereale; assembly: GCA_902687465.1. Taxonomy (NCBI): domain Eukaryota; kingdom Viridiplantae; phylum Streptophyta; class Magnoliopsida; order Poales; family Poaceae; genus Secale; species Secale cereale. Next base: position 164,171,927 of record LR738711.1, on the reverse strand, counting down.
GTATGTGGACCAATGAGTGTTGAAGCTCGCGGCGGGTATCGTTATTTTTTGACCTTCACTGATGATTTGAGCAGATATGGGTATATCTACTTAATGAAGTACAAGTCTAAAACATTTGAAAAGTTCAAAGAATTTCAGAGTGAAGTGGAGAATCATCGTAACAAGAAAATAAGAGTTTCTACGATATGATCGTAGAGGTAAAATATTTGAGTTAGCGAGTTTGGCCTTCAGTAAAAACAATGTGAAATAGTTTCACTACTCACGCCACCTGGAACACCATAGTGTAATGGTGTGTCCGAACGTCATAACCGTACTTTATTAGATATGGTGCGATCGATGATGTCTCTTACCGATCTACCACTATCGCTTTTGGGGTTATGCATTAGAGACAGATACATTCACGTTAAATAGGGCACCATCTAAATCCGTGGAGATGACACCGTATGAACTGTGGTTTGACGAGAAACCTAAGCTGTCATTTCTTTAAGTTTGGGACTACGATGCTTATGTGAAAAAGTTTCAACATGATAAGCTCGAACCCAAATCGGAGAAGTAAATCTTCATAGGATACCCAAAAGAAACTGTTGGGTACACCTTCTATCACAGATCCGAAGGCAAGGTCTTTATTGCTAAGAGTGGATCCTTTCTAGAGAAGGAGTTTCTCTCGAAAGAAGTGAGTGGGAGGAAAGTGGAACTTGATGAGGTAATTGTACCTTCTTCCGAATTGGATAGTAGTACATCACAGAAACTGGTTCTAGTGATTCCTACACCAATTAGTGAGGAAGCTAATGATGATGATCATGAAACTTCGGATCAAGTTACTGCTGAACTTCGTAGATCAACCAGAGTACGTTCCGCACCAGAGTGGTACGGCAACCCGGTTCTGGAAGTCATGTTACTGGACCATGATGAACCTACGAACTATGAGGAAGCGATGATGAGCCCAGATTCCGCAAAATGGCTTGAGACCATGAAATCTGAGATGGGATCCATGTATGAGAACAAAGTGTGGACTTTGGTTGACTTGCCCGATGTTCGGCAAGCCATCGAAAATAAATGGATCTTCAAGAGGAAGACTGACGCTGACAGTAATGTTACTGTTTACAAAGCTCGACTTGTTGCGAAAGTTTTTCAACAAGTTCAAGGAGTTGACTACGATGAGACTTTCTCACCCGTAGCGATGCTTAAGTCTGTCCGAATCATGTTAGCAATTGCCGCATTTTATGAAATCTGGCAAATGGATAACAAAACTACATTCTTTAATGGATTTATTAAAGAAGACTTGTATATGATGCAACCAGAAGGTTTTGTCAATCCTAAAGGTGCTAACAAAATGTGCAAGCTCCAGCGATCCATCTATGGACTGGTGCAAGCATCTCGGAGTTGGAATATACGCTTTGATAAGTTGATCAAAGCATATAGATTTATACAGACTTGCGGTGAAGCCTGTATTTACAAGAAGTGAGTGGGAGCACTACAACCTTTCTGATAAGTATATGTGAATGACATATTGTCAATCGGAAATGATGTAGAATTTTCTGGAAAGCATAAAGGAGTGTTTGAAAGGATTTTTTCAAAGAAAGACCTTGGTGAAGCTGCTTACATATTGGGCATCAAGATCTATAGAGATAGATCAAGACGCTTGATAAGACTTTCGATGAGTACATACCTTGATATGATTTTGAAGTAGTTCAAAATGGATCAGACAAAGAAGGAGTTCTTACCTGACTTGTAAGGTGCGAAGTTGAGTAAGACTCAAAGCTAGACCACGGCAAAAAAATATAGAGAGAATGAAAGTCATTCCCTATGCCTCAGCCACAGGTTCTATAAAGTATGCCATGCTATGTACCAAACATGTTGTGTACCTTGCCATGAGTTTGTCAAGAGGGTACAATAAGTGATCCAGGAGTAGATCACTGTACAGCGGTCAAAATTATCCTTAGTAACTGGATGACTAAGGAAATGTTTCTCGATTATGGAGGTGATAAAGAGTTCGTCGTAAAGGGTTACGCCGATGCAAACTTTGACACTAAATCCAGCTGACTCTAAGTATCAATCTGGATGCATATTGAAAGTGGGAGCAATTAGCTAGAGTAGCTCCATGCAGAGCATTGTAGACACATAGACATTTGCGAAATACATACGGATCTGAATGTGACAGACCCGTTGACTAAACTTCTCTCACGAAGCAAAACATGATCACACCTTAGTACTCTTTGGGTGTTAATCACATAGCGATGTGAACTAGATTATTGACTCTAGTAAACCCTTTGGGTGTTAATCACATGACGATGTGAACTATCGGTGTTAAATCACATGGCGATGTGAACTAGATTATTGACTCTAGTGCAAGTGGGAGACTGAAGGAAATATGCCCTAGAGGCAATAATAAAGTTATTATTTATTTCTTTATATCATGATAAATGTTTATTATTTATGCTAGAATTGTATTGACCGGAAACTTAATACATGTGTGAATACATAGACAAAATAGAGTGTCCCTAGTATGCCTCTACTAGACTAGCTCATTGATCAAAGATGGTTATGTTTCCTAGCCATAGACATGAGTTGTCATTTGATCAACGTGATCACATCATTAGGAGAATGATCTGATGGACAAGACCCATCCGTTAGCTTAGCACTATGATCGTTTAAGTTTTACTGCTATTGCTTTCTTCATGACTTATACATGTTCCTATGACTATGAGATTATGCAACTCCCGAATACCGGAGGAACACTTTGTGTGCTACCAAACGTCACAACGTAACTGGGTGATTATAAAGGTACTCTACAGGTGTCTCCGAAGGTACTTGTTGGGTTGGCGTATTTCGAGATTAGGATTTGTCACTCCGATTGTCGGAGAGGTATCTCTAGGCCCACTCGGTAATGCACATCACTATAAGCCTTGCAAGCATTGCAGCTAATGAGTTAGTTGCGGGATGATGTATTATGGAACGAGTAAAGAGACTTGTTGGTAACGAGATTGAACTAGGTATTGAGATACCGACGATCGAATCTCGGGCATGTAACATACCGATGACAAAGGGAACAATGTATGTTGTTATGCGGTTTGACCGATAAAGATCTTCGTAGAATATGTGGGAGCCAATATGAGCATCCAGGTTCCGCTATTGGTTATTGACCGGAGACATGTCTCGTTCATGTCTACATAGTTCTCGAACCCGTAGGGTCCGCACGCTTAAGGTTTCGATGATAGTTTTATTATGAGTTTATGAGTTTTGATGTACCGAAGGAGTTCGGAGTCCCAGATGAGATCGGGGACATGACGAGGAGTCTCAAAATGGTCGAGACGTAAAAATCGATATATTGGACGACTATATTCGGACATCGGAAAGGTTCCGGGTGATTCGGGTATTTTCGGAGTACCGGGGAGTTACGGGAATAGAGGAGAGAGGCCAAAAGGAAGGAGGCGTGCACCCCCCTTCTGGTCCGAATTGGACAAGGGGTGCAGCCCCCTTTTCCTTCTCCCTCTCCCCCTCTTTCCTTCTCTCCTACTCCGGAAAGGAAAGGGGAATCCTACTAGGACTTGGGAGTCCTAGTAGGACTCCCCACACTTGGTGCGCCCCCTCTAGGGCCGGCCTCTCCCTCCCTCCTTTATATACGGGGGCAGGGGGGCACCTCTAGACACAACAATTGATCTCTTGATCTCTTAGCCGTGTGCGGTGCCCCTCTCCACCATAGTTCTCCTCGATAAATATTCTAGCGGTGCTTAGGCGAAGCCCTGCGATGGTAGAACATCAAGATCGTCACCACGCCGTCGTGCTGACGGAACTCTCCCTCGACACTCGGCTGGATCGGAGTTCGAGGGACGTCATCGAGCTGAACGTGTGCTAGAACTCGGAGGTGTCGTAGTTTCGGTGCTTGATCGGTCGGGCCGTGAAGACGTACGACTACATCAACCGCGTTGTTCTAACGCTTCCGCTTTCGGTCTACGAGGGTACGTAGACTCACTCTCCCCTCTCGTTGCTATGCATCTGGTAGATAGATCTTGAGTGATCGTAGGAAAATTTTAAAATACTACGTTCCCCAACAAAAACATACGTTGTTCCCTTTGTCATCGGTATGTTACTTGCCCGAGATTCGATCGTTGATATCATCATACTTAGTTAATCTTATTACCGGCAAGTCTCTTTACTCGTTCCGTAATACATCATCTCTTGACTAACTCATTAGTCGTTTGCTTGCAAGGCTTGTTTTGATGTGTATTACCGAGAGGGCCCAGAGATACCTCTCCGACACTTGGAGTGACAAATCCTATTCTCGATCTATGCCAACACCACAAACACCTTCGGAGACACCTGTAGAGCATCTTTATAATCATCCAGTTATGTTGTGACGTTTGATAGCACACAAGGTGTTCCTCCGGTATTCGGGAGTTGCATAATCTCATACTCATAGGAACATGTATAAGTCATGAAGAAAGCAATAGAAGTAAACTAAACGATCAAGTTGCTAAGCTAACGGATGGGTCTTTTCGATCACATCATTCTCCTAAGGATGTGATCCCATTGATCAAATGACAACTCATGTCTATGGTTAGGAAACATAACCATCTTTGATTAACGAGCTAGTCTAGTAGAGGCATACTAGGGACACTCTGTTTTGGTCTCTGTGTTCACACATGTACTAAGTTTCCGGTTAAAACAATTCTAGCATGAATAATAAACATTTATCATGATATAAGGAAATATAAATAACAACTTTATTATTGCCTCTAGGGCATATTTCCTTCAGTCCGAGGGGCACCCGAGGTGGGCACAGCCTACCAAGGCGCGCATGGCCCCCCAGGCGCGCCCTGGTGGGTTGTGCTGCCCTCGGAGCTCCCCCAGGTACAGCCCTGGCCCATTGGATGTCCTCTGGTCAAAAAAATCCACAAAAAGTTTCGCTGCGTTTGGACTCCGTTTTATATTGATTTACTCCGATGTAAAAAAACATACAAAAAACAGCAGCTGGCACTTGGCACTATGTCAATAGGTTAGTACCAAAAAATTATATAAAATGACTATAAAATGATTGTAAAACATCCAAGAATGATAATATAACAACATGGAACAATAAAAAAATATAGATACGTTGGAGATGTATCAGTAGTAACTTGATCTGAAGTTTCATGATCATCATCATTAGCTTCCTCACTACACTACAAAAAAATACACTTCTGTGATGATACGTGTTTGTCACAGTAGGTCACATTTTCTGTCATCCATGTACATCCATGAGAAATTTATGACAGAATGAAGATAGTCATACATGTGATGTCGTAGAAGTGTTCCATGACATTACCAAAATTATCATCACAGAAGTGTCCACTTCCATGACGATAAATCACGCGTCACAGAAGTGCTTTCATCAAGGGTGACCGACACATGGCATCCATCGTAACGGAACACCGTTAAGCTATCGGGTCCGGTTTTGGATCCGCTAACCCGTTAACAACCCGGACCAATGGGAATTTTCCACGTGTAAAATTCTGATTGGCTGACGGAAACACGTGTCAGCTCCGCGTTGGCACAGGTGTCACTCATCCAATGGGCGAGATGCGCCTACGATATGTTGACATGTGGACTGGCCCAAAAGTGGCCCATAAAGTTTAAATGGGCTGGCCCAACTAAAGGCCCACAAGATTTTGCGGTCCATAATGGGCCAGCCCAGCAAAAGGCCCACGAGATTTCGTGGTCCATAATGGGCCGGCCCAGCAAAAGGCCCACGAGATTTTGCGTATCATAATGGGCCGGTCCAGCTAAAGGCCCACGGGATTTTGCGGGCCATAATGGGCCGGCCTAGCAAAAGGCCCGCGAGATTTTGCGGACCATAATGGGCCGGCCCAGCTAAAGGCCCAACATTCTCAGTTAAGGCCCATACGGCTAGTGTCAAATCGGCCCGTCAATGGCCTATCCTAAACTTGTCATCATCGCGGCCCATGATCACTTCTAGCCCGTTAACAGTCCGCTAAGTATATGGGCCGAATTATGGCCCGGTGTATTTCCGGCCTGTTAAAGGTCCTGCTTCATTTGGGCCCATTTATAGGCCATTGAAACTTTCGGCCCATAAACGACCATGAAGGATTTGGGTCATATTCGGCCATGTCTGACATTCGGCCTGTTAGAGGCCCACTATAGATTTGGGCCACTTTCGGCCTGTTGTGATTTTCGGCCTGTTAACGTCGGACGAAATCCATGGGCCATATGTGGCCCAATGTCACACCGAGCCCATTAACGGCCCATATAAAAATGACGATAATATAGCCCGACTGAACTTCCGGCCAGTTAAAGGCCCGTGTATTAGGTCGGCGCATTTACTACCCGTCCGAATTTCGGCTTGTGAAAGATCCGCATCGTAAATGGGGCCAATCTCACTTTCGGTCTTTTAAAGGCCCATGTTTTTATGGGCTCGATATATTTACACCTGTAAACGGCCTACTGTTACCGAGGGCCCAAATTATGTTTAGGCATGTTAAAGGCCCACTATGGGCACATGCCTACCAGAAAAATATGAAATCTTATGTTGATTTAGGCCTAGATATTTTTAGTCGGCTACATGCAAATTTCGGCCCATAATCGTTTTTATCCCAATTGGAATGGGCCCAATGAATGTTGGCATGTTGGGCTCCTACGAAGCTTTCGGCCGAATACATTACTAAGATAAACCTACATTATACAAAAATACCGTCGTAATTATCGTAGCCTTTGGCAGCATCATAAATGTTGTATCACAACAAAAGGCGTGTTGGCATAAAGTTTACAGTCCTTGCAGATAAAAGCACCATCAGATGTATAGAAGCACAGATCATTTTACCTGAGTGCTAATGTTTCAGGCTGTAGAATCTGATGCAGCAGCACGATCTTCACCCATTTTCCGCCATTGCTCTTGAACAATGAAGCAAATGTCTGATAGTCTGGCTTCAAAACCATTCATATCTTGACGACATTTGTCAACCTCTATTCTTGTTTCCAAAACGACGTCCATTAGGGATTGGAATTGTGTCTGGGGCACAGATATATCACTCTGTCTAGTAGGAAGATTTTGTTCAGTAGGCGATTTGGACGAGGTTACCTTGACAACCAACCCAGAATTACGCAAGAATGTGCTTTTTGCACTTTTAGTGGAGAGATACTAACGCACTGCAGCAATAGGTGACATTGTTCCTGTGGTAGCCTCATCACCTTCAGGTGGTTGTGGCTATTCAATCATTATGTCCATAGCTTCCTGAAAGTTTGAACTTGTAGATTAGTGTACCAGATAAGTTACTAATGAGACAAAAACAAACAAAGTAGGTTTCACGTTTATACATAACTTATTTCGGTGAACTACTGTAATACATTAGCATGTATTGTAGTGCCAACTACATAATAAAATCACTTTCGGAACATATGTCCATGTACCATGCCTACTGTATTGTCTATTTCCTCACATTCGTTGACATCTAAGGATAAAGAGACATGTTTTAAAGTAGGATGAACATAGTATGACATCATTCATATCATAGGCAAACAGATATAAAACAAACAGGCTATTTTATCATTGTGTGTGCACGTGAAAATAACAACTAGAATACAGATCAAGACCAAAAGAATATCCTTCATCTCTTTTAAACCATGTAAGGTGAAATGATACGTTAAGACAATTGTGTATAAAAGTGAACAGAGTAACTGACAATGGCTGCAAACCAAGTAGTTAAATGAACACATCACAGTACCAATCAGTTCAAAGGCAGGAGGAGTAAGGACTTACAACAGCGGCTTGAACTGGTGTGCTCATGCCCTTCATCTTGCTGGTGTGGCAATCCTTGAAGATTTGCACTACATTCGATTCAGGTTCTTTTTGGTCCGCAAAGTCTTTCCTTTGTATTTGGAACAAGTCAATATAGATACGATAATATGGCACAGAAAAAAGAAGGAAGTAGCAGCTATTTACAAGAGCCTCGCAGTGTGCAATATAGCTACGAGATCATGTTGTCTGTTGGAATTTCACTTTAGAACGGTTGGTCTTGTTCTTCAAGCAGTTAGCCTAGAAGAAGATACACTTGTAAGGCACATACATAAATACAAGTTCAATATGTGGTCTGATCAAATACATATAGCCTACCTGATACTTTGGATCATACCAGTGTTTAACGAGGGATGTCCAGTCTTCATCTGTAATATATTACACTGGACATGTTTGGGTGATTTCATTGTTAGCCTTGCCTTCAAAGTGAGATTCTCTAAGGTGGTACCGATACTGTCGCACAGCAGACTGAAAACATGAGTGCATGCTTGTTTAGTTGCTTCATCTTTCGGATCCAACTTGAACCTCATTTGTTGAAAAAAGAATGTGAGTCTTATTAGGAGGAAGCTAGAAACTATGGGACAGAGCAAGACAATATTACTAATTGCGATGAATAACATTACTTACGGATAAATGGTCAAGGAAGGTGTTAAACTGGGTATTGTCTTTCTCATTCCTGTACTGGATCCATGTTGGGAGGATACGTGCATGACACCAAACAGCAACAACTGCCTCTGATACTAACTTAGCTGACTCTGTAGCATCACGTGGACTTTTTAAACCTGCCTCAAAATGGATCTCCATTCTTCCTCCTTTAGATTTTGTTAATCTGTCAAGCATTATCCATGATGTCTGTTTATGCTTGCATCGTGGTGCTAGTTCAACAAAAAATATGGAAAGTGTTAGTGTACATCAAACTGTGAGAGTACATATAAAGGAGCATGCAATTGCAACTTGACTCGGTCAGGTACCATCTTGGTGTTGATGCTCATGAGGTTCATCTGATCTTGCCAAGTCATGTTGTGTCAGCAGTTCTCTAGAAGTAGTGTTAGGTGTGAAGGCAGCTTGGGAACTAGCCAGTTCCGGAGCAAACGAACGAGTAACTCGTTGAGATGCTGGTACAGTTGAAGTGGCTGTTGCAGCTGGTGGAGCAGGTGATACTGTGTTTGTACATTTAGCCGGTGGACTTGGACCTTCTACTGCACTATAAGTACCAGCAGAATCTGGACGACAGATCCTTTTCCGTTTCACCCGACGAGTAACACCACTCCCTACTATATTATTTTCCTTGCTCTTTTTGGACTTTGACATGTCAAGCCATACCCACAACACAAAAGAATAAAATTGCTCTTCAGAACTCATTGATGCATGATACAGACAAGCAATACTTTGATGTAAGACAACCGTATGAGGATGGAATATGTAAGAAAAACAGGACGGCATGACATATTCACAGCTACGATGTGTAAACTAAGCAGAAGGGTTTTCAAGAAAATAGAAGTAATGCAAGCTAGACACCATATGAAAGATGCAACCAATATTACTGTGCCAAGTTAAAAGTGTCTTGTCATAAGTGGCAATTCGAAAAATTAGAAGCAGTACAACGTAGAAATAAATGCAAGATGCAACCACTATCAAACTACCATGTTAAAAGTATCCAATCATGAGTGACTAATGCGGGATACACAACAGCAGTACTTTGATGTAAGAACATGGTATGATAGATAGATGCAGTGTATTCTAGACACAGAACGCCATGTCATATGCACATGTATAATGTATGAACTCAGTAGGTGCAATTTAATCAAAATAGAAGAAATACAGGCTAGACAACATATGCAACATGAAACCAATTATCACACTGTCAACTTAGAGCAAGCACCTGCGATGGTGGAGTACGGGAGATGAACTCATCATGTAGACTTGAGACTTCAACTTCATTAGCAGTAGAAGTGGCAAATCTAGAGCGTCTCTGTTTGCGTCGATGCGGAGCACCACCAACATCCCCTAACTTACTCTTTTTCTTCCTATTTTCTGATATTGCCTTATGAAGTCAAAACCACAAGAAGATGAATAAAATTAGCTCTGCATAACTGGTTGATGCATGATACAAACGAACACTACTTTGATGTAAGGCAAGCGCAGGATAGGAGGATGGAATATATACAAAAAAAGACAGCGTTTCAGATTCACACGTACGATAGGAGGATGGAATATGTATGAAAAAACAGTAAGAGGAAGGCATTTCAACAAAATTAGAAGAAATGAAAGCTAGGCACCATATGAAGATGCAACCAATATCACTCTATCAGGTAAAAAGTGTCTCGTCATAATTGCCATTTCAAGAAATTAGAAGCAGTACAAGCTAGAAGACAATGCAAGATGCAACCTACATCACAGTCCCAAGTTAAATGTGTCTTATGGGTAAGTGATCATTGAAGGTATAAGTTGTAAGCTACGCAGATGCATTTCAACATAATTAGAAGCAATACAAACTAGACATCATACGGAAAACACAACCACATATAACAGTTCCAGGTTAGAGCAAGCACCTGTGATGGTGGATTAGGGGAGATGTGCTCATCATGTACATGTATGTTCTAGAAACAGGAACACGTGTCATATTCACAGGCATTATGTGTAAAGTAAGTAGATGCAATTCAACAAAGTTAGAAGCAATACAAGCTAGACATCATACGCAACATGCAACCACATATAATAGTGCCAAGTTAGAGCAAGCACATGTGATGGTGGAGTAGGGGAGATGTGCACATCATGTACACGTATGTTCTAGAAACAGGAACATGTGTCATATTCACATGCATTATGTGTAAAGTAAGCAGATGCAATTCAACAAAGTTAGAAGCAATAAGCTAGACATCATACGCAACATGCAACCACATATAATAGTGCCAAGTTAGATCAAGCACCTGTGATGGTGGAGTAGGGGAGATGTGCTAATCATCTACACAGCTATGTTGATTGTCTAGCCTTGCGTTGTCTTGCGAATCTTGTTGGGAGGATGGCGGAGTAGAACCTGTAGAGAACCTCCGTTTCAGTTGCTCGGAAGGACCACCATCATCCAATGCCTTGACAATTTCCTTCGGCTTTATTGATTTTGCATTGTGAGGTCAAACCGACAAGAAAAAGGAATATAATTCGCTCTTCAAAACTCATTCATGCATGATACTGACGAACACTACTCTGATGAAAGGCAAAGTCATGATACGAGGATGGAATATGTACGAAAAATGGACGGCTTGACATATTCACACCTATGATGTGGTAACTAAGCAGAAGGCACTTCAACAAATTAGAAGCACCGCAAACTAGACACCATATGAAAGGTGCAATCAATATCACTCTGCCAAGTTAAAATTGTCTCGTCATAGGTGGCGTTCATCAAACTAGAAGCAATACATGCTAGAAATCATATTCAAGACGCAAACCAATATCACACTATGAACTTAAAGGTGTTCCATCATAAGTGACTAATGCAGGATACGCAAGAAAAGTGGTTTCATGTAAGAACATGGTGTGATAGACAGATATAGTATGTACCAAAAACAGGAAAGAGTGTCATATTCACATGTATCATGTGTAAGCTAAGCAGATGTAGTTTACACTAATTAGGAGCAATACAAGCTAGACACCATGTGCAACATGCAACCAGATATCACACTGCCAAGTTAGAGCAAGCACCTTGGATGGTGCATTAGGGGAGCGGAGACTTGGACCTTGTAATGCACTATCAGTACAAGGAGAATCGGTACAGATGCTCCGTTTATGTTGCGGCGGAGGACCACCATCATCGCCTTCCTTACTCTTTTCCTTCCTCTTTCTTGATTTTGCCTTGTCAAGTCAAACCCACAAGAAAAAGGAATAAAATTTGCTCTTCAGAACTCATTGATGCATGATACCGACAAACACTACTTTCATGTAAGGCGCCCGCATGATAGGAGGATGGAATATGTATGAAAAACAGGACGGCGTGACATATTGACATGTATGATGTATAAAGTGTAAACTAAGCACATGGTGCTTGAACTTGTTAGAATCAATGCAAGCTAGAAACCATATGAAAGATGAAACCAATATCACTCTGCAAATTAAAAGGGTGCCCTAACAAATGTATTTGACCAAATTAGAAGCAATACATGGTGCTAGGTGGCTTCTCACCCCTCGTTGGTTACCCCAAGTGGAAGGTTTGAGATGCAGTGTAGCAGAAGTTTTCCCTTGGTATTACCAAGGATCGATTTCCCAGAGACTCCCAGTTTCAACAAGAAGGTGTCAACTGCTAACGGCGCCGGATATTAGCAATCAACGTGGACCTGCACACATATACAAATAACTTTGCTCCCAACGAGTACAGAGAGGTTGTCAATCCCTTCGGCCTTGTAGTTTACAAAGGATCAAATGCAAGTGATAATAGTGATAGATATAATTGCAATAGTAAGTAAATAGCGGAAAAGTAAATAGCGGATGTGATCAATGATGGTAATATGGACCGGAGTCTCATGATGTTCACTAGTGATGTCTCTCTCCCAAAAGACGATAAAACAGCTATGTGAGGTAAACGAATTACAGCTGGGCAATTGACAGGACCATGTGCGCAAACCAATGTTGATTACATTGCAAAAAAGGTTGAGGTTCAAAGCATGGGCGGTACGCGAAAGTAAGTAGACCGAAATCCATCAATATCTACTACTAATCATCCACCTTGAGATATCTATCCAGAACATCTCGCTGGTATTAAGTTGCGAGCCCCACCCATAGTGTAAACTCAATGCAACAGACAACTGCATTAAAAGAACTTTGCGTAAAGTAAACAGTCCTTGCACCCGCGGGCACAAGCACCGTTGTTTTCCCCCTTGTGGCAACAGCACATCCCCTAGACTCATGTTTCTGTCACTCAAGCTAGTCATCGAGGGGCATGAACCCACAATCAAGCATAACGTTCCCTCTTGGAGTCACTACCTACTACTTGGCCAAAGCAATAAATAACAACGGAGAACATGCAAGAATTACTTACGAACATAAACATAAAAGAGGTGAATCAAATATATTACTCAAACACAATCTGAACATAATCTCATAATCCATCGGATCCCAGCAAACTCATCATAGCAACAGCATAAGGATTACATATGTGCCTCGATCATGTAGGGCAGCTCACGAGGACTAATTAGTGAAGCACAAGAACGGGAGGAGAACATCACATAGCTACTGGTCATGGACTCATGGTCCAAGGGAGACTACTCACAACTCATCCGGGAGGCGTCCATGGTGGTGGAGAGGCTCCCGGAGGTGATCCTCCCCTCCGGTAGGGTGCCGGGAAGAGTACTCATGGTGCTCCCGATCTTGGAAGCGGCGGCGGCGGCAGAACAGAGATGGGATCGCGAAAAGAGTTCTTGTTTCGAGGGTTTTGGGAGATGCTTTAAATATATGCCAAAGGGGGGCATCGGAGGAGCCTCGGGGGGCCCAGGCGCCCCCCCC